>CM039675.1:182703024-183354890 GCA_022496015.1 Hordeum marinum | reverse complement strand
ACTTTCATAGTTTCGAAATTCTGACCATTACTCTGCTTAGCATCAACTGTCCCCAATCATAACATCCATATAACGGTCATATCCTTAGGGGCATTTATGTCTTATCATGTCAGGTTGCACCCTGGGTACAAATATCCACCCCCACAACCACTAGATGGTTGGCTGCTCCGAGAGAAAATTGACACTTGTCATTTGAGAGCAACCATCCTCCGAGGACTTTGAGAGAACATCATCAGTGAGGAAAACACCACAACCAAACCACCAAACCCAAAGTGATTGAGCATCACTAAAGCAATTCCTGTGTGGAACCAATGCTTTTTACCTTTGAGGGTTGTTCATCCTCCAGACGGTTAGGCGTCATGGTCTAGTGCATCCTGCAGTCAATTGGGGATCACGAAGTGACCTTGGTCTAGAGCATCCAACAGTAAATTGTGGATCGCCAGGTGACCAGTTTGTGAGGGTTTTGGAAGTCTACCCTAAAGACTTACCACAAGTGTTGGGCAAGGTCTGTGTGACCTTATCTCAAGGAGAATACGGTAAGGACTGTGTGTCCTGGGACTGTGTGTCCTCTGGTTTAAATACTAGGCCGCTGCAAACCAGACTTACAACTGTCATAGCAGTTGGAACTGGGTCATCAAACCATTGTCTTCAGCGAGATACCTAGTTCTATTTCCTCACCCCTCTATTGCTCATATACTTGTTGGTGAAATTGATCGTTACTGTTTGAAGAATTTGACTGAAGACTTTCACAACTTACTCACCTCAAATTCTTCAAGTTACCTTGTTCATCACTGCTTATCTTGTATCACGCTACATGTAATTTGTGCATGTTTCATTTCATCATGATGTCTATGCTGTTACTATGTTCCTTATGCACTTAAGTACTTATTCCACTGCTAGTTGTTCATCACATTTCAAATTCCTCAAAGTTGAAATTCGTCAAGTGATGAATTTGTAAAAATCGCCTATTCACCCCCCTCTAGTCGATATAACGCACTTTCAAAATTTGCTTAGAATCTCATGTAGTTTCATAATATATTGCTTCATCCATGACTTGGTATGTTTGTGGTTGTCATTTTCATGCATTCTGCATTCATGGCATATAATCTTGTGATTGTCATATCTTTTAGACCGTAGCTCCGTTTGAGATGTTCCATATATATAAATCGACTAGAACAACATGTAGAATCTCATGACACAATTTATATTGCTGCTTAACAACTATAAAACATGCTTAGGACAGATCGGGACCGAAATCATAAAATGCATATGAGGTTGTTTCAGAAATGCTATAAGTTGTTTCTAAGCTCATTTAAGATGCCTAGATAGATAGTTTACTTATGCTTCACCTCTTGCCATGTTTATCACCATTTAATATTTTCATGTTCCTAACGATATTGAACTAAATAATTGAATGTGGAATTTCTTCAATATGCAACGCATATTGAGCTTCACTTTAATATGTAGTAGTTGTTTGATGTGATTTGCCATGCCTTGCATATTTGAACCGGACAAGCATCATATTGGATTGCACATCATGTCATGCATATGTTGTGGTGTATCATGTGTTGTTTGTTTGTTTTAGATTGCTTCTTCTCAATAGAGTTCCGAAAGCATTCGGAGTGTGAGGATTCGTTCGACTACGTTGGCTTGTCTTCTTCATGGACTCATTCTTCTTCCAAGCAGGATCTTAGGCAAGATGACACATTTCCTTGGATACCACTACTATCATTTCCATGCTAGTTGTCTCGCTTCCATCGTTATGTCTTGCTACCTACCACTCCGAACATTGCCATGATAAGCCTCTAACCCCTCCACATCCCAGCAAACCTATGTTTGGCTATGTTACCGCTTGCTCAGCCCTTCTTATAGAGTTTCTAGCTACAGGTGCAATTTCTTCCATGTGTCAACATGGACATTCTCTTGTTATCACAATATTATTTCTATTTAATTTAATGCACATATACACTTGGTAAAGGGTGGAAGGCTTGGCCTTATGCTCGGTGTTTTGTTCCACTCTTTCCGCCCTAGTTACTTGTGAACCGATGTTATGTTCCATAATTAAGCGCTCCTAACATGCTCGGGGTTGTTATGGGGACCCCTTGATTTCATTTTAGGATAAAACTAGTCTGGCAAGGCCCAACATTGGTACTACATTTTCCCAACATAATAATACTGAACACCATTTCTAAAGCATAGGGCGTTAGGAAACTCATGAGTAATTTAACATAATACATGGGGGCCAGTGCTGCTGGTGCTGGTCCAAAACTAGAGCTCCGTGCGGGGCCATCCCGGGGAAACTCGAGTGATCTCTATGAGGCCACCGTAAGCTTAGCTTATCCGTCATGTCCTGAGAATGAGATACGCGGCTCTTATGCAGTTTGTCGACACGTCGGCGGCCTTGCTGGATTTGTTTTACCTTTGTTAAACGTCTTGTGCATGGGATTTTGATGACACTTTGGGCTATCTCGAAGTTGAGATTTTCTGTCGGGATTCCGCAAATACTAGGGGTGATTCCGCGGTTGAGGAATTCCAACGCGGCGTGTGGTTAATTTTTGATGGATTAGTTCGAGCACCCCGGCAGGGCTAAATATTTTGGAGCACCATGCCCGCGGTTATGTGGCAACTTGGAAACTTTGTTTAACACTCGGTCATAGTAAACTTGAAGTAAACCCAAATAAAATACACCAACTGTGTGCGTAACCATGACTGTATCTACTCGTGAGTCCTTATCCAAGAGAGAACATGGCGGGGTTATGTTTAACGTAACCAGGTGTTCAGGATCACTTAGTGATCATTCTAGTTCACGTCTGTTATGCGTAGACCACCCACTTTACTTTCTGTGTTCGTAAGTTAGCCACTCAAACAAATGATTAGTTGCTTGTTGCAGCCTCACCACTTAACCATACCTCACCCATTAAGCTTTAATAGTCTTAATACCCTTGGAAATGAGATTGTCGAGTCCCTGTGGCTCACAGATTACTACAACAATAGTTGCAGGTACAGGTAATGCGATGATTTGACCTGAGCACGATGCTTGTTTTTATTTGGAGTTCTTTTTCTTCTTCATCATCAATCTAGGATGGGTTCCAAGCAGCAGCCTGGGATAGCAAGGATGGATGTCATTTTATCATTTGGTTTAATTCATTGTCGGACCTCGCTCTTATGTATGATGTTTGATTATGTTGTTGTATTGATGTGAACTTGGTGTAGCTTGTGGGGAGGGTAAGCCAATTCCATATACCCATCTCTTTTGTAAATGTACTTGTAATTGATATCCATTCTTGCAAAACGACTAGATGCGCTTTTATCCCTGTCGAGGCCCTCGTGCCAAAATAAGAATAGGATCACATCTTGGGTGTTACAGTAACCCAGGCTCCAGCTGCATGATCTAGGTCTCGCATGAGTCGAGGCTTCAGCCCTTGAAGGATAAGGCCATTGGCTCGCTTAGCTTGACCATTAGTTTGAGGGTGTGCAACGGATGCGTAATCCACCCGAGTGCCTTGGGTGAAGCAGAAGTGTCTGAACTCTTCCGAGTCGAAGTTTAAGCCATTGTGTGTAATGATACTGTGAGGAAACCCATATCGGATGATTATCTCTCTCATGAATTTGATCGTAGTGCACGAGTTCAGCTTCTTTATAGGCTTGGCCTCAATCCACTTAGTGAACTTTACGACTACAATAATAAAATGGGTAAATCTACTCTGGCCTGTCCAAAAGGGACCAACCATATCCAAAGCCTAGACAGTAAATGGCCAGCCGAGTGAAATAGTCTTCACTGTGGATGCATGCTTGTGTGATAAGTTTGAGTAGAACTAGCACCCTTCGCAGCGTTCAACAATGTCCTAGGCCATCACGTTAGCATGCGGCTAGAAGAAACCCGCTCGGTATGCTTTGGCGACAGTCGTCCGGGAGGATGCATGATGACCGCAGGTTCCCGAGTGAATCTCCTGCAGAATCATTCGACCTTATTCAGGAGAGATGCACTGCTGCATCATGCCAATTACACTTACTTTGTAAAGTTGATCATCCATCACAGTGAAAGCCTTGGATCTGCAAACAATCTGTTGAGACTCGGTTTCATCCTTTGGGAGTTCTTGCCTCAGGATATACGCAATATATGGCGCTGTCCAATCGGGTGTGATGCCCAGAATCTCCATGACAAGATCTATGACCGCCGGGACATCAACTTTAGTTGGATTAGAGGCACTTATAGCTTGCGGGGGATCTTCAGCGAAGGGATATTCCTGCACCGAAGGAGAATGTAGGTGTTCTAGAAACACATTGCTGGGGACACCCTTCCGAGTGGATCCAATCTTTGCTAGCTCATCTGCTCCCTGATTCTTCACTCGAGGAACATGGTGAAGTTACAGACCTTCAAACTTCTTCTCAAGCTTTCTTACTGCATTGCAGTACCCAGTCATGGCGGGGTCCCTGACATCCCATTCTTTCATCACTTGATTGATCACCAAATCAGAGTCGCCGTAAACCATCAAGCCCTTGACGCCGAGTGACATGGCCATACACAAGCCATACAGAGTACTTCATATTTTGCTTCGTTGTTGGAGGAATCAAAGTGAATCTACAGGACATAACTGAGTTTGTCGCCTTTTGGGGATACCAAAACTACGCTAGCACCAGACCAATTTTCAAGCCATCAAAGAACATGGTCTAGTGTGATGAGTGGATTTGGATTGGCTGCTGCTTTTCAACCCACTCGGCCAATAAATTAGCAAGTGCCTAAGACTTGATCGCCTTTTTAGCTTCAAACTTGATGTCAAAGTAGATGAACTCAATAGCCCATTTGGCCACTCGACCAGTCGCATCTCGACTGTTGAGAATCTCAGATAATGGAGCCTCATTGACAACTAGAATCGAGTGATCTTGAAAGTAGTGTGCCACCTTCTTTGCTCATAGATAAATACCAGAAACAAGCTTTTGGTAATACTGGTACGTTTGCTTCGACTGGGTTAACACTTCAGAAATGTAGTAGACTGGATGTTGAACCTTGTACACCATGCCTTCCTCTTCCCTCTAGACAGTGAGAACTGTACCGACGACCTGATTCATAGCCACGATGTATAGGTGTAGCGACCCGACCTGAAAGGCCAAGTCTCCGGTGTTTTCCGTACCATCCCAAGATCATGCTGGTACACACACGGTACATCAATGTATATATCAAAGGGAAATCACACAGCATTATATTAATCGCAATCTCATATAGAGTCCTTTATTACAATAAAAATTACAATAAAGTGGCTAAAGGCCAACTCATGAGAATATCTAAATCTTGCGGAAGCGTCGAAGGTAGATGAGTCCATCTGACTCCAAGGGCATCTCACTGAGCATAGAACGCGTCCTCACTCCTGGTCGGAAAAATACTCTGCAACATGATACGTTGCAGCCGTGTAGGTCAGCATATGGAATATGCCGGCAAAGTCACAAGAGAAGAGTGAAAAGATAATCATCTAGTCTATATGCTTATATGGCAGGTGGGGTGGTAAGTTTTGCGTAAAGCCAATTTTTCCTGCATCAAGAAAAGGGGCTAAGCAAAACATTACTAAGTTGGTTGATTAATGAGATGGTTCCACCAACCAATTCTCATACCCAAAATTATTAAATACCCACATCATCATATTATTTGTGTTGAGAGTTCCGGAAGTTCCAATTCCTTTGGCTCAAGTCGTCCATAACCGTGGACACGGCTAATCGATTAGGTTTAAGTACTCTGCAGAGTTTTGCACACGTTCCCCACAAGATTTGGTCGCCTCCGTTTGATTTCTCGCACTTCAGGGTGTTTGAGAAACGGATGACCAAAACATGGTCTTCCAAAGGGTTTCCCTGCGACTCTGACGGTGCCCATCCTTTCCTACCGTTCTTCTACCTCTCGTAGCACCGCCTGTCCAGAGTCACCACGATATCCAACCAAGCCAGAGCCCATAATGACTTGTGGCTGTGCAGGTAAGCCTTGGGTTTTAAAGCATCCATCCATCTCTTTGTGCCTGGGTGGACCTTTCCGCATGAATACTGGCCATCTCCAGCATCACCTAGGCTAACCACTGGTTTCTCCAGGGTGCCGTTCAACCATCATCCACCCAGAGGTATGTTGAAAACTTGGAGTATTGAAATCTTGATCATTATGTAGGTCTTGAAATTATTAACTCTCTCAACTCTCATGAATCACACAACCAACCCCGTCTACTAATAGCATAGCAAAAGGTAAAACAACGTTTCCCGGGGCCAATGTTGTCAAAGGGGGTTGAGAGAGGTATCTACCACATGATACTACTACACTGTAACCAAGTTTCCAACTAACCTATCTTGCATGCAACTGGGGAGATGGTAGAACTAATGCATATAAAACATGGGTAAAACATGATCAAAGTGACTTGCCTGATTGATGATCTTCGTACGTGAGTGACTCTAAGTAACAAGCTTCGCACTCCGGATAATCTACGAAACAAACAATGCACTCAAATAAGCATACAACCAAAATAAGTACTCATAACATTCAGCAAAGAAGTACTAAACAAACAAGGCAAACAATGCACAAAAGTCTCTAGCAAGTAAAACACACAAAGTTTGGTTTTTCCAAAGGGGATGATGAAAACACTACTACATAATAAAACTATTTTGAAATAGCAAAACAATTGTTGACATCAAGGGAAACAATAGAATATTTTATTAATAAACAGAATATAATCAATTTAAGTTTGTTGGGAAAACTTTAGTAGAGTTTATACAAGTTTGTGATAAACACTATATGAATCAACTATAGTTATATTAACAAAAAAGAATGAAAACTAAACTTATTATTTTGTTGACAAAACATGTTCTTACAGAAAATAACTTACAAATAAATTTGTCTTAGAAAACAGAATTAATTATACAAAACTTATTTGAAAACAAAACTATTACTAGTTAGTTGTTTTAATCAAATTATGCCTATTTGAAAAGAAGTTGTGATTCCTATGTTAAATGAAATTAAACTAGGCAAATTTATATTTTTATTAACAGTAAGTGAAAACACTAAATGTTTACTAACAGAACCTAATAAACAAATAAAACCAAATTCTAAATCAAACTAATCAAAATTAAGTTTATAAAACTATATTATAATAATAAGCAGATTCTGTTTATAGCTAAAACACTATTAAAAATCATCCTAAAAATCCTCAAACTAAACATGGAGATAGTCCTAACCAATATCTAACAGTGACAAAAAGAATCATATCAAAATCTATTTTCAAACTCTAGTTATTCAGATTTGAAGATTTTGAGAAAATTTGATTAAATTCAAATTCTATAGTTCAAATTTGAAATTTAAAAGTACAGGGTGAAACTACATGAAAAATGTGAGCTATTGCAAAAAGAATCAACTCAAAACACTAAATAGATTAAAAGATATAAGCAAAACAAAATTGGAAAACATTCTGTTAATTAAAACAAAACAGAAAATGAAAAAAAAAGATTTGCGTCGGTCAGGGGGCTACGTGGCGTGATCCGATTGGCTAGCGAGTGTGTGCGGTAGGTGAATTAGAGCGGGCGACCGATCGATAGAAGATACCGGTTCGGTTTAAGTTTGTTCTAATCTGGAACGTTGATTCGGGATCCGACGGTCGAGGGGGCTTACAGGGAGGAGGTTGCCAGCGTCGGGGTACTCCGGGCGAGTCCGGTAGCGGCGACGGCGTCGGCGAGGTATTCCGGTGGTCGGGGAGGACGAGGAAGTGGTCCGGGCGACGGCGACAATTCTCCGGAGTCGATTGGTGGCGACGGCGAGGCGAATGGTGGTCGGGGGTGGTGGCTACGCTCGACGGCGACTTCCGGTGATGGTGGAACTCCGACGAGCAATCGACGGCGTCTCGGCGAGAGAGAGAAGGGGGCTCGGGGGGAAAATGGATGCGGGGCAGTGGGGCTCTTATATAGGCGCTCGGGGGGTGCGGGGAGGAGAGAGGGGAGAGATCCGGTGAGGGGGGGGGGAGCGACCGGCGTCGGGTCCGGCGCGCGCGGGGGAGGGAGAAGACGACCGTTCGAAGCAACGGTCGGTCGGGGTGGGGTCCAGCGTCAGAGAGAGAGGGGGACGTTACTGCGCTCGGTCGGCCGACCGGTAACGGTCTCGGCTTTTAAAGCCGGTGGGCCGGCCCGTTTAATACCGGAAACGGTTACCGTTTCTGTTTTTCTAATTTACCAGAGACATTCAAAAGCTTTTAAAGCATTCAAATCGTTTGTAAATATAGGGGTATTATATATCAAAATTAACAGAATAATAAATGCTATTTAATGAACATTTCTATTCTGTCATTTGAACAATTTGAAAAAAATATTATTTCAGAAATGTCCTAATTGTTTTTAAACCCTTTTTGCAAATATTTTCAAAATAACCCCTGGTTATTTTGTTCAAATAATTCACCAATTAGACCCTGGTGTGGAGTGTCATGTTACTCCTCTCTTATTTTGAACATTTAACCAAAATTTCAAATAGGGGAAGCAACATAGGGAAAAGTAGAAAGGACTTTCAGAAAAATCAGAAATGGCATTTCAACTAACACATACAATCAAGCAATGGTGATGATAGATGCATAGCTATATTCATAACATTCCAAACTGGAATTTTGGGATGTTACAAACCTACCCACCTTAAGATGAATCTCGCCCTCGAGATTCGGGTTGGCTAGAAAATAGGTGCGGATGGTCTCTACGAAGATCTTCTTCGCGTTCCCAGGTGGCTTCTTCCTCAGTATGGTGACTCCACAAAACTTTGCAGAACTTGATAATCTTGTTGCGGGTAACTCTGTTGGATGTCTCGAGGATTCTGACAGGCTTCTCCTCATAAGTCAGATCACTTTCAAGCTGTATGGCCTCTAGGGGCACTGTATCTCTCAAAGGGATGTCGGCCATCTCAACATGACATTTCTTCAGCTGGGACACATGGAACACATTATGAACTTCGGATAATCCTTCTGGCAATTCCAGTTTGTATGCAACTTCACCTCTACGTTCAAGAATTTTGTAGGGGCCTATGAATCTGGGTGCTAATTTTCCTTTTACACCAAATCTCTTGGTTCCTCGAAGCGGGGATACACGAAGATATGCTCTGTCTCCCACTTCATATGTCACTTCTTTACGTTTGCTGTCAGCATAACTCTTCTGTCGAGATTGAGCTATCTTGAGTCTGTCACGAATCAACCTGACTTTCTCTTCCGAATCTTGAATAAGGTCGGGACCAAAAAGTTGTCGGTCTCCAACACCATCCCACGTCAGTGGTGTTCTGCACCTCCTTCCGTATAAAGCTTCGAAAGGGGCCATCTTTAGACTGGTTTGATAACTGTTGTTGTATGAGAATTCTGCGTAAGGCAAGTTATCATCCCAACTAGATCCATAATCTAGCGCACAAGCTCTCAACATGTCTTCCAGAATCTGGTTGACTCTCTCAGTCTGTCCATCTGTCTGCGGATGAAAAGATGTACTAAACTCTAGCCTTGTACCCAAAGTTTCATGTAACTGATGCCAAAACTTTGAGGTAAATTGTGTTCCTCTATCTGACACGATACTCCTCGGAACTCCATGCAGACATACAATCCTGGTCATATATATCTTGGCTAGCTTAGCACTGGTATAGGTGGTTTTCACTGGAATGAAATGAGCTACCTTGGTCAAGCGATCAACCACTACCCAGATGGAATCATAACCTGAACGGGTCCTGGGTAATCCTGTGATGAAATCCATACCAAGCTTTTCCCATTTCCACTCGGGTATCGGCAAAGGTTGGAGTAACCCTGCTGGTTTCTGATGTTCTGCCTTTACTCGCTGACAAACATCACATATCGCAACATGCTCTGCAATATCTTTCTTCATACCTGTCCACCAATAACTTTCCTTTAAATCCAGATACATCTTGGTGTTGCCTGGGTGTATCGAGTAAGGTGAATCATGGGCTTCCTGAAGTATCAACTTCCTGAGCTCTGGTTCATTGGGCACATAGATTCGGTTCTCGAACCACAAAGTTCCGTGTTCATCCTCATGAAAACCTTTAGCTTTACCATCTTCCATTCTCTGTTTAATCTCAGCTATCTCCTTGTCCGATTTCTGGGCTTTTCGAATTCTTTCGGTCAAGGTGGACTGAATTTCCAGTGTAGCAACATATCCTCTTGGAACTATCTCTAGCTTGAGCTCTCTGAGATCATCGACTAACTCTTGAGGTAATCCTCCAGCTGTGAGTGTGTTCACATAGGTTTTCCGACTCAAAGCATCGGCTACAACATTAGCCTTACCTGGATGGTAGTGTAATCTCATGTCATAGTCCTTGATTAACTCTAACCATCTCCTCTGTCTGAGGTTCAACTCTTTCTGCGTGAAGATATACTTCAGGCTCTTATGGTCGGTGTAAACATCACAACTATTTCCGATAAGGAAATGTCTCCAGGTCTTGAGTGCGTGCACTACGGCTGCTAGTTCCAAATCATGAGTGGCATAATTCAACTCATGAGGTCGTAGCTGTCTGGAAGCATAGGCTACAACTTTTCCATCCTGCATAAGTACTCCTCCAAGTCCTTGACGTGAAGCATCACAATAAACCTGGAAATCCTTCCGAATATCGGGCAAGATCAACACTGGGGCTGTGACCAAACGTTCCTTTAACTCCTGGAAACTGGCTTCACATTCCACAGTCCAAACATACTTGGATTCTTTCTTCAACAACTCTGTCATGGGCTTGGCAACCTTTGAGAAATTCTCAATGAACCTCCGGTAATATCCAGCAAGTCCAAGGAAACTGCGGATCTCCTTAACTGAGGTGGGTGACTTCCACTCGGTGACGGCTTCAACCTTAGCGGGGTCTACGGCTATTCCTTCTCCGGAAATAACATGTCCAAGGAATCCGACTTCCGTCAACCAAAATTCACATTTGCTGAACTTGGCATATAACTGATGCTCTCTTAGCTTCTCCAGAACTAAACGCAAATGTTCCTTATGCTCTTCCTCGTTCTTGGAGAATATCAGAATGTCATCGATGAACACCACAACAAACTTGTCTAGGTATTCCATGAATACTTTGTTCATCAAATTCATGAAGTAGGCAGGAGCATTAGTCAATCCAAAAGACATGACCGTATACTCATACAAGCCATACCTCGTGGTGAAAGCTGTTTTGGGTATATCCTGTTCACGAATCTTCAACTGGTGATACCCTGATCGAAGATCGATCTTGGAGAATACTTTGGCTCCTACGAGCTGATCAAACAAATCATTAATCATCGGTAGAGGGTACTTGTTGTTGATAGTCACCTCGTTCAAGGCACGATAGTCCACTACCATTCTCAAAGATTTATCCTTCTTCTCCACCAAAAGTACTGGGGCTCCCCAAGGTGAAGAACTTGGGCGAATATACCCCTTGTCCAATAACTCCTTGATTTGCTTCTTGATTTCCAACAGATCATTTGCGGGCATCCGATAGGGTCTCTTGGAAATTGGAGCTGTCCCTGGCTGTAGCTCTATTAAGAACTCAATTTCCCTATCTGGTGGCATTCCGGGTAATTCTTCCGGAAATACATCTGGAAATTCTTTTACCACAGGTACTTCCTCCTGAACAACTCCTGTGAGAGAATTTAACCGAGCACTCATACGTGTGCGTCGGGATACATACTTAATCCTCTTGTTCTCCGGGGTGGTGAGTGAAACAGACTTGCTAGGGCAATCAAGATTTCCTTCATACTTGGTCATCCAATCCATGCCTAGGATTACATCCAATCCTTGTGACTCTAAGACGATGAGGTCAGTGGGAAAAACATGATTTCCTATATTGAGTTTCAAGGCATGGCATCCTATCCCTGCCATCATCATACCTCCTGGAGAACTAACCTTAATGGGCTGACTAAGGGTTTTGGTGGGCAAACCATACTTATCCACAACTACCCTTGATATGAATGAATGAGTTGCACCCGAATCAAAAAGTACTGTAACAGGACGTGAATGCAATAAAAACTTACCAACCACAGTCTCGGGCTGATCATAGACTTCTTCCACATCGATGTGATTCACTTGAGCACGGGGAAACGGATTGGACTTCTTGGCTGCGGAGTTGCCGTTGTTAGTGCCGTTTCCATTGCCTTGCTTGCTCTGGGGACACTCAGTAGCATAGTGCCCTGTCTTCTGGCACTTGAAACAGGTAATGTGACTCAGATCCTTCTGAGCAGGAACTTGACGGTGCTGGTTGTTGTTCCCATTCCCATTGTCAGTCTTGAAGTTACCATGGTTGAGACGGTTGTTCCCATTTCCTCCATGATGGTGGCCTCCATGGTTATGCATAGTATGAGTGTGCTTTCCAAACTTACTGTTTCCTGATCCGGTATTCCCGGAGTACGGGGAGTAACGAGGCTTCTGATGAGCTCCAGAGTTGAACTTCCCCTGAGTGTACTTCCGCTTGCGGTTCTCAATCTGCTGCTGTTTACCTTCCAGAATAAGTGCCTTATCCACCAGCTCTTGGTAGTTGTTGAAATTAGCCACTACCAGCTGTATGCTCAACTCATCATTGAGTCCTTCCAGAAACTTTTCTTGCTTGGCCGCATCATCGGCCACATCTCCTGGGGCATAACGGGCCAACATGTTAAACTCTTCCACATATTGGGCCACAGAGCGATTACCCTGGCGCAAGTTGCGAAACTCGCGCTTCTTTAGACTCATGGCTCCAGCTGAAACATGAGCGGTGCGGAAAGCAAGCTTGAACTGCTCCCAAGTCACATCTGCAATAGGATATGTGGTGGTGTAATTCTCCCACCATGATGCTGCTGGTCCTTCCAGTTGATGTGCGGCAAATCGCACTTTCTCAGCGTCAGTGCATCCAGCGGTGACAAGTTCTCTCTCCATCTTGCGGAGCCAGTCATCTGCCACAATGGGCTCAGTGCTGCTGGAGAAAGTTGGAGGATTCAATCTCAGAAAACGGGTGAGATTGTCAGTCTGGGGTGGATGGTGATGATTATTGTTGTTCTGATTGTTGGTCTGATTCTGAATCAATAGTTGCATCAGTGCATTCTGTTGCTGAAGGAGTTGAGTGAGTTCCGGTGGGAAAGTGAAGTCGGTCTCACGTCGTGGAGGCATCTTGCTGTTTTCAGAGGGATGAGAATTAGAATAGAACAAGGGTCTAGAAGAAATTCACTACCCATATGCAATGCAACAAACATATCACACCAAACACTCATTCATTTATTCAATCAATGTCAAACAATGGAAATACAAATCTCAGACAACTAAGCATCGACCTACGCTTTAACGAATAAAAGATACATGGAGGGCATAACTAATGTTCTCCTCAAAAGTGCATAGTCGTAGGTCCTCCGGTGGTGCTTTCCTCGTAGTCTTCATCGTCACTGATGAAGGGTGCCATGTCTCCTTCGGGGTGAAGGTTTTCCCCCATGTCTAGCTGCTCCTCCAGAGTTGCGATGCGTGCATTCTGCTCATCAATCCTCTCTAGGAAGTCCTTCACTTCATGCTCGTGTTCATAGTTGGCCTCTCGCAGATCAGCTTCAAGGTCCAGCTCGCGATTCATCAGATTCTTGATAGTCTTCGTGTCAGCACGAACTTGAAGCTCCAGAGTCCTGATGTGAGTCTCCAAGGTCTGGATATAGGAGATAGTGGTGTCTGCAGTGGGATTGGTGATGATGTTGCCATGGGCATCTCTGCGGCAAACCATGCTGAGTCCTGGTGAAATGGTTCCACCTCTGTATTCCTCCTGAATACGTCCAAGGGCTCGATGAATGGCCATGTCTCTTCCAAGTATCCAACTGGGTGCCACGAACTTGAGATCTATGGGTTCCTTCCGATTCCCAAAGGTCTTCCCTGGAATATGCACCTCGATCCTGTAGCGTCCATCTTGGGGAAATGACATGATAGGAATCCCGGTGATGCTCGGCAAAGCAATCCTTACGTCCTTGACGATTCTCATCAGCTCCTTACCAAAGGGCATCGTTGCGTCAGGCTGGCAAAACTCCGTGATCAACACTGGGATGAAGGTGGCCATCTATAAATTTTGAAATAATCGGAGAGGAGTCAGAAACGAATAGATGAGAGTATAAGATATTTAAAGACAAAGAGAAACAATCCTAAGGCTTTCCAATCCTAGAGGTTACGTCCTACGGTCAGCGTGTGCTCTGATACCATTTCTGTAGCGACCCGACCTGAAAGGCCAAGTCTCCGGTGTTTTCCGTACCATCCCAAGATCATGCTGGTACACACACGGTACATCAATGTATATATCAAAGGGAAATCACACAACATTATATTAATCGCAATCTCATATAGAGTCCTTTATTACAATAAAAATTACAATAAAGTGGCTAAAGGCCAACTCATGAGAATATCTAAATCTTGCGGAAGCGTCGAAGGTAGATGAGTCCATCTGACTCCAAGGGCATCTCACTAAGCATAGAACGCGTCCTCACTCCTGGTCGGAAAAATACTCTGCAACATGATACGTTGCAGCCGTGTAGGTCAGCATATGGAATATGCCGGCAAAGTCACAAGAGAAGAGTGAAAAGATAATCATCTAGTCTATATGCTTATATGGCAGGTGGGGTGGTAAGTTTTGCGTAAAGCCAATTTTTCCTGCATCAAGAAAAGGGGCTAAGCAAAACATTACTAAGTTGGTTGATTAATGAGATGGTTCCACCAACCAATTCTCATACCCAAAATTATTAAATACCCACATCATCATATTATTTGTGTTGAGAGTTTCGGAAGTTCCAATTCCTTTGGCTCAAGTCGTCCATAACCGTTTTGATTAATGACACGGCTAATCGATTAGGTTTAAGTACTCTGCAGAGTTTTGCACACGTTCCCCACAAGATTTGGTCGCCTCCGTTTGATTTCTCGCACTTCAGGGTGTTTGAGAAACGGATGACCAAAACATGGTCTTCCAAAGGGTTTCCCTGCGACTCTGACGGTGCCCATCCTTTCCTACCGTTCTTCTACCTCTCGTAGCACCGCCTGTCCAGAGTCACCACGATATCCAACCAAGCCAGAGCCCATAATGACTTGTGGCTGTGCAGGTAAGCCTTGGGTTTTAAAGCATCCATCCATCTCTTTGTGCCTGGGTGGACCTTTCCGCGTGAATACTGGCCATCTCCAGCATCACCTAGGCTAACCACTGGTTTCTCCAGGGTGCCGTTCAACCATCATCCACCCAGAGGTATGTTGAAAACTTGGAGTATTGAAATCTTGATCATTATGTAGGTCTTGAAATTATTAACTCTCTCAACTCTCATGAATCACACAACCAACCCCGTCTACTAATAGCATAGCAAAAGGTAAAACAACGTTTCCCGGGGCCAATGTTGTCAAAGGGGGTTGAGAGAGGTATCTACCACATGATACTACTACAATGTAACCAAGTTTCCAACTAACCTATCTTGCATGCAACTGGGGAGATGGTAGAACTAATGCATATAAAACATGGGTAAAACATGATCAAAGTGACTTGCCTGATTGATGATCTTCGTACGTGAGTGACTCTAAGTAACAAGCTTCGCACTCCGGATAATCTACGAAACAAACAATGCACTCAAATAAGCATACAACCAAAATAAGTACTCATAACATTCAGCAAAGAAGTACTAAACAAACAAGGCAAACAATGCACAAAAGTCTCTAGCAAGTAAAACACAAAAATTTTGGTTTTTCCAAAGGGGATGATGAAAACACTACTACATAATAAAACTATTTTGAAATAGCAAAACAATTGTTGACATCAAGGGAAACAATAGAATATTTTATTAATAAACAGAATATAATCAATTTAAGTTTTTTGGGAAAACTTTAGTAGAGTTTATACAAGTTTGTGATAAACACTATATGAATCAACTATAGTTATATTAACAAAAAAGAATGAAAACTAAACTTATTATTTTGTTGACAAAACATGTTCTTACAGAAAATAACTTACAAATAAATTTGTCTTAGAAAACAGAATTAATTATACAAAACTTATTTGAAAACAAAACTATTACTAGTTAGTTGTTTTAATCAAATTATGCCTATTTGAAAAGAAGTTGTGATTCCTATGTTAAATGAAATTAAACTAGGCAAATTTATATTTTTATTAACAGTAAGTGAAAACACTAAATGTTTACTAACAGAACCTAATAAACAAATAAAACCAAATTCTAAATCAAACTAATCAAAATTAAGTTTATAAAACTATATTATAATAATAAGCAGATTCTGTTTATAGCTAAAACACTATTAAAAATCATCCTAAAAATCCTCAAACTAAACATGGAGATAGTCCTAACCAATATCTAACAGTGACAAAAAGAATCATATCAAAATCTATTTTCAAACTCTAGTTATTCAGATTTGAAGATTTTGAGCAAATTTGATTAAATTCAAATTTTATAGTTCAAATTTGAAATTTAAAAGTACAGGGTGAAACTACATGAAAAATGTGAGCTATTGCAAAAAGAATCAACTCAAAACACTAAATAGATTAAAAGATATAAGCAAAACAAAATTGGAAAACATTCTGTTAATTAAAACAAAACAGAAAATGAAAAAAAAAGATTTGCGTCGGTCAGGGGGCTACGTGGCGTGATCCGATTGGCTAGCGAGTGTGTGCGGTAGGTGAATTAGAGCGGGCGACCGATCGATAGAAGATACCGGTTCGGTTTAAGTTTGTTCTAATCTGGAACGTTGATTCGGGATCCGACGGTCGAGGGGGCTTACAGGGAGGAGGTTGCCGGCGTCGGGGTACTCCGGGCGAGTCCGGTAGCGGCGACGGCGTCGGCGAGGTATTCCGGTGGTCGGGGAGGACGAGGAAGTGGTCCGGGCGACGGCGACAATTCTCCGGAGTCGATTGGTGGCGACGGCGAGGCGAATGGTGGTCGGGGGTGGTGGCTACGGTCGACGGCGACTTCCGGTGATGGTGGAACTCCGACGAGCAATCAACGGCGTCTCGGCGAGAGAGAGAAGGGGGCTCGGGGGGGAAATGGATGCGGGGCAGTGGGGCTCTTATATAGGCGCTCGGGGGGGTGCGGGGAGGAGAGAGGGGAGAGATCCGGTGAGGGGGGGGAGCGACCGGCGTCGGGTCCGGCGCGCGCGGGGGAGGGAGAAGACGACCGTTCGAAGCAACGGTCGGTCGGGGTGGGGTCCAGCGTCAGAGAGAGAGGGGGACGTTACTGCGCTCGGTCGGCCGACCGGTAACGGTCTCGGCTTTTAAAGCCGGTGGGCCGGCCCGTTTAATACCGGAAACGGTTACCGTTTCTGTTTTTCTAATTTACCAGAGACATTCAAAAGCTTTTAAAGCATTCAAATCGTTTGTAAATATAGGGGTATTATATATCAAAATTAACAGAATAATAAATGCTATTTAATGAACATTTCTATTCTGTCATTTGAACACTTTGAAAAAAATATTATTTCAGAAATGTCCTAATTGTTTTTAAACCCTTTTTGCAAATATTTTCAAAATAACCCCTGGTTATTTTGTTCAAATAATTCACCAATTAGACCCTGGTGTGGAGTGTCATGTTACTCCTCTCTTATTTTGAACATTTAACCAAAATTTCAAATAGGGGAAGCAACATAGGGAAAAGTAGAAAGGACTTTCAGAAAAATCAGAAATGGCATTTCAACTAACACATACAATCAAGCAATGGTGATGATAGATGCATAGCTATATTCATAACATTCCAAAATGGAATTTTGGGATGTTACAATAGGAGCAAGGCCTCTTTGCTATGCGGAGCAGCAAGCATCGGCTGGGTGGAAAGCAGGGCTTTGAGCTCGACCAATGCTGCTTTAGCTTCTGGAGTCCACTCGAACGTATCAGACTTCTTCATCAATCGGTACAAAGGCAATGCCTTCTCACCGAGACAAGAACTAAATCGACTCAATGCCGTCAGGCAACCTGTGAGCTTCTGAACATCGTGCACTCGCACAGGGCTTTTCATTCGGGTAATGGCACTGATCTTCTCAGGATTTACGTCGATTCCTCGTTTAGAAATGAGGAAACCGAGTAACTTTCCACCAGGAACACCGAAAGTGCACTTAGATGGATTTAGCTTTATATCATACTTCCTCAGATTGGCGAATGTCTCGGCCAAGTCAGTTAGCATATAAGAACCTTTACGAGACTTGACGATGACATCATCCATGTAAGCTTCGACACTCCGAGGAATCTGGTTGAGTAAGCATTTCTGAATCATGCGCATGAAAGTGGCGCGGGTATTCTTCAAACCAAAGGGCATGGTGATATAGTAGATACACCAGAAAGGGGTGATGATGGCTGTCTTTATTTCGTCTAGACAAAAGAGACAGATCTGATGGTAGCCGGAGTATGCATCTAGAAACGATAAACGCTCACACCTCGCAGTCGAGTCAACAATCTGATCGATGTGAGGGAGCGGAATATGATCTTTTGGTCAGACCCGATTGATATGTTTGAAGTGAATACACATGTGGAGTGACTTGTCCTTCTAGGGGACCATGATGACATTTGAGATCCACTCGGAGTGGTAAATCTCAAGTATGAACTTAGCCGCCAAGAGTCGAGCCACCTCTTTGTCGATTGCCTTCCGCTTTTCTGCTGTCGACCGACGCAAGTGCTCTTTCACAGGGTTGGCCTTCGGATCGACTCTCAATCGGTGCTCAGCCAGTTCCCTGGGTACACCCGGCATACCAGCAGACTTCCATGTGAAGATGTCCCAGTTCTCATGGAGGAACTGAATGAGCTCGGCTTCCTATTTGTCGTCGAGTGTCGTGGAGATTTTAGTGGGGGCAGCATTGGGGTCCGTCGGGGGAATGTGTACTTTCTTCACCTTGCCTGCTGACTGAAAAGCCGACTCAGAAGCAGGCTTCATAGCACGTAGCAAATCAGCAGGGTCAACGCTCTTCTTGTACTGTTCCAACTCGCCATAGCCATCTAATGATCATCAATTTTGGAGCCTTGCTGAAGGCACTCCTCAGCCTCCGTTGATTCCCTATGACTATGATCACACCCATGGGACCATGCATCTTCAACTTGAGATACACGTAACATGGAGGAGGCATGAAAGGAGCATAAGCAGGATGACCAACGATAGTGTGGTATGCACTCTAGAAGTCCACGTCTTCAAACATCAATTTCTCTTTGCGTAAAAAATTTAATGGTGCCAAACACCACATCCAAAGCAATCAGGTCAATTGATTTGGTCTTCTTCCCAGGGAGGACTCCGTGGAACTGCATATTGCTCTCACTGAGTCGGGATATCGGGATGACCATTCCCTTGAGGGTATCTGCATGCAGAATGTTCAATCCACTCCCTCCATCCATGAGGACCTTGCGGAGTCGAGTGCCTCCCACAACGGGATCCACCACCAAAGCTTGCCGACAGGGGGTAGCAACATGAGCAGGATGATCCGACTGATCAAATGTGATAGCAGTCTGAGACCACTTCAGGTACGTGGGGGTTGTAGGAACAGCCATGTTGACTTCTCTATTGATAAGTTTCAATCGACTCTTGCTTTAAACATCAGCAAAAATCATCAGAGTGGCATTGACATTAGGACAAGTTTCTTTGTCTTCATCATCCTCTTTTTTAGGAGTTTTGTCACTTGACTGACCCTCCTTGAACTGCTGGATCAGTAGGCGGGATTGTTGAGTGGTATGTTTAGGTAGTATCAAATTTCCTTCTTCATCTTTCTTCCTGTGGATTGCACACGGTAAATACAGAACATCCATTCCCGACTGATTCTTTCCTTTCTTGCGGGTGAACTATCCCTTGGACTTCCCCTTATTTTTTCCTTGTGCTGCCAGAGCGGCCACCTCTGCCTGAGTAGGGCCATCAGCCTTGCGTTTCTATTTCCAACTAGAATTACCACCGGCATCATTGTCGACTACTTTTCCTTTGCTACTACGGAGGCAGTCGTCGTCTTCGCCATTGGCGTACCGAGTGTCTATCTCCATGATTTTTCCTAGGGAAATATCGCATGTCCGCCCAAACTTCAGGTACAGCTCCTTGTACTTCCCACTGGTCTTGAAAGTACAAACAACTTGATGCCCAGAGACGTTCTCCATTGTGTGTTGCAAGGTGGACCAACGCTGAACGTAATCTCTCAAGGACTCATTGGGCTTCTGGACGCAATGCTACAAATCGATCAAACCAGCCGGATGCTTGTAGGTGCCCTCGAAGGTTCCGATGAACACTCGGGCAAGATCCTCCCAAAAGTAGATGCTAGAAGGATCCAAACGATTCAACCATGCGCGGGCCAAACTGTCCAACATCAAGGACAAATGCTTCATGCCAATGTTGTCGTTTCCTCCTCCGATCTACACGGCCACTCGGTAAACAACCAACCACGTCACTGGCTGTGATACACCAGAGAACTTGCTTATCCTAGCCGCCAACCTGAGGTTAGGGGATCTCTGCAGAACAAATGGCTCTGCTAAAACACTTGGGGCAAGAAAAAATGGCATTGCTTCCACTCGGGTAATCTTTGTCATGATCATCTCTATGGGTTGTGCCTCTATCGATCCTCTTTTGGGCGAGGTAATCACTCGCATCAAACACAGGGTTTCGCTCGTCACCAAATGTGCGCCTTTCGTCATGGTGTCAGGGCACATACGAACCACTTCGCAGAGGAGTAGGCACTTGACGGTATTCGTCACGCTAAAACTGATCTTGACCCTGACCTCGATGCCGATCTTCATGGTAACCTCCACCCCTGCAATGCAAAGGTGACCCTGGACTATGCACCGACTGAACCGAGTCTGCCTTTGGTGGATTGTTGTGCAATCTATTGCGCGACTGGGAAACAACTGAGTTATGGCGCTGTGCTGCATCAAGCAACGCCCGAATCTGTAGCAAACCTCTACCAACCTCTGAATGTGACGGCTGAATGGAATCTGCAATCCTAGCCGCTGCTCCAACGTTTAAAACGGGAGTCTGGTATACCTCAGCATTGTTGTAAGAACCACTTGGAAACAGTTGTCGGTGACGTTGACTAGGAAGTGGTGGACGCTGGAGAGCACGCTTGTCAAGTTCCTTCTGGATCTCTTTGTGCCGAAGGCGCGTGGCCTCCAAGGCCTGATCCTCAGCAGTCGCACCGACGATGGGCATATGGAGGATCTCCTCATTGAGGTGTTGCTGGTCATTCAACGCTCCACTAGCCTCGCGCCTGCCATGGCCGAAGCCAGGCGGAGGGCTCTGATGTGAACGAACCATAAGAACCTCCACCGCAGGATCGCAACTCTCACACTCGCAGGGAACGTTAGACTGATCTAACGTCGAGTCTAACACGCCGTCAAGTGACTCGGCGGGCTCAATAGCCGCAATCTGTGGGGACAAAATTTGGTGAGCTGCTGCATGCCTCACCCATCATTGAATCCGCGAATGACCGGATCACTTGCGGTGACGAACATTGGGGAGGGCTGACAGATACGGAGTTGATTGCTATCGCAGAAGTATGTCGCAGGAGCTCATGTGGAAGTGCGCCATCCCGCGGATCCAGAGTGCCTCAGCATCTAGAGGTGCCTCCTGAAGCCATGCCGAATCATCAGCTATGAAGGTGAGCGCTCCGAGATGGATCTCGTGGCCCAAGAACAAACCACCGCCGAAAGACATGACGAAGGGAAAAAATGCATCCTCGTCAGTCACAAATTTTTTTGAGGGTAGAGTATTCAAACCAAATTTATTGATTCGACACAAGGGGATCTAAAGAATATTCTCGAGTATTAGAAGCTGAGTTGTCAATTCAACCACACCTGAAAGACTTAGTATCTGCAGCAAAGTATTCAATAGCAAAGTAGTATGGAAGTATTGGTAATGATGGCAAAAGTGACGGTAGCAGTTTTGTAGTGATTATAATAGTAGCAAAGGAAAAGTAACCTAACAAGGATCAATATGTGAAAAAGCTCGTAGGCAATGGATCAGTGATGGATAATTATGTCGGATGGCATTCATCACGCAACAGTTATAACCTAGGGTGACAAAGAACTAGCTCCAATTCATCAATGTAATGTTGGCATGTATTCCATATATAATCATATGCGCTTATAGAAAAGAACTTGCATGACATGTTTTGTCCTACCCTCCCTATGGTAGTGGAGTCCTTATGGAAAATAAGGTATATTAAGGCCTCCTTTTAATAGAGAACCGGACCAAAGCATTGGCACTTAGTGAATACATGAAATCTTCAAACTACGGTAATCACCGGAAAGAATCCCTGTTATTGTCACCCTGGGGGATGCGGATCATAACTCGTAATAGGTGTCTACAACTTGCAAGATAGGATCAAGAACACATATGTATTCATGAAAACATAGTAGGTTCAGACCTGAAATCATGGCACTCGGGCCCTAGTGACAAGCATTAAGCATAACTAGGGATCAAAACCTAACAAGACTAACTTGATTACATGATAAATCTCATCCAACTCATCACCGTCCAGCAAGCCTACAATGGGATTACTCACGAACAACGGAGAGCATCATGGAATTGGTGATGAACGATGGTTGGAGATAAAGATGGCGTCTATTTTCCCTCTTCGGATCCCAAAACGGACTCCAGATCTGGCCTCCCGAGGAAGAACATGAGGTGGCGGCGGCTCCGTATCATGAAACACGATGAACTCTTCTCCTTGATTTTTTCTACACGAATAGGAATATATAGAGTTGGAATTGAGGTCGGCGGAGCTCGAGGGGGCGCACAAGCCTTCTAGGCACGACCAAGGGGTGGCCGCACCCTGTGGGCTTGTGACCTGTGGGTGGTCCCCTCCGGTTGATTCTTTCGCCAGTATTTTTTATTAATTCCAAAAATAATCTCCGTAAATTTTCAGGTCAATCCGAGAACTTTCTTCTGCACAAAAATAACACCAAGGCTATTCTACTGAAAACAGTGTTAGTTCGGGCTACTTCCATTCAAATAATGTAAATTAGAGTCCAAAACATGGGCAAAAGAGTTTGGAAAAGTGGATACGATGGAGACATATCAGGCTGCCGGAGCCGAGGACCGAACACAGCTAGTGCATGAGTACCTCCTGTGTACGGATGGCCCAACGGGGCATAATTCTTCACGGTGATGCCCCGGTTCGACCACAGTGGGCTGGTTCGAGCGGATCCCAAGGGTAATGCAGAGCCCCTCAAAGACTCTCGAGAGCGAGATCTTCCAAGAGCGATAGTGACGCCACCTGCTCCGAGGAGGAGAGTAGTGGGGAGTCGCCCCTGCCGCCCCCATAGTCTCCACCGGCACGCTGCCAGCTCCGGCCGGATGTTGATGACGACGAGGACGACTCTCACACCGAGCCCACCAAGTAGGGGCAGGCAGGAGTTGGAGGAGCAGAAGATGATGGTGTATAGTAGCCTTTGGGGGCAGCAAGGGAGGGAGCATTAGAGGGCACCGGCCTCGGCAAGGCCGGCACTACACCAACGTCTGATCGCCCGGGTGCACTCCGCGAAGGTGGTGGCAGCTGCAACAGCGTTGTAATGAAGAGGAAAAGGAGGCGCTAGGGCCCTAAGGACGAGTAAGCTCTTCTATCCCCTTCCTTCGGCATCTCTGGCTTCATGCCCACAATTTTGATGATTCTGTATGCAGGAGTCCAAGGGTGACAACCAAGGCGAAGAAGAAGTCCAGGAACAAGCAGGGGAAGGACGAGCCTGAGGTCAAGGTGGTCAGCAGCTTGGGGACACCCTTCTGAGAGTGATCAGATACGACCCTTCGAAGCAAAGCAATACCTCCTGGGCCAGTCAGGGTGATAACCCCTGTGGCGAATCCGGCCTCAGGGGCGATGGTCGCAGGGGAGGGGAGCGCCACGCCATCCTCCCCTAGCTCGTCACTCCCGACAAGACAAAGGCTATTGGGGTTCCACAAGGGCTAACCCCGGGCCTGAGCTCCCGGTCTGTGAGGCGTCCTTAGTGACTTCAAGGGGATGGGCAACAATACCGGCCCTAGGGGTGAAGGCCTTGAGCCCCTCGTGCCGGACAGTGAGCCTCCACTCGGCGGGAGGTGACGAAGCTGAGTTGCCAAAAGGGCCTGAGATCGAGCCTCCTCATGCGGCGGCGCTTGTGAATGACGCGAGGGACACGGTATAACACGCCTTGGTGGAATGGGAGGACATCGCTGTCCGTTGGGGCGAGGTCCCCGGCAACATTAGGGCGGTCGCAGACGCCCTCGAGGGCAAGCTCAGGAAGGAGGTTGAGCTCTGCAAGGAGCGACAACTCCTCTTAGAGGGGTGGAGCCGTGTCCGGGACGCAAAGGAGCTCAACCCCAGAGGGGCGAGGAGTCCCAGGCGATGCGCAAGCTGCTCGTTGGTGAGGTCTAGGCATCCCTCGCTGGTGCTTTCGAAGACTCTTGGGAGGCCAAGCGGCAGCGGCGAGTGGCGTGAGCGCGAGGGCCACCTCACATCCCGTGAAGTTGAGGTCTCAAAGCGTGAGGTGGGGGTCGCCACCTGCGAGGCGGACACTGAAACACGGGAATGCGAGCTTGCATCCTCCGTGTCGACGCGAGAGGCTGAGTAGAGGTGTCTGTTGGTGAAAGAGAGAGAGAGAGCTCTGCGCGTAGAGGCACCAGTTCCAGGCTAAGGTCATCGATTTCTAGAAACAACTTCAAGACGCGGACACCACCATGGAGAGTGTATGCCAAGGGCTGCTGACCTAGTCAGCGATAGGAATCTTCGGCAATCTCCTTCGCATGGACATCTTTGACTTCGTGTGTCGGGGAGGCGACGAGCTATATGACCTTCAAGGAACCTTTTTGGTTCTACAGGGTGTTCTGGATGCGCAAAGAACATCAGTCGTATAATCTACACGCGAGGGTTTATACAGGTCGGGTCGGTTGAAAGCGTAAAACCCTATCTCATGTTGGTGTCTGATTAGTTATGTGAGTCCGAGTACAGGTGCGTAGCAATCCGGCAAGGATGCTCAGATGTGCAGCAGCTCGTGCAATCGAATAGAGTGTAGACCTTTTATAACGTAGCCACATGCCTCCTTTTATAGTTAAAGGGGTCACCACAAGGGCTCTAATGGTCTTTTCCTACGAGTACAATTCATACTGTGGCTACCGATACCGCTTGTCAGGAGAGGTAGTGGGAAATAGCTAACTCTGACAGACTACGATAGGCGGATTGAATGCACCATGAGGTGGCGTGCTTGCGACGTTTCCCGGCAAGGATTGCCTCTCCATCTTTGTCGTTCGCCCAGCTACCTCCTATTCTTCTGCCACGCTGTAGGAAGGGTGTCATTAAAGCTGCCACAGGCCCGCCACAAGGGCCACGTGCCTGGGCCAGCTCCGCTAGTCCGCCTACCCTCTCGACACCTCAGCTGATGTAGACAATTAGCCCCCTGATGAGGTGGAGCATTGGCTTGGCGGGATGGGATCTTGCCGGGCGCTGCTTGTGGGTTGCTTCATTGCCTGAGGGGCTTATCGCCTCGTTTCCTCCTATCTATTGGGATTCGATGGGGGCCCGGCAAGGACTTGCTGATTCGCGGGTAGTAGACGCCCATGCACAAGTCTAGGTACAAAGAACCCCCAGTTCTTCGTAGACTGACAGTAGCCCACGGGCCTGGGCCATACACTCGCGGGCATCATCGTTGAGCTAGGCCCAAAACAGTGCTCGGGCTTGCGCATCCGCTTTTCCTGGTAGTTATGATTATTTCTACTGACCCTTCCCACGACGCGTAGTAACTCTAGGTTTGGGTAGTGGAAGAGCGGGGAGGTTCCCTCGAGGAGTCGTGTCGTCACTTCGTGTCGTGCACGGTTGGGGGTTTTGCTTCCCTCGTGCAACGTGCTCTCGCATGGGGTCACGCATGGGGAAGGGAAACAACCGCCTAGTGGGTGTGCCTGATAGCTAACATTCGAGCCCCCAGGCTTCCAAGTGATGCACACGTGCCCCCGCCTCATTAGTCACATCCTATGCGAGGTCAGACGACTCCGTCGTTCTGTGATGGGGTGGCGGCAACTATGGTGGTGTATGCCTCCCCAAACCTCATGAAGGGATCCATATAGGGGAGGAGGTGCAGTAGTTCGTCATAGCGGTTCCTCGTCGCCCCCGAAGCTGGTTGCACCTCCCCGACTAGATTTCCCGGGCCATGGAGGGGAACATGGCCCGGGGGCTGTGGCTGCAGGCGGACGACAACTGCAACGGCCCTGCTTGGGTGCATGTCGACCTCTCCGTAGGCAGTGCCATGTTCTTGGCGCATGGTTCAAAGTCGTTTGCCTGCTCTTGTGGTCTAGGCCCTGGGCATCTCCTCCACTTCAGGTTCGATGGTGCCACTACCCTCTTCGTCAAGATCTTCGGAGCGTCCAGCGTCCGTCTACAGTGTTGTCCGGAGACCTCGAGCGGGAGCGACTCTGACTCTTTTGGCAATAGCAGCAACGATGGCAGCACCTTCGCCATCAAGAAGGAGGAGTCCGACTAGGCGCACATGGCACTCTAGCTGGGGTTTTAGGGATCCGGGAACGAGGTTCAATCTATAGGACTTCGTTTTAGGATCAATCAACACATCATGGTGGCAGATCTCCTGCGGGTAGCATGCAGGGTCATAGAGGAAGTCATGTTCCGACTTGTCGCTGCGGCCACCATCGCCGAGCCGGGGTGTGTTCCTCGTTGGGGGACGACGGGGCTGTTAAAGTAGGTCGTACTCTGACTCGTCACCTCTGCCGCCATTGCCGGTGCTGACGCCCTTCTTTTGTATTTAAGTCGAGCTTGGCGTCCTCCTTTTTATCTAAGTGGTGTCGCATGTAATCCTGAAATATAATAAAAGACCAACATTGGGCGCCACTAATGTATGAGAATGTTTTGCTCCTTTCATCCCTGCATGCTAGTTTATAGTTTTAGTTTTTTTACGCCTTGTGATTTGAACGCTCAGACCGGGGTGCTTGCCGGTGTGTACATTCTTGCCGCAAGATGCTTGTAGGGATGGATCCCGAGCATCCCTTTGGTAGTGCCACACTCGACAAGATCGACTACTTATCCTTGCCGCGTTCGTCTGGGGCATTGGAAATGCTTCCAACTTCCCGGCACACAACGATTCTGACAAGGACCCATCCGCACGCAAGTCTCTTTCGTAGGTAGTAACTTTGCGGTAGGGGAGGGGTCTACTTATGTTTTTCTCCTTCTGCTAGCTTCCTTGTCGCTCGGTGGCCGCCTTGAATGCAGTCATCTGCCTCTGTCGCTCCTCCTGGCCTTGGTCTCTTTTGACAGAAAAAGAAAGAAGAGAAAATGAAGGCGCGCTAGGGATGGCATGGTTCAGCAATGGCTCCCTATTGGCAATGATCTACCACCATAGTTAGCACAATGAACAAATCACAAATATGTACTTGAGCAAGGGAAATTGTGGGAATCTAGTTTTAATGACTATGCAAAGGGTCATCACCTGGCTTTGTACATAGGATTACACGCACTGCTACGATACTTGCACAAAAGTGGTTGCCGGAGGGGGGGGGGGCGACAACCGCGCCTTACGGGTAGAACTTTCAAAGGTGCTCGATATTCCACGAGTTTTGCACCGAGGTGCCATCTTCGGTCTCTAGGCAGACTGCACTGGGCCTGGTGACTCATACCACTCGGTAAGGGCCTTCCCACTTTGGTGTCAACTTGTTTAACCCCTTCGCGGATTGAATCCGTTGAAGGACAAGGTCGCCTTCCTCAACAATCCTGGCGCACTCTTTGCAGGTATGGTAGCAACGCAAGGCCTGCTGGTACCTAGCGGCGTGTAGTGTTGCCTAGAGATGATCTTCCTCAAGGAGCATGGCATCATCATGTCATAGACGCTCTTGCTGGTCCTTATCAAAGGATCGCAATCTCGGTGACTCATACGTGAGTTGTGTGGGGAGAGCTGCCTCCGCCACGTAGACCCGAACAAAGGGTGTCTCGTCGGTGGCTCGATTTGGCGTCGTCCTAATCGACCAAACAACCATCAGCAGTTCTTCATTCCAGCGCCTTCCGTGCTTGTGCAACTTGTCGAAAGTTCTCGTCTTGAGGCCCCACGACACTTCAGCATTTTCCCTCTCCACCTGCACGTTGCTCCTGGGATGAGCAAATGATGCAAAGCAGATCCTGGTATCGATGTCTTGATAGTACTGCATGAAAATTTTCTGGTGAATTGTGTGCTGTTGTGGGCGATTATCCTGTTTGGGACCCCAAAATGGCAAACAATCCCTCTGAGAAACTTGACACCTGCCTGCGCCGTTACCTTTCTCACTAGATCAACTTTGGTCCACTTCGTGAACTTGTCGATAGCGACGAACAAGAACTCAAAGCCCCCGGTAGGACAGGGGAGGGGTGTTGGAGATGTGCCCTAGAGCATATCATGTATGGTGATATTTCCTATATTTTTATGGATAAAGATAGTCCTTGGACATTATCATTGATGTGTATTAACAAGTACGTGACTTGTTTGTGAGACTATGCATTGTATGATGACCGTCCTAAATGGTCCCTAGTCGAAAGGACTATGTGGAAACGCAACCTGTTAGACCAGCCTATCACATGGTGGATGGTTTGGTCTCACTGACCATTTAGCATTGGATGCTAGCCGGATAATATGGACTCAGAAAGATCTGGTCAGATTCGACATAGTCGGGTCCGAATCGAGATAAGGTTTGAGTTTGACAGACCCACCAATGAGATGGAGCCATAGGTCATCAGTGAGTCTCTAGTACAACATACATTCTATATCCTAAGACCTGAGCTGGTTAATGAACTTGGGATGGTGACAAACTTTCTTTGGGCCGACCAGACGCTACTCCGTGACTGGGTAGTTCCAAAGGTAGGTTTTGGGCTTGTCCAGACCCATGCTACGAGACATGGTTGAGCAAGATGGGATTTGCCCCTCAGATCAGGAGAGATATACTGTGGACCCCTCGAGTTATCCGACCTAGATAAGCATGGCCATGTGATGAGGATTATGAGATAATCTGAAGTGTATGTCGGATTCACCAGAACGAGAAAGAGGTCGTGCTGCAACAAGGATGACCATAATTCCTTAAGCATGACAACATATATCGTGTCGCAAAGGGAATAGAAGTGTGAAGTACAAGTTTGCCTTACCAGCTTCATCGGACACTTGGAGTCGGCACACTTTGCTAGAAGATGCTACCTATTGGTTGAGCTAGATGTGATTTGACTCACGACCAAGTGAATGAGAACCTAATGGGTCGCACACTTAAGGGAAGGAACATGTGGGCTTTAGGATCCGTGCGAGGCCCAAGAGTTGAGCCCGTGCCGGATTCCTATATATAGTGGAGGGGTGGCACACCCATCTGGGGGATCGCTTCGATGCTGTCATTAGTGCTTTCCACGTGTTGCAACTAGCCACCTCCACCCTCCGCCGACTGTGTGATCAGACCTAGCAGTCCGCCGCACGGAGTTCCTCCTGCACGCACGGATACCGTTAGAGGCGGTGCACTTGTGCCGCTCTAGTGAACCCGTACGCAGGATCTGGCGACCGAATGTTAGAGGGAGATCGGACTGGTTGTTCGTGGGAGATCGGATGGGGAGGAGACGGACAACGCGATAGTGCTGCCCCAACTCTACTTCCGCTACACGACACTGCGCGTCTAGTGGTAACGACCTGTGACCCATCTCCGTACCAAGTTCTTGCTTGTTCTCCACGTAGGAAATTTTTGATTTTCATGCGATGCACCTACGGTAGATCCCAACAAGGGGACCGACGATGTCAAGCCCCTAGACCAAGAATGGCCACAAGAGTGGTACAATTTGAAGGGCTTGTGCTAGTTGATGTACCTGCTTGGCATGGAACTGGCATGCTTCACACGTCGTCACCATCGCCAAGGCGTCAACAAGGGTTGTGGGCTAGTAGAAGCCTTGTCGGAATGCCTTCCCGACAAGCACCCTTGATCCTACGTGGGAGCCACAGGTCCCCTCGTGTATTCCCACCAAGAGTCATTGTCCTTCCTCCCGAGCGATACACCTTAATATCACCCCGTTGGATCTTCTTCTATACAGGTCATTTTCCATGAACTGGTACGTGCTCAACCATCGGGCTACTCTTTAAGCTTCCTCTTGCTCCTCATGAAGGTTGCATGTCTGAATGTATTTGACAATCTGTTGCGCCCATGTCAGAGCTCGTGGCTTGATGATAAGGACCCAAAGGTGTTTCCTCTATCGCGGAAGCGCCAGTTTTGATGGCAAAGACTGCCAGTCCTGCAGGAGTCTGGCGCTCACCGTCAAGCAGTTCGTCATTTCCGGCAACCTTCTGGGCGGGCTTGGGCAGCTCTGCAAGGAAATAGTTGGTCGACCTGAGTTTTCTTTTCTTGCCTCTCGTCCCAATGGTGTAACTCATGGTTGAGTGAGTTTGATCACAAAGGTGCCTGGTTCCAAAGGCAACTTCTTGGCTGCTCACTTTGATAGGTCAACGGCGATGTTGTTCTCCACCCTAGGGATGTGTTCCATCTGTCGACCATTGAAACACTCCTCTAACTTCCTCAGTTCATCGACATACGCTTACGTCACGGTGATTTGGTAATCCTTGTTGACTTGGTGCACAACCAGTTGTGAGTCCCCTCGAACCACCAACTTTCTGATTCCCAACTCTGTTGCTATCCATAGCCCGACGATCAAACCTCATACTCAGTTGTGTTGTTGGTCGACACCTCCCGAAGGAAGTGCATCCAGATCACGTACTCGAGGTGCTCTCTGGTGGGTACTATGAGCAGCACTCCGGCGCCGGCGCCCTGCAGCGGAAAAGTCCCGTCGAAGTACATGACCCATGCCTGAAGTGTTTCCTTGCCATGAAGGGTTGTTTTTGGGATGTACTCATGTGGTATTGGCGTCCATTCGGCAACAAATTCCGCTATTTCTCGACTCTTTATGTTCGTTGTGCTTTCCAAGTTCAGGTCAAAGCTAGCTAGTTCCAGATCCCACTCGATAATTCTGTTGGTCGCCTCTGGATTCCTCAGTATTCGTTGGAGCGGGAAACGGGTGACAACAGTGATGCGGTGCACTTGAAAGTAGTGGCAAGGCTTGCAGGAAGCCATTAGAAGGCCAAAGATTAGTTTTTGAATCCCAGAGTACCTTGACCGAGCCCCTTGCAGGAGAGAGTTGACGAAGTAAACCGGTCGCTGCACCATCTTCTTCTTTTGTACTGATCGTTGCTCTGTCTCCAGTGCTGCATCCGTTCTGATTCTCGGGCTCAACGGGGTTGGACCGGTTTCGCTGGATGCTGGTTCTGTTGTTTCCCCGCCCTTGGCTTCTCTCTCTGCCACTAGCGCTTTGCTAACCACCTAGTTCGTTGCTACCACATATAGCAGCAATGGCTCCTCAAGCTTGGGCGCGACTAGAATCAGGGCCGAGGATAGGTACTCATTTAGGTCTTGCAATGACGCCTCTGCTTCTTGAGGCCACATCATTGGGCCTGCCTTCTACAGGATTTTGAAGAATGGCAGGGTGCGCTTTGCGGACTTGTAAATGAACCTGCTAAGGGCAGCAACATAGCCTGCCAGCCTACGCATGTCCTTGATGCGCTTTGGTGCCTCTAGTTGCTTGATTGCTTCAATCTTGGCGGGGTTGGCTTCTATCCTATGCTGAGATATGAAGAAACCGAGGAGCTTCCCAGATAGGACTCCAAATACGCACTTTTTTGGGTTGAGCTTCAAGTTGATCATGCGCAAAATCATGAAAGTCTCCTCTACATCTTGGACTAGCGTGTCCTTGTCCTTGGTCTTAACCACAATGTCATCTATGTAAGCCTACAGATTCTGTGCAATTATGGTCCAAGGCCATTCTAGACAGCCCTTGCACACGTTGAACCCGCACTCTTTAGGACAAATGGCATGCGCCTAAAGTTGTACGTGCCACAAGGGGTTATAAAAACAACCTTCTCTTCTTCTTCCTCGGCCATGAAGATCTTACGGTAACCAGAAGAGGCGTCGAGGAAAGATAACATGTCACAGTCAGCAGCCGAGTCCACTATCTAGTCGATACGTGGCAAGGGAAAGGGGTCTTTGGAGCAAGCCTTATTGACGTCTGTGAAGTTGATATAGAGCCTTCACTTCCTAATTGCCTTGCGTACCACCATGGGGTTTGCTAACAACGTAGGGTGGAGGACGCCTGTGACAAGCCCAGCTGCTTCCAACTTCTTAATCTCCTCGGCAATGAACTCTTACCGCTCCAGTGCTTGTTCGCAGATCTTTTGCTTGACAGGGCGCGCATGAGGACAGACTAGAACATGGTGCTCGATCACCTCCCTGGGAACACTGGGGATGTCAAATGGTTGCTCGGCAAACACATCGACATTCTCCCGCATGAAGGAAACAAGCAAGCTTTCCTATTTGCTGTTGAGGGTGGCACGTATGTTGAAAGTGCTTCCCTTACCGTCCTCCCATGCAACCACCAGCTTCGTCTTGGGGATGATTACTTTCTCCTTTTTTCTCCAGGCGGCAAAGGTCTCTCGCAAGTCCTAGAGGGGTGTGCTACACTTTGTCGTGCTCTTCCCGGAGTTGTTGCGCGATCCGCCAGATCTCTTGTCCTTGTTCTTCCCCTAGGAGCTTTGCCACCAGGAGCGAGCGCCTCATTGGCGGACGCCGCAATTGCCTCCCAGTAGAGCTTGTCAACGCAAAGAATCGTGTCCTTCTTGTCAGACTGAATGATGATGATGCTCATAGAGCCTGGCATCTTGAGTGTGTTGTAGGCATGGTGAGACGCAACCATGAACTTCGCCAATGGTGCATGGCCCATGATTCCATTGTAAGGTAGTAAATCTTGGCAATGTCAAAAAATAACTCTCCATCGTGTAGTTGAGTTCGCTGCCGAACATGAATGGAAGGGTTACCTACCCTTTCCACTGAGATCTCCCCCTTTCTCATTGGTTTAAGGTCTGAATCAGGGATCTGCAGCCGCTTGATCACATCAGGCAAAATCAGATTCAGGCCGGCCCCACTGTCGACCAGCATCTTCATGACCCTAAGGTTGTGGATTGTTTGTGAGACAAACAATGGCACAAACCCGACCGTAGTGGTGCAGTCAGGGTGGTCCTCAGCGATGAAGATGATGGGAGTGTTGGACCACTTGAGGGACATCCTTGCTTCTGCCGCCGGTTCTGCCACGTTGATTTTGCGGGCTAACTGTTTGAGCTACCCGTGGGAGGAGGGCAAAGATGCACCTCCATCAACACACATGGCATCCACGACCTTCTGGAAATCTTGTTGATTATATCCCTCTTCATCGCCATAGTCGTCATCACCGTCAGACTTGCATCTCGGCCTCTAGCAGGTTTCTCCTTCTGCTGTTTGGCCTTGCCGCGTTGGTCACCCCGACCGCCGTGACCCTTCTTGTCGGACCAACCATCTCCATCTCGGCCCTTCTCCTTGTATCACCTTTCATACTCTTTCTTCTGCTTCTCGGCTAGTTTCTCTACTTGACGACATTTAGTGATATCGTGGCCCTTGGTGAGGTGGATCTTGCAGTATGGCTTGCCGATATTCTCGCCTGCCGCGGCCTCGTCGTCCCCGGAGCATGTGGCAGCATCCTTGCCGAACCCCTTAGTCTTGGCCTTCTTGCTGGCATTGGGCTTTCTGGAGCTCTCAACAGCCATCACTATCTTACCCTTGCGCTTCTTGTTGCGCTTGCGTCCCTTCTTCTAGGAAGTGGGCATGTTTTCATCATTGTCAGAGTCGACCTCCGCACCTGCGTCCTCCCTCGGGTGTCTTCCTCCTTCTTCAGCCCACGCGCACTTGTTTGCCAGAGCATAGAGCTTAGCGACGTCCCACACTTTGTTGATGCTCATCTCCTCGTGCATGCGGTGATTACGTATGTTCGTGTGGAACGCAGCGATCACTACAGTGGGGTAGATATCTGGGGTATTTTGCTACACATGGCTGAACCTCTGGATGTACTTGTGGAGGGTCTCGCCGTCTCGTTGGGGAAGTACATGCAGATCATTCGATGACCCAGGAGTTTGTGGCCCCTGTGGTAAGCTCCAACAAACTGGTTGCACAGTGGACCCTTCCAAAAAATTCATTAGCCAACTCCTCACGTTGGGCTTGAGCGCCAGTGGGAAGTAGTTGTAGAGCACCTTCTCTTCACGTCCCCCGGCGGCCTGCACCGTGATGGTGTAGATGACCAGGAACTCGGATGGCCTTATCGTCCGTCGTATTTATCCCGCAACTCTGACTTGAAGGCCCTACTGGAGGGCCAACGCACTTGCCGTAGCTTGCAGGTGAATGTCGGGCATCCCACCTCATAAGGTCGGTTGATGGGTGCCCCTGGTGTGGATTCATCGATGGCTGGATCAGCGCGACCATCGGATTGACAACCCGCTTCTCACGGCCACTCAATGGCGTTGCGCGCGTCCTCCTTGTGCATGTCCTTCAGGATGTGATGCAGGTCTCGCTTCAGCCACGGGTCCTTTGAGGCTTGGGACACTTCGTCTTGTGCATCATTCTAGCGGGGAGGTTGTTATTGTTGTGGGGGCGACTGCATCGTGTGTGCTGCACTGGCGTCGCGCCCGGCGGTGGGTCCTATGGAGGTCTCGCGCCGTGCTCGTGAGGAGCCCATTGTGTCTGGCTTGTCCTTGTTGGCAAAGCTCAGTAAGCGTTTGCCTATGCTATCGCCCTACATCCATCCTTTTGAGGGGGAGGCGGTTGAGCATGACCATGTGCCCCTTGCGCAAGGGTCTGGCCCGTGCGCCACTGCAAGTCGCCATCATGCGGGCCCGGGACGCAATTGCCTCGCGGGGTGTGCGACACAGGTCTAGCCGTAGCCGTCGCCGCTGGAATTGCATCCGCAGCCATGATGTCGCCTACGGCCACCGTCGTCGTGCCCCGGGTCGCCAGGACTGCGCGGTCCGGGTCGCGGTTGGCGGATCTCCATGAGGTGTTTTGGTCGCATTCGCTAGTGTGGTGCACGTGGTGTCTGCCCCCGTCTTGTCCATCCTTTGTGGCCGACGTGGGCAGCTTGGACATCGACGGGGCCGCCGTTGGGCCAGCCTTGGCTTTCGTGGGCGCCAAGGGCATTGTTGAGGATGTGCAGAAGAGTCGGTGATGGTTCGCGCAACGAAAGGCCCCCTACGTGGCACGCCAAAGATGTCGGGGTGGCGACAATCTATGGGACCTTCGGGGACCCTTTCCGAGTCTACAAGGGGGCTCCAGATGCGCAAAGAGCATCAATCGAATAATCTGCACGCGAGGGTTTATAAAGGATCGGGCCGCTCGGAAGGGTAAAATCCTATCTCTTGTCTGTGTCTGATTGGTTATGTGAGTCCAAGTACACGTGCCTAGGAATCCAAGAAGGATGCTCGGATGTGCAGCAGCTCATGCTAATTAACAAAGTGTCAATCTTTTCTAAGGTAGCCACGGGCCTCCTTTGATAGCCAAAAGGGTCACCAAAAGGGCTAGGATGGTCTTTTCCTATGATTACAGTGGGTACTACGAATACCGATACCGCTTGTTAGGAGAGGCAGTGGGAAATACCTAACTCTGACGGACTAGGACAGACGCATTGAATGCGCCATGAGGTGGCGCGCTCGGGACATTTCCTGACAAGGATTGCCTCTCCTTCTGTGCCGTTCACCCATATACCTCCTATTCTTGTGCCATGCCATGAGACGGGTGTCATTAAAGCTGCAACAGGCCCGTCGTAGGGGCCACGAGCCCGGGCCAGCTCTATGAGTCCGCCTGCCCGCCCGACACGTCAACTGATGTAGACAATCAGCCCCCTGGTGAGATGGAGCAGTGGCTTGGTGGCCTGGGATCTTGCTGGGCATTGCTTGTGGGTGGATTCGTTGAGCGAGGGTCTTGCCACTTAGCTTGCTCTTGGAATTCCATGGCGGCTCGACAAGAACTTACCGTGCGGGCAGCGGTCGCCCGTGCACAAGTCTAGGTACGAAGAACCCCCAGTTTTTGGTACACGGACATCGCGCGAGTGGTGAACCCATCCCAAAGGAGGTCCGCGACGGCCTCATGTAGGCCATGAAGGAGCACGTGGCCAACTTTGTCAAGTGGTATGCCTTCATGGCCGAGGCTAGTGATGACAATGACGAGCCCCCGCGTGACGGTGGCGAAAGCAGCGACAACGGTGGTACCAGCGACCAATGCACTTAGGTTTCCTTTGATCACCCGTGTAATAAAGTAGGCATGGCCCCGCAGGGGCGTGAAGACAATTCGCGATGCACATGTATTAAGTACGCAATGTTTTATCCATCTCCGCTTTTCTCCAGAGAACCCTCTTTTTATTTTTCATGCCGCCTCTATGCCCTGTGTGTCTCAGTCCCAACCCCCGAGGCAATCTCCACCGTCGCAGGCTTGCTTGGAGTGAGGGCTCATCAAGACCAAAGGTTGCAGGGCCGGTAGGTGACCCTGAGCCATGATGCTTAGGGTTCCCCCTTGACATGCAAGTAGCTCGTGCCAAGGAAGTCAAGATGCTTCGGGGGAAGAACGAGGGTGAGGGAACCTTAGTGGTTTTTGAATCCTTGTGGTGCTTGGCGCTGAGGCAGTCCCTCCGTGGGGAGTGGCTCGTGAGGCATGCCACCTCGCGAGGTCTTCCACCTTTGGGGCATCGCCTGCGAGGCCTCCCTCGAGGGGGCTCCTAAAGCCTTTGATGTCCTGCAGAAAGGAAACTGACGAGTTTTGCTAGTGACTCAACAAGGTGCACTCGTGAGGTTGCATGTGGGTGTTGCGCAAGGAGACCGAGGCACCAAGGACCTGGTGAGGTGACGTACATGGGAGCAGGTCCGTGAACCAAAGCTCGATCACTTAGGTTTTCCAGCCCTACAAGGTCTGACCCGAGCACATACACTATGCTTAGTACCCGCTGATGCGACACACATAGGGGAGATCAAGAGTGAGAACCCTTACTGTGGCATGCTTAACCATATGCACATGGAATTCTGATAAGAAATGAGGTTTACTAATGCATGAAACAAGTTCGTTTCATAGCAACAAGATACATATCGCCATGTTCGACATAGGGTTGGCGTGAGGTTTGTGCAGCTGAAAAGCACCCTCAAAGGATGACAAAAATGTTGTCGTGATGCGCAGAGATCAACCTGAGGTTGATGCAGCTGAAAAGCAGTCTCACTATCAAAAATTCTACCAGGTCTGAGCATGGGGTATCCGCCAGCGCTCAACATGGGGCTTCCACGAGAGTGGGAAGGGGATCTCACATGCCGAGGGAAACATGGGTAGAGAGAGCACCATAGCGTGTACAACTCCGTCTAGCTCGTATTCGTGGAGCATAGATAGAACTTACGGTCATGGAGGGTGTTCCAAGTGTTTTGTACCAGAACACCCTCTGCCGTCATTCGTTGAGCCGTGTTGGGCCGTTTGGTGGTCGTGAACCATGCCGCCGTGCAGGACTCCCAGCTCATGTGTTCCAGCCTGACGGAGATGGCTGCGACGCTCTTCGTGGCGATAGGCACAGTCATGCGTGGAGATGGATAACGGGAGGAACTTGTGAGGAGAGCCTAGTTGAGGGAGACGAAGTCGATGCACAGGAGGCGGGTCTTTGGATTCACCTGCGCTGGTGAGCTTCGCATGAGGTTCCTGCATCTTGGGGCTTGTTGATGCTCTGTACGCCTCATCGCATGACCGAGTGGTGCTCGTTCATCTCCCTTGGCAAGTCGGGCGTGCTAGACGCTATCAATGTCGATGCACCTCAGCTTGCCCGGAGGGAGGCGATGTAACAACCTGAGATCGACGTTTCAGATGCCTTCCATATTTTTGCAATAACCGCATTGTCTATTTGTTTTTGCATTGCATCATGTCATTAAATTTTTGCAACTCAAATAAATAAACTATATGGATCTTTGATCCATTTAAATCGAGGGAAATTCACATGGTGATTTCTCTTCATAACTTATAAAATATCCTCCCAATATTATTAGGGAGCTATAAAAAATACTCAGTTCCTTTGGGAATCAACCAACACACTTGCATAATATATGTCCACGCCTTCTACTCCATCTTGCACTCAAAAACCCTTGCCCATAATTCTTTTTGCCATAATCGAGGCTCCACCTTAAATCTCAACAATTTTGGGTCTATCTAATCTTGTACTAATTCAAACTTATTTGGATCAAATTCAAATATGTTTGAATCCAATTCTTCCAAACAGGGTCAATTGTATTTTTCTTGGATCAAGCATATTTTGTGGGATCCTGAAATTTTTACCCACGATCAAAATGCACTCCTAACCTCTCTTTCCTTTGCTATCTTTTCACTGTTTTGTTTAAAAAAGAGAAGTAAGGAGGGAGGGATTAGGCCCAGCCAAACCAGTCGACAAGGCCCAGTCCCCCCCTCTAATCCTAGTGCTCCCTGCAAACTCTACCCCACTCATCTCGATCGCCTTCAGCCGTTCCTCCCTCTCCCTCGTTCCCTCACCCGCACCACACACACACACAAGACACATGCATTGCACGGGAGAGGAACTCCTCCCATGCCCGATCCTGTGGGCCGCCTCGACAGGCCTTCCTCCCCCAGATAAGCCACGACCTCCTCCATGCCTCCCTCTTGCTCCTCCCAAGCATGCACCCCCATCTCTAGACGTTGCCGCCACGGTGCTGCCATGGGGCCGAGCTCGAAGCTCTTACCCTGCACCTCCTCCTTGCCTCTCCCCAACCAACCCTCCGGAACCGGGCCCTGTCCTCGCTGCCATCTCCGTCCTCGCGCTGCTCTTAGCCACCGTCGGCGACCAGCGCCATCTCCGCCTCCCTCCCATGCACACACAACATAGAAGATGCACGCATCTCGCGCATACGATGGCCTCAACATGGCCTCGCAGCCTCCGGTGCTTGTCCAGCCTCTGCCCCATTGTCGATGACCTCCGTATTGAATTCATGCTCCAACCAACTCATCCAAAAGTCCAAACTAATGGAGGGAGGCCGGATATATTTCAACCCCCCCTTCACATCTAGGCTATTTTAGTCCTTAGACGTGGGATCGATGTAGGACGCAGAATCGTTTATTTTTAATACTGCAATAGCACGGTCTTGAACTCAAGACCTCTTGGCTCGGATACCATATTGAATTCATGCTCCACCCAACTCATCCAAAAGTCCGAACTAATGGAGGGAGGCTAGATATATTTCAAGACTCCGGTGCCCCTCTGGCTCCTTCCTTGCGCCTCCTTCCTCCTCCTCTGCCACATGGCACACCCGCACCACCAAGATCATGTTGCCGCTACTTGCTGCCCGCAGCCGCTACCACGCCTTGATATTGTCTCTCGACCCCATCGCTAGTCCGACGGGTGATCCCAGGACCTCGTCGTGCCCCCTCTAATTCCTTCTGCTCCTCTCACGAGCCGCCTCTTGTGTGCACTTCCCCTGCGCCCAGAGACTCTTGTCCCCCACTACCACGGCCTCACCCAGCCCCGCTTTGGCCATTGCCATGAACAACCGCACCACCGAACCGAGGCCTTCTTTTGCTTCGTTTGGTTCAAACAAGTCTCGCAAGTCCCGGGGCCTCACTTCGCATGACCATCACCATTACATTTCATTTCTGTCAAGGTCGAGGGCTCACCAAGTACAAGGATGTCGACAACCCATCAAGTTCGTCTTCGTGCGTGTACGACTCCCTTCACAGAAGACCTATGTACAACTACCGATGAGAGTACCACTACGGAACGTGTACAACTAACATCGCCATGGATCCAACAAGAACGTGTGTAGCACTGCTTTCAAGACGTCCCCGATGACCCATGAATGACTACTTCCATTGATGAGTTGTTCTGCCCCAAAGTGCATGCCTTGAAGGTATAACCCCTAGATGATTGTCGATGCAATGAACGAATGCATGTGTTTTGGTGAGATGCTCGCGTTTGCATTGCGTGTGTATTGTGTCATGCATGTTCCTTGTTTGACATGCCCTGGACATGTGGTTCCCCGGTAACTGAGATCACCCCACCATTTTTTCATGACATGATCAGGACCACAATTCTTTTGCACCGGTATAGCAATCGAGTTATCGGAACCGAAATGTTGTCGTAGCATCATTTTCGTTTTCGCCGCCATGGCACCCATTTCTTTCCGTCCATGACTACTATGCCCATATCATATTATATGATCTTAATTTCTTTAAAAATTGCATCGATTTGATCATGTCATCCTCATGCATGTTAACAACATTTAAAATGATGTCGCATTAAAAGTTGCCTAATTACTTGCTATGCGGTTGTCTAAAATCTAAATTACCGTATCTCCAAATTAAACAAACTATGTATTTAACTCGACTAGAGAAAATTTATAGAATCTCATGACATACTTTATATTGCTGTCTATCAAACATAAAATATGTTTAGTATAGATCTGGACCAAATTCATACTTTGCATATGGGGTCATTTCGGAAATGCTATATGTTGCTTCCGTCGTCATTTAAAATGCCTAGATGTTGTAGTTATTTATGTTTCACCTCTTGCCATGTTGAAAAACATTTAAACTTGTCGTGTAAATAAAAGAGAGCAAACTGAATAATTCGAACGTGGAGTTTTGTCAATATGTTACCCGTTACATATTGAACTTGTCTTAATGTGTAGTGTTTGATTGTTGCATCTTGCTTTGCCATGACATGCATAATTAAATGGACATGTATCATGCTTGTTTGCGCATCATCTCATGGATATGTTGTGGTATTTATTGTCTGTTATGGTTTGTTTCTAGAGTGCTTCTTCTCGATAGAGTTCCGAAAGCGTTCGGAGTGTGAGGATTCATTTGACTATGACCGATTGTCTACTTCACGGATTCGTTCTCCTTCCAAGCGGGATCTCAGGCAAGATGACCATTTCCCTAGACACCATTAATATCATTGTATTGCTAGTTGTTTCCCTTCTATCATTATGTGTTGTTACCTACCACTTGCATATCAAGCCTCCCAACATTACCATGAAGAGCCTCTGACCCCTCCACATTGCAGCAAACAATTGCTTGGCTATGTTACCGCTTGCTCAGCCCTTCTTATAGCGTTGTTAGTTGATGGTGCAATTTTTTTCCATGTGACAACATGGATTTCTTGAGATATCACAATATTTTGCTATTTAATTTAATGCACTTATATACTTGGTAATAGGTGGAAGGCTTGGTATTTTGCTCGGTGTTTTGTTCCACCTTGCCGCCCTAATTACTTGTGTACCTATGTTATGTTCCATATTGAGCAGTGCTAACATGCTTGGGGTTGTTATGGGGACCCCTTGATTTTTGTTTTGCAATAAAACTCTTCTTGCAAGGCCCAACATTGGTAATGCATTTGCCTAATAACTAATAAACTTGCATAGGGACTTATCGGACCCCATGGATAATTATTCAACCCACGGGCCGGTGCTCCTCATGCGTGTTGGTCCAAAGTAGAGCCGTGTGTGGGTCCAACACGGGGCAACTCGGGAGATTTCTATCAGGCCACTATATGTTGTGCTCATCTTGTCGTGTCCCCAGATGAGATACGTGACTCCTATCAGGTTTGTCGACATGTCGGGTGACCTTGCTGGATTTGATTTACCTTTCTTGAACGTCTTGTGCATGAGATTACAAGGATACTTTGGGCTATCTCGAGGTTAAGTTTTTCCACCGAAATTCTTAGGATACTTGTGACGCCCAAGATGCGCGTCTATCCATATTTGGGCACGGGGGCCTCGACAAGGATAAAGGCGCATCTAGTGGTTTCGCAAGTTCAGTATCATCACATAAATTTATGAAGAGAGGAGTATATGAGTTGGCTTATACTCGCCAAATGCTAAATTACAATTCCACATAGTTTATTCAAACATCATTCAAAAGACAGGGTCCGACTACGGATGAAAACAAACGAGAAAGATACGATGAAACTGTCTTGCTAGCCCGGAAGATCACGGCCAAGGCCTCTCTACTCGTCTAGATATGTGACGTACATCCTGCCACGCTCCTCACCATACCCCCACTTGAGCTGCGTCACATCATCTGGTACGGTCTCGTCTACACCTGCACCTGTATTTGTTGTAGTAATCTATGAGCCACGGGGACTAGCAATGTCGCAACCGGGTACCGAGACTATTGAAGCTTCTTAGGTTGGATGGGGTAAGTGTTTAGTTTGCAGCAACACTAAGCATTGTATGGTGGCTAACTTACGAAAGCATAAATGTAAATATGTGGACTACGATAGATGATCGAGAACTAGCATGATCGCTAAGTGATCCTGAACACCAACTTACGTCAAACATAACCCCACCGTGTTCTCTCTCGGTTCATGTTCACGAGCAGAGACGATCACGATTACTCACATAGTTGGTGTATTTTATTGGAGTTTACTTCAGTTTAACTATAACTGGGTGTTAAACAAATATCCAAGTCGACGAACTAGATTAGAGCCGCGTATCTCGTTCTCAGTACACGACGGATAAGCGATGCGTATAGAGGCCTGATAGAAATCTCCCGAGTTGCCCCGGGTTGGCCCCGCACAGTGCTCTAGTTTGGACCAACACTCATGAGGAGAACTGGCCCGGGTTGTTGATTAATTATCCATAGGGTTGCAAAGCCCTATGTAATTTTATTAAGTTGTTTAAGCAAATAGTACCAATGTTGGGTCTTGCTAGACAATCTTTAATCTCAAACGAATAATCAAGGGGGTCCCCATAACAACCCCGAGCATGTTAGGAGTGCAAAATATGGAAACATAACACCGGTAACAAGTAACTATGGCGGTAAAAGTGGAACAAAAGCATGAGAAGAAGGCCAAGCCTTCCACCATACCAAGATATATATGTGCATTAAATTAAATAACAATAAATATTGTGATATCTCTAGATATCCATGTTATCACATGGAACAACCTGCATTTGCAACTAAGAATGCTATAAGAGGGGCTGAGCATCGGTAACTTAGCCAAACAAGGTTTGCTAGGATGTGGAGGGTTAGAAGCTATCATGGCAATGTAGGAGGCTTGACTTTCAAGTGGTAGGTAGCACATATGTAACGATAAGAGCAAGACATCTAGCAAAGCAAAAATAGTATCGGGATCCGGGTACGATCATCTTGAATGTTGGTTCTTCAGAGGGACAAAGAGCGGGGTCCTCGTAGTGGTACTCTCCTGGATCCTCGTGCTCAGGTTCAACACTCGTGTCTACTCAAGAGAAACAGCAACAATAAACAACCAACCAACGTGCAATGCACAAACAGGATGATGCATCATTCATTTGAAGTAATTAGCATGGCCATCCTAAGCTAGTCATGTTTCTCATGCAATAGTTAAGTTATTTACAATTCTGGATAGAATGTTATCTTAAGTTGTTTGAACATGCATGATCGTGGCAATATGGATGCTTCATGCAAAATCTTTGCAAATGCCTATGTAGAACGTAGGAAACAGACTAACGCATTTCACACTAGGCTCATGACAAGTTACGAAGGCAAAATACAAGACAATGAAGGTGATGGGATATTCATTGGTATTTCAAGGTAGCCAATGGTTTGGAAATGAAAAACCAGCCACAATAGAGCCAAAGATCAAGCAAAACAATGGAGCATGGCTCCCACAAGTCACAAAACACCAACACACACAATCTGTCCCAAAACAACAACATAGTAAATTCCACAACAATTATTTAGAGCTACACGATGTTTCCAACCTCACACAAAACATGTACAAAAACTACATAACATGCTTATCAAATCATCCAACTACACAAACTGGAAAGGAAGCACACATCACTAAGCATGAAGCTCACAAGTTGGCATGAAGAAACAGATTCTAGGGACTTAGTGAAAATCCAAGTTTTCTGGAATCTGAGTTAAACTGATAGCAAGTTGACAGCAATAAATAATGGTGCTACAAACCACCTCATGGCATGAAAATAAATAGGTAGGTAGAGGGAAACATCTACTTCAAATCACTAGCACTGAGCTTGAGCTAAATCACAACACATCACTTGGTAGCATCCACTTATCATCGCATACAAATATTAACAGATTCTCAGACTTAGAAATATTTAGCATGTTGAAAACAACAACATTTTAATAGCCACTTTGGAGCATGGTTCCCACTCATATGCAAGATTAAATTGTCAAAATAAAATACCATGGCATTCTACTCATGAAATACTACCACTTCCATGTTGACACAAATACCAAAGCTTGCATGGATTAATTGTAACTAAAATGAAAAAATGGCATACTGTGACAAAATGACATTTTGTCAAACTTTATCAAATGACAAAACAAACCACACCAATGAATTCATTGGGAAATTCTACCCCAATTTCATATATCATACTCATATATAAGCTTTTGCAAAACTCACAAACCATGCTCGAAAATTATCATAGCATTCCCATAACTTAACTTACTAGAAATGCACATATCCAAAAATACACATGTCCAGATTTAGTTCATTACCATAAAAGAAAATAACCTAAATAAACACATTAAAAATCAGAAACAAATAGAAAAGAAAATATAGGAGGGGGCCCCACCTAGCATAGACACCAAGGCCCCTCTAGTGGATGACAAGTGGGGCCAACGCCCACTTGTCATACACACACTAACACACATACAAACACACACACACAAGCACACAGGTATACACATTTGATTTGCCCAGCCACAGCAGATCCAACACACCTCTGACACACGCTGGGACACACCACACACACACACACATAGGCACACGAGATCCGGGTGTAGCCACACCGGATCCTACCCACACACAACACACACACACAAAACCCATTGAAAAAGAAACAAAAGGGAACGCGGGGGGGGGGGGGGCGTCGAACCCGCGACCTCCTGCTAATTTCACCGGCAATCGACCACTATGCTACTCGCGCTTGTCTCAAGAAGAGGGGATCCTACACCTAAACTACTAACATACCTAAGAGATAACTAACGAAATTGAACACAAAATCACAGCGGCGATGCGACTCCAACGACAGCGGGGGGCTCCGGCAACGCGGACCTGCTGAGGGGAAAGCGGGAACCTTGGGGAACCCATCCCCTCACCTAACTACAACTAGGCGCGGTGGCTACGAGTAGCTCGAGCACGAGCTTGCGCTTGGCCCGAACATGGCGGCGACGAGCTCTCTGGCGACCTACGCAGCTACGCACAAACAGGGAAGGGGACGCGCTCGATGTTCATCGAGGGGGGGACGACAATGGCTCGACACATAGAGAAGAGGAGGAAGAAGGATGACGGCAACGCGGGCACGGCGGAGCTTGACGGAGCGGAGGATAAAGAAGGCGCTCTGATGGCCAACGGGGCGGAGGCTCCCCTGCCCTCCAAGCACCGAGAATCGAACGCGGGCGGCACCAGGGATCTCCTCGCCATCTTGGACACCGCAGAGGCCACCGGCAACGACAGAGAGGACGGCATGGAGGTGCTGCAGACTCTACTCACTCTGAACCTGGACACGGACACTCAATTCTCTCATGCGGGGAGGAAGAAGGAGAGGGGAAAACGAGATGGCGCCGACGCGACTAGAAGCACAGAACCCTAGAGAAGGGCATGCATGCTGAGGTCTTTTAAAGGAGGGCCAGACAGCGCTCCTCGACATCCGTGCATGTGCGCGCTCGCTCACTCCCTCTGAAGCTGACGGAGGAAGGGGACGGCGAGCGGGTCAGGAGCGGGGAGCTGGGCCGCGTCGGCTGAGCTAGCTGGGCTGCGAGGAAAAAGAGGCCCAGCGCCTGCTCTCTCCGAAAGGAAAAACAAAAGAGAGTTTTACTTTTTAAAATAAAGCCCAGATCCAAAATCCACAACAGAAAAGGGAAGGGGTCTATACCCAAAATAAAAATAGTTTTGAGCTCACAAAAATGCAAGCTATTTGTTAAAAATTGTTAGGGCATTTTTAGGTCAATTAAATAATTCACTCATAATTACAATTAAAAACTGTTTTTGCAATTACTAAAAGAAACATGTACCAAAACATGGTGAGAGCTACTGAATAAACCTAAATAGGATACAACGAAGAAGTGCAACATTTTAGTAGGAATTATCAGGTCAATAAAATACCACATGTTGCACTAGTAGGGAAAAGAAGCAAGGTTTTGAGGGAATAAGAGGAGAGATTTTTGCACCCATATCTTTATCAAACCCTCACCCACACACACTCACAACAACACAACACCAACACACATGGCAAGCAACTATGATGCAACAAGTAAAATATGTGATGATGCCATGATGCCATGATGCATGAGGAATGTCATGAAGCAATAATATTATTACACAACCCCAAGGTGGCATACATTGAAAGATCACACATGGAAATATATAAATATGGAAAGGGATGCTCTTGGGCTGTTACAACTCTCCCACACTATAAGAGGATCTCGACCCGAGATCTAAGAACGAAAGAACTCTGGAAATTCAGAATGGAGAAGATCCACACGTTCCCAAGTAGATTCTTTGACAAAATGATGAGAGCACTTCACCTTGAGAAACTTGATTGATTTGTTGCGAGTCTTACACTCAGTTTCTTGAAGAATAGCCACTGGATGCTCACGCTAAGATAGGTCTTCTTGCAGATCAATGTCTTGGAGGTCAATGGTACGCTCGGGAGTCTTCAAGCACCTCCGAAGCTGAGAGACATGGAAGACATCGTGCTCATTTGTGAAGTTTGGAGGAATCTCCAGTGTATAGGAAAGTTCACGTCTCTTGACAACAACTCCGAAAGGACCCACAAAATGAGGAGCTAGCTTCCCTTTAATTCCAAACCGCCGAGTGCCCTTCATGGGAGGGACACTAGATCATCAACTTGAAAGCAGACATCCCGATCTTTTTTATCGTAATAACTCTTCTGTCAGGATTGAGATGCTTTGAGGTTCTCATGAATGACACGACACATCTCTTCTGCTTCGGTGATCATGTCATTGCCCAAAATTTGACGCACGCCGGTTTCAGACCAATTGAGCGGGGTACGACACTTGCCTAAGCTAGCCTGAAAGCTATTCTTGCATGAAAATTCAGCGTATGGAAGGCAGTCTTCCCATTTCATGCCGAATGAAAGCACACAGGCTCTGAGCATGTCTTCAAGGATTTGATTGACTCTCTCAACTTGACCCCTTGTCTGCGGATGGAATGCAGTGCCGAAACACATCTTGGTACCCATAGCAGTCTGGAAGGACTCCCAAAACATGGAAGTGAAGAGGCTTCCACGGTTAGTTTAGATGAGCTGAGGAATACCATGCAAAGAAACTATCATTGACGTATACAACTCTGCTAGGTGAGCTACCGAGATAGATTCTTTGACCGGAAGGAAATGGGCAACTTTGGTCAGCTTGTCGATAACCACAAAGATGGCATCGTTGCCCCTCTTGAACTTAGGAAAACCAGTGACGAAATCCATCTCCACATGATCAAATTTCCACTCTGGAATAGGCAAAGGCTGAAGGAGACCTGCTGGATGTTGATGCTCCGCCTTCACTCTACGACAAACATCACACTCGTTCATAAACTGAGCAATTTCATGTTTCATGCGAGTCCACCGGAAGGTTTGCTTCAGGTCCTAATACATCTTGGAACGGCCTGGATGAATGGATAGGAGAGAATTGTGTGCTTTGTCCATGATAACCTTCCTGAGATCACCTTTTGGCACCACCAACCGGTCCTCGAAGAACAAGGTATCTTTGTCATCAACGCGAAAGCACTTATACTCCGGAATGCTCTTGGCCACACCTTTCTTCACATTCTTCACCATAGCATCAAGAAGTTCAGCTTGGTGAACCTGATCTTACAGAGTCGGAGAGACTTGAAGATTGGCAAGAAATCCTTGTGGAATCATCTGAAGATTGAGCTAGTGGAAGGCTTCACAAAGCTTGGGTTGAAGAGGCTTCAGGATAAGACTATTGCAGTATGCCTTTTGGCTGAGCATGTCCGCAATGACATCTGCTTTTCCAGGAGTATACTCAATACTTGGGTGAAGTCCTCAGCATTTCCACCCAACGAGACTATCGAAGATTGAGATTTGGCTGAGTGAAAATGTACTTCAAGCTCTTGTGATCGGTGTACACCTCAACTTGTCTACCCAACAACAAATGCCTCCAAGTCATCAAAGCATGCACAACTGCCGCCAACTCGAGATCATGAGTGGGGTAGTTCTTCTCGGCAGGCTTCAACTGAAGCGAGGTATAAGCAACTATCTTCTTATCTTGCATGAGAACACCACCAAGACCTTGGAGAGAAGCATCACAAAAAACATGGAAAGGCTTTGATTGCTCGGGAAGAACAAAAACTGGAGCTGAAGTCAGTCTCTGCTTGAGCATATTGAACGCCACATCACACTTAGGAGACCAAACATACTTGACATTCTTCTGGCGGAGATTAGACAGAGGCTTAGCAATCCGACAGAAGCTCTCCACAAATCTTCTGCAATAACTAGCAAGCCCGAGGAAGCTACGAAGCTGCTTCATATTCTGAGGAGGCTCCCACTTCAAGATTGCCTCAACTTTCTCAGGGCGCACTTTAATGCCCTCGGCAGAGATCACATGCCCAAGGTACACCACTTCATTGAGCCAAAACTCACACTTGGAAAACTTAGCATAGAATCGATGCTCTCTTAACTTGTCAAGCACAAGCCGAACATGCTCTGCATGTTCTTATTCAGTCTCCGAGAACACAAGGATATCATCTAGATAGACCAATACGAACTCATTCTTGAAAGGAGAGAATATAAAGTTCAGCATCCCTAAGAAGGTTGGAGGAGCATGGGCGAGACCAAAGGACATGACGGTGTACTCATAAGAGCCAAAACTCATCCTAAAAGCAGCCTTTGGAATATCTTCTTCGCGAATGCGAATCTGATGATAGACCATGCGAAGATCAAGCTTCGAGAAAACCTTGGCACCTTTCAGTTGTTCAAACAACTCATTAATGTTGGGCAGTGGGTACTTGTTTCTGATTGTGTTTTTATTCAATGGACGGTAATCGACACAAAGTCTGTCCATGCCATCCTTCTTCTTGGCAAACAAAACACCACAACCCCATGGAGAAGAACTTGGTCTGATCAGACCCAAACGTTCTTGTTCATCTAACTGCTTCTTCAACTCTTTTAGCTCTTTGGGGCCAAGTTTATAAGGATGCTTGCAAAACGGTTTAGTTTTGGGCTCGAGGTCAATCACAAACTGACTGGCCGATGCGGAGGCATTCCTGGCAATTCTTGTGGAATGACATCTGCATACTCACAAACCACCGGAATTTGAGAAATAGCCGAGATTTCACCCTTCTCATTAACAGCAAAGAGACAGATCGTGTCATCGCGAGCAGCGAAAATGATCACGTCTTTAGAAGGATGAGTCAACTTGACTTCCTTGGCTTGACAATCAACATGTGTCTTGTTCATAGCCAGAAAATCTATGCCAAGAATGAGATCAATATCGGAATTACCGAGAACAATTGGAGAGGCCAGAAAAGAATAATTACCCATCTTGGTAGAAACATCCGGAGCCACCTTGTTAGCGCTCATGAGAGTGCCGGGCGAAACAACATGCAAGGCCTTGCTCAAATATTCAAAATCAAAATCATGCTTGGCGAAGAATGCTTTAGACATGAATGAATGCGATGCGCTAGTATAAAACAACACTTTTGCAGGAATAGAATTAACAGAGAGATTACCCATGATCACTTGAGAAGAATCCTTTGCCTCTGCTGCATTCACCATGTTCACCCTTGCTGACTTGGGATTATGCTTCACCATAGCATTGCCTGGAGGTCTGGCTGGATGAGGAGGTGGAAGATGCCACTGGTTGCACTTGTTTGAGTAGTGACCCTTCTTACCACACTTGTGACAAGTAATCTCAGAGAGTGGAGGAAAGTTGCCTGGAGGAGGAACATAAGCTGACTTGGGTGCCTGGGGCCTCTCCTGATATCCTGGGTTGGGTGGGTGGGAAGAACCACGGCCACCAAACTCTCGCTGTTGCTGAGGGGGGATGAAACGGAGGCGGAGAAGGAACCCAAAATTTCTGCTACTTAGGGACCATCTGAGAGCTAGAAGAAGAAGAATAGGAATCCCTTGAACGCTTCCTTGAGTTCTCTAATTTAAGCTGAGTTGCCTCGACCTTCAAAGCCATGTTGTAGAATTGATCAAACTCATGATGCTCTTCAAGGACCAGACCTGGCAGAAGCCCATCCTTGAGACCACCTCTGAACTCATAAATCATGGAGTTGTCATGTGGAACATCTTTCTTAGCATAGCTAGCCAGATTCTGGAACTCGGTGTGGTGCTAATAGACAGGCTTGCTCCCCTACTTCAGGTGCCTAAACTTCTCAAGCATCTCCTCGACAAAGCTTGTTGGAATGTAATGGCCCCTGAAGTAATGATAGAAATCGTCCCAAGTGACAACACGATCTCCCCTGGAGTCCTTGTATTGCTGCCACCAATCTGCTGCCTGACCCTTGAGCTGGAACAACGCAAATCGGAAAAAGTCCTCTGGTTTGATATTGATGCACTCAAAATGCTTACTCACATCATGGATCCAATCATCTGCATCAAAAGGCTGCTCACAACAGGTGAAAGACTTGGGTTGGTTGGCAAGGAACTGGTTGAGCGTCACAAACTGAGGTTGATTCTGAAAATTCCCTTGAAAGCCTTGCTGACCCTAATCTCTTTCTTGCAACAGCCTGAGTATTCGCATTGGTTGCGACCATGACAACTTTCCAAGCTTCTGGAGGAGGAGGCGGTGGTGGGGGTGGTGGAGGATCAGACTGCTCCCCATCACGACCCGAACTCCCGCGAGTTGTTGGAGCCATCCTGGAGATGGACAAGAACATTAGCACATCATTGACAAGATGAATTCAAAATCTGAATCAAATGCTTTGAAAGAAATTGAACGGATAATATAAACATCCTTCCTACTGAAAAATTAGTAAGAACGCCTTCTTCGGGTTTGCGATAACATGATTGATATTAGAAGCCACTCGCAATAACACAAAAGTATTGAGCTTATGTTGCTCGGAGCAATGTATATGCCCTCTATCATTTGAAGAATATGATCCTAGATAACTACATGAGTTCCCATCTAAGAACTTCTGAAAACTTTTTGGTTATGCAATCCGGTGTTGGGGATACAAGGAGGAAATATCTCACACAGCTAACAAACCTACACCCGAACTGTATCCATCCTTCAACACATAACTAGAGGCTTTCGCAAGTCCATCTAACTTGGATCCTTGAAAGCACAACGATACTAACCATGGTGGTACCCTGGACGCCTCCCCAGTACTGGGTGACTTCGACCTTATCTCACAACGACAAGTATTGAAGCAATTCCGAACACCCTCCATCCTGAGATAGTAAGAAAGTTGAGTGATAACAATGTGCCAAGAATTCCCTGGAGCTCGACTCCTCGGAAGAAATCAAGTCAGACAGGAGGCACCAAGACAGAACTCCGTCACATCGGTATCATATAGTTTCCAAAATACCCGCGTGATCTTAAAAATATTTTGAGCGAGAAGAGGAGTAGAATCAAAATTCCTAAGTGAAATACCTCACCAGACTATAGAACAGGAGTAAAAAGAAACCTACACTCCGATATAACTAGACTCAAAATAGTTTTACTAGACTCGACTTGGCCAAGTTCGATCAAGAAAAGGGCCCCTATGGTCGTATGGCTCTTTATACAAACTTATAATGCCCAAGATGCGCGCCTATCCATATTTTGGCATGGGGGCCTTGACAGGGATAGAGGCGCATCTAGTCGTTTCGCAAGTTCAGTATCATCATATACATTTATGAAGAGAGGAGTATATGAGTTAACTTACACTCACCACATGCTAAATTACAATTCCACATAGTTTATTCAAACATCATTCAAAACACAGGGTCTGACTACGGACGAAAACAAATGAGAAAATGTGATGAACCTATCTTATGAGCCCCGAGGATCACGACCAATGCCTCTCTACTCATCTAGATATGTGACGTACATCCTGCCACGCTCCTCATCATACTCCCACTAGAGCTGCGTCACATCATCTGGCACGGTCTCGTCTACACCTGCACCTGTATTTGTTGTAGTAGTCTATGAGCCACGGGGACTCGCAATGTCGCAACTGGGTACCGAGACTATTCAAGCTTCTTAGGTTGGATGGGGGTAAGTGTTTAGTTTGAAGCAGCACTAAGCATTGTATGGTGGCTAAATTACGAAAACATAAATGTAAATATGTGGACTACGATAGACGATCGAGAACTAGCATGATCGCTAAGCGATCCTGAACACCTACTTGCATCAAACATAACCCCACCGTGTTCTCTCTCGGTTCATGTTCACGAGCAGAGACGATCATGGTTACTCACACAGTTGGTGTATCTTATTGGAGTTTACTTCAGTTTAACTATAACCGGGTGTTAAACAAATATCCAAGTTGCCAGATAACCGCGGGCATGGCTTTCCGAAAGATTTAACCTTGTAGGGGTGCTCCAACTAGTCCATCATAAATTAACCACACTCCACGAGAATAACCTCGACCATAGATCTCGAGATCATCCTAGGTAATTCCAAAGGAATTCTGACACCTCGAGATAGCCCGAAGAAAATTAGAGTTCCCCACGCAAGCCACTTGAGAAAGGTAAAACAACTCCAGCAAGATCACCCGACGTGTCGACGAACCCGATTAGAGCCACGTATCTCGTTCTCAGGACACGACGGATAAGCGACGCGTACGGAGGCCTAATAGAAATCTCCTGAGTTGCCCCGGGTTGGCCCCGCATAGTGCTCTAGTTTGGACCAACACTCATGAGGAGCGCTGGCCCGGGTTGTTGATTAATTATCGACGGGGTTGCAAAGCCCTATGCAATTTTAGTAATTTGTTTAAGCAAATAGTACCAATGTTGGCTCTTGCCAAACAAGTTTTAATCTCAAACAAATAATCAAGGGGGTCCCCATAACAACCCGGAGCATGTTAGGAGTGCAAAATATGGAAACATAACACCGGTAACAAGTAACTATGGCGACAAAAGTGGAACGAAACACCGAGCAAAAGGGCAAGCCTTCCACCATACCAAGATATATATGTGCATTAAATTAAATAACAATAAATATTGTGATATCTCCAGATATCCATGTTGTCACATGGAACAACCTGCACCTGGAACTAAGAATGCTATAAGAGGGCCTGAGCAGTGGTAACTTAGCCAAACAAGGTTTTCTAGGATTTGGAGGGGTTAGAGGCTATCATGGCAATGTAGGAGGCTTGACATTCAAGTGGTAGGTAACGCATATGTAATGATAAGAATGAGACACCTAGCAAAGCAAAAATAGTGTCGGGATCCAGGTACGATCATCTTGCCTGTTGGTTCTTCAGAGGAACAAAGAGCGGGGTCCTCGTAGTGGTACTCTCCTGGATCCTCGTACTCAGGTTCAACACTCGCGTCTACCCAAGATAAACAGCAACAATAAACAACCAACGAAGGTGCAATGCAAAAACAAGATGATGCATGATTCATTTGAAGTATTTAACATGGCTTCATGCAAAATCGATACAAATGCATATGTAGAACGTAGGAAACAGAGTAACAAATTTCACACTACGCTCATGGCAAGTTATGAAGGCAAAATACAAGACAATGAAGGCCATGGGCTATTCCTTGGTATTACAACGTATCCACTGGTTAGGAAATTGAAAACCAGCCACAATAGAGCCAAAAATCAAGCAAAACAATGGATCATAGCTCCCACAAGTCACAACACATCAACACACACAATCTGTCCCAAAACAGCAACATAGCAACTTCCACAAAAATTATTTAGAGCTACAGGATGTTTCCAACGTCAAACTAAACATGTACAAAAACTACATAACCTGCTTATCAAATCATACAACTACACAAACAGGAAAAGAAGCACACAACACTAAGCATGAATCTCACAAGTTGGCATGATGAAACAGATTCTAGTGACTTGGTGAAAATCCCAGTTTTCTGGAATCTGAGTTAAGCTGATAGCAAGTTGACAGCAATAAATAATGGTTCTAGATACCAGCTCATGGCAGGAAAAATAACAAGATGGTAGAGGGCAACATCTACTTCAAAACACTAGCACTGAGCTTGAGCTACATCACAACACGTCACTTGGTAGCATCCACTTATCATGGCATAAAAATATTAACAGATTCTTAGACTGAAATATTTAGCATGTTGAAAACAACAACATTTTAATAGCCACTTTGGAGCATGGTTCCCACTCATATGCAAGATTATCATCTCAAAAGAAAATACCATGGCATTCTACTCACGAAATACTACCATTTCCATGTTGACACAAATACCAAAGCATGCATGGATTAATTGTAACTAAAATGACAAAATGGTATATTGTGACAAAATGACATTTTGTCAAACTTGCTCAACTGAAAAAACAACCCACACCAATGAATTCATTCATAAATTCTACCCCAATTTCATATATCATACTCATATATAAGCTTTTGCAAAACTCACAAACCATGCTCGAAAATTATCATAGCATTCCCATAAGTTAAAACTTACTAGAAATGCACATAGCCAAAAATACACATGTCTAGATTTTGTTCATTACCAAAAAAGGAAATATCCTAAATAAACACATTAAAACCATAAAAAAATTAAAAGAAAATATAGGAGGGGGCCCACCTGGCATAGACACCAAGGCCCCTCTAGTGGATGACAAGTGGGGCCAGGGCCCAATTGTCATACACACACTAACACACATACTCACACACACACAAGCACACAGGTATACACATTGGATCTTCCCAACCACAGCAGATCTAACCCACCACTCACACACGTTGGGACACATCGCACACACACACATAGGCACACGGGATCGGGTTGTAGCCACACTGGATCCTGCCCACACACACACACATACACACAAAACACACTGAAAAATAAACAAAAGGGCGCAGGGGGGTGTCGAACCCACGACCTCTTGCTAATTTCACTAGCAATCGACCAGTGCGCTACTCGTGCTTGTCTAAACAAGAGGGGATCCTCCACCTAAACTACTAACATGCCTAAGAGATAACTGACGAAACTGAACACAAAATCACAGCGACGACAACACGACGACGACGTGACTCCGACGACAGCAGGGGGGCTCCGGTGACGTGGACCTGTTGAGGGGAAAGCGGGAACCTTGGGGAACCCATCCCCTCACCTAACTACAACTCGGCGAAGTGGCTACGAGTAGCTCGATCACGAGCTTGCGCTTAGCCCGAACATGGTTGTGACGAGCTCTCTGGCGACCTACGCAGCTACGCACACACAGGAAAGGGGACGCGGTCGATGCTCACCGAGGGGGGACGATGACGGCTCGACACGCAGAGAAGAGGAGGAAGAAGGACGACGGCGACGCGGGCGCGACAGAGCTTGACGGAGCGGAGGAGAAACAAGGCGCTCTGATGGCCGACGGGGCGGAGGGTCTCCTACCCTCCTTGCGCCTGGAATCGAACGTGGGCAGCACCAGGGATCTCCTCACCATCCTAGACACTTCGGAGGCCACCGGCAACGATGGAGAGGACTGCACGGAGGTGCTGCAGACTCTCCTCACTCTGAACCCGAACACGGACACTCAATTCTCTCACGCGCGGAGGAAGAAGGAGAGGGGGAAACGAGATGGTGGCAGCGCGAGGAGAAGCACGAAACCATAGGGAAGGGCACGCATGCCGATGCCTTTTAATGGAGGGCTAGACGGCGCTCCTCGACGTCCGTGAACATGCGCGCTCGCTCACTCTCTCTGAAGCTGACGGAGGAAGGGGACGGCAAGCACGTGTCCGTCAGGAGCGGGGAGGTGGGCCGCTTCAGCTTAGCTAGCTGGGCCGCGAGGGAAAAGAGGCCCAGCGCCTGCAATCTCACACAGAAAAACAAAAGAGAGTTTTACTTTTAAAATAAAGCCTAGATCAAAAATGCACAACAGAAAAAGTAAGGGGTCTATACCCAAAATAAAAATACTTTTGAGCTCACAAAAATGCAAGCTATTTGTTAAAAATGGTTAGGGCATTTTTAGGTCAATTAAATAATTCGCACATAATTAGAATTAAAAACTGTTTTTGCAATACTAAAAGAAACATATACCAAAAATGGTGAGATCTACTCAATAAACCTAAATAGGATACAATGAAGAAGTGCAACATTTTAGTAGGAATTATCATGTCAATAAAATGCCACGTGTTGCACTAATAGGGAAAAGAAGCATGGTTTTGAGGGAATAAGAGGAAAGGTTGTTGCACCCATATCTTTATCAAACCCTCACCCACACACACTCACAACAACCACACACCAACACACATCGCAAGCAAGTATGATGCAACAAGTAAAATATGTGATGATGCCATGATGCATGATGCATGAGGAATGTCATGAAGCAATAATATTATTACACAAACCCAAGGTAGCATACATTGAATGATCACACATGGAAATATAGAAATATGGAAAGGGATGCTCTTGTGTTGTTACAATAATATGGGCTATCCTGTGGTTGAGGTTTTCTGACGCAACTTGTGGCTAGTTTATGATGAATGAGTTGGAGCACCCCTGTAGGGTCAAATCTTTCATGAGAGTCGTGCTCGCGGTTATGCGGAAACTTGGAAATTTGGTTAACACGTGGTCATAGAAAACATGAAGTAAACTCAAATAAAATACACCAACCGTGTGCGTAACCACGACTATCTCGACTTGTGAGTTCTGAACCGAGCGAGAACACGATGGGGTTATGATTAATCGTAAGTAGGTGCTTAGGATTACTTAGTGATCATTACTAGTTCACGTATATTACTCATAGACCACCCTACTTATTTTCTGTACTCGTAAGATAGCCACTCAAATAAATGTTTAGTGATTGTTTCAACCTCACTACTTAACCATACCTCACCCATTAAACTTTGCTAGTCTTGATATCCTTGGAAATGAGATTCTTGTGTCCCTGTGGCTCATAGATTACTACGACAACAGTTGCAGGTACAAGTAATGCGATGATTTGACATGAGCGTGATGCTTGTTTTATTTGGAGTTCTTCTTCTTCATCATCGGTCATAGGATGGGCTTCAGGCCAGCAGCCTGGGATAGGAAGGATGGATGTTGCTTTTGTCATTTGATTATGTACGTAGTCAAACCCTGATTTTATGTATGATGGTTGATATTGATGATTCTATCTCGAGGTTAAGGTTTTCCACCGGAATTATGAGGATACTACGGGCTATCATGTGGTTGAGGTTTTATGATGCAACTTGTGTCTAGTTTGTGATGGATGAGTTGGAGCACCCCTGCGGGGTTAAATCTTTTCGAGAAGCCTTGCCCGCGGTCATTTGGCAACTTGGACATTTGTGTAACCCCGGTCATAGAAAAATTGAAGTAAACACAAATAATATAAACCAACCGTGTGCGTAACCGCGATTGTCTCTTCTTGTGAGTTATGAACCGAGAGACAACACAATGGGGCTATGTTTGACTTATAGGTAGGCGTTCAGGATCACTTGGTGATCCTCGTGTGTTCACATCTGTTTATGCATAGATCACCCTCTTATTCTTGTACTTGTAAGTTAGCCACTCAAATAAATGATTAGTGCTTGCTGCAGCCTCACCACTTAACCATATCCCACCCATTAAGCTTTGCTAGTCTTGATACCCTTGGAAATGAGATTGTTGAATCCATGTGTCTCATAGATTACTATAACAACAGTTGCAGGTACATGTAATGTGATGATTTGACGTGAGCGCGATGTTTGATTTTTGGAGTTCTTCTTCATCATCGATCATAGGATGGGTTCCAGGTCGGCAGCCAGGGATAGCAAGGATGGATGTTGCTTTTGTCATTTGATTCCATACATAGTCGAACCCTGCTTTTATGTATGATGGTTTATATTGATGATTCTATTGATATGTTATGTTGTAGCTTGTGGAGAGTCTAAGCCAATTCCATATACTCATCTCCTCTTTACATGTACTTGCAATGATATCCATTCTTGCAAAATGACGAGATGCGCTTCTTTCCCTATTGAGGCCCTCGAGCCAAAATAAGGATAGGACCCCATCCTGGGCATTACAAGTTGGTATCAGAGCAGTACCGACCTAGGAGCCCCCTTGATTGATCGAACCTAACCGAGTCGAGCCTAGAGAAAAATTATTTTGAGTATAGTTATATATCGGAGAGTAGGATCACACGGGTATTTTGGAACCTCTATGATGTCGATGTGACTGGAATTCTGTTCTTGTTGCCTCCTATTTCTTGGGAGTAGAAATCTAGGGGACTCTTGTCACACTCGCTGTCATTCAGTTTCCTTATTATCTCAGGATGAAGATGTTCCAAATTGCTTAAATACTCTTTGTGGCAAGACGAGATTGGTGTCACTTTGGAATCACTATGTAACAACCCAGGACCAACGCTCTAGAAGATTCCCCTTTTATTTCCATTCTCGTGTGTGTTTCGTTTGGTTGTTGCATTCATCGTTGCATCATTTGCATCATCTGTAGGGCCTTGTCACTTTTTTTCAAAAACTTGCGTCCGTTTGTGTTCGCCGGTTCTCTCAGGTCATGTCGTTGTTCGTTTTGAGTCCAACCAGACACGCATGCGCCTTCGGCATTGATAAAATTTTGTTTTTAAAATTCATATTAAATATTCTTGGATTGGGTCAAAACCTGGCGTGCAGCCTTGCTATATTGTAGGTAGGCCGCCTGCCAAATTTCGTCGCATTCCGAGTTCGTGTGATACCCGAACGGTCGACCGTAGCGGCAACATCATCGGTTTATTAGCGGAAGTTTCGGTGTTTCTAAAACTCGTGTCATGGGACGGAACCTCCCTCTCTCCTCATCCCACATCCCCTCTCCACAGCCCGCTAAGTCCACCCACAACCTAGCCTAAACCAGAGCATTCGATTGTGATCGTAGGGCTCAAAATGGTCTCAAAATCCCCTCCTATTAGCTACCTACTATTTATAGTAGATGGACTCTAGCTAAATCAGTGCAAACCCTAGCCCCTAGCCTACCCTAATCCCAACTTCCGCCGCTCCTCACTTTTCATGCGCAGCTAACCAGCCTCCTCCATCGGGATCCTCCCCTTTGCAAAAATCTCTCCTCCTCTCGATCTATTCCCCCAGATCCAATCTAGCCACCTACCAGTTCATCCTGGTCGTCCATGACCAGATCGGGCGACACAGGAGGCGTCCCTGTCCAGCGACCAAAGCCCCCGAGGAGACTGCATCGCTTGCTCCTCCTCTCCATCAATTTAGTCCAATGACCATGACCCCTGCGCCCCCGTCGGTGAGCCGCCTTGTCAGAGACCACATCCGGGACCATGGTGCATGTGCCCCTTCTCGTTCCATCCTCCTTGTGAAGCTCTGCTCCCTGCTCATCTCCCTTTTCTATACTCTTCTTCAGGAGCACATCGCCATGGCTCCTCATGTACGATCTCACACCGGCTGGCCACCGGACGCCCCAGCACCGCGTTGCTCAGGAGCTCGACCAACTCCGGTCGCAACCCTTGGACCTCGGCGCCTCGCCACCAGATCCCTCGGCCCCATCGTGTCTTCTCCTCCAAGAGATTTCACATCTCCTGTAGCCGCCATGGGCGCTAAGGCCCGAGATCACCACCAGTGTGTTGGGGAATGTCGCATGGGAAACCTATCCATGGTGATGAGCATCTACGAGAGGGAGAGTGGATCTACGTACCCTTGTAGATTGCTCAGCGGGAAGCGTTAAGAAACGCGGTTGGTGTAGTCGAACATCTTCGCGATCCAAATCGCTGAGCGTCCCGCGATCTCATCACGATCCGTCCCGCGATCCAATCACGATCCGTCCCGTGAACGCATCATGATACGTCCCGCGATCTCATCACGATCCGTATCATGATCTTGATCATGATCTGTCCCGCGAACTCATCACGATCAATTCCGCAATCACATCACGAACCGTCTCGCGATCTCGATCACGGTCCTTCCGATCTAGCGCCGAATGGACGGCACCTCCACGTTCAGCACACGTGCAGATTGATGACGATCTCTACCGTATTGATGCAGAAAGAGGAGGTGGAGAGGAGAGAGAGTTCACCGGCAGCGTGACGGTGCTCCGGTGATGGTGGTGGAGCAATTCCGGCAGGGCTTCGCCTAAGCGCTGCAGAAAACCGATCTAGAGGAGCACCGGTGAAACGGGTAGCACGTGGCCGTAAACTGTGTCCAAACAGCACCCAATCCACCAGTATATAAAGGAGGGAGAGAGAGGAGGGCTGGCGCAAGGAGAAACCCCCATAGGGGTCGGCTAAACTAGAGGGGGAGGAGTCCTACTCCTCCTCCACTCCTAGTAGGAGTAGGACTCTTCCTTTTTAGCCTTTTTTCCACCTTTTCCTTTAGGACTTTTGCCTCCTGCGCCATGGGCCTTGGTGTGGCTGTTTCTCCAGCCCACTAAGGGCTTGTTATCACTCTCAACAGCCCATGGACCCTCTGGGGTCGAAATACCCCTCCCGAAGGTCTCCCGGTACACTACCGGCACAACCGATACACTACCGATGAGCCCGAAACTTTTCCGGCGACCAAACTGGGACTTCCTATATATGAATCTTTACCTCCAGACCATTCTGGAGCTCCTCGTGACATCCAGGATCTCATCCGGGAGTCCGAACAACCTTCGTCACCACCATACATAACTCTACACTACCGAAACGTCACCGAACCTTAAGTGTGCAGACCCTCCGGGTTCGAGAACTATGTAGACATGACCGAGACACCTCTACGGTCAATAACCAATGGCGAGACCTGGACGTCCACATTGGTTCCTACATATTCTATGAAGATCTTTATCGGTCGAACCTCTATGTCAAGGATTCAGTTAATCCCGTATCATGTTCCCTTTGTTCTTCGGTATGTTACTTGCTCGAGATTCGATTGTCGGTATCTCCATACCTAGTTCAACCTCGTTACCGGCAAGTCTCTTTACTCATTCTGTAATAGAAGATCCCGCAACTAACAATTAGTCACGTTGCTTGCAAGGCTCATTGTGATGTTGTATTACCGAGTGGGCCCTGAGATACCTTTCCGTCACACGGAGTAACAAATCCCAGTCTCGATCCATGCCAACTCAACAGACACCATCGGAGATACCTGTAGAGCACCTTTATAGTCACCCAGTTACATTGCGACGTTTGATACACACAAGGCACTCCTCCGATATCCATGAGTTGCATGATCTCATGGTCATAGGAACATATACTTGACATGCAGAAAACAGTAGCAATAAACTGACACGATCATATGCTACGTTTGTAGTTTGGGTCTTGTCCATCACATCATTCTCCTAATGATGTGATCCCCTTATCAAATGACATCTCATGTCCATGGCTAGGAAACCTTAACCATCTTTTGATCAACGAGCTAGTCTACTAGAGGCATACTAGGGACATGGTGTTGTCTATGTATCCACACATGTATCTGAGTTTCCGATCAATACAATTATATCATGGATAATAAACGATAATAACTTAATTTATTATTTCCTCTAGGGCATATTTCCAACACAGTGCCACCTAGATCCTTCATCGCCGGAAACGGATTCCGCAACCCCAAATCCGGTCGTCCCCTTCGCCTTCTGCCCACCCGAGTGTCGCGCTGGAGCCAAGCCGCTGTCACGGTTGCTTGCCATGGCTGCTTCCTTCTCTGAGTCGAGGGGGCGAGAAGGAGGTGAGCACCTTGACGGGCATTGACCGCACGTGGCTCTGCGTGGGCCTCGCCTTGGCCCAGGTCGCCAGGGCCCACTCGTCCCCAGCCCAGCTATCCCACCGACATGGGCTAGGCCTACTATGGTGAGTTTCACCTATGCCTTGCCCCGTGCGCTTTTATGTTATCATGCGCCCATGTGCTACTGTCGGACATCTAGTCAGATTCAGCCCGTTAGTTTTTTTTCATGTCCAACGAATATTGTAAATATCCATGAATTAATAGAATTGCAGAAACACCTCTGTTTTTCAATAGCTAATAACTAATTAACCGTGCATCAGATTGAAAGGATTTAAATATGTAAAATGTTTAGAATTTCATGTAGATTCACAATATCCAACTCTCTTGTGTGTTTAAAATGATTAACTTGTTGTTTTCATTTATTTTCATTTATTTTTGTAATATTCATGCATCGAAATAAATCATGCCCTATATGAAAAATGACTAGAATTTTGTGTAGATTCATAATATGCCACTTTCATCCATGTTTGAAATATTAGCAATGATGTTTGCATGCAATTTCCATTAGTGTAATGCTAAAATGATTTATTTCATAACTACAAAACCGTAGCTCTGATAAAAATGCTCCACATATGTAACTTGACTAGAAAAACGTGTAGAATTTCATGACACACTTTATTTTCATTTAAAAAAAATATAAAATATGTTTAATAAAGATCTGGACCAAATTCATATTAGGCTTATGGGGACGTTTCGGAAATTCTATAAGTTGTTTCCGGCCTCATTTAAGCTGCCTAGATAGTATAGTTTATTAATTCTTCACCTTTGCAATGTTTAAGAACATTTAACCTTGCTGGGTAAATAAACGGGAGTGAAATAAATAAATCGATCATGGAGTTTCGCCAATATGCAACTCGTTGCATATTGAGCTTGAATTTAATGTGTAGTAGTTTTTTGATGTGATTTGCCTTGCATTGCATAATCGGGACATGCATCATATTTGTTTGCACATCATGTCATGCATATGTTATGGTGTATCGGGTGTTGATTGTTTGTTCCGGATAGCTTCTTCTCGATAGAGTTCCGAAAGCGTTTGGAGTGCGAGGATTCGTTCGTCTTCTTCATGGATCCTCTTCTTCACGGATTCGTTCTTCTTCCAAGCGGGATCTCAGGCAAGATGACACATTTCCCTGGATACCACTACTATCATTACCTTACTAGTTGTCTCGCTTCTATCATTATGTCATGTTACCTACCACTTGTATGTCAAGCCTCCCAACATTGTCATGATAAGCCTCTAACCCCTCCACATCCCAGCAAACCTTTGTTTGGCTATGTTACTGCTTGCTCAACCCTTCTCATAGCGTTTGTAGCTGCAGGTGCAATTGCTTCCATGTGTCAAGATGGACATTCTTTTGAGATCACAATATTATTGCTATTTAATTTCATGAACATATATACTTGGTAAAGCGTGGAAGGATTGGCCTTTTGCTCGGTGTCTTGTTCCACTTTTGCCGCCCTAGTTAATTATGAACCAGTGTTATGTTCTATAATTGAGCGCTCCTAACATGTTCAGGATTTTTATGGCGACCCCCTTGATTTTCGTTTTAGGATAAAGCTTGTCTGGCAAAGCCCAACATTGTTACAACATTTTCCTAATAACTAATAAACTTGCATAGGGACTTTCCGCACCCCGTGGATAATTTAATCAACCCCCGGGCCAGTGCTCCTCATGAGTGTTAGTACAAACCAGGCTGCCTGCGGGGCCGCCTCGAGGAAACTCGGGGATTGGTTTTTTCCCAGTCGCTAGACCCATCTCGTAGTGCCCTCAGACAGAGATACACGTGGCTCCTATTGGGATGTGGCCTGTCGAGCGGTCTTGCTGGACTTGTCTTTCCTTTCTCGAATGTCTTGCGTGAGGAATTCTGTTAAAACTTCAGGCTATCTCGAGGTGGCGGTTTTCTAATGAAATTTCTTAGGACGATCATGAGATTCATGGTCGAGGTTATTCCCACGGCGTGTGGTTAGTTTATGATGGATGAGTTGGAGCACCCCTGCAGGGTTAAATCATTCGGAAAGTTGTGCCTGTGGTTATGTGGCAAACTTGGAAACTTTATTTAACACCAGGTCATAGCGAACTTGAAGTAAAGTCAAATAAAATACACCAAATGTGTGCGTAACCGTGACTGTCTCTTCTCGTGAGTCCTTATCCAAGAGAGAACATGGTAGGGTTATATTTTACATAAGTAGGTGTTCAGGATCACTTAGTGATCATTACTAGTTCACATCTGTTATGCGTAGACCACCAGTCTTTACTTTCTATATTCGTAAGTTAGCCACTCAAATAAATGCTTAGTCGCTTGCTGTAGCCTCACCACTTAACCATACCTCACCCATTAAACTTTGGTAGTCTTGATACCCTTGGAAACGAGATTGCTGAGTCCCCCATGGCTCACAGATTACTACAACAACAGTTGCAGGTACATGCAATGTGATGATTTGACATGAGCGCAATGCTTGTTTGATTTGGAGCTCTTCCTCTTCATCAATCTAGGATGGGTTCCAGGCGGCGGCCTGGGATAGCAAGGATGGATGTCATTTTATCATTTGATTTCGTCCATAGTGGGACCTTGCTCTTTTGTATGAAGTTTGAATATGTTGTTGTGATGATGTGATCTTGTTGTAGCTTGTGGCGTGTGTAAGCGAATTACATATACTCATCTCTTCTGTACATGTACTTATAATGATATCCATTCTTGCAAAACGACGAGATGCGCTTCTATCCCTGTCGAGGCCCTCGAGCCAAAATAAGGATAGGATCACATCTTGAGCGTTACAAGTTGGTATCAGAGCCTGTACCGACCTAGGAGCCCCCTTGATTAATCGACCTTGGCCAAGTCAAGTCTAGTGAAAAAATATTTTGAGTCTAGTTATATCGAAGAGTAGGTTTCTTTTCCTCCTCCTCTATACTCTGGTGAGGAACTACAACTTAGGAATTTTGATTCTACCCTCTTCTCACTCAAAAAAATTTTAGGATCATGTGGGTATTTTTGAAAACTATATGATGCCGATGTGAAGTCATTCTATCTTGGTGGCTCCTATTATCGAGGAGTAGAGCTTAGAGCGATTTTTGCACATCGTTATCATTCAGTTTCCTTAGTATCTCAGGACGGAGGATGTTCGCAATTACTTCAATACTTTTCGTGGCGAGATAAGACTTGAGTAACCCAGTACTGGGAGGCGTCCGGGGTACTGCCATGTTTAGTATCGTTGTGATTACGAGCGTTTGAGGTAGACAAGTTTGTGGAGTCTCTTGAATTATGGTGTGGAAGGTTGCGGGTGCAGTTGCAGCTGATTTCCTAGAGTAGGTTCCTGGGTCCGCAACCTAAATCGCATACACAAGAAAGACTTTGGAAAATCTTAGGTGGGAATTCAAGTACTTTCCTAGGCTATCTTCCAACAGATCATGATGTGAGGTTGGGGTTCGACATCTAGTGGATTCATTTGTTCACGACCATTCTTACAGAGGACAGTCTCAATATATGTCATCAGATATGCTTCGTCAAGCCTTGTAGTTCGCTACGCCTAGGGAGCATATTTGAGCGTCATTTCAATATGACAATCCAATGTATGATCGAGCCCGTGCGAACCTTACCACGAAAATATCGAGAAGAATCTCTGTCATGAATTTGTTCTGGCTTGTTTCATAAGCCCAATCCTTCATTTTATTTTGTACATGGTAATTTGTGGTGCTTCAATGTTAACTGGTGATCTCATATCTTTCCTAACAAGTGTTCTCATATTTTTGTGGCACTGCTAATTCTTGTGCTCAATCAAGTTATCATATCAATTCTTTTCCTACCGGTGTGGCAGCCCTGACTCATAAGTCATGATCACCGAATGCACGTGTACAATGATGCCAGAGATCAATGCTCACTGAACACACAGAAGCTGAATACCGAGAGTCTTACATCCACATTTAGCGTCTTACACAAATAAAGACCATGAAGGTCTAGTCTTTCATAGATAGGGCCACACCGGCCAAATACATAAACTCAACAAACAACGAAAATCTTGATCGAAAGCTTGAACCCATTGCCATCTGCCTTAACCTACAGGCATTCTGACTGGGAAGCGTCCTAGTTCGCATGTTCGTCACCAACGAACTCTTCAACGTACTCCTGTTCTTCCATGTCTGGCCAATTAAATAACGATTGGCAAGCCAATGAGTACTTTGAATGTACTCGCAAGAAACCCATGTTGTGGAACAAGTAATAATGATGGATGATATAGCACTAAGTAGGTAATTTGTGGAAAGCTGATTTTTGAATGCAATGACATGATCAAGTAACTAGGTAAGAATGCATCAACAGTTGGCAGATATCCATATGAACAAGTTACGGATATCATCATAAGCAGGGGTTGAACATCTCATACTCATTCATTATGCTAAGTCATCGGACCTAGTCAATCATGATGCTAAGTCACCGGACTTCGCTCAAGTAACATCTTTGTCACCAACACACAAACGTATCAGTTTGTGAAAAACATTTGGACGTAGCACAAGAGCGGTCATCCAACTATCCTTGACTATGGACATGGCTATTCAAATAGTTTTACACTCTACAGAGGTTGCACACTTTACCCACAAGACTCGGGGAACTTCCATGTCATCCATGACTCACGGTACATCACATACCCGAGGTAAACACCCGAACAATGCCTTTCCGATGGTGCTACTAAGCAAAGAGTCCACTCGTTAGTGCAATCCCTCATGATATACATCACACGTATCATCCATTAGGGCACGCAATGGTGTACCTGGTGCCTGTAAAGACATCGCATGGTCTTCCACTTCTAGGACGACCCCGTCTTAAGAGTGACCACTTCACTCTTACCACTCGTAATGCGGGCTCCCTGCTAGCACCGACCATAGTAATCAACAAAGCCCCGTACCATAAGGGGTATCGTGGTCGTACATGTAAGGTTGGAATAACGGTCGCAACTTACACGAATCCATTTTCGAAAACCACACAAACTCACTTGCTCTGGTACACCACTTCTTTCTCAACTGGTCACCCAACTCATCAACGTCTCCCTCGGGCATTAGTGGCACCCGACAGGGTTTTCGAAAAGTCTTTGAAATCATCTCTTCCTTTTCTTCACTATGCATAAATCACAACCCACTTGCATAGCATCTACTAGCATCCTACCTACACCCACCCGCATAACCCTCAGAAGGTGGTAGGCTCATGCATGATGCAAGTGTCAATGGTAAAAGTGTCAGAATCAACCCACCGGAGTGATCACTACTCCACATGATCATATATAACGAAAGTAAAGTGCTATATGACATGCAATAAGAATGTTTTCTTAGTATGGTCAAAGGGCTGCTTACCTGGTTCAACAAAGTCTCTGGGGTCTTCAAAGTCTTCGGGTCCAACTTCCTCGTCAACAGCGCAATCTATCGTCGAGATAAATAGCAATGAAAATAAGCATCACACAAAAACAGAGCACACAAAGCTAATAGCAAAATGCTACCCTATTCTGTTAAATACTAAAATCTACACTAAAATAGTTGTCTAGGGTTTTGAATTTAAAAAGGTTTTCAAAACTATTTAAAGCAGGGGCTAATAATGCCAAATAGCGGTTTTAAATTGAAACAGTACAGAAAAGGTTTTCAAATATTTTTACAAATGACACTAATAAATTCTATGGAATATTCTAGGATTTTAGGTGAAATAATATTGGGCATTGGGTAAACATTGAGCCATGTGGGATTTTTTCAAAATCCCAAAAAAAAATAAAAAGGAAAAAGGGGCACGGGACTCTGGGCCAGAGCCAGCCTGCAACTGGGCAGACCTAGAGGCCCACCAGCCCAGGCGAACCGACGCACGCGCGCGCCCGCGTTCAAACCTGGCGGCTTGGGCCCGAAGGCCAGCGACATAGAGGGGAGGAGAAGGAAGCTGAGGATGATAGGCGGGCCCCACCTATCATCTCCGACCTTGCGGCAGGGACGCCGACGGGCTTACCAGAAATGATGCAGGGAACAGCGAGGCTAGCTGGAGGTGGGAACGGACTCAACGACGCGTTGTCGTTCCCCTTGAGGTGGAGGGAAGGACGGGGACACACAGGTTCGCTGATGACAAGGAGGCACGGTGGAGCCGCTTCGGGTGGAGGTCGCTAGCGTCGATACTTGAAGCAAAATGATCGGGGAGGAAGGGAGAGTGATGCAGGGGCTCTCTGGGGTCTCAATGGAGGAGGAAGGGAGGCCAGAGCGCGCCGGTAGCCCGAGATCGATGAAGCCCCGACGCGGTAGTGCCGCTCAGGGGGTGGTTGGAAGTGGAAGAGGGACAGAGGAGGAGAGAGGGGTGTGCTCGATGCCCTTTTTATAGCCGGGATGCGAGTTCACTGAGGAACCATGCGCCGGCAAGGACGTGGCCGAGGCCAGAGGGAGAGAGAGCCCGCGGGGCTGATCAGGGGTGTACTTGGGGTTGGTCCACGATGAGCGGGAGCAAGAGAGAGAGGGGGGAGTGCACGCGTGTGAGCCTATTCACTGGCCAAGCCGGGCGGCGCTCGGCACGCGCGGGGGAGGGATAAGGAGGGGGACGACATGGTGGTGTGGCGCAGACACCGAGGGGGGCCAAGTGGCGCGAGCAGGAGGCCCAAGGCCGCTGGAGCCATGCAATGGGCAACTGCTACAGTGCCTGTCGGCACTATAGCATGCTCCAGAGAGCGCGTTTTGCATGCCTCAGCATGCCAACGGCATTTTATGCACGGCCAAAGTTGTCTAGGGGAATCTAGGGGCATCTAGGTTAAGAGAAAATGCATTGGATGCCCCAGGAGAATAATAGAGTAATAGGGGAGGGGAGAGACAGCTCCTGCCAGGGCTGTCCAGAGGTGAAAATGGGGGGTTTACCCCATCTTCCTATGGCTTATGGACTTGAGATTTTTACTAGAGGGGTAATAGGTGAGGGACCAACTGTGGTAAAAATTTGGAGGCAAGGGGAAAAGTAAAAGGTGATCAAAACATTATTTTACCAAAACTACATTATTTTACCTATGCAATTTTATTCAGTTGTTTAAGCAAATAGTACCAAGGTTGGGTCTTGCCAGACAAGTTTTAATCTCAACCGAATAGTCAAGGGGGTCCCCAAAACAACCCCGAGCATGTTAGGAGCACAAAATATGGAAACATAACACCGGTAACAAGAAACTATGGCGGTAAAAGTGGAACAAAACACCGAGCAAAACGCCAAGCCTTCCACCATACCAAGATATATATGTGCATTAAATTAAATAGCAGTAATATTGTGATATGACGGATATCCATGTTATCACATGGAAACAACCTGCACCTATAACTAAGAACGCTATAAGAGGGGCTAAGCAGCGGTAACTTAGCCAAACAAGGTTTTCTAGGATTTGGAGGGGTTAAAGGCTATCATGGCAATGTAGGAGGCTTGACATTCAACTGGTAGGTAACGCATGTGTAACGATAAGAATGGGACACCTAGCAAAGCAAAAATAGTGTCGGGATCCGGGTACGATCATCTTGCCTGTTGGTTCTACAGAGGGACAAAGAGCAGGGTCCTCGTAGTGGTACTCTCCTGGATCCTCGTACTCAGGTTCAACACTCGCGTCTACCCAAGATAAATAGAAACAATAAACAATCAACCAAGGTGCAATGCAAAAACAAGATGATGCATGATTCATTTGAAGTATTTAACATGGCAATCCTAAACTAGTCATGTTTCACATGCAATAGTTTAGTTATTTACAATTCTGGACAAAACCTCATGTTAAGTTATTTAAACATGCATGATCATGTCAAATATGGATGCTTCATGCAAAATCAATACAAATGCATATGTAGAACGTAGGAAACAGAGTTACGGTTCTCACGCTATGCTCACGACAATTTACAAAGGAATAACACAAGACAATGAAGGCCATGGGCTATTCCTTGGAATTCCAAGGTAGCCACTAGTTAGTCAATGAAAAACCCACGACAATAGAGTCAAAGATCAAGAAATTCCATGGATCATAGCTCCCACAAGCCACAAAACACTAAAACAAGCAATCTGCCACAAAACAGCAACAAGGCAACTTTCACAGCAAATAACTAAGGCTACAGGAAGTCTCCAACCACAAACAAGGCATTTACAGAAACTACATTGCATGCTTATCAAATCATCTAACTACACAACCTGTAAAGGAGGCACATATCAATAAGCATGAAGCTCACAAAGTTGGCATGATGAAACAGTTTCTAGGGACTTATAGAAAATAACAGTTTTCTGGAATCTGAGTTAAGCTGTTAGCAAGTTGACAGCAGAAACTAATGGTGATAGAGACCACCTCATGGCATGAGAATTAACAATATGGTAGAGGACAACATCTACTCCAAACACTAGCACTAAGCTTGAGCTAATTCTCAACATATCACTTGGTAGCATCCACTCTTCATGGCATAAAAATATTAACAGATTCTCAGACTTAGAAATATTTAGCATGTTTGAAAACAGCAACATTTTAGTAGCTACTTTAGAGCATGGTTCCCACTTATATGCAAGTTTAACATGACAAAAGTAAATACCATGGCATTATACTCATCAAAGGCTACCACTTTCATGTTGGCACAAATATCATAGCATGCAAGGATTAGATATAACTAAAATGACGAAATGGCACTTTGGGACAAAATGACATTTTTACAAACTTGCTCCAATGACCAAACAAGTTACACCAATGAATTCCATAGGTGATTCTACCCCAAAATTATATATCACACTCCTATGTTTGCATGGAGCAAGATGTCAAAACACTAGTTAGCAAAATGCCCATCATTCCTATTTGTGAAAACTTACTAAAAATGCCCATGTCATAAATGCACATAACCAGATTTGGAAATATACAGAAATAGACATATCTATCTATATCACAATAAAAACACTAAACAAATAAAACAAAAACATCTAATAGGAGGGGGACCCACCTGGCATACTCACCAGGGTCCCCTAGTGGATGACAAGTGGGGCCAGGGCCCACTTGTCAGACACACACAACCCCACATACACACATGCTACACATGCCACACACACTCACATAGACAATGGATCAGCCCAGGCACACCAGATCCACACACATACCACACACTAGCACACACACTCGCATACACATCGCCACACCAGATCCAGGCACTCCGCAATAGATCCAACATACGGAACACAACACACGGGATCCGGCGTTGGCACACCGGATCCGCATAGCACAGGCGCACACCAACCAATCCATAAAAAGAAGCAAAAGGGGGGAGCTGGGATTCGATCCCGCGACCTCTCGGTCGTTCCCTAGCATGTTACCACTGCGCTATGGCGTGGCAACTGACCAAGGGGAGGCCGTGCCCCTCTACTATTAGCAGACCACGAGATCTCTGACGAAACTGAATTAAACGACCACCGGTGACAGCGGCACGACGACGACGATTCTGGTGACTACGGGCCCTCTCCGGCGACGCGGATCAACAACGGGGAGAGTGGGGTCCTAATGGAGCCCATCCCCGCACCAATGACAGCTAGACGCAGCGGCAAGGAGGCGCTCAAGCTCGAGCTCCTGCTCGCCTTTGGGCATGGCGGCGACAGACGCAAGAACGACGAACACGAGCCTACGCGAGGGAGGAAAGGCTGCGGCGACGAGCGGCTCACCTAGTGTCTGATCGAAGACGCGGTGACACAGGCGACGCAAGGAAGAAGACGAACACAGGCAGCGACGCGGCTTCTTCGTTTGCGGACGACGACGAGGGCGGGGCGGCACTGCAAGGGTGCTCCTCACCCCCTAGCACCAGGAACGGATCGCGGGAGCGTCCCTGGACCCGCACACCATCTGCCTAACGACGACGACGCGGCAGGACGGAATGATAGTGAGGAAGGACAGCGACCTCTCTCTAAACCTTTATTCTCTCTGAACCTCTTACCTGATGGAGAAGAAAAGGAGAAGGGGGAGGATGAAGGAGAGGGAGATGGGAGTGGCGGTGGCAGGAGGGGGAACACGGAACCCTAGGCAAGGCGCACCACGTCAAGGGGGTTTAAAAGCCCTGGAGCAGACAGTGACACACGGTGCAAGATCACGGCGGAGCTCTCTCTCTCTCTGCTTGCAGATAGACTGATGGAAAGGGGGGACGACGGGGCAGGTTGCCGCTATGCTGCGGGCTGGGCCGGTGGAAAAGGGAACAAGGCCCACTTCTCTCTCTCTGAAACACAAAGGTTTTTCTATTATAAATAACAGAAAACAAAACAAAAAGCCCTAGAGAAAAGAAAAGGAGTTTTAACCAAACAAAAATACTTTTACAAAAAAGGAAATATGACCTATTTAATAAAATTAGCAAGTTGATTTTTAGAACACTTAAATTAAATACCTTTATAAAACCACAGCCCTCTTCAATTCAAAACCCCATGAGCACAAACCTCCAATACAAAGAGAGCAACTCATATGAACTCAAAATAATATTATCCACAACATCAACATTTTTAACAGAATTATGTAGCAAGTTAATTCTGTTGAAGAAAAACAAAAGGAATAAAAGGCCTAGGTTTAGTTTCAAAATAAGGGAGAGGGGAAGAGTTGTAGCCCACACATGCACACATCCACAAACACAAAAGATCCACTAACACCTCCCAACAAGATCACATGAAAGCACACCACAAAACACATGAAGCATGGCATGATGATGAGATGACATGATGCATGATTCATGAGACGAAATGACAAAGGAGCAATCTCAATTCATTCAACACATGACACATGGGTCCACATAGGTTACATGGCCATAAATGGCAAGGGCAGCACTAGGGTTGTCACAACTCTCCCACATTACAAGTGGATGTTGACCCGAGATCTAGGAATGAAAGAACTCTGGATATTTGGAACGGAGATGGTCCTCACGTTCCCAAGTAGCTTTCTTTTCAGAATGATGAGACCACTTCACCTTGAGAAACTTGATTGATTTGTTGCGAGTCTTACGCTCAGTTTCTTCGAGAATAACCATTGGATGCTCACGATAAGAGAGGTCTTCTTGGAGATCAATGTCTTGGAGGGCAATGGTATGCTCGGGGGTCTTGAAGCACCTCCGGAGCTAAGAGACAGGAAGACATCATGCACATTTGCGAAGTTTGGAGGAAGCTCTAGTGGATATGCAAGTTCACCTCTCTTGCCAACAACTCTGAAAGGACCAACAAAGCAAGGTGATAGCTTCCCTTTAAATCCAAACCGCTGAGTGCCCTTCATGGGAGAGACTCTAAGATATACTAGATCATCAACTTGAAAGGAGACATCCCGATGTTTGTTACCGTAATAACTCTTCTGTTGGGATTGAGCTACTTTGAGGTTCTCACGAATGATATGGCACCTCTCTTCTGCTTCGGTGATCATGTCATTGCCCAAAATTTGATGATCACCAGTTTTAGACCCGTTAAGCGGGGTACAACACTTCCCGCCATAGAGAATCTCGAAAGGGGCCTTGCCTGAGCTAGCATGAAAGCTATTGTTGTATGAGAATGCAGCGTATGGAAGGCAATCTTCCCATTTCATGCCGAACAAAATCACACAGGCTCTGAGCATGTCTTCAAGGATCTGATTGACTCTCTCAACTTGACCACTTGTCTACTGATGGAACGCAGTGCTGAAATGGATCTTGGTACCCATAGTAGTCTGGAAGGACTCCCAAAACTTGGAAGTAAAGAGGCTTCCACGGTTAGATGAGATGAGCTGAGGAATACCGTGCAAAGAAACTATCCTTGACGTTAACAACTCTGCTAGCTGAGCTGCCGACATAGATTCTTTGACCGGAAGGAAATGAGCAACTTTGGTCAGCTTGTCGATAACCACAAAGATGGCATCATTGTGTCTCTTGGACTTGGGAAACCCAGTGATGAAATCCATCTCCACATGATCGAATTTCCACTCTAGGATAGGCAAATGCTGAAGGAGACCTACTGGTCGTTGAAGCTCCGCCTTCACTCTGTGACAAACATCACACTCGTTCATGAAGTGAGCAATTTCATGTTTCATGCGAGTCCACCAGAAGGTTTGCTTGAGATCCCGATACATCTTGGAACTGCCTAGATGAATGGATAGAAGAGAATTGTGTGCTTGGTCCATGGTAAGCTTCCTGAGATCACCTTTTGGAACCACTAGACGGTCCTCAAAGAACAAGGTATCTTTGTCATCAATGTGAAAGCACTTATACATCGGAATGCCCTTGGCCACACCTTTCTTCACTTTCTTCACCATCGCGTCAAGAAGTTAAGCTTGGTGAACCTGATCTTCGAGAGTCGGAGAGACTTGAAGATTGGCAAGAAATCCTTGTGGAATCATTTGAAGATTGACCTTGTGGAAGGCTTCACAAAGCTCGGGTTGAAGAGGCTTCAGAATGAGACTATTGTAGTACGCCTTTCGGCTGAGCGCGTCTGCAATGACATTTGCTTTTCCAGGAGTATACTCAATGCTTGGATTGAAGTCCTCAAGCATTTCCATCCAACGAGACTGCCGAAGGTTGAGATTGGGTTGAGTGAAAATGTACTTCAAGCTTTTGTGATTGATGTACACCTCAACGGGTCTACCCAACAATAAATGCCTCCAAGTCATCAGAGCATGCACAACTGCCGCCAACTCGAGATCATGAGTGGGGTAGTTCTTCTTGGCAGGCTTCAACTGACGTCAGGTATAAGCAACTATCTTCTTATCTTGCATGAGAACACCACCAAGACCTTGGAGAGAAGCATCACATAAAACATGGAAAGGCTTTGATTGCTCCAGAGGAACAAGAACTGGAGCTGAAGTCAGTCTCTGCTTGAGCGTATTGAACGCCACATCACACTCAGGAGACCAGACATACTTGATATTCTTCTGGAGGATATTAGAAAGAGGCTTAGAAATCTGAGAGAAGTTCTCCACGAATCTTATGCAATAACTAGCAAGCCCGAGGAAGCTACGAAGCTGCTTCACATTCTGAGGAGGCTCCCACTTCAAGATTGCCTCAACTTTCTCAAGGTGCACTTTATTGCCCTCGGCAGAGATCACATTCCCAAGGTACACCACTTCATTGAGCCAAAACTCACACTTGGAAAACTTGGCATAGAATCGATGCTCTCTTAACTTTTCAAGCACAATCCGGAGATGATCTGCATGATCTTCTTCTGTCTCCGAGAACACAAGGATATCATCCAAATAGACCAAGACGATTTCATTCTTGAAAGGAGAGAAAATGAAGTTCATCATTCGTGAAAAGGTTGGAGGAGCATTGGCAAGACCAAACGACATGACGGTGTACTCATAAGAGCCAAAACTCATCCTGAAAGGGGTCTTTGGAATATCTTCTTTGCGAATGTGAATCTAATGATAACCCATGCGAAGATCAAGCTTCGAGAAAACCTTGGCACCTTTCAGTTATTCGGACAACTCATTGATGTTGGGAAGTGGGTACTTGTTTCTGATTGTCTGCTTGTTCAATGGACGGTAATCGACACAAAGTTGCTCCGTGCCATCCTTCTTCTTGATAAACAAAACACCACAACCCCATGGAGAAGAACTTGGTCTGATCAGACCCACACGTTCTTGTTCATCTAGCTGCTTCTTCAACTCTTTCAGCACTTCGGGGCCAAGTTTATAAGGGCACTTGCAAGCCGGTTCAGTTCTGGGCTCGAGGTCAATCACGAACTTGACTCGCCAGTGCGGAGGCCTTCCTGGCAATTCTTCTGGAAAGACATCTTCATACTCACAAACCACCGGAATTTGAGAAATAGCCGAGATTTCACCCTTCTCATTAAGAGCAAAGAGATGGATTGTGTCATCGCGAGCTGCAAAAATAATCACATCTTCTGAAGGATGAGTCAGCTTGACTTCTTTTGCTTGACAATCAACATATGCATTATTCATTGCCAGAAAGTCCATGCCCAGAATGAGATAATATCGAAATTGCCGAGAACATAAGGAGAAGCCAAGAAAGAATAATTGCCCATCTTGATAGAAACATCCGGAACAATGCGGTTGGAATTCAACATCTTACCGGGAGAAACAACAGACAAGGACCTAGGCAAATCTTGATAATCGAACTCATGCTTGACAAAGAATGGACGAGACATGAAACAATGCGATGCACCAGTATCAAACAAAACTTTTGCAAGAATAGAATTAACTGAGAGATTACCCATAATCACTTCACCATAGCATTGCCTCGAGGCCTGTCTGGAGGAGGAGGCGGAAGATGCTGCTGGTTGCACTTGTTTGAGTAGTGACCCTTCTGACCACACTTGTGACAAGTAACATCAGATAGTGAACGAAAGTTTCCTGGAGGAGGAACAAAAGCTGACTTTGGCGCCTGGGGTCTCTGTTGATATCCTAGGTTAGGTGGGTGGGAAGAACCCAATACTTCTGCTGCTTAGGGACCATCTGCGAGCTGGAAGAAGAAGAATAGGAATCCCTGGAACGCTTCCTTGAGTTCTCCAACTTGAGCTGAGCTGCCTCGACCTTCAACGCCATGTTGTAGAACTGATCAAACTCACGAGGCTCTGGAAGGACTAGACCCGATAGAAGCTCATCCTTGAGACCACCTCTAAACTGATAGATCATGGACTTGTCATCTGGAACATCTTGGTTAGCATAGCAGGCCAAATTTTGGAACTCGATGTTGTACTGATAGACAGACTTGCTTCCTTGCTTCAGGTTCCTGAACTTCTCATGCATGTCTTCGACAAAGTTTTTCGGAATGTAATGGGCCCTGAAGTCACGACAGAAATTGTCCCAAGTAACAACACGATCGCCCCTGGAATCCTTGTACTGTTGCCACCAATCTGCTAGCTGACCCTTGAGGTGGAATGACGCGAATTTGACAAAGTCCTCTGGTCTGACATTGTTGCACTCAAAATGCTTACTCATGTCACGGAGCCAATCATCAGCATCAAAAGGCTGCTCACAACAGGTGAAAGACTTGGGCTGGTTGGCAAGTAACTGATTGAGAGTCGCAAACTGAGGTTGATTCTAAAAATTACCTTGAAACCCTTGTTGACCCTCATCTCTTTCTTGCAACAGCATGAGCAACATCTATGTATTCGCATTGGTTGCGGCCATCACAGCTTGCCAAGCTTCTGGAGGAGGAGGCGGTGGCGGGGGTGGTGGAATATCAGATTGCTCCTCACCATGACCCGCACTCATGCGAGTTGTTGGAGCCATCCTGGAGATGGGCAAAACATCAGCACCTCATTGACAAAGATGAATTCAAAAGCTGAATCAAATGCTTGAAACAAATTGAACGAACAACATAACAGTCTTCCTACTGAAAAAATAGTAAGAATGACTTCTTCAGTTTTGCGATAACATCATCAGATATTAGAAGCCACTTGCAATAGCACAGAAGTATTGAGCTAACTACTCGAAACAAATGTACATGCCCTCATACATCTTAAGAAGATGATCCTAGATAACTACATGAGTTCCCACCTAAGAACTTCCGAAAACTTTCTGGTTATGCAATCCGGTGTGGGCGATACAAGGAGGAAATATCTCACACAACTAGCAAACCTACACCCCAACTATATCGATCCTTCCACACATAACCAGAGGCTTTTAGAAATCCATCTAACTCGAATCCTCGAAAGCAAAATGATACTAACCATTGCGGTACCCCGGATGCCTCCCCACTACTGGGTGACTCCAACCTTATCTCACCACAACACGTATTGAAGTAATTCTGAACACTCTCCGTCCACAAAAAATAAAAAGGAAAAACAGGCACAGGACCCTAGGCCAAAGCCAGCCTGCAACTGGGCCGGCCCAGAGGCCAACCAGCCCAAGCGAACCGATACGCGCGCGCCCGTGTTCAAACCTAACGGCTGGGGCCCGAACGCAAGCGATATAGAGGGGATGAGAAGGGAGGTAAGGATAACAGGCGGGCCTGCCTGTCATCTCCAACCTCGCGGCAGGGAGGCTGGCGAGCTTACCGGCGACGATGCAGGGCATGGTGAGGCTAGACGGAGATGGGAACAGACTCAGCGTCAAGTCATCGTTCCCCTAGAGGTGGAGGGAAGGTCGGGGACGCATGGGTTCGCCGGCGACGAGGAGGCACGGCGGAGCCGCTTCGGGTGGAGGTTGCTGGCAAAGATACTTCAAGCAAAACAATCGGGTAGGAAGGGAGAGCATTGCAGGGGCTCTCTAAGGTCTCAATGGAGGAGGAAGGGAGGCCGGAGGGGGCCGGTAGCCCGAGATCAACGAAGCCCCGACGCGGTGGTGCCTCGGTCGATCCCGAGCACTGGTGCTCCAGGCGGTCACTTGGGTGGCTTAGGGGGTGGTTGGAACTGGAAGGGGACCAAGGGAGGAGGGGGGGCTTGGGGCCCATTTTATAGCACGGATGCGAGTTCACCGAGGAACCATGCGCCGGCGAGGACGTGGCCAAGGCCAGAGGGAGAGAGAGCCGGCGCGGCTGCTCGGGGGTGTACCAAGGGTTGGTCCACGATGAGCGGGAGCAAGAGAGAGAGAGAGAGGAGTGTGTGCATGTGAGCCTGCTCACTGGCCGAGCCGGGCGGTGCTTGGCACGCACGGGTGGAGGGAGAAGGAGGGGGCCAACATGGTGGCGTGGCGCGAACGCCGAGGGGGGCCATGTGGCATGAGGGGGAGGCCCGAGGCCGCCGGAAACAGGCAGTGGGCAACGGCTACAGTGCTTGTCGGCATTGTAGCGTGCTCCAAAGCGCGCGTTTGGCATCCCACGGCATGCCAATGGCGTTTTGTGCACGGCCAAAGTTGTCTAGGGGAATCTAGGGGCATCTAGGTTAAGAGAAAATGCATTGGATGCCCCAGGAGAAGAATAGAGTAAGAGGGGAGGGGAGAGAGAGCTCCTGACAGGGCTGTCTAGAGGTGAAAATGGGGATTTATCCCCATCTTTATGTGGCTTATGGACTTGAGATTTTTACTAGAGGGGTAAGAGGTGATGGAGCAACTGTGGTAAAAATTTGGAGGCAAGGGGAAAAGTAAAAGGTGGTCAAAACATGATTTTACCAAACCTGCAGAAGGTGTTTGATGGGGGTTACGGCAAGGAAATGGACCTTGCTTGCCATGATATTTGACAGGATCAAATGGTGGTTGAAAATAGGCCTGATCACCAAGTTTGAGATGGTATGAAGAAAGTTCACAATGTGACTTTGTGGAAACCTAGAAATCAGCAGATTCTGGTTTCTGTAAATCTAGTCATGCTAAGATATGACCCTTGATGCACCACTTAGTTTAGCATCATCATTTGGTGATTAGAACATGTCCACAAAGTTTGGGGTAAAGGGGAGAAACTTCACAATGTAAAGTTGTTCAAATTTGAATCTGGACAGGAAGGGGTTTGGAATAGTTTGATGAACCAAATCAACTTGGATTGGGATGAAACTTTGCAAGATCATAACCTATGATAGTGTTGACTTGCTGGAATTTTTCTGGAATTTATTGAGAATATTTCTTATAGAAATATTTTAACAGCTTGATTTGTACAAAAAGGGTTTTGAGGGGTTTTTCCCATTATTTTGAACATGATCATGTGTTGCAACTCATATATATGGAAAATATATGTCCACTGAGTCGCCCTAAATTTTCTCAAATATTTCGAAAGAATTAAAATAATTTTTCCCTATGAAAAACAGTTCTGGTCTTAAGAAAAAGCTTTAAATAAAATATTAACACAATATTTAAAATTAATATTTGGTGGTTTTGGGAAGTCATAAATATAGTAGGTTTGAAGTAAAGCCTTTGGGGAAGAAGGATCTGCCCAATCTGAGGACTTGCAGTGCAAACCTCATTTCAGGGGGTTTCGAAAACATAATTTGAATAAATCCTTTTTGGTAAAAATAAAATTTGATAAAATAGCTTTGGGCACTATTCACATGGCATGATCATTGGGCAAGAAGTTCGGGTCAAGGAAGATGAATATGGAGAGGGATAGAATCTAGGAGTGCCATACACAATCAACCAAACAAGCAACAAGAAATAATTCAAACAAGCACGAGCACTGAAAAAGTTTTAATTGGTTCCAAATTTTGTGAATCCAAGCATAACTAGTGATACAAATATAGGGTGTGTCAGACCTACCCCCCTTACAAGAATTTCGTCCCCGACATTCCTAGGCTAAGCGCTAAAAAGACAAGGGAACTCGGATCTAAGATAATCTTCATGCTCCCAGGTTGCTTCGTCTTCAGAGTGGTTGCTCCATTGGACCTTGGAGTACTTGATGGTGCGGCTTCTGGTGCAATGTTCTTCTTCATCCAGAATGCGAATTGGCCTCTCACGATAAGTGAGGTTTGGCTGAAGATCAATGGCTTGATGGTCGATGTCCTTCTAGAGGTCGGGGTAGCCGGAACTTGCAAACACTTTTGGAGTTGTGACACATGAAAGACGTTGTGATAATCCGACAGCTCGGAAGGTAGTTCTAGCTAATAGGCAACTTCCCCTCGCCTGTCGGTGATCTTGAAGGGGCCGATGAACCTTCGTGCAAGTTTTCCTTTGACGTGGAATTGCTCAGTTCCCTTGAGAAGTGTGACACGGAGGTAAACATGGTCTCCAACACGGAAACTCATGTCCCGACGATGAGATTCGGTGCAGCTCTTTTGTCTTATCTTGGTGGTCTCAAGGCGCTCTCAGACGAGTTGAACTTGCTTTTCTGCCTCATGGAGGACATCTGGTCCAAAGACTAACCCTTCTCCGGTCTCTGACCAGTTGAGGGGAGTATGGCACTTGCGTCCGTACAACACCTCAAATAGTGCCATCTGAAGACTCGACTGATAGTTGTTGTTGTAGGAGAACTCATCAAACAGCAGGAAATCTTCCCACTTGGATCCATAAGCCAGGACACAAGCGCGGAGCATATCCTCGAGTATCTGATTTACTCGTTCCGTTTGCCCCACGGTCTGGGGTGAAAAGCAGTGTTGAAGGACAGCTTAGTTCCCAAGGCTTCTTGGAACCTATTCCAGAACCCTGAGGTGAACTGGGTGCCTCGGTCCGAGACGATCTCCTTAGGAACTCCGTGGAGGCTCACAATCAGGTTGATGTAGAGGTTGGCCAATTGGTTCCCGTTGTAGGTTGTCTTGACGAGAATGAAGTGGGCTACCTTCGTTAGGTGATCAACAATGACCCAAATGGAATCATGTCCTTTACTTGACGTTGGTAAACCGGTGATGAAATCCATCCCGACTTCGTCCCACTTCCATTCAGGCACTTTGAGAGGTTGCAATAGCCCATAGTTTTTCCAGGATCTTACCTGGCTCTTGTAATCTTGTTCGGACATGTTCTCAAGTTCTTTTCTAATATGATGTAAGAATGAATTTCATCAGTCATATGCCTTCTCGAAGATCGCTTCTAAATCATTTTCATTGTTGGCTCAACCTTCTATATTCATTATTCGAGAGTGTCTCAAAAATTCATGGTGTTGCTTCTCGTCATTATTTTCAGTATTGAAGACCAAAGGAGAGTTTCGCTTAATCTTGGTCCATTCTCTTGATGATTTGTCATCTCATCTTGATGCTTTCCTCTCAAATAGTTTCCATTCAAGAGAAATTACTCCCATATCTATCCGGTGCATTCAGAGTTGTTTTCATTTCTCGATCCTCCCGAAGGTCATCATTTTAGAAGATTCCTCGTTCTCAGCTTTCAACTTTCGTTCTCAAATTTTTCTCAATTGTTCTCCCGTCGTTCGTATCTCAATTATTCCTGTGCCTTGTCAAGTTTTCCATTAGATGGATCATGATCTCTTCATTCCCATGTATCTTTGTTCAATCATAGTATCCTCATTTATTTGTGAATTCTTACTAGTGTTCTCATTCAAGACTTCTTCAAGTTTGTGATCTCTCTCTCTTTCTCTTCAATTCTTTGCAAGAAGAATAAGTGGTGTGCAAAATCCGTGGCTTGTCATCAATTTAACTTGATGAAGGATAAGCATAACATAATTCTTATTCTTGTTGGTCAAGTGATTCCCATCATTCTTCCAGAGTGTTAATGATATCAAATTATCGATATCAAGTGTTCTCATCTTTTGTTTTTCGGAGTTCTAGCTCTCTCAAATATCTCTTCGTGAAGCTTCATCTAAAGCATAGCAAGGCCTTAATATTGTCGTTTCGCAACCTTCAATTCATTTCTATCATGCTTTCATCCCGGTGTTCTTCCCGATTTTTCTTAATGGTGGTTTCTGAAGGATGTAATTCTTTCTCAAAGTATTCTTGAAGATTCTTGTTGGAGGTGCTCAAGTGTTCCTTATCTTGGATTTCCAATTTCAACTCCTTCTCCATTGTCTTTTGAGATGTTCTCATTAAATTCTTGATTATGAGGAGTCTCGAAGGAAAATTGTCGAGTATGGGATAAATAAACCCATCATGTCTTCTCGGAGTTATCTTCAATGGGATTTCACCTAAAGAATTTCCTAAGGATTGTTGCTATCATGGTGTCATAAATGATCCAAGTTTTCTCCTCCTCTTCTTGGTGAAAGAAGTTTTTCATCACTTGTTGCTCTCAAGCAATCAATTGTTTCTGTTGTAGCAGGTTGTCACCTCATAGTTTTGAGATGTTTTTCGCAAGCCCATAACAAGCTATACTTTTCGTTGTTGATTCTCCATCAACTCCGTTCACCTATGCTTCTCAAGTTCAATGGTGGTAGAAGTTGTTATTTTCTTCTCCATTCTTTTCCTTCCATCAATCTAGTTTCTATTCTCTTGTTAGGGAGGCCTTGTGATGTTTCTATCTTCAATCTATCATCTTGCTTTGTCAAGATCATGATCTTCCCTTACTTGTCCATTAACCGGAGTGCTGTGAAATCTTTTCATGATACTTCCATCTTATGAAGTTTTGATTCTAATCCAAACGAAGTTTGGTGCCTCTCTTTCAATTTCTGTCCATCATATCAAATTTTGCCTCTCTTTTCTACCGAAGTGCTGCCCAAATTCCTTGTGAATTCTTCCTTGTTCTCCGTGTCATCCTTCATCTTGTTGAAACCTTCAATGATCGTTGGTTTCACTCATCGTCAGAGAAGCAACTAAGTTTACATCTTAATCTTTCTCTTCCCCTTCTCATTCTTAGATCTCGGGACGAGATCCCCGTGTAGTATGGGAGGGTTGTAAGAGCCCGGGACCGATGCTCCAGAAGATTACCCTTTTATTTCCATTATCGTCTGTGTTTCATTTGGTTGTTGCATTCATCATCGCATCGTCTGCATGGCATCATCACTTGTTTTCAAAAAATTGCATCCGTTCGTGTTCGCCGGTTCTCTCAGTTCGTGTCGTTGTCCGTTTCGAGTCCAACCACACATGCACGCGCCTGCGGCATCGATAAAATATTGTTTTTAAAATGCATATGAAATATTCTTTGATTGGGTCAAAACTTTGCGTGCGGTCTTGTTAAATTGTAGGTAGGCCGCCTACCAAATTTCTTGCGGTCCTGCTAAGTCCACCCACAACCTAGCATAAACCAGAGCGTTCGATGGTGATCGTAGGGCTCAAAATGGTCTCAAAATCCCCTCCTATTAGCTACCTACTATTTATAGTAGATGAACTCTAGCTAAATCAGTGCAAACCCTAGCCCTAGCCTACCCTAATCCCAGACGCCACTGCTCCTCGCTTTCCATGCGCAGCCAACTAGCCTCCTCCATTGGGATCCTCCTTGATGCAAAAATCTCACCTCCTCTCGATCTATTCCCCCAGACCCAATCAAGCCACCCACCAGTTCATCATGGTCATCCGTGACCAGATCGGGCGACGCAGGAGGCGTCCCTGTCTAGCGACCGGAGCCCCCGAGGAGAGCTCCATCGCTTGCTCCTCCTCTCCCTCGATTCAGTCCAATGATCATGACCCGTGCGCCCCCGCCGGTGAGCCGCCTTGCCGGAGACCACATCCGGGACCATGGTACCCGTGCCCCTTCCTATTCCATCCTCGCTATGAAGCTCTCCTCCCTGCTCATCTCCCTTCCCTGTACTATTCTTGAGGAGCCCTTCGCCATATCTACTCGTGTCCGATGTCATGCCGGCCGACCGCCGGACGCCCCAGCACCACGTCACTTGGGAGCTCGCCCAACTCCTATCGCCGTCGTTGGACCTCTGCGCCTCGCCACCGGCTCCATCGGCCCCGTTGCATCTTCTTCTCCAGGAGGTCTTGTGTCTCCTGAAGCTACCATGGACGCCAAGGCCCGAGATCGCCACCAGTGCCGCCTAGCTCCTTCGTCACCGGAAATGGATTCCGCAGCCCTAGATCCGGTCATCCCCTTCGCCATCTGGAATCCCCGGCATCACGCTGGAGCCAAGCCACCGCTGCGGTTGCCTGCCATGGCCGCCTCTTTCTCTGAGTCAAGGGGGCGAGAACGAGGAAAGCGCCCCGACGAGCGTTAACGGCGTGTTGTTCCGCGTGGGCCTCACCCTGGCCCAGGTGGCCAGGGCCCGCTCGTCCCTAGCCCAACCGTCCCACCGACATGGGCTAGGCCCACTATGGTGAGTTTCAACTATGCCTTGCCCCATGCATTGTTTTGTTTTCTATTCGCCATGTGCTACTGTTGGACCTCTAGTCAGATTCAGCCTGTTAGTTTTTTTCTGTCCAAGAATTTTGTAATTATCCACGAAATAATAGAATTGTAGAAAAAACCATGTTTTTGAATAACTAATAACTAATTAACCGTGCATCGGATTGAAAGGACTTAAATATGTAAAATGTTTAGAATTTCTTCTAGTTCACAACATCCAACTCTCACATGTGTTTAAAATGTTTAAGTTGTTGTTTTCATTTATTTTTCGTAAATCTCATGTTTTCAAATGTTACCAATTAATATTCATGCATCGAAATAAACATGCCCTGTATGAAAAATGACTAGAATTTTTGTAGATTCATAATATGCCACTTTCATCCATGTTTGAAATATTTATAATGATGTTTGCATGCAATTTCCATTAATGTCATGCTAAAATGATTTATTTCATAACTACAAAACCGTAGCTCCGATAAAAATGCTCCGCATATGTAACTTGACTAGAAAAATGTGTAGAATCTCATGACACACTTTAGTTTCATGCTTAACAAATATAAAATATGTTTAATAAAGATCTGGACCAAATTCATATTAGGCTTATGGGGACGTTTTGGAAATACTATAAGTTGTTTCTGGCCTCATTTAAGATGCCTAGATAGTGTAGTTTATTAATGCTTCACCTCTTGCCATGTTTAAGAACATTTAACCTTGCCGAGTAAATAAACGGGAGTGAACTAAATAAATCGATCATGGAGTTTCGTCAATATGCAAATCATTGCATATTGAGCTTCACTTTAATGTGTAGTAGATGTTTGATGTGATTTGCCTTGCCTTGCATAATCAACCAGACATGCATCATATTTGTTTGCGCATCATGTCATGCATATGTTGTGGTGTATCGTGTGTTGATTGTTTGTTCCCGATTGCTTCTTCTGATAGAGTTCCGAAAACGTTTGGAGTGTGAGGATTCGTTTGTATTCTTCATGGATCGTCTTGTTCACGGATTTGTTCTTCTTCCAAGCGGGATCTCAGGCAAGATGACACATTTCCTTGGATACCACTACTATCATTGCCTTGCTAGTTGTCTTCCTTCTATCATTATGTCATGTTACCTACCACTTGTATGTCAAGCCTCCCAACATTGCCATCATAAGCCTCTAACCCCTCCACATCCCAGCAAACCTTTGTTTGGCTATGTTACTCCTTGCTCAGCCCTTCTTATAGAGTTTCTAGCTGCAGGTGCAATTGCTTCCATGTGTTAACATGGACATTCTTTTGTTATCGCAATATTATTGTTATTTAATTTAATGCACATACTTTGTAAAGGGTGGAATGCTTGGCCTTTTGCTCGGTGTTTTGTTGCACTCTTGCTTGTGAACCGGTATTATGTTCCATAATTGAGTGGTCCTAACATAATCGGGGTTGTTGTGGGGACCCCCTTGATTTCGTTTTCGGATAAAGCTTCTCTGGCAAGGCCCAACATCGGTACTACATTTGCCTAATAACTAATAACTTGCCTAGGGACATTCCGGACCCCGTGGATAATTTAATCAACCCCCGGGCCAGTGCTCCTCATGAGTGTTGGTCCAAACCGGACTGCCTGCAGGGCTGCCTCGAGGAAACTTGGGGATTGGTTGTTTTCCCGTAGCTAGACCCATCTGGTAGTGCCCTGAGACAGAGATACCCGCGGCTCCTATGGGGATCTGGCCTGTCGGGCGGTCTTGCCGGACTTGTTTTACCTTTCTTGAATGTCTTGCGTGAGTAATTCCGTTAATACTTCAGGCTATCTTGAGGTGGCTGTTTTCTAGTGGAATTGCTTAGGAAGATCACGAGATTGATGGTCAATGTTATTCCTGCGGTGTGTGGTTAGTTGATGGATGAGCTGGAGCATCCCTCCAGGGTTAAATCTTTTGGAAAGCCGTGCCCGCGGTTATGTGGCAAACTTGGAAACTTTATTTAACACCCGGTCATAGCAAACTTGAAGTAAAATCAAATAAAATACACCAACTGTGTGTGTAATCATGAATGTCTCTTCTCGTGAGTCCTTCAAGAGAGAACATGATAGGGTTATGTTTGACATAAGTAGGTGTTCAGCATCACTTAGTGATCATTACTAGTTCACGCCCGTTATGCATAGACCACCAGACCTTAATTTTTGTATTCGTAAGTTAGCAACTCAAATAAATGCTTAGTCGCTTGCTGCAGCCTCACCACTTAACCATACCTCACCCATTAAGCTTTGCTAGTCTTGATACCCTTGGAAATGAGATTGTTGAGTCCCCTGTGGCCTACAAATTACTACAACAACAGTTGCGGGTATAGGTAATGCGATGATTTGATGTGAGCGCAATGCTTGTTCGATTTGCAGTTCTTCTTCTTCATCATCAATCTAGGATGGGTTCCAGGCGGCATCCTAGGATAGCAAGGATGGATGTCATTTTATCGTTTGATTTCATTCGTAGTTGAACCCTGCTTTATGTATGAAGTTTGAATATGTTGTTGTGATGATGTAATCTTGTTGTTGCTTGTGGGGAGTGTAAGCCGATTCGATATACTCATCTCTTCTGTAGATGTACTTATAATGATAGCCATTCTTGCAAAACGACGAGATGCACTTCTAGCCCTGTCGAGGCCCTCGAGCCAACATAAGGATAAGATCGCATCTTGGGCGTTACACACTAGAAGTGTATGTCTAGATGGGGGGTGAATAGACTACTAGCACAAATCAAAATCTACACAATATCCAAAGTTAATGGTTTGCTGATTTGAGCAATTATAGCAAGTCTAGCACACCCTAGACATGCAAGTCATCAAGTATAGCATCGTAAAATAAAGATATTTCACATGGAAGTAAGAAGTTGAGATAGGGAGATCAAACGCATGAGAGACATGAAGATTTTTCCCGTGGTTCCGATAGGTGGTGCTATCGCACGACCACATTTATGGAGACTTTAAACCACTGAGGGTAACGGTCGTGAGGGTCCATTGAGGGATCTACTCATGGAGGGTTCCACGAAGAAGAAACCTTGTCTATACCATGATGGCCTACGTCCATGGAAGACTAGCCTAACTCGGGATAGATCTTCACGAAGTAGGCAATCTCCTTGCCTTTACAAACTTCTTGGTTCACTCCATAGCACGAAGTAGGAGGCTCCCAAGTGAAACCAAACCTATCTAGGAGGCACCACCCTCCAAAAGGTAATAGGCTCGATAATGTCGATGACCTCATTGCTATTGTGCTTGAAGATGATAGAGTCCACAACACTCAATCACTCTCTCACTAATTTGGCTTTGGTGGAAGAGATTGATTGGGTGGAAAGCAACTTGGGGAGGCTAGAGATGAAGATTCAAATGGATGGAATGGAATAGCTTGATCTCAACACATGAGTAGGTGGCTCTCTCTCAGAAAATCTGATGGGATAACTGGGGATCCGTTCTGAGTGCTTCTCTTTTGAGTGAGTTGTGCTGGAGGGGTATATATAGGCATATCCAAAAATCCAACAGTTACACCTAAGGTGACCAACTCGGTGACACCGAAATGTGAATCTCGGTGGTACCAAGTTGCTCCAAAGGTAGCAACTTTTGAATCTCGGTGAGACCGATACAAAGATCTTAGCAGTACCGATAAGGTCATCAACGGTCAGAATCCACAATTCGGTGACACCGATCCAAAATCTCGGAATTTCCGATATTGAGAATCGAGGTAACATAATGGTGGCAAGCTGAACTTGGTGGCACGAAGCAGAATCGGTTGCACCGATGATCTAGGGTTTGGGAGGGTTCTGTTTGAGTGGGAAATCGGTGGGACTGAGTTGGAATTGTTGGTTGCACTGATTTACATGATAGGCTTGGACAGAATTTTTGTGGAAGAGTTTGTCGGTGTCTTTGGTGACTATCACTTGTGCACTTGGAGCGTTTTGTTCACTAATAGTACCTTACCACCTTTTAATAGTATTGGCTTTCCTATGGACTCGGAGTGATTTCTCACAAAGTAAAATGTAGAGTCCTCTTGCTTGAAGCTTTGCCAATGTTATTCCTTCTCCTTCTTCTTCTTGGGGATACTCTTCACACTCCTTATCCAACCTTCTCTATGGACTTTATGTGAAATACACTAGATACAAGTAATCCCTCCGTCTCAAAATTATTGTCTTAGGTTTTCCTAGAGATGGATGTATCTAAATAGTAAAATATGACTAGATACATTCATATCTAGACAAATCTAAGACAAGAATTTTGGAACTGACGGAGTATTAGTCTAAGAAACAACGTATGTTGTCATGAATTATGAAAACCACCAAGGGAGCATATTGTGATTTCAATCTCCCTCTTTTTTGTAATTGATGACAACATAAAAATCAAAGCTTCAATATAAGATATGCAGAAATATGTGAAGACTTTGAAGGATACATGACTAATACAAGCTCCCCCTAGATGTGTGCAATCCATTTTAAGGATAGTTTCTTTTGAATAAATGAGCACACACATTGTAGGAAGGACATGAGAAGTCATGTATATCTTGGCAATATGCATCAAATATATGTGAATGAAATGATTTCATGTTTAAGATTCACTCTTGCAAACTGTAAGTGCATCTAGTACCCCTTAGTGATTTTAGTGTATTGAAGACTTATGGGTTAAGGAACTAATGTGTTTGTGAGTGTACACGGGCTCTATAAGTTGATGAGGAGTTTGATATATTCGGAGATTACTGACCCCTAAAAATGTATGTCCTCAACTGAAGATTGTGCTGAAGACTTTGGTGAAGACTTTGGTGAAGACTTTGCTGAAGACTTTGGTATTCCCTCAAGACTTTGAAAATGAAGAAGTTGGTGTGACCTTGAAGATATGAACGAAGACTATGAAGCATGAAGTCTTTTTTTTCGTAGTTTCATTTCCTTTCTTTGTGTCATAGGAAACACCGTACTATTAAAGGGGGCTGAGGTAATACTAAGGAAAATTTCCAACTGATGCTCAACTCCAAAAGCCTCAACCTATCCAATCCTTCGAGTGAAGCCTTTGGAAATCTCTTGCAGTTCAGGAAAGTTCTTCAGTGATAGAGACGATGTTCTTCTGATCTCCGATGAAATTGATCTGACTGAGGAGTTAGGATTTCACCAGTGCGAATTGCCTACAAGTGAGGAACATGATGTAGGACCGAAAGTATGTCTAGTGGGGGGTGATTAGACTACTTAACCAAATAAAAGTTTTGCCTACACCAAATTTTAGGGTTGACAGTTTTTAGCATTTCATGGCAAGTCAAGTACACCCTACACATGCAAGTCTAAGAGTATATAGCAGCGGAAAGTAACAACAAGCATGTATAGAAGGGATAGGGTAGGAAGACCAAACGCAGTTGTAGACACGATGATTTTTCCCATGGTTCCGAAAGGTGGTGCTATCATACATCCACGTTTATGGAGTCTTCAACCCACAGAGGGTAACGGTCATGAGAGTCCACAGAGGGCTCCACCCAAAAGGGTCCATGATGTAGCAACCTTGACTATTCCATAACGGCTTCTGTCCACGAAGGACTAGCCTCACTATGGGTAGATCTTCACGAAGTAGGCGATATCCTTGCCCTTACAAACTTCTTGGTTCACTCCATAACACGAAGTAGGAGGATCCCAAGCGACACCTAACCAATCTAGGAGGCACCACCCTCCAAAAGGTAATAGGCTCGATAATGACGATGAACTCCTTGCTCTTGTGCTTCAAGATGATATACTCCTCAGCGCCCAATCACTCTCTCACAGATTTCGCATGGTGGAAGAGATGGGATTGGTCGAAATCTACTTGGAGAGGCTAGAAATCAAGATCCATATGATTTGAGTGGAAGATCTTCACCTCAACACAAGGGTAGGTGGTTCTCTATCAGAAAATCTGATAGGATAGGTATGGAATAGTTCTGAGTGCTTCTCTCTCGAGTAGGTGGTGGTGAAGGGGCATATATAGGCATCCCCAAAAATCCAACCGTTACACACAAAATGACCAACTCAGTGACACCGATGTGTTAATATTGGTGGTACCGAAGTGACCAAAAGGTGGCAACTTTTGAATCTCGATGAGACCGATATAGGAAACTCGATTGCACAGATAAGGTAACCAATGGTCAGATTTTCAATCTCGGTGACGCCGATCCAACATTATCGGTGGGACCGAAAATGTGAATTTGCGTAACAGAAAGTTTGCAACCTAAACTCGGTGGCACCGGTATGGAATCGGTTGCACCGAAGTGGCTAGGGTTTGGTAGAGTCTGTCCAGGTTCTGGAATTGATGGCACCGGTATGGGAAAGTTGGTACTACCGATTTTGAGTGTTAGGTATAGACAAACTTTGGTGGGAGAGTTTGTGGATGTTTTTGGCGACTATGACTTGTGCACGTTTGAGCATATTGTTCACCAACAAAACCTTACCCCTTTTAATAGTATTGGCTTTCCTATGGACTCAAAGTGATTTATCACAAATATAAAATGTAGTCCTCTTACTGAAAGCTTGGCCAACCTATTTCCTGGCATCTTGGGGTATGTCCACAATCTCCTTTTGCCAATCCTATCATTGAACATTTCCTGAAATATACTTGGTGGAAACATTAGTTCAATGACTTATATGTTGTTATTAATTACCAAAACCACCAAGGGAGAAAATGTGCTTTCACATGATAAGCCTGAGGACTTTCATAGTTCGAAATTCCGACCATTGTTGTGCTTAGCGCCAGCTGTCCCCAATCATCACATCCACATAACGGTCATATCATTGGGGGCATTTATGTCTTATCATGTAAGGTTGCACCCTGCCCTAAATAGCCACCCCCACCCCACAACCACTAGTTGGTTGGCTACTCCGACAGATAACTGACACTTGTCATTTCAGAGCAACCCATCCTCCGAGGACTTTGAGAGAAAATCATCAGTGAGGAAGAACACAAATCCAAACCACCAAACCCAAAGTGATTGAGCATCATTGAAGAAATTGTTCATGTGTGGAACCGATGCTTGTTACCTTTGAGGACTGTGTATCCTCCAGACGGTTAGGCGTCATGGTCTAGTGCATCCTGAAGTCAATTTGGGATCACAAAGTGACCTTGGTCTAGAGCTTCCAGCAGTAAATTGTGGATCGTCGGGTGAACAGTTTGAGGGTTTCGGAAGTCTACCCTAAAGACTTACCATGAGTGTTGGGCGAGGACTTTGTGACCTTTGCTCAACGAGAATATGGTAAGGACTATGTGTTCTGGGACTGTGTGTCCTCTGGTTTAAACACCAAGCCGCTCCAAACCAGACGTACGACTGTCACAACAATTGGAACTGGGTCATCAAACCATTGTCTTCATCGAGCTACCTGGTTCTATTTCCCCAACCCCTCTATTCCTCGTATACTTGTTGATGAAATTGATCGTTACAGTTTGAAGAATTTGACTGAAAACTTTCACAATTTCCTCACCGCAAATTCTGCAAGTTACCTTGTTCCTCACCTGCTTATCCTGTATCATGCTACTTTTAATCCGTGCATGTTTCATTTCATCATGCTGACTATGTTGTTGATATGTTTCTCATGCACTTGAGTACTTAATATGCTCCTTGTTATTCATCACATTTCAAATTTCTCAAGTTGAAATTCCTCAAGTGATATAACGCACTTTCAATTGGTATTAGAGCAAGGTAATCCCTTGTTCTATGTGATTTCGGTTTAACCACCTGGAGTTCTAGTTATGTCGATTGCAGGTATGATCAAGATTTCCACAGGATGTCCTACCTTCGACGGGACGGACTATCCCTACTAGAAGAACAAGATTTGCATGCATCCTGAGGCAATTGACAATGATCTCTGGTACGTTGTGGAAAATGGTGTTCCTCACATTTCTCCGACTGTGAGTGTAGCTGATACAAAGAAATTTAAGCAACTCGATTCTCAAGTGAAGAATATCATCTGTGGCCATCTAAGAAAAGGTCAGTACGGCAGAGTGAGTGCTTTGGAGTCTTCTAGGCTTATCTAGGATAGGCTGTCCAAAGTCAAACAAGGTGTTTCCACTCAACATGACTCTCGTGTGGATGTTCTTTGCAATCTCTTCAAAAACTTCAAGAGACTTGACAATGAAAATGTTTAGCAAACTTTTGATCGTCTCATTGATATCTCCAATGAGCTTCAAGAACTGGGTGCCACTGATATCACCGACCATGAAGTGGTGAAGAAATTGCTAAAATTGCTTGATTCCTCATTCGATACTCTAGCCTTGATGATTCAAGAATGTGGAGACTACAAGTCACTTGATCCTGCTGATATTCCTGAAAGACTTAATACTCATGAATTCCAACAAGCTGAGAAGAGAGACCTCTACGGGCCAAGCTATGGAAGATCTCGTGCTCTAAAGGCAAAAGCAATTTCCTCATCCGAAGGCGAAGATTCTGATAGTAGCCTTGGTGATCCTGAAGAACTAAGTCAGGAGCTAGCAATGCTCGTGAGGAAATTCCAGAAGTTCTTAAGGAGAGGTGGATTTGGAAAGTCATCAAAAAGTGGCTTGAGGAAATCAGATTCCTCAGATGACTACAAGAAAAGAACCTGTCACAAATGTAAGAAATCTGGTCACTTCATCTCTGACAATTCTCTCTGGGAAAAAGAATCAAAGAAGAAGAAGAAGAACAAGTACAAGGATGACAATTCTGATGACTCGAAGAAAAAGAAGAAATCTTCAAAGTCCTCATCTGCAAAGTCCTCATCTTCAAAGTCCTCAATGCACAAGAATAATGGTTCCAGAAAGGCTCGAGCTTTCATTGGCAAGGAAATGGACTCAGAAGAAGAATCTAAAGAATATGAAGAAGAAGAAGAAGAATCTGAGGTGGAATCTGAATCTGGTGTTGCTAGCCTTGCTCTCGCTACTGCTTTTTTCAGCAAGTCCATCTTCAACGATGAAGAAAATGACTACTCCAACGACTCTGACGTCAGCAATGATGATTACGCTCCCACCTATTGCTTCAAGGCTAAAGGTTCCAAGGTACATAAGCATCACTCCTCCTCTGAATCACGTGATGGTGAATCTGATGAATATGTGAAAACTATCTATGCCAAACTTGCTAATATTGCTACTAGGAAACAAAGTGCACTTGAAAAGCTTCACAAAATGCTAGACAAAAGCGATGATCTGTTGAATGATGAAGTGGATCGGACTCAAACTCTGTCTGATGATCTCAAAAGTCTTCAGACAAAGTATGATAACCTTTAGAGTTATCATAATTCTCCCTTAGCCGATCATGAGAAGCTTTCTTATGAATTTCTTCAAAGAAAGCAAGATCTTGAGAAACTAAGGGTGTCACATGAGGATCTCCAAAGGGAAAATGATTCCTTACTGGCTCAACAGATCAGTACCGCTCAGGAAGAATTCGTTCCACCTTGTTTGAAATGCATGGAACGTGAAACTGCTAATTCTTCACCTGAATGTTCAAATGCTTCTATTGCTGCAAATTATTCAACTATTCCAATAGTCACAAATTCCTCATCTAAGGATACCACAAGTATCACTGATGAAAATGCGATGTCCTCAAAAGCAGATTCTGAATAGGAACCCTAGGAAAGAGGGTATTGCCTTTGAGCAGAAACTCAACGCTGATGGATCCTACTGGACATCTGAGCAGTACCCCAAAACCTCATGGGTTGCTGCAAAAGAAACTCCTGTAGATCCATCCACTTTATCTGGCTTTACTTGTGAAACTTCATATTCCTCTGATGAGTCACTTGACTCCAACTACAAATTCTTCAAAAATCAAAAACACTATAGGAATCAGGCACTTTGCCGTCAGCCATCCTGGACGGCAAAGGCATGCATCCCAGACGGCAAAGGCTTTGCCATCCGCCAGCAGACGGCCAACCGTCCGGCTGAATAAGCCACGGTAAAGGGACCTTTGAATCTTTGTCGTCTGCCAACGGGATGGCAAAGGGCCTGGATGGCACACGTGGCAACTTAGCTCCGTTAGAGGCTTAACGGCGTGCTTTGCTGTCCGTTAGCAGACGGCAAAGACCTTAGGTCTTTGCCGTCTGCCAGCGGACGGCAAAGAACCAACCTAGGCTAGCCCCAGGTTGCACAGGTAGCTGCCACGTGGCCACTTTGCCATCTGCCAGCTGACGGCAAAGTGGCTAGATAGCCCCTGTTTTTCTAAATCATTTAATTTGAAACATATATATATCCAACAATATCACATATATATCCAAGCATACTAACAATAAGTTGAAACAAGCATATACCAACAATAAGTTTCAACATACAAGTCCAACATATATAAAAGTTTCCAACAACACACAATATGGTTTCCAACAACATATCCATACATACATATCCAAAACAAGTTTTCCATAAACATAAAGGTAGCAGAAGTAGAAGAGTACAGTCCATCAATGCACTCTTCCTCATCTATAGCAAATCTGCAAAGTAGGAAAGATGATAGTTAGAAGAAGAAGAAGACTAGCTAGAAGAAAAAGAAGAAAAAGAAGAAGAAAAAGAAGAAGAAGAAAAAGAACAAGAAGAAGAATTTATCTTCTCTTTCTTTTTCTCCTCTCCTGTCCTCTTCTCCAAGGTAGTAATGCCATTTTCTAGCTAACTAAGCATATCAAGTCATTTTGGAGGAAAAATGCTAAGTATAGGTCATTTTATAGCTATCCTAGGTAGAATATATCATTTTGAAGTTAAGTAAGGTTATTATGTATTTTTGAGGAAAATAAGCTAAGTATAGGTCATTTTGGAGCTAAACCATGGTTATTATGCCATTTTTACCTAGGTGAGCATATTATGTCATAAATGAACTAGCTAAGCTAATTATAGATCATTATTGAGCTATCCTAGGTAGTTATGCCATTTTGTACCTAAGTGAGCTAATTATGTCATAAATGAACTAGCTAAGCTAGCTATAGATCATTACTGAGCTATAATAGGTAGTAATGCCATTTTCTAGCTAACTAAGCGTAGCAAGTCATTTTGGAAGAAAAAATGCTAAGTATAGGTCATTTTATAGCCATCCTAGGTAGAATGTACCATTTTCTAGCTAACTAAGCATGTCAAGTCATTTTTGAGGAAAATAATCTAAGTATAGGTCATTTTGGAGCTAAGTAGGTCATTTCTTAAGCTAAGTATGCATTTGTTAATGAAAACACTTGGGAAAACTTACCATCACCACGAAGGTGAAGGACCGGTAGGGTTTGGGCCAGGGTGAGACGTAGAAGGACCGGTCGGGGTTGCGACAGATGTAGAAGGATCGGTTGATGCTTGTCGGGAGGCACGCTACACCAAAGATCATTTGCAATGTCTCCTTAGCATGATGCAACTCAAATGTGAATACTAGTAACTAATGAGCATTTAAATGAAACTCACCGTGGGTGCTATAGCAATATGGGGCATCGACGGAGGGGTCTGACCATTGTTCTGGCACACGGTCTGCACATTTTGTTTTCACGAGTCATTCATATTAGTTAGTGATGAAACAAACATTTCGTGCATGACTTGGCTAATATGCAGGAGAAACTTACCACGAGGAGCTCGTATAAGGCCCGGTGAGATGCGTCGTTCCTGTTTGACTATGTTTTACTGGAATGACTTGCAAATCACAAATACATTTATAATGAACTCGAATATAATATCACTAATACATCATCCTGAATAATCCAGTTCAAGAATTACGACACTCGTTGGATCCTAATGTGTGTGTGTGACTTTAGGTCTATCAAGACTTTCCTTAAGTTACTCTCATATCGCATGGTGTGTTGGTGCGCTCTCTCTCACACTGATATGGTGGTGTATATATGTTGGTGGGCACTCTCTCACAGTAATAGTTCGACCGCCGGTGATGGACGCCCCACCTCTTCTCTTCTTGCACAGTATATCGACGAGTATATCACAAAGAAGAGAAGAAAGATGAGGCGCCCCCCACGACAACAGTCGGGATTCCTCCATCAAGAACACACATGAAAGTCACACAAGGAGCAACGACAGACCGAATGTCACACACGCATTATACCTATAAAATATCACAAATACATTAATATTTATAATGAACTCTCATATAATATCAGCTCTGCCAGTACTAGCCATTCATCCCCAGGGATAAGGCCACGCAACATCACCGGCATTACCCGCTCAAGCCATACGTGCCAATCATGACTCTTGAGACCAAATATTTTCAATTTGTCAAGACTCGCTCCCCTCTTTAGATTCGCTGTATACCCATCGGGGAACATCAACTGCATTTTCACCCACAAGATCATTTCCCTCGTAGCTGGCCTTCCAAGATTGAACCATGCCTTTGGCTTCCTCCAATTCTTCTTTCCTTTTGGTTGTCGAATGTTTTGTAACGGTCTATCACATAGAGCCTCCTGGTCGACTCTAGCCTTAGGATTATCCTTCGACTACCCCTCTATGCACATCCATTCTCACAGGCATCTATCTTCTCATAGGGCATCTTAAGCGCATGTAGGATTTTGTCCGACTGGTACAGGTTTGGTGGCAATACATGGCCTTCGGGTAGAAAGCGTCCAAATATCGTCATCATCGTGTCGTAGCATTCTCTGCCCAGGTTGAACTGAGCCTTTAGAGCCATTACTTGCGCGACGACATCCAGCTGACAAAGCTCAGTGTGCTCGTGGAGAGGATGTTTTGAATACTCCAACATTTCATAAAAGGCCTTTGCAGATTCCTCCATCTCATCGTCTGAATCCCGAGCATCATCATAGTCTTGCACCATGTCTTCGATCCCGGTACCATGCTCGTCGGTGCGACGATGAAGCACCTCAGCTCTAGCACGTTGGGCAGACTCACCATGAAATGTCCAGACCGTATAATTAGGCATAAAACCCCACTTTTGTAGGTGTTTGATCATTTCAAACTCTGACTTCTTCTTATAGTTGTCGCAATCGACACAAGGGCACCAGGTTGTTTTCTGTCCATTTGCAAATGCGACTCTCACAAACTCCTTGGTTTTTGTTAACCATTCACGGGTCATGTCTTTCTGACTAGTGTGACCGGTGTACATCCACCCACGATCACTCATCCTGCCTAGCTACTGGACATACACAAAATACATACATAATTCAGCAAACCATATTCATCAGTTAATAGAGTTTGTTAGTTTCATTACGTCGATGCAACCTAGACGCTAGTAGGTAAAGATAGGTCCTAATCCCACCCGAGTATGTGTAGATTGGGTTTGTTTTCCCATGCTCTGCTCTGGATCTGATGCACAATTTTGGCAGCACCTCCCCGCTGTTCTCCTGATACACGTCTCGGCAATAAGCAGAGAGGATGTGTACCCGGAGAACAACAGAGAGGCAACAACAGGGAGGCACTGACGAAATTCTGCATCGGATCCCGAAGCATAGCATATGGGAAAACGAACCCAATCTAGACATACTCGGGCTGTCCATGGATAACATTCGACAATTCGAAAGAATCATGGTTATAAATATGCTAATGAATGCATATTTATAGATGTAACCCTTTCAAACGGGAGACGCATTGTGGTCACACATAATGATGATTGAGGACACCTATAGCTAGCAAGATTCATCGGCACGAAGACCGGAACAGAGGAAATGAAGGGTGCAGGAGGAGATGTCATTTGTGCTCACCCACGAATGCAGGGGCGGAGCTTGTTGAACGCACGGGGAGGTCGTTGAACACCAGACCCTTGCAACGACGAAACAACTGCACATTTAAATCCACCTGATTAACATAAATATGATGTTCTGTACAACAAAATCGAAAAATATATGACCTAACTCATAATTCACAAATATATGACCCGTGTCGGGGTCGGGGGTGCCGTGTCGGGGGGTCGGGGGGTCCTATTGGGGTCGGGGTGTCGGGGGTGTCGTGTCGAGGTCGGGGTGCTGTGTCGTGGTCGGGGGTGCCGAGTCGGGGTGTCGGGGTTAGGGTGCTGTGTTAGGGTCTCGGGGTCTCGGGGTCGGGGTGCCGTGTCGAGGTGTCGGGGTGTCGTGACGGGGTCGGGGTTGGGGTCGGGGTGTCGTGTCGGGGTCGGGGTGTCGGGGGTGTCGTGTCGGGGTCGGGGTGTCGGGAGTGTCGTGTTGGGGTCGGGGTGCTGTGTCGTGGTCGGGGGTGTCGTGTCTGGGTGTCGGGGTCGGGGTGTCGGGGTGTCGGGTCGGGGTGTGGGGGGTGTTGTATCGGGGTCCAGGGTGCCGTGTCGTGGTGTCGGGGTGTCGTGTCGGGGGTCATGGTGTCGGGTGTCGTGTCGGGGTTGGGGTGTAGGGGTGTCGTGTCGGGGTCGGGATGTCGGGGGTGCCGTGTCGGGGTGTCGGGGTGTCGTTTCGGGGGTCGGGGTGCCGGTGGTGTCGTGTCGGCGATCCTCGACCCGGTTACGTCGGCGTCGACGCATCCCTCCTCCTCCTATTCTTCTTCTTATTCTCCTTCTTCTTTTTCTTCTTTTCTTCTCCTCCTCCTCCTCCTCCTTTTCTTCTAACTAACTAACTAACTACACCTAAATTACAACTAACTAACTAACTACACCTAAATTACAACTAACTAACTACACCTAAATTACAACTAACTAACTAACTACACCTAAAAATGAAAAAAAGAGGGGGAGGGAGCTCATCGGAGTGGGGCAGTGGCCGGCAGGGGGGCGTCCATGGCGGGCGGCGGTAGGGGTGATGGGCGCGGGCGGCGGTGGGGGTGAGTGGCACAGGCGACGGTCGGTGGTGGGGGTGAGGGGCGCGAGCGGCGGCCGGCGGGGGGGTGCGGGCGGCGGGGGGCACGGGCGGCGGGGGGCGCGGGCGGGGAGGCATCCGGCCGGCAGTGGGCATGGGTGGCGGGGGTGGGGGCGGTGGGGCGTGACGAGGGCCGGCGGTGGGCGCGGGCGGTGGGGGCATCGGCGGTGGCCGGAGGCGGGGGCGCGACGGGGGCGCGACGGGGGCCGGGAGCACGGGGGCGGGGCGGCGGCTGGTGCGGGGGCGCGGTGGGGGTGGGAGCTGGGGAGATGGGTCGGGGGAGAGAGATGAGATGCGTGGGGGGTGCGCCGTTAGCGGTTTAGGTATCCACCTCTTTGCCGTCCGCTAGCGGACGACAAAGAGGTGGGGTGGTGGGACGTTATAGTACTGCCATCAACTGGACCCCACCCACCTCTTTGCCGTCCGGTCGCTGACGGCAAAGAATCTTTGTCGTCCGCTAGCAGATGGCAAAGAGCTGGCAAATGGCAAAGCCCCTCTTTGCCGTCCACCAGCTCTTTGTCGTCTGCGTTGTGCTAGTTGATGGCAAAGACACTCTTTTCCGTCTGCTAGCAGACGGCAAAGAGCTGGTAAACGGCAAATTGTCTGATTCCTGTAGTGAAAGGTGAAGTATTTGCCAGATTTGTTGGAGCTAACTGCAGGAACGGTTCTCCTATGAAGAAAATCTGGGTACCCAAGAGCTACCTACAAAATCTTCAAGTGAATGTCCTCACGACACCAGTCATCAAGAACAGGAACCCCAGATCAAATTCCTCGTATGGACCAAAGTCTTCACTTGGACCAAATTCCTCAAATGGTCGAAAATATCATTCTCGTGCTAATGCATCTGTTTCGTACGGAAAATCTAAGAGTTCTGAATATCTGCATTATTATTCAAATCATTATGTTCATAAGTCCTCGAAGAATTTCTCTTCTTATTCATATGAGTATTCTAACCCTCGTCCTGTGAAACGAAGAGCACTTGCTTCAATGCCTCCCTTCTCATATGGTGCTCGCAGAATGATGAACTCTTTTCCACCCCTCCAGACGTGGGTTGTGAAGAAATTGAACTAATTTCTTATGCAAGGTCAGGTCTCTAGATGAACTTGAACATCTGATGAATTTGCTGGATACCTGAGGAAATGCTTGAAAGGACGCAAGCTAACCATGTAGAAATGAATTCCTCATTTCTCACGTCCTCACACAACTTGCTTATTTTCTTGTGTGATGCAATTCTATCTGATGAAATTGATGTCATATTCTTCACTCTGAAGCATATGAGTTCGTAAGTTGTACTAATTCATCTACAAGATGAACCTCCAAAAGCTACTAAGTGGGTCCTCGATAGTGGATGCACAAACCACATGACTAGTGACAAGAATCTACTGATGAATTTGCCACTTGCTCAATCTCACCTAAAGCATATCACCTATGCTGACAATGGAAAACGCAAGGTATTGGGTCTAGGGCAAGGTTGCAATCTCAAAGGACCGAACCATGGATAAGGTGATGTTAGTTGAATCCCTTGGGTTCAACCTTATGTCTGTCTCAATGATTTGTGATCTTGATATGGTTGTCGTATTTGGAAAATATCGTTGTGTTGTCATCATGGAATCTGACAATTCCAAAGTCTTCGAAGGATTTAGGAGAGGAGACTTGTATATTGTTGATTTCTCTATAGGTCCTCAGCCTGCCACATGCCTACTTGCAAAGTCCTCAGAAGGCTGGCTGTGGCATTGACGACTTGGACATGCTGGTATGAGGAACTTGCACACGTTCGGGAAGAAAAAGCACGTTATTGGTATTGAAGATGTGAAATTCCTCAAGGACCACCTTTGTGGTGCATGTGAGTCTGGGAAGATGACCAGATCCAAGCATCCCTCGAAGACAATAATGACCACGACTCGACCCTTTGAATTGCTTCACATGGATCTCTTTGGCCCCACTCGTTACTCCACACTAAAAAATTCTTCAAGTTTGTATGGCTTTGTCATTGTTGATGATTACTCTTGTTACACTTGGGTGCATATTATTCTGTACAAGTCTGAAGTGCAGGATGTCTTCAGAAGATTTGCTTCAAGGGCCTCCACGAACTTCAGCGTCAAGATCAAGCATATCAGGAGAGATAATGGGACTAAGTTCAAGAACACAAATCTTGATGAATATCTTGATGAACTTGGTATTACTCATGAGTTATCGGCCCCTTATACTCCTCAGCAGAACGGCGTTGTGGAGCGCAAGGACATGACTCTTGTTGAGATGGCTCGCACCATGCTTGATGAATACAAGACTCCTCGTTGCTTCTGGCCTGAGGCAATTGATACTGCATGCCAAATCATCAACAGGGTATATCTTCACAAATTCTTCAAGAAGACTTCGTATGAACTTATGACTAGGAAGAAACCCAATGTAAGTTATCTCAAAGTCTTCAGTGTAAAATGTTGGATTAGAGATCCTCACCATAGTTCTAAATTTGCACCAAAACCACATGAAGGTTTTATGCTTGGTTACGAAAAGGACTCGCACACCTACAGAGTCTTCAACACCTACCACCACAAGGTTGTTGAAACTATAGATGTGCGGTTCGATGAAACTGATGGCTCGCAAAGAGAGCACCTGCCTTATGTGCTAGATGAACAGTCTCCTGAGGAATCCATTAAGTTGAAGGCTACTAAAGACGTCATACCCACTGAGGAAGTCATTCCAACGAATGAAGACATTCATACTGATACACCTGAAGAAAATTGTGCTAAAGAAAATCCTCAGCCACGTCAACCTTCTCATCCAAGAGTTGCAAATGAAGTGCAGATTGACAAAAATCATCGATGACATCAATGCACCAGGTCCCCTCACTCGCTTAAGAGCTTCACATTTGACTAACTTGTGTGGGCAGTTTCTTTTGTCTCAATCATATAGCCCACCAAAGTTGATGAAGCATTCAAGGAGCCTGAGTGGATTCAAGCTATGCAAGAGGAACTGCATCAATTCAAGCTCAACAATGTGTGGGAACTTGTCAAGCAGCCAGATCCTCACAAGCATAACATCATAGGTACCAAGTGGATCTACCGCAACAAGCAAGAGGAAACTGGCCTTGTGGTAAGAAATAAGGCTCGTCTTGTAGCTCAAGGCTACATACAGGTTGAAGGAATTGACTTTGATGAAACTTTTGCACCTGTTGCTAGACTTGAAGCTATTCGCATATTGCTTGCTTATGCTAACCATCATGATATCATCTTATATCAAATGGATATGAAAAGTGCATTCCTTAATGGTAAGCTTGAGGAAGAAGTATATGTTGCTCAACCCCAAGGTTTTGAAGACCCTAAGCATCCTGACAAAGTCTTTAGACTCAACAAGGCCCTCTACGGCCTCAAGCAGGCCCCTCGGGCGTGGTACGACACTCTGAAGGAGTTCCTCATCAAGAAAGGCTTCAAATCCGGTTCACCCGACCCAACTCTTTTCACAAAATACTATGACAATGAGTTGTTCATATTCCAAATATACATAGACGATATTATCTTTGGCTATAATGACAAACATTATAGTGATGAATTTGCCTATATGATGGGTGAAGAATATCAAATGTCTATGATGGGAGAGTTGAAATTCTTCTTAGGTCTTCAAATTCGTCAGCAAGACAATGGCATCTTCATATCTCAAAAGAAATACCTCAAGCTTGTTCTGAGGAAATTCAACATGCAAGATTGCAAAGGCGTCAAAACTCCAATGCCTTCAAAAGGACACCTCTGCACTGGCGAAAATGGTAAAGATTTTGATCAGAAGGTATATCGCTCCATGATTGGCTCATTATTGTATCTATGTGCATCTAGGCCTGATATTATGCTGAGTGTTTGCATGTGTGCCCGATTCCAAGCAACACCGAAGGAATCACATCATAAGGCTGTGAAACATATTCTTCAATACTTAGCTCACACACTAACACTTGGATTAGGGCATCGAAGGTCTCAAGTCTTCACCTCGTCGGATACTCTGATGCTGACTATGTTGGAGATCGTGTGGATAGCAAGTCAACCTCAGGCACATGTCATTTCCTCGGACGATCCTTAGTCTGTTGGTCCTCAAAGAAGCAGTCTGCGTGTCACTATCTACTGGTGAAGTTGAGTACATTGCTGCTTGTTCATGTTGCACTCAGTTGCTGTGGATGAAGCAAACCCTCAAGGACTATGGCATCAAGTTGAAGAATGTGCCTCTCTACTATGACAACGAGAGTGCCATCAAGATTGCTTACAACCCAGTTCAGCATTCCAAGATCAAGTAAATCCAGATTCGTCATCACTTTCTTCGAGATCATGTACACAAGGGCGACATCTCCATTGACCACATCCCTACTGAAGAACAACTGGCCGATCTCTTCACAAAGCCCTTGGATGGAAAGATATTTTGCAAGTTGTGGTGTGAGCTAAATATCTTAGAATCTTAGAATGTTCTTTGAAAAAGGATACACATCCTAACACTTGTGCAAAATTGATGACTTAGATGTGCAACACATGGAGTAACATTTTTTTCAATCAATGAAGAATAACCCTCTAAGTGTGAAGAAATTAATGAAGAATTTGATTCTCAGAACCCTATGACAATTGTACGTGGTGTCTGAAGTCATCATTCTTATACGGTGGGTCACGCCACCAACCATAGTTGAAATTCTTCAAAGTTGAGTTTTTCGTCATGTTGAAAAAAATTCAAATTTCCAAATTCCTCAAGTTTGCAAATTCCTCAACTTTTCAAATTCCTCAACTTTTCAAATTCATCAACTTTTCAAATTCTTTAAACTATGAAACTTATGTTCTTCATTAACTTCTCAAATTCATCAACTTCTCAATGTCCTCAACAGCATTCACTTATTGCTAATTCTTCTAGTTGATTTTCATCTAAGAGAATGTGATCGGACCCTTTCCCCTCTATGCTAAACTCAACCCAGTCTATTCACAAATTCTTCATATGTGTTCTACATTGAAACTCGTTCAAAGTCTTCACTGTATCCTTGACAGCTAAAGAATATGCGAACGGAAACATTAAAAAAATTCTATCAAAATTTTCGGCGTTTCCCGCTCAAACTGTTCCGATTCCCACGACTGGATAACCCACGATCCCCCACTATCGCCACTTCTCAGTACGTGGGTGACACATATCCATGGAGAGCAAGGGTCAGTGGCATTCTTGTCCAAAATCTTCGGATATATTTGTTTTCACCTCCGATATAAATACCCCTCCCCTTACACAGTGCTCGATTACTCCTCACTCCTACTCTCTCCCGAGCTCAAACCTAGTGCCGTCGCTAAAATCATCACCGATAGTGTGGAAGAGCTTCACTGCCTCAACCTCACTGTCATCGTACTCGCATCGGCCACGAAAGTCTTCACCCCGCCGCCGCTATAGCTACCTCCCTCTACCAAGCTAGGACGTGGGAGATTTGGATTGACGAACTTCCTCGATTTCTTCTCATCGTTCGTCGTGTTCTTCATCACAGTAAATAAAATCTATTTTTACTACTCTTGTTTGATCTTCAAGTTTTCCTCAATCTTCTCAAAGGTGTTCATTCTTCAAGAATTTCAATCTAAAGCACCTTACATGTTCATACACTTGATGTTTTTCCCTAAGTTATGATTTTCTTCAAGATTCCTCAATTTTGTGAATCCTCAAAATTTGCACACCTCTGGAACCTAAGACAAAGAACACTTAGTGAAAATCCTCAAGACACCCATGGTCAACTTCCTCACACTTGATGTTTCCTGAAAAAATTCTAAGAACGCATATGACCTCTTCAAATTCCTCGCACCTATACTCTATTCACAGGTACAAACATGTCCGCTGATGAATAACCAGGTTCTCATCAACTTAACTCATTTGCAGCGTTTCTTGAGGAAAAACTATACAGTTATTCAGAATCTTCAAGAATTCAGAATCCTCAGCCGAAGAAAATGGCTGATGCGAAGAAGCCACAGAAAGGTGGAAAGAAGCCTGATGTGCAGACTACTTTTGAGATACCTGATGACTTGTGTGAGGAATATTGCACGCCAGATGAAGAAATTCACGGCAAAGAAACAACAAAGCAGAGAAAGATCCGCATACAGAGAACTGAGAGGCGATGGGCACGGGAGTGGAAGGAGTATCGCTATATCACTCCCAAGTACATGAAGAAATTTGCGGTCAAACCCTCATGCATCAGGCCACCCTTGGCTCCCAATCAAATTGCTGATTCCACTAGCCTCAAAAATGGTAATGACTTTCCTCATGAATGGGAAAAATAGCAAGCCAAGATAGCCAAGAAAGCAAAGGAAGCTGTAAGGAAATTCAATGAAGACTCTGGTATTGGTGCCTCTTTCGAAGCCTCTCCCAGTGCTCCGAAGAAAATCACTGTGAAGAAGTCTGGTGAGAAGTAAAGTCCTCAACTTCAAAATCCTCACAGTAGATTCCTCAGGCAATGTCTTCGAAGGCCTCAGCCATGGGCTCTGTAGCCACTCAATCATCAACTACTGCCTCAAAATCCTCAACACTAGTGCACCTTGCAACATGTGAAAGGACTAAGGGCATTTTAATTGCTTCAGGGGTTTCTGCAAGTTCCTCTGCCCAAGCTCAGTCCTTGACCAATCCTTCACTGATGAAAATGAAAGCACCTACTGGACGAGGCATTCGACCAAGTCCTCAACCCAAGAAGGTGGCGTTCACAATACCATCAGATTCCTCTAATGAAGCAGATGATGATGAACTAGGTGCAATCATCAGGAACAAGCAAGAACGAGTGGCTCAAGCAAAGGGCACTCAAATTCCTCTTTGGCTAGATACAAAAATGGTGATGAACTTCATTGATATCTGGCACAAGGATCCCAAAACGCCAATTGATGACTTGAAGCTGCCTCCTGGTCCTGATCATGTCCTCACTACTTTCATAGCTGAAGAAAAATGGAAGTACGAGAAGGCTAGACAAACCAAGAAGGCTCAGTACAAGAAATGGCATTTATTGAAGAACAATGTTCTGAAGCTTTCTCCTGAGGAACTTGTGAAGATGCAGTCTGAGATCAAAAACCTCAGTGAGGAATTCAATAGATACTATGCTGACTGGCAAGGTGCCAAGGTTCACTTCGTCAATATAGCTGATAAAGTCATCAATGATCACAACTCAAGGGTTGCAGCTCGATCGCAACCAAAAATTCCTCAGGCTGAAGAATATTCTCAGCCTACTAAAGAAACTGCAAGCACAGCTAAACAAATTTAGGCTGCTGAAGAACCTGCCAGGGAAACCTCCACTATTGTGCTTGAAGAAAATGCCAAGGCAGCCAAACCCACTTTTGATGTCGATGCTAAAGAAATAGCTGCGACTGATGAAATTGAACCCACAAGGACGACTGCATCAGTCATGCCTGAAGAAACTGCTACCCTTTCACCCTCTGCTGAAATTGCATAATCTTCAAGGATGAAGAATATCAATCTTCCTTCTGTATCAGAAGTGAAGAAAACTAACGCTGCTGAGAAGAAGGCACTAAAGAGAAAAGCATCAACTTTAGATTCCTCAGTCGTGAAGAAGTTGAAGACTTTGCCAAGATCTTCAACTGAACCCATTGATGCTACCCCAATCTCCTCAGCACCAACCTATGAGATAGTTCCATATGGTGTTGATTATGTCATCCCAAATGATGAAGATGAAGAAGATCATTCTGCTGCTTTGACATAGCAGATTGATGAAGAAATTTAAGTGGAAGCAAATGATTCAAATAGGTATCATCGCCCTAGCCTCAGTTTACTACTGAAGGGGCCGGTGTTGAAGAAATTGATGAGGACATGGACACTGGCAACACAACACCTATCATCAATGATGAATATTAGGAAGCTGCTCACCCAAATTCCCCAATGACCACTCCTCTGTCACAGATTCCTCAGTCCCCATCCCAGACTGAAGAAATTCATGAAGTATCTAATGACTTGGCTGCTATAGCCACTAAAGAAATTCCAGTTGCATCAGCTAATGACATTGTTGCTCCAACTGTCACCGAGGAAATTGCTTCTCAAATTCCTCAGTCTGAAGAAATTCCTCCTATGCCTAAGGAGATTGTGGGTCGTTTCAAGCCAAACCTTCAGCCGAAGCCAAGGATGCCATTCAAAGGCTCAAAACGCCCCAAATTCCTCAAGTCAAATTTCTTCAATGAGCACATTTTCTTCACTAGACCCAATCCATATGACTCAACAAGGGTCGGTCGCACCCGATTCTAGACTCCCACGCAGATGAACTACTATGCATCAGTACTATTTGATTAAGAAGAAAGTCTTCGAGCACCACCAAATTCCTCATGCAGATATGGAAACAATCCCTTCCTTCACACCAGTGCTCATAGTTCTTCACGATGAGACTTCTTCCTTTCTGTGTGATTGGAATGAATAGCTAATTCTTCAATTCTATGCCTATCTGCACATCATAGGTGATGCTTCTAACATCAACTCCTTGGTCTTGGACTGGATGACTGGATCTACTCACCTCACTCCTCCAGCATCTGAATTGCTTCGGTCAGTCCGAGAAGAAGCTCGCTGCCTGTTTGATGAACCTGCTCTACCCAACCAACTAATGCAAGTGTTGATGAAGTCGTTGGCTCCTGGAAAACCTCAACGGACAACCATCCTAGTGAAGGATTTGCTCTATGCGCCCAGGACGGTCTACCGCATTTTAACCAACACCCTATGTCCTCAGAAGGGCCACAACTCTGAATAAGAAGAAGAAGAAGTGGAGGGAGTCATGAAGAACATGCTATTCAACATCATTCATGGTATTCCCATCAACTTCCATGATTTCTTCATGAGGAGATTGGCGAATGCAGAGCTAGCCCCATTTGAACTGAAGCCTTATGCTCCCTGGATCATGAAATTCATCAGATCAAGGTCTTCAGTTCCCTTCAAGGTGGACTTCCAGAATCACTTCGGCTTCTTGCCCCCGATTGAATTCCTCAAGATCACAATTGCCTCAGTTGAAGGAAAAGGCAAAGCTATCATTGATGAAGGTAATCGTCCATTAGATGGTCAGTTTTGCAAAGCTGCATCTTACTCCACCAATGATGACACTGCTACCTAGGACTCTGCTACAAAAGCCTCAGCACAAAAACCTGAAGAGTATACCCCCCGTGTGATGACTAATCATGAGCTTCTCATAATTCTTCATCAGAAGGTTGATCCCAATCACAAGTGGGTAAAGCATCAGTTGGCTTCCATTGTTCAAAACATGACTGTGATGCAGAACTCTGTGAGGAAAATCACTACTATGTGCATGAAATCTTTGATTGTACATGGGCCATTCTCGCACACCTCAGGACTCCTGAGGAACTCAAGGACATGGACTTTCAGCAAAACTTTGGCTGGTCTTATCCTCCTTAGAAGAAATTCAAGAAGGTTCAAGTTCCTCAGATGGTTACAAGTTCATATTCTTCATCGCGTGAGACGGATGAAGCTGAGAACATTGACGACACTGCGGCAGGCCCTCCATCAACAAACGACCCCGACAACGCTGGTGCTCCTTCCTCACCAACAAGATGAAATTCTTCAAGGGGCATTAGTCCTCACTTTTTCATCCCTTTTGGTCTTCGATGACAAAGGGGGAGAAAATTTGAGTTAGTCTTCAAGAGGGTCTCTGTATATGGGTTGTTTTTGTTTAATTTACAACTCTTGCTTTTCTGAAGCTTTTGTTGGTTGAGTTCTAAACTTAAGTCTGATGGTGGCCTGACACTTTTGAACTACTTTCTGCATTCTCATTTCGTCGAGTACCTAAATGCATGCATGCTGAATTTCGTCAGACACCATTTTCATCATGCATTTCAAATTCTTCATATCATATGTTCAAATGCGTGTATGAATTACAAGAGATAGGGGGGAGTTCTCCATGTTTTTAACCTACCATGTGCATTTGCAGTCCAAAGCAAATTCCTCAAATATGCACATCTTCAGGGGGAGTTCTTCTATATCTTGCAATCAAATTCCTCAAACTCAACGCTTACACTTCATATTATTATCCTTGTAGAAAACTTAACCTATTTGTCATCAATCACCAAAAAGGGGGAGATTGTAAGTGCATCTAGTACCCCTTAGTGGATTTGGTGTATTGAAGACTTATACGTTAAGGAACTAATGTGTTTGTGAGTGTACACAGGCTCTATAAGTCGATGAGTAGTTTGATATATCTAGAGTTTATCAACCCCTAAGAATGTATGTCTTCAACTAAAGACTTTGGTGAAGACTTTGCTGAAGAATTGGTATTCCTTGAAGACTTTGAAAATGAAGAAGTTGGTGTGACCTTGAAGATATGAACGAGGACTATGAAGCGTGAAGACTTTTGTTTTCGTAGTTTCATTTCCTTTCTTTGTGTCATAGGAAACACCATACTATTAAAGGGGGCTGAGGTAATACTAAGGAAAATTTCCAACTCATGCTCAACTCCAAAAGCCTCAACCTATCCAACCCTTCGAGTGAAGCCTTTTGAAATCTCTTGAAGTTCAGGCAAGTTCTTCAGTGATAGAGACGATGTCCTTCTGGTGTCTCATGAAATTGATCAGACTGAGGAGTTAGGATTTCGCTAGTGTGAATTGCCTACAAGTGCGGAACATGATAAGCCTGAGGACTTCATAGTTCGAAATTCTGACCGTGGGTGTGCTTAGTGCCAGCTGTCCCCAATCATCACATCCACATAACAGTCATATCATTGGGGGCATTTATGTGCTATCATGTTAGGTTGCACCCTGGCTATAAATAGCCACCCCCCACAACTACTAGTTGGTTGGCTGCTCCGAGAGAGAATTGACACTTGTCATTTGAGAGCAACCCATCCTCCGAGGACTTTGAGAAAAATCATCAATGAGGAAAAACCCAAATCCAAACCACCAAACCCAAAGTGATTGAGCATCACTAAAGAAATTGTTCCTGTATTGAACCGACGCTTGTTACCTTTGAGGACTGTGTATCCTCCAGACGGTTAGGTGTCATGGTCTAATGCATCCTGCAGTCAATTGGGGATCCCGGAGTGACCTTGGTCTAGAGCATCCAGCAGTAAATTGTGGATCATCGGGTGACCAGTTTGTGAGGGTTTCGGAAGTCTACCCTGAAGACTTACCATGAGTGTTGGGCGAGGACTTTGTGACCTTAGCTCAAGGAGAATACAGTAAGGACTGTGTGTCCTCTGATTTAAACACCAGGCCGCTCCAAACCAGACGTACGAATGTCACAGCAGTTGGAACTAGGTCATCAAACCATTGTCTTCATCGAACTACCTGGTTCTATTTCCTCAACCCCTCTATTCCTCGTATACTTGTTGATGAAATTGTTTCATTACTGTTTGAAGAATTTGATTGAAGACTTTCACAATTTCCTGACCTCAAATTCTTCAAGGTACCTTGTTCCTCACCTGCTTATCCTATATCACGCTACTTTTAATCTATGCATGTTTCATTTCATCATGATGACTATGTTGTTGCTATGTTTCTCGTGCACTTGAGTACTTAATCCGCTACTAGTTATTCATCACATTTCAAATTTCTCAAGTTGAAATTACTCAAGTGATGAATTTGTAAAAATTGCCTATTCACCACCATCTAGTCGATATAACGCACTTTCACAAACAATATGTGCAAGAAGCAAGAGATCATGTTGAACAAGAATATGATGCATTGAGTTGCCTTGAGGTCCTTGAGCATTTAACAGTTGGAACACACTTGAGAAAACAATGTTAGGAAACACAAGTGTATTATAATAGTGAAAATGCAAATGAAACCAAGAGTACCAAGATATGGAAGACATATAAGAGATGGTTTCTTGAGAACGATATGTCTCCAAATAAGTTTCGAGGTTTCTCTGCTAGATATGGATTTGAAAGTTTTCCACTCTCCCTGAATCATAACATGTAGATATTGAGAGTAGGTAGGGCTAAAAAAAGGCTAAAACATTGAGCATCAAATTTCGAACAAAATTTATTCATTCTTCTCTGTTCTCCTTAAGAAGTGTTTCTGAGATAAGGGATCCTTGGTATTTCTCCCCCTTCAAGTGGAAAGATCCTTGAACTTTCTCCCTCTTTATCTCGCTAAGTGTACACTTCTTTTCATGATTATCTCTCCCTCTAAAGCATGAATGTTGTCACATCCCTATAATTTGTTTGTAGAAAATCATGTTAGTTGCATCAGTGGCATCCATGCATCATGTTAAAATTCAAATGAATTTGAAATGGGGATTGTTAAACCCTAGCACCAAATCAAATTCAATTAGGTTCAACTTAAATACAATTTCAATGAACCAAAATAGCCTTCATAAAACCCTAGGAAATGGGATTTTCGTAAACTAAAATACCTGATCCAAACCAACCATTTCCTAGGTTTCAAAATAAATATTTGAAACCATAGAAACTTGTTATGGGAATTGTTTAATTATTTTGTTCTGCTTTAAATCAAACAATTAGTCCAAATTAGAAAAAACAAAAATGTTATCTATCTGTGGAATAATCCACACAAAGACAAGAACAAGTTTGAAGATTTTCAAAAATTATTTGGTTCTGAAACAAAATCAAAAAAACTAAAAGAAATAGAAAACTGAAATAGAAACTAGAAAAGGAGCTTAGCTAACTTACCTGCGGCCCAAGAGAGGTCGGCCCACCTGGCCCGTGCTAGTCGTCCCATACCTCTGCTAGTAGGAAGAGGTGAAGGCAGACATGGCGCGCATGGCCTGGGCGCCCCGCCTCCTGCCTGCCTGGCTCCCCCGAGCCAGCGCGACACCAGGATGAGCCCCGCTTCCGTCTGGATCGGCCTCGTCTCCCCCATTTTGGTCCCTCCTTGCTCTTTCTCTCCTTCCCCCCTCCTAGACGACGCAGCCATGGCCATGCCCCACTAACCACCACGGCCACTTCCTTTGCCTCGCCCTGCCGTCGAGTCCATCGGCTCCGCATCGACGCCTTGCAGCTCCAAGCCAAATCTTGTGACCCCGGGAGGCCTACAACGTCGCCATCAACCCATCTTCGCCAAGCCCGATCGCCGGAACATCGCCATTGATTCACCGCACTCTGACCACCTCCGAGCCTGCTGACCCTCCCCGTGGATGCGCTGTGAGCACCCCGTCCGTTTCCCCTATCCCTATGCCGATTTCCCCCCTATCTAAGGTAGCCGCCAAACCTGATAGCTCCTCGCCGAGTGGTCACAACAGTTGATTCTTGTGTATGAGCATGCCGGTGTGCTCCTGGAGTTCTCAGCAGCACGTAAAGCATAGCAGCCGACCTCCTCATGCCCTCCAGCCTCGCCTACCTCACCCCCATGCTCTGGCCGTCACGGATGAGCTTGCCGCCGTCGTCTTCGACGACCCTCGGGCCTCCCATTTGCTTCATTGGGTGTGGACGAGCAAGAGCTCCCCTGGAGCCCTTAGCTCGCTAAATGGGCACCGTGAGCGCAAGTACGGCAAGTCACCGCCGCGTTTTTCGATCGCCGGTATTCAACCGCCGACATGATGACGTAGCCCGGGTGATGACGTGGCACCATCATTAACGCTAATGACGGGGCTAACTACCCCCCTGGCACTGACCGTGGGCCATGTTAGATTAATTAGCTAGATAACATTTTATTTAGTTTAAATAACCCCTGTTAATCAAATGGGTCACTAACAAGTGGGTCCCGCTGGTCAGGTTTGACTTTGTCGAGGCCGCTGGCCTCATGACATCACAGTGACATCATGATGATGCAGTAAATATTTCTGGAATTTAAATAAATCTTAACTGATTTATATATTTTCAAAAAAATAGCTGAACTTTGAAAAATCATAGAAATTCAACCGTAACTCAGAATAAATGAAGTGTATATGAAAAATGATCAAAACAAAGTGAGTAATCTGTTTAAGGCATGTTCATTCATGTTTGAACAAGTTAACACCACCAAATAGGACATATTGTGATTAGGACAATTTATGAAATAACATTTGGAGCTGGAATTTGAACTACGTTTGAATTTCACTGCAATTAATATGACTAGCTATTGCATTAGGTCAATTCAGAAGCTTAACATGACATACCATTCATTTGGTTGAGCATTGTATTGAATGTTATTCCTCCCTCCCATTTTCCGGTGTTTGTTCCTTCTTAGTAGATGATGGTTCCGACATTGAGATCATTATCATCGACGACGAGTCTTTGTTATCTTTAGAAGTGTCAGGCAAGCAACCACACTTGAGCATACTGATATAAACCCACTCTCTCGCCCATGCTCTCCTTTACTGCATTAGGACAATAATGATTCAAATGTTGCATGTTCTTGGTAGTTGAACCCATTCCTTTTCATGACCCGTCTTTGTCACAGTAGATAGTTAAAACCACTTAGCATGAGTAACAACTGTTTGACCCTTGTTGTGCTTGCTCATCCATGATTTCTTACTATGCTTGCTATGCTTAGAGTCATGTCGGGTCTGATCCATCTGAGTGATGAATCGGGATGGTTGTGAACATGTCCTGCTGTGTGAGAACTAAGTGTGTGGACCCGATTTGGTAAAAGGTAGCAATGACAGGCCATGTAGGAGTACATGGAGGGTTGTCTCATTGGGATCGTCTTTAAGAAATAAGTTCTGTGTAAGTTATCCAAGACAAGATACTACCATGCATTGGGCCCGAAACCGGTGGACCCTCTTGGCTTATTAATCGCCTTGATCTCTGTCCAGGAGTTGCAACTAGTTTCTGGTTTTTGTAGGATTTGCTGGCGGCCGTGCATAGCGCTGACCAAAGAGGTAGGCTATGGCGCGGTAGATGCATCGGTGGCCGGGTGTACCAAGCATAGAACCAACCGTCGAGGTGGGCTTGGGAACCCTGTACACATCGTTTGGAGCCATTATGGAAACTTCGGCCAGACTTCCTTGCGGGTTCAGTCTCAAATAGGCGATAAACCTGGACTAGGGTCTTGTGTGATTGACGGTCGTGGCTGACACCCTCGCTGGGCTTGTGCTTGAAGGTTGCTGAGGTGCCTTTTACGTGCACATGGCGATAAGTGGCGGGAGCGTATGTGAAGGAGTATACCCCTGCAGGGTAAATGTTCTATTTGAATAGCCGTGTACTCGGATATAGACTACTTGGATTGCTTATGTGGTACATAGACAAGTGAAATGGATACTCTAAAATACGCAAGATAAGTGTGAGTGCTATGGATGACCTTCTCATAGGGAGACAGGAGTGGATCCAGAGTGGTGTATTGATTTCATGAATATGTGGACTCGTGTGCGCTACCCCACCTCAAAGATACTACTTGTAGTCATAGTACACGTTAGCCAAGAGTCTAAGCTGGCTTGCTGTAATAAAATCCACAACCCCCTTTGTTAACAATGATGCATATGTAAATAGTTCTAATGTAAGTCTTATTGATTACCTTTGTACTCACAGTTTCTTAATTTATTTATTTTTGTAGAGGAGACATCAGTCTCATTAGTGATTCTTATGACGAGAAGTTCGGTGTTGACCGGATTGGCTTGGGAATCCCAGACAGAGGTCTGGCTCCTTTGGTAGGGTCGTTGTAGCTTTTCAGGCTCCTCCGACCACTTTTAGTAGATGTTTGGACCAAGGCATGTTTTGCTTTCGCTTGTGGTTTGTATGACTTGAGTGTTGGGTCATGTGACCCTATTTGTAATACCACACTATGTTGGATCTTCTCAGTCTTTAATAAATACTTGAGTCATAGAGTTGTGATGCCATGTTGTATCTACAAATATCCTGCATATTGTGTGTATGTTTGAAATGCATTGGTATGTGTAGGACTCGACACCTAGTCGTATGCCTATGGTAACCCTCTTTATAGGGAAATGCCTCTTTGTGCTTTCGTTAAGCCCTGGTAGCTTGCTACTGCTCCGGACACATTGATTGACCGACATGTATCCTTATTTTCTACTGTGTCTGTCCCTTCGAGAAAAAGTCACGTGGTATAATGAAGTCCATTTAGCTTGCTACGACTCGTCTACACACGTTGATGACCGACACCTGCACCCATGGGTTATGTATGCAGGTCCCTGGACGGTTGTGCCACTTGGGTCTATAACTAGTCATCTTGACCTGGGTTCTTTGACATATGATTACTAGTGACATATTCATATACGTGAGCCAAAAGGCGCAAACGGTCCCGATCAAGGTAAGGTGTCAGCCGTGGGGATGACTGTGCGTGAGGATGCAAAGTGATATGATGTGTTACATGGTAGACTTGTATGGCTGAGGATCGGGGTCCCGACAAATGCTTAGATATTTCTCCCTTTAGTATTATATGTCCTCCTTTGAAATTATCTATCCATTTAGTATAGTCTTTGAAGCTTTAGAATTTCTCCCCCTTTGGCATTAATTTCCAAAAAGGTCTCTCAAGGGACAAATAAAAGGAATCATTGAGTGGGAAGGGATCCTACAGATTTAGGATCACTAAGAGCATTTGAGACAAGGGTTCCTCGAAAACAATTTTCTCCCCCTTAAGATCTGAAAGCTTTTAAGATTTCTCCTTGTTTGATGTATGGATCCTTCAATATTTGAGAATATTCCTTTAGGTATTTCCCCCCCTACATCAATGAAATCATTGAGATGACCATAAGACCAAAACAGACAAAATGCATAGAGGTCAGTGGCTCCGAGTCAAAAGGTGTCAACAACACCGAAATATCAGTGAGACCAAGTTTTTGAGATCGGAGACTTCGATATGGTAAACAGAAACTTGGCAACTTTGTCAAATGCAATTTTTCAGATTGTCTCAATAGATTTGCAACGAATTGTCAAAAAGATTTGGAAAGATGTTTTCAGAAAGATTTGGAATTAATTTTCATCTACGTTAGAGTTGAATGAGGATGTCAAAGAGCAACAAAACAAAAAATCTCCATTCAATTCTTATAACTACATGATGGGCGGTGACTAGGTCACCTATGTTAGAGTATATTGACTTAAGGAGTCAAGCAAGAATACTTGATCATAGGTCATACTCATCGTTGAGCTCGAAATGGGCTTACCATTTTTTGTTTAAGCATTTTAATCTCTTCATATCACTTGAGTTGCTTTATCTCATGACTTGGAGTAAAGATATATCCAGGATATGAGTACATACCTTTAAGTGATGTTGATGGCATTGCTTCTAGGTGAACTTGATGAGGATGCTCGAGGTTGATGAACTTCATCTTGAGTTGGGAGCAATCCTTTTTGTTTTCATTCACTTTTCACCTACATAGGTTAGTCACGCAAGGAAGAACATGATATATCCAAATGACTTGATACCAATTGAGAATTAGAAATTGTGATCACATCAAATATATGTCAAGGATATGTTTTGTAGTCTTCTTCCTTTCATCACCAAAAAGGGATTTTGGATACTTGGTCATGACAACATTGCTTATAATTGGAGTGGTTGGCAATATTGTGGAGTGTTGTTTATCCAAGTACCTACAAAGGGGTTAGAAGCAATACAAGGCAGCATAGAATTCCAAGATACATGCTATTCATGGTAATGAAAGCATGGAATGGTTGAGTAAACTCATGCCCTTGCATGCATCCGAGTGAGCTTAGCTCAAGTTTGAAGCATCAATGGTGTTCAACTCACTCTACAAGTGACAAAAAACTTTTTCATCAAGTGGCTTAGTAAAGATATCTGTCAATTGCTTGTTGGTATGAACATGCTTAAGATTAATGTCTCCTTTGGCAACATGATCACGAATGAAATGATGTCGAACTTAAATATGCATAGTTCAAGAATGTTGCACGGGATTATGACCAATATTAATAGAACTTTCATTGTCACAGAGTAAAAGAACATTTTTCACATGGATTCCATAGTCCTTCTGCGTTTGTGTCATCCATAGCAATTTCACACAACGTGATCCAACGGCAATATACTCAGCTTCGTCGGTAGAAAGAGATACCGAATTTTGTTGCTTGGAGGACACAAGAAATCTACCAAGAAATTGACATGTACCCGAGGTAGATTTTCTAACAACCTTGTCACCGGCATAGTCCGAGTCGGAGTAGCTAGCAAGATTAAAGGAAGATCCCTTGGGATACCAGATGCCAAGTTATGGTGTATCTATCAAGTATCTCACAATACACTTCACGACCAAAAGATGACACTCTTTAGGTACAGCTTGATATCGGGGACACATGCACACACTAAGCATAATATTGGGATGGGAGGCACACAGATATGACAATGAACCAATCATTGGTGGATAAACCTTTTGATCCACCGGTTCGTCCTCCTTAGTGAGATCAACATGTCCACTTGTAGGCATCGGAGTTTTCATACCTTTGCACTCTTGCATGTTGAACTTCTTGATCAAGTCCTTGGTGTATTTGGTTTGAGAGGTAAATGTACCTTCTCCCATTCGCTTGACTTGTAGACCAAGGAAGAATTTCAGCTCACACATCATAGACATCTCATATTTCTCTGACATGAACCTTCCAAATTTCTCACTAAACAATGGGTTAGTAGATCCAAAGATGATATCATCCACATAAATTTGGCACACAAATAATTCACCATTAACTCTCTTTGTGAATAAGATTGCATCTATTTTACCAATTTAAAAACCATTTTCAATAAGAAACTTTGTTAGGAGTTTATACCAAGCACGAGGATCTTGCTTAAGACCATATAAAGCTTTGCAAAGTTTGTATACATGGTCAGGTTTCTTAGGATTCACAAATATGGGAGGTTGCTTAACATAGACATCCTCGTCTATTCCTCTATTTAAAAAGTCACTTTTGATATCCATTTGGTAAAGAGTGATGTCATGGTGAATGGCATGATCAAGAAGAATTCAAATAGCTTCAAGTCTAGCAATGGGGGCATAGTTTGTATGTCACTGAAGATTTAGTTTAGAGGATGATTCTTGGTCACTTGTGCTTGAATTCGGGGTAGATCTGGCTTGTTGGATGGTGGAGCTTCTTCTTCATCATCTCCTTCATCTTCGTTTTTGTCAAAGGTGTCATCTCCTTGAGGTGGAGGTGAAGGAGGTTGTGGTGGATCGTCATAGTGTACTGGCTCCTCCTCTTCATCTTGTCATGTACCACTTGTGGATGCTTCCACGTTGTTTTGCTGATAGACTTGATGCGAAGTAGGAGCTTCCACTTGGGTTGATTAAGCTCTTTCCTTCACCTCCTTGGGACGAATCTTGCCAATGGACAAGTCTTGGATAGCTTCCAAAGGATCTTTATCTCCTACATCATTTGGAAATTGTTCAACTTGCGAACCATTAGATTCATCAAACTTCACATCTACCGTCTCTTCAACTTTTTGAGTGAAGTTTTTGTAGACATGGTAAGTGTGAGAGTTTGATCCGTAACCAAGTAGGAAATCTTCATGAGATGTGGGAGCAAATTTAGCATGATGATGCTTACCAAGAATGTAGCACTTAGAGACGAATACTCGAAATTATCCAGCTTGGGGGTTGTTATTGGTGAGTAGCTCATATGCTGTTTTACGGAGGAGCTTGTGCAAGTAGAGTCGGTTTGTGGCATGACACGTTGTTTCCACAGCTTCTTCCCAAAAGTGTCTTGGCGTCTTGTATTCGTCAAGCATCATTCTTGACATATCAATGAGGGTTCGGTTATTCCTCTAAACAACTCCATTTTGTTGAGGCGTGTACGTAGCCGAGAGCTCATGTTAAATACCTTCTTCATCAAGAAAGGTATCCACATGGATGTTCTTGAACTCCGATCCGTTATCACTTCCAACCTTCTTGATCTTCACTTCAAATTGATTTTGCGCTGTGCGTGCAAAGTTCTTGAAGATCTTTTGTACCTGCAACTTATCATCAAGAAAGAATACCCACGTAAATATGGAAAAATCATCAACTATAAGTAGACCATAAGAGTTTCCATCGAGGCTCTTATAAGCATTGGGACCAAAAATATCCATATGAAGTAACTCGAGTGGTCTCCTAGTAGTCATGATGTTCTTGACCGGATGACTTCCACCTACTTACTTTCCAGCTTGACAAGCGCTACAAAGCCTATCTTTGTCAAAGATAACATCTTCAACACCAAGAATGTTATCGCCCTTGATAAGCTTATCTAGATTATGCGTGCCTACATGTCCTAGTCTTCTATGCCATAGCCAACCTTTAGATGATTTTGCAATGAGACAAGTATGAGGTTGGGCCTTTTTAGTGAAATCGACAATGTATAGATGACCTCTACGAATACTGGTAAAGATGACCTCGACAATGTTAGATTTTCGACTAACACAATGTTCAAGCTTATGTATTTGAATGGATTATACAAGAATGTTGCTAATGGTAGTGACAGCTCCTTTAGCACGCATAAGATCACGAAGCTCAAATAAGCATTTATCAAAGTTTGGATCACTAGACTTCATTCCATCAAAAGGAACAGTCTTATGAAGAATTTCATCACGATTTGTTAATAAATAATTTGTATATCCTTCTCCAAATCATTCCACAAAGTATAAGCACATTCAAAATTCTTCAATTGAGTACACACAAATCTTGGTAAACCTCTAATGATAAGATTGACAACTCTAAGGTTACCAATCATGTCAATTTCCTCTTTGTAGGTGGGAGGTAAGGGATCAATGGGGAACACATAGGGATTTTCAATATGCTTTCTCAAATGGAATTTGTCAAATAGAACAATCATAGCATCTTTCCATTGACTCCCCATCAAGAATAGGCACTCTACAACTCAAACTCTCCAAACTAGACACATCCATCTTCCTCCAAAGGTGATTAAACCAAGGTTATGGTGACCTTGCTCTGATACCAATTGTGGGATCACTAGAAGTGTATGTGTAGAGAGGGGTTAATAGACTACTAGCACAAATCAAAATCTACACAATATCCAAAGTTAATGGTTGGTAGATTTTATAAATTATAGCAAGTCTAGCACACACTACACATGAGAGACATTGCACATGGAAGTAAGAAGGTGAGATAGGGAGTTGAAACGCATGAGAGACATGGAGATTTTTCCCGTGGTTCCGATAGGTGGTGCTATCGTACATCCACGTTTATGAAGACTTCATCCCACGAAGGGTAATGGTCGCGAGAGTCCACGGAGGGTTCCACGAAGAAGAAACCTTGCCTATACAATGATGACCTACGTCCACGGAGGACTAGCCTAACTCGGGGTAGATCTTCACAAAGTAGGCGATCTCCTTGCCTTTACAAACTTCTTGGTTCAGTCCACAACACAAAGTAGCAGGCTCCCAAGCGACACCTAACCAATCCAAGAGGTAAAACACTCCAAAAGGTAATAGGCTTGATAATGTCCAAAAACTCCTTGCTCTTGTGCTTCAATATGATAGACTCCTCAACACTCGATCACTCTCTCATAGATTTGGCTTTGGTGGAAGAGATTGATTGGGTGGAAAGCAACTTGGCGAGGCTAGAGATCAAGATTCATATGGATGGAATTGAATAGCTTGATCTCAACACATGAGTAGGTGGCTCTCTCTCAGAAAATCTGATGGGATAAGTGAGGATCTGTTTTGAGTGCTTCCCTTTCGAGTGAGTGGTTGTGGAGGGGTATATATAGGCATCTCCAAAAAACCGACCTTTACACCTAAAATGACCAAGTCGGTGGACCGAAATATGAATCTCGATGGTACCGAGTTGCTCCAAAGGTAGCAATTTTTGAATCTCGGTGAGACTGATACAAAGATCTCGGCGGTACTGATAAGGTGACCAACAGTCAGAATCCACAATTCGGTGACACTGATCCAAAATCTTGGAATTTCTGATTTTGAGAATCAAAGCAACAGAATGTTGGCAAGTTGAACTCGGTGGAACCGAAGCAGAATCGGTTCCGTCGATGATCTAGGGTTTGGTAGGGTTCTGTCTGAGTGGGAAATTGGTGGGACCGAGTGGGAATTGTTGGTTGGACTGATTTACATGATAGGCTTGGACATACTTTTTGCAGAAGATTTTGTGCGTGTCTTTGGTGACTATCACTTGTGCACATGGAGCCTTTTGTTCACCAATAGTACCTTACCCCCCTTTTAATAGTATTGGCTTTCCTATGGACTCAGAGTGATTTCTCACGAAGTAAAATGTAGAGTCCTCTTGCTTGAAGCTTTTCCAATGCTATTCCTTCTCCTTCTTGGGGATACTCTTCACACTCCTTAGCCAACCTTCTATGTGGACTTTATCAGAAATACACTAGATAAAAGTATTATTCCAAGAGATAATGTATGTTGTCATGAATTATCAAAACCACCAAGGGAGCATATTGTGCTTTCAGTCGCCCAGTACTGGGGAGAGCATTGAAATGTACTACTGTTGGGGATATAACCCCGTGGTGAGACATGCCCAGGTGGGGCCGGGTCGTACCTGGCGGCTCATAAGCCAGACCAAGGATGGGCCTCGAGACATAAGCCTAGACGTATGGCGGTTCACTAAGATGGGCCAAGGCGAGGCCCAAACAAGAAGGCATGAAGACCCGGGCAGATTAGCCGCCCGGAGATAGCTTTCTTAGGAAGGCAAGATGACGTAGAGATAGAGTCACACACATAGTAAGAGTCGGTATGAGACTTGTGTAACCCGTGGTCTTGGCCTCCTTTATAAGGGCGACACCCAGGGCGACTTAGACGGAAAACCAACTAATCGAGAACTAGGTCAAGCGAATCCACTCCCTTTTAACCGATACTCCAATCAATACAATGCAAGCAGGACGTAGGCCTTTACCTCTTCACGAGGGGCTGAATCTAGGTAAACTCGTGTCCTTCGTCCCAACCAACCCCTTTGAGTCCATCACCTTAGCGATGGCCCCGAATCTAAGTCTTCAGACATCTGCCATGACAAAACCACGATAGTTGGCACCCACCGTGGGGCTAGCGCTTGGCGGTGTTGAGTTCTCAAAGGGCTATCTTCTAGGGATCGAGGGATACGTGATTGGAAGGATGAACAAAAGTCGCCGCGGCCGGCTCTACATTGACGATGCCTCCTGGGGTCCCGACGCCGACTCTGTGGAGTATGGTTTCCGGGTTCCATTCGGTGGAATCCACGTCTTCATCGGCAAAATCGACGGATCTACACCCGGGCCAGATGTTTGCACCGACGTCATCAAGCCGGATCGGCACGCGCAACCTGTCCGACAGGTGCAACCCGCCCGTGCTAACCCGGGCAGGAAGCATGTCTTCGTTGGCTTCACTCAAGGTATGGATCTTGAGGCTTCTAAGTCGCAGGAGGCCCTCATCTGTTTAGAGGATGGATCTTTGAGCAGAGAGGCAGAATCAATCTACCACTTCATGATGGCGGGCTCGGGGGCTATGACAAGCTTTACCCTGAGTCGGAGCGGTCTGAGCCGGACGATCATAGGTTGCTGACTCATGCGGCCGTGTTCATGATGGGAACAGAGTCGAGCACAAGCGGTGCGGCCGCCGGGGCAGCAGACACGGGGGCTGACCCGTTGCCAGCTCAGGTTCTTCTGGATCTAACGGACGAGCTCACAACCCTGAAGGCAACTGAAGTCACGCCTAACAATCAAGCCGCTCGGAACCTGGAGATCACGAGAATGAAGGATCAGATGGCGGAGATCCAACAGACGATCGACGCATTAAAACCTCAGATGGATGTGGAGGGAGAGCGCCTTAAAACGGATGCTTTCCGCCTTGAGCTGGAACAACAATCGGCGACCGGCTCAAGCGCACGTGTCAAGACATGGGGGAGCTCATGGCGGCTCTCACGAAAAACACCGACTCTCATAACATGAAGGATTCGGGATCTGATGAAGAGAAGCCTGGTCAGAGTAAGAAAAACAACAATGGCAAGGGTGCGGAAGGCAATGGTAACCAAGGCAAGAGGAAGAACCCCGACAGCGGGTCAGAGTTGGTGGCCAACGCCAGCACCGGCAACAATCGTGCTAAGAGCAACGGGAAGTTCAAGCAGCCTTTTAATAAAGGTAAGACTCATTTCAATTTGGAGGAGATGCTCAATAAACCTTGTTTGGAGCACAGTCGGCCCGACAGACCGGCGGGTCACACGTGGGGTAATTGCACGTTATGCAAAAGTTCAAGGACTACAGCTTACGACAGCATAACAACGATGGTGGCCCGCCTAGCGGCTCAGGACCAGGCGGGTCAGGACCCGGGTTTGGGTCTAGTGGCTCAAGATCCGGCCATCACGGCTAGGGCAACCAGGGAGGACATCATCCGCACTCTGGTGGCAACAATCAGCAACATAATAACCAGTCTGGATATCAGAGTAATCCAAAGCAGCTTACCTCAGGTCAGTATCATGTTTTTACGACCAGCCTTGACAGGTGAGATCAGAAGTTGCGCAAGCGGGCGGTTAATGCGATCAGGCCGGCTCTACCACAATATTTGAAGTGGTCTGAATATGATATAACTTGGAGGCGGGAGGATCACCCGCCGCGTGTGGATGACCCGGGACGGCTGGTGTTGGTAGTTGCTCCCCAAGTTGGAGGCTACACGTTAACCAAGGTGCTTATGGACGGTGGTAGTAGCATCAATATCTTGTACTACGACACTTTCCGCCGGATGAAGTTGCTTGACAAGGATCTTAAGCCGTCTTCAATAGTTTTTCACGGTGTGGTGCCTGGGAAGTCAGCCTATCCAGTGGGGAGGATCTCTTTGGAAGTCGCCTTCGGTGACGAATACAATTATAGGGTGGAGACCTTGTGTTTTGAGGTGGTCATGATCAAAAGTCCGTATCATGCTCTGTTTGGACGTCCGACTTATGCCAAATCCATGGCTAGGCCTTGTTATGTGTACTTGCAACTCAAGATGCCGGGCCTCAAAGGTACGATTATGGTGCATGGTGATTGAGAGATGGCTATTGAGTGCGAGGAAGGAGATGCGGCTTATGCCGAGTCCAGCTGTGATGAGGCGGAGCTCAAGTTTTACAAGGAAAACGTTGACCCGGAGGACATGACTCCGCTGAAAAAGCCTACCACAGAGGTTGAGCCGCCCCTCAAATTTTTGGTAGAGGATACCAAATTGGTGGATTTCAATCCAGGCGACTCATGTCAGCAGTTCACTATCGGAGCTAATATGGATCCCAAATAGGAAAGCACGCTCATTGAATTCATCCATGAGAATCGGGACATCTCCGAGTGCAAACCTTCTGACATGTCGGGTGTACCGAGAGAGTTCGCTGAGCACCACCTTAATGTGGATCCTAAATTGAAGCCACTCAAGCAATTTCTATGCCGGTTCAACGCAGAGAGATGCAAGGCCATTGGGGAAGACGTAGTCCGGCTTTTGGCGGCGGGTTTCATCGTCGAGGTCTTTCACCCGGAGTGGCTCGCTAACCTTGTGCTAGTGCTCAAGAAAAATGGCACGTGGCATATGTGTGTGGACTACACGGATCTTAACAAAGCCTGTCCGGCTGACCCATTTGCTCTCCCTCGTATTGACCAGATCATTGATGCAACGGTGGGTTGTGAGAGTTTATGCTTCCTGGATGCTTATTCTGGTTATCATCAGATCAAGATGGCAGTCAAGGACCAAGCAAAGACGACTTTCATCATGCCTTTTTGTGCTTTCTGCTATGTGTCTATGACTTTCGGGTTCAAGAGTGCCCAGGCGACTTACCAGCGTTGTGTACAGAACTGTCTTCACACCAAAATCGGGTGCAACGTTCATGCATATGTGGATGATATTGTGATCAAGTCAAGGAAGAAGGACACTCTACTTGACAACTTGAAGGAGACTTTCGACAACTTACGGGTCTACAAGATGATGCTTAACCCAGCTAAGTGTGTGTTTGGCATTTTGGCAGGCAAGCTCTTGGGATTTCTGGTATCCGAGCGTGGCATTGATGCTAACCCGGATAAAATCAAGGCTATCACCTCCCTGTCTGAGCCGGCGTGCATCAATGATGTTCAGCGCCTGGCGGGACGAATTGCTGCGTTAAGCCGGTTTATAAGCCACCTTGGTGAGAAGGCTATCCCTTTGTATCAGATGATGAAAAAGACGGACAATTTTGTTCGGAGTACGACGGCGGGTGAAGCATTTGAGGCACTCAAGAGGCATCTCACTGAGCCATCGGTCTTACCGCTCCGGTTGAGAAAGAACCTTTGCTTTTGTACGTGGCGGCTAATAATAGGGTTGTCAGCGCCGCAATCGTTGTTGAGCGTAAAGAGTCGGGGAAGCAATATCCGGTTCAGCGGCCAGTTTACTATATCAGTGAGGTCCTGACAGAATCCAAGCAGAGGTATCCACATTGTCAGAAGCTGGTGTATGGGGTGTTCATGGCCAATCACAAGCTAAAGCACTACTTCCTGGGACACCAGATTATAGTGGTTAGCTTTGCCCCGTTGGGAGATATAATTCAAAACAGAGAAGCCACTGACAGGATCGCTAAGTGGGCGTTGTGGATTGGACCTCTCAATTTGAAATATGTGCCTCACACGGCGGTTAAGTCGCAAGCCTTGGTGGATTTCATCAACGACTGGACTGGGTGTCAGGCACCCAAGGAAAAGCTGGATAACACATATTGGACAATCCACTTTGATGGATCCAGGCAGGTGGAAGGATCAGGGGCAGGGGTTGTCTTAACTTCCCCCAAAGATGATAAGTTCTGTTATGTGCTAAGGTTGATGTTTCCTTGTACTAACAATGCAGCTGAGTACGAACATGTGCTTCATGGACTCCAGGTGGCTAAGGAGATGAACCTGAGCCGGGTTAGATGCTTCGGCGACTCAAATCTTGTGGCCCAGCAAGTTTCAAGCACTTGGGATTACAAGGACCCGCGGATGGCAGCTTATCGTCAGGTGGTGGATGTCATCCCTGGTCACTTCAAGGGTTATCAGGTGGATCATATTGCAGGAACGAGGCGGCTGACGGGCTGTCAAGGCTGGGTTCTCAATGTAAGCCGGTGCCGCCTAATGTTTTCTTTGATTTACTACATCATCCGCTAGTGCAGTTACCTTCAGAGGAAGACTTGGCTATTCCTGACCCGGAGGGACAGCTGGTGGCGGCTCTGCATGCAATTCCTGACTTGAATGTGCCTTATTTGGCTTACTTGACTCGCGGCGAGTTACCCGATGATGAAAATCTCGCCAGATAGGTCACCAAGCGGTCTAAGTCTATGACGATAGTCAATGGCGAGTTACATAAGTGCAGCGTCACCGGCGTGTTTCAACATTGTGTTTGGCCTGAAGAGGGCAAGGAAATCTTGAACGAAATTCATGCTGGTGATTGTGGTCATCACGCTGGCTCAAAATCACTAGTGGCCAAGGCCTTTCGACATGGCTTCTTCTGGCTAACGACTCATAAGGATGCGGAAGACTTGGTCCGCAAGTGCGATGGATGTCAAAGGTTTGGCCGACGTGCTCATGTCCCGGCTCAAGAGTTGTGCATGATTCCAATTACTTGGTTGTTTGCGGTCTGGGGGCTTGATATGGTCGGGCCTTTCAAGATATCCAAGGACAAGAAGCCCCACCTCCTGGTCCCAGTTGACAAATTTACCAAGTGGGTAGAAGCTGAGCCGGTCGGCAAGTGTGACGCGGCTACGGTGGTTTAGTTCATCAAGAAGCTGATCTACAATTTTGGTTACCCTCAGAGTATCATCACAGATAATGGTACAAACATCTCCAAGGGGGCTACGAAAGCGTTCTATGAAAGTGAACACATCAGACTTGATATTTCTACAGTTGCTCACCCACAGTCAAATAGTTAGGCCGAGCGCGCTAACCAAGAAATCTTGAGAGGTATCAAAGCCCGGCTTATGGTTCCTTTATAGCGAATGCCGGGTTGTTGGGTGGAGGAGTTGCCATCTTTCTTATGGAGCATCAGAACCACTCCCAACAGGTCAACATGTTATACACCTTTCTTCATGGTTTACGGTGCAGAAGCTGTGTTACCAAGTGATATCCGTCATGACTCACCACAAGTGGCGGCTTACGTTGAGGTGGACAATGAAACGACGCGTCAAGATGCATTGGATGCCTTGGAGGAAGAGCGAGATCCGGCGGCGGCTCGATTGGCGATTTATCAGAAAGACATGCATCGCTATCATAGCCTCAGAGTTAAGAGTCGAATGTTTCAAGAAGGCGACTTAGTGCTGCGGTTGATTCCAGATCAGACAGATGCACACAAGTTATCTCCTACATGGGAAGGGCCTTTCGTTGTCAGCAAAAAACTCAACAACGGGTCATATTACCTCATTGACGTTCGAGAGGACTCACACACTTCTGGGTAGGAGACCTGTCGGCCATGGAACATAACGCATATGCGTCCTTATTGTACTTAAGTTGTGAAGACTTGACATTGTACACATTCATTGTACATATCATATAGATATATGAATAAAGTTGGCATCCCTGCAAGCCGGGGCCTCTGTCGTTTCGCATATCTCAATATGTGCAAAAATGGTCAATCAGGGGGCTTCCAACCCATTGGGTTTAGCTTACAGACCCTATTGATCGACTCTCAAGCCAAATAGTAGACTCCGTCAACATGATCGTCTAGGGGGCTTCCAACCCACCGGGTTTAGCTTATCACACCCTATCAGTCGGCTCTTAAGCCAAACAGTTGATTCCATCAACAAAGGTCACTTGGGGGCTTCCAACCCACCAGGTTTAGCTTACACACCCTCTTGATTGGCTCTTAAGCCAAACAGTGTTAAACCTGCCTATAAGCTGATGCTCCTCCGCTTGGTGACCCACCGAACTCTTACCAGTTAATCTCGCCTGGAGACCCTGAGCCGGCTCAAAGAAATTGATGGCCAATCTCGATAGAGACCCTGTACTAGTTAAAGGTTATAACGGAGGCTCTTGTCACGTGAGGGCCGGCTTATGGAAAGCAAGTATAAACTCTCCCATCTACTGCCGACTCTCCGCTATGTGGCCCGTTCATACTCTTAGACAGATAATCCTTAAGGACCCTGTACTATTTAAGGTTAGAACGATGGATTTATGTCACGTGATAGGCAGTTCATGGGCTATCGGGGTACTCATGCCCTACCGAGTCTCTTCTAGGACATCACACTTGCTGTCAGTTAATATCGCTTAGAGACCCTGAGCCGCTCAAAGGAATTGATGGCCAATCTCGATAGAGACCCTGCACTGATAAGGAGTTTTTAAGTGGCGAGTCAACTCAGAAGAACCATGTGAGAGCCTGGCTTAATAGGAATGATAGACTACTCATATCAACAAGGAATTACTTCTTTCCTGGAAGCCCACTCAAAAAGAACTTCAAAGTTAAGCGTGCTTGGCTTAGAGCGATTCTAGGATGGATGACCGACCGGGAGGGAGGAAACTCTGAGCCATCATCCTTCTATTTAAAAATAGTTGTCTAGGGTTTTGAAGTTAAAGGGGTTTTCAAAACTATTTAAAACAGGGGCTAATAATGCCAGATAGGGCTTTTTAATTGAAACAATACAGAAAAGGTTTTCAAATATTTTTACAAATGGCACTAATAAATTCTATGGAATATTCTAGGATTTTAGGTGAAATAATATTGAGCATTGGGTAAACACTGAGCCCTCTGGGATTTTTGCAAAATCCCACAAAAAATAAAAAGGAAAAACGGGCACGGGACCCTGGGCCAAAGCGAGCCTGCAACTGGGCCGACCTAGAGGCCAACCAGCCCAAGTGAACCGACGCGTGCGCGCCCGTGTTGAAACCTGACGGCTGGGGCCCGGAATCCAGCAATAGAGAGGGGATGAGAAGGGAGGTAAGGATGATAGGCGGGCCCTGCCTGTCATCTCCAACCTCGCGGTAGGGAGGCTGGCGAGCTTACCAGCGACGATGCAGGGCACGGTGAGGCTAGATGGAGGTGGGAACAGACTCATCATCAAGTCATCGTTCCCCTAGAGGTGTAGGGAAGGCCGGGGACGCAAGGGTTTGCCGGCGATGAGGAGGCACGGCGGAGCCGCTTCGGGTGGAAGTTGCTGGCGTCGATACTTCAAGCAAAACAATCTGGTAGGAAGGGAGAGCAATGCAGGGGCTCTCTGGGGTCTCAATGGAGGAGGAAGGGAGGCCGGAGGGGGCCGGTAGCCCGAGATCGACGAAGCCCCGATGCGGCAGTGCCTCGGTCGATCCCGAGCACTGGTGCTCCAGGCGGTCACTAGGGTGGCTCAGGGGGTGGTTGGAAGTGGAAGGGGGCCTTTGGATGAGAGGGGGGGCTCGGGGCCCTTTTTCTAGCCCGGACGTGAGTTCACCACGGAACCATGTGCCGGCGAGGACGTGGCCAAGGCCAGAGGGAGAGAGAGCCCGAGGGGCTGCTCAGGGGTGTACCTGGGGTTAGTCCACGATGAGCGGGAGCAAGAGAGAGAGAGAGGACTGTGCGCATGTGAGCCTGCTCACTGGCCGAGCCGGGCGGCGCTCGGCACGCACGGGTGGAGGGAGAAGGAGGGCCCCGACATGGTGGCATGGAGCGGATGCCTAGGGGGGCCATGTGGCATGAGGGGGAGGCCCGAGGCTGCCGGAACCAGGTAGTAGGCAACGGCTATAGTGCTTGTCAGCACTGTAGCGTGCTCCAAAGCGCCCATTTGGCATGCCACGGCATGCCAATGGCGTTTTGTGCATGGCCAAAGTTGTCTAGAGGAATCTAGGGGCATCTAGGTTAAGAGAAAATGCATTGGATGCCCTAGGAGAAGAATAGAGTAAGAGGGGAGGGGAGAGAGAGGTCCTGTCAGGGCTGTCCAGAGGTGAAAATGGGGGATTTACCATCAAGCCATTGACCTTCAGCCAGACCTCACTTATCGTGAGAGGCCAATTCGCATTTTGGATGAAGCAGAACGTTGCACCCGAAGCCGCACCATCAAGTACTCCAAGGTCCAATGGAGCAACCACTCTAAAGAAGAAGCAACCTGGGAGCATGAAGATTATCTTAGATCCGAGTTCCCTTGTCTTTTTAGCGCTTAGCCTAGGAATCTCGGGTATGAGATTCATGTAAGGGGGGTAGGTCTGACACACCTTATGTTTGTATCACTGGTTATGTTTGGATTCACAAAATTTGGAACCAATTTGAAACTTTTTCAGTGCTTGTGCTTGTTTGAATTATTGCTTGTTGCTTGTTTGGTTGATTGTGTATGGCACTCCTAGATTCTATCCCTCTCCATATTCATCTTCCTTGACCCAAACTTCTTGCCCAATGATCATGCCATGTGAATAGTGCCCAAAGCTATTTTATCAATTTTATTTTGACCAAAAAGGATTTATTCAAATTATGTTTTGAAAACCCCCTGAAATGAGGTTTGCACTGCAAGTCCTCAAATTGGGCGGATCCTTCTTCCCCAAAGGCTTTACTTCAAACCTACTATATTTATGACTTCCCAAAACCACCCAAAAATTAATTTTAAATATTGATTTAATATTTTATTTAAAGCTTTTTCTTAAGACCAGAACTGGTTTTCCATAGGGAAAAATTATTTAAATGCTGTCAAAATATTTGCGAAAATTTAGGGAGACTCAGTGGACATATATTTTCCATATATATGAGTTTCAACACATGATCATGTTCAAAATAATGGCAAAAACCCCTCAAAACCCTTTCTGTACAAATCAAGCTTTTGAAATATTTCTATAAGAAATATTCTCAATAAATTCCCGAAAAATTCCAGCAAGTCAACACTATCATAGGTGATGATATTGCAAAGTTTCATCCCAATCCAAGTTGATTTGGTTCATCAAACTATTCCAAACCCCTACCTCTCCAGATTCAAATTTGAGCAACTTTACATTGTGAAGTTTCTCCCCTTTACCCCAAACTTTGTGGACATGTTCTAGTCAGCAAATGATGATGCTACACTAAGTGGTGCATCAAGGGTCATAGCTTAGCATGACTAGATCTACAGAAACCAGAATCTATTGATTTCTAGGTTTCCACAAAGTCACGTTGTGAACTTTCTTCATACCATCTCAAACTTGGTGATCAGGCCTATTTTAAACCACCCTTTGATCCTGTCAAATATCATGGCAAGCAAAGTCCATTTCCTTGTCGTAACCCCCATCAAACACCTTCTACAGGTTTGGTAAAATCATGTTTTGACCACCTTTTACTTTTCCCCTTGCCTCCAAATTTTTGCCACAGTTTCTCCATCACCTATTACCCCTCTAGTAAAAATCTCAAGTCCATAAGCCACATAAACATGGGGTAAATCCCCCATTTTCACCTCTGGACAGCCCTGTCAGGAGCTCTCTCTCCCCTCCCCTCTTACTCTATTCTTCTCCTGGGGCATCCAATGCATTTTCTCTTAACCTAGATGCCCCTAGATTCCCCTAGACAACTTTGGCCATGCACAAAACGCCATTGGCATGCCGTGTCATGCCAAACGCATGCTTTGGAGCACGCTACAATGCCGACAAGCACTATAGACGTTGCCCACTGCCTGGTTCCAGCGGCCTCGGGCCTCCCCCTCATGCCACATGGCCCCCCTCGGCGTCTGCGCCACGCCACCATGTCGGCCCCCTCCTCCCTCCACCCGCGCGTGCCGAACGCCGCCCGGATCGGCTAGTGAGCAGGCTCACACGCGCACACTCCTCTCTCTCTCTTGCTCCTGCTCATCGTGGACCAACCCTAGGTACACCCCCGACCAGCCCCGCGGGCTCTCTCTCCCTTTGGCCTTGGCCACGTCCTTGCCGGCGCATGGTTCCTCGGTGAACTCGCGTCCTGGCTATAAAAAGGGCCCCGAGCCCCCCCCCTCCTCCTTTGGCCCCCTTCCATTTCCAACCACCCCCTGAGCCACCCCAGTGACCGCCTGGAGCACAAGTGCTCGGGATCGACCGAGGCACCGTCGCATCGGGGATTTGTCGATCTCGGGCTACCGGCCCCCTCCGGCCTCCCTTACTCCTCCATTGAGACCCAGATAGCCCCTGCATTGCTCTCCCTTCCTACCCGATCGTTTTGCTTGAAGTATCGACGCTAGCAACCTCAACCCGAAGCGGGTCCGCCGTGCCTCCTCGTTGCCGGCGAACCCGTGCATCCCCGGCCTTCCCTCCACCTCTAGGGGAACGATGACTTGAAGTTGAGTCTGTTCCCACCTCCGTCTATCCTCACCGTGCCCTGCATTGTCGCCGGTAAGCTCGCCAACCTCCTTGCCGCGAGGTTGGAGATGACAGGCAGGGCTCGCCAATCATCCTTACCTCCCTTCTCATCCCCTCTCTATCGCTGGTGTTCGGTCCCCAACCGTCAGGTTTGAACACGGGCGCGCGCGTGTCGGTTCGCCTGGGCTGGTTGGCCTCTAGGCCAGCCCAGTTGTAGGATGGCTTTGGACTAGGGTCCCGTGCCCCTTTTTCCTTTTTCTTTTTTGTGGGATTTTGCAAAAATCCCAAAGGGCTTAGTGTTTACCCAATGCTCAATATTATTTCACCTAAAATCCTTGAATATTCCATAGAATTTATTAGTGCCATTTGTAAAAATATTTGAAAACCTTTTCTATATTGTTTCAATTAAAAAACCCTATCTGGCATTATTAGCCCCTGTTTTAAATAGTTTTGAACACCCTTTTAACTTCAAAACCCTAGATAACTATTTTTAAATAGAAGGATGACGACTCAGAGTTCACCGAGGCTGACTACGCTCGGTGCATGAAGGCTTCCAGAGTCCTCACCTCCGTGTTATTAGAAGAAGTGAACTTGTCAACATACTAGGCGGCTTATGATGCCGAGCAGAAGAGAGTATGGGGCCCAATCTTTGAGGCCAAGGACTTAACGCCTGCACGCCGTAAGCACCTCTTTGCTCCTGACCTTGACCCCCCCCCTCTTTGAAGAGGCAAACTTTGCAGCTTTAACCAACTACAACTGGGACGTGGGTAATCTCAAGATCATAGAAGTCGAAGACCCGTCGCAGAGTGACCCTCCATCCAACTGATGACCTTGGTAACACCGTGGATTAGCCGGCCTTGTGACCCGCCAATGGGCGGTGTAAAAGACTTTTGAGTCCTCACTTTTGAGCTCTTCAGTGAGCATTGTAATAGTCTTGTAGTAAACTTTGTCTTCCCTGAGTTGTGCCATCATGCACATATGAAATCGTCCGACTTAACATATGACATCTGCCTTGTTCCTTCAACTCCTATCAGATGTTGTGGAGGCTCTTGGTAATTAACCAACCTGTGAGAATAGATTAATCTCATATTTTCAGGAGGACGTCTTAAGATAATGCCACCCAAAGATGCTATATCTTTCCTGACTTTCTTTTTGTTTGACTCATGCGCCAGTTTGTAACACCCCGTTATGCCTGGCGGGATCTAGACTAGCCCCACACACCAACACTAGTCTTTCCTGCGCACTTTGTCCTCACTCGTGCGCACCCGGGACCAACTTCCCGGTGGGTCATCCATCCTAGAATCGCTCTAAGCCAAGCATGCTTAACTTTGAAGTTCTTTTCGAGTGGGCTTCGAGAAAAGAAGGAATTCCTTGTTGATATGAGTAGTCTATCATTCCTATGAAGCCAGGCTGTCACATGGTTCTTTTGAGGTGACTTGGCACTTAAAACTCCTTATCAGTGCAGGGTCTCTATCGAGATTGGACGTCAATTCCTTTGAGCGGCTCAGGGTCTCTAAGCGAGATTAACTGACAGGAAGTGTGACGTCCCAAAAGAGACTCGGCAGGGCATGAGTACCCCGATAGCCCATGAACTGCCTCTCACGTGACATAAGAGTACGAACGGGCCACATAGCGGAGAGTCGGCAGTAGATGGGAGAGTTTATCCTTGCTTTCCGTAAGCCGGCCCTCACGTGAAAAGAGCCGCCATTATAACCTTTAACCAGTACAGGGTCTCTATCGAGATTGGCCGTCAATTTCTTTGAGCCGGCTCAGGGTCTCCAGGCGAGATTAACTAGTAAGAGTTCGGCGGGTCACCTAGCGGAGGAGCATCAGCTTATAGGCAGGTTTAACCCTGTTTGGCTTAAGAGCCGATCAAGAGGGTGTGTAAGCTAAACCCAGTGGGTTGGAAGCCCCCAAGTGACCTTTGTTGATGGAATCAACTGTTTGGCTTAAGAGCCGACCGATAGGTGTGATAAGCTAAACCCGGTGGGTTGGAAGCCCCCTGGACGATCATGTTCACCGAGTCAACTATTTGTCTTGAGAGTCGATCAATAGGGTCTGATAAGCTAAACACAGTGGGTTGGAAGCCCCCTGATTGACCATTTTTGCACATATTGAGATATGCGAAACGACAGAGGCCCCGGCTTGCAGGGATGCCAACTTTATTCATATATCTATATGATATGTACAATGAAGGTGTACAATGTCATGTCTTCACAACTTAAGTATAATAAGGCCGCATATGCGCTATGTTCCACGGCCGACGGGTCTCCTACCCAGAAGTGTGTGTATCGTCTCGGACGTCAATGAGGTAATATGACCCGTTGTTGAGTTTTTTCCTGACAACGAAAGGCTCTTCCCATGGAGGAGATAACTTGTGTGCATCTATCTCATCTGGAATCAACCGCAGCACTAAGTCGCCTTCTTGAAACGTTCGGCTCTTAACTCTGAGGCTATGATAGCGACGCATGTCTTGCTGATAAATTGCCAATCGAGTTGTCGCCAGATCATGCTCTTCCTCCAATGCATCCAATGCATCTTGACGCACCGTTTCATTGTCCACCACAACGTAAGACGCCACTCGTGGCGAGTCATGACGGATATCACTTGGTAACACAGCTTCTACGTCATAAACCATGAAGAAAGGTGTATAACATGTTGACCTGTTGGGAGTGGTTCTGATGCTCCATAAGAAAGATGGCAACTCCTCCACCCAACAACCCGGCGTTCGCTATAAAGGAACCATAAGCCGGGGTTTGATACCTCTCAAGATTTCTTGGTTAGCGCGCTCGGCCTGACTGTTTGACTGTGGGTGAGCAACTGTAGAAACATCAAGTCTGATGTGTTCACTTTCACAGAACGCTTTCATATCCCCCTTGGAGATGTTTATACCATTATTTGTGATGATATTGTGAGGGTAACCAAAATTTTAGATCAGCTTCTTAATTAACTGAACCACCGTAGCCGCGTCACACTTGCCGACCGGCTCAGCTTCTACCCACTTGGTAAATTTGTCAACCGCCACCAGGAGGTGGGTCTTCTTGTCCTTGGATATCTTGAAAGGCCCGACCATATCAAACCCCCAAACCACAAACAACCAAGTTATTGGAATCATGCGCATCTCTTGAGCCGGGACATGAGCACGCCGGCCAAACTTTTGACATCCATCGCACTTGCGGACCAAGTCTTCCGCATCCTTAAGAGTCGTTAGCCAGAAGAAGCCATGTCGAAAGGCCTTGGCCACCAGTGATTTTGAGCCAGCGTGATGACCACAATCACCAGCATGAATTTCGTTCAAGATTTCCTTGCCCTCTTCAGGTGAAACACAACGTTGAAACACGCCGGTGACGATGCACTTATGTAACTCGCCATTGACTATCGTCATAGACTTAGACCGCCTGGTGACCTATCTGGCATGATTTTCATCACCGGGTAACTCGCCACGAGTCAAGTAAGCCAAATAAGGCACATTCCATTCAGGAATTGCATGCAGAGCCGCCACCAGCTGTCCCTCCGGGTCAGGAAGAGCCCATTCTTCCTCCGAAGGTAACTTCATTGACGGGTGATGTAGTAAATCAAAGAAAACATTAGACGGCACCAGCTTACGTTGAGAACCCAGCCTTGACAGGGCATCAGTCGCCTCATTCCTGCAACGATCAATATGATCCACCTGATAACCGTTGAAATGACTAGCGATGGCATCCACCGCCTGACGATAAGCTGCCATCCGTGGGTCCTTGGAATCCCAAGTGCCTGAAACTTGCTAGGCCACAAGATTTCAGTCGTCGAAGCATCTAACCTGGCTCAAGTTCATCTCCTTAGCCACCCGGAGTCCATGAAGCAGAGCTTCGTACTCAGCTGCATTGTTAGTACAAGGAAACATCAACCTTAGCACATAACAAAACTTATCATCTTTGGGGGAAGTTAAGACAACCCCTGCCCCTGATCCTTCTAGCTGCCTAGATCCATCAAAGTGGATTGTCCAATATGTGTTATCCAGCTTTTCCTCGGGCGCCTGACACCCAGTCCAGTCGCTGATGAAATCCACCAAGGCTTGCGACTTAACCGCCGTGGCAGGCACATATTTCAAATTGAGAGGTCTAAGCCACAACGCCCACTTAGCAATCCTGCTAGTGGCTTCTCTGTTTTGAATTATATCTCCCAACAGGGCAGAGCTAACCACTATAATCTAGTGTCCCAGGAAGTAGTGCTTTAGCTTGCGATTGGCCAAGCTTCTGCCAATCTGGATACCTCTGCTTGGATTCTGTTAGGACCTCACTGATATAGTAAACTGGCCGCTGGACCGGATATTCCTTCCCCGACTCTTTATGCTCAACAATGATTGCAGCGCTGACAACCCTATTATTAGCCGCCACGTACAAAAGCAAAGGTTCTTTCTCAACCGGAGCGGCTAAGGCCGGTGGCTCAGTGAGCTGCCTCTTGAGTGCCTCAAATGCTTCACCCGCCGTCGTACTACAAACAAAATTGCCCGTCTTTTTCATCATCTGGTACAAAGGGATAGCCTTCTCACCAAGGCAGCTTATAAACTGGCTTAACGTAGCAATTCGTCCCGCCAGGCACTGAACATCATTGATGCACGCCTGCTCAGACAGGGAGGTGATAGCCTTGATTTTATCCAGGTTAGCCTCAATGCCACGCTTAGATACCAGAACTCCCAAGAGCTTACCTGCCAGAACGCCAGAGACACACTTAGCCGGGTTAAGCATCATCTTGTAGACCCATAAGTTGTCGAAAGTCTCCTTCAGGTCGTCAAGTAGAGTCTCCTTCTTCCTTGACTTGATCACAATATCATCCACATATGCATGAACGTTGCGCCCGATTTTGCTGTGAGGACAGTTCTGTACACAACGCTGGTAAGTCGCCTGGGCACTCTTGAACCCGAAAGGCATAGACACATAGCAGAAAGCACCAAAAGGCGTCATGAAAGCCATCTTCTCTTGGTCCTTGACTGCCATCTTGATCTGATGATAACCAGAATAAGCATCCAGGAAGCATAATTTCTCACAACCCACCGTTGCATCAATGATTGTGTCAATACGAGGGAGAGCAAATGGGTCAGCCGGACAGGCTTTGTTAAGATCTGTGTAGTCCACACACATATGCCACTTGCCATTTTTCTTGAGCACTAGCACCGGGTTAGAGAGCCACTTCGGGTGAAAGACCTCGACGATGAAACCCGCCGCCAAAGGCTGGACTACCTCTTCCCCAATGTCCTTGCATCTCTCCTCGTTGAACCGGCGTAGAAATTGCTTGAGTGGTTTCAAGTTAGGATCCACATTAAGCTGGTGCTCAGCAAACTCTCTCGGTACAACCGGCATGTCAGAAGGTTTGCACTCGGAGATGTCCCGATTCTCACAGATGAATTCGATGAGCACCCTTTCCTAATTGGGATCCATATTAGCTCCTATAGTGAACTGCTGAGATGAGTCGCCCGGATTGAAATCCACCAATTTGGTATCATCTGCCAAAAATTTGAGGGGCGGCTCAACCTCTGTGGTAGGCTTTTTCAGCGGAGTCATGTCCTTCGGGTCAACGTTTTCCTTGTAAAACTTGAGCTCCGCCTCAGCACAACTGGACTCTGCATAAGCCGCATCACCATGCACCATAATTGTACCTTTGAGGCCCAGCATCTTGAGTTGCAAGTACACATAACAAGGCCTAGCCATGAATTTGGTGTAAGCCGAACATCCAAACAGAGCATGATACGGACTTTTGATCTTGAACACCTCAAAACACAAGGTCTACACCCTGTAATTGTATTCGTCACCGAAGGCGACTTCCAAAGAGATCCTCCCCACTAGAAAGGCTGACTTGCCAGGCACCACACCGTGAAAAACTATTGAAGACGGCTTAAGATCCTTGTCAAGCAACTTCATCCGGCGGAAAGTGTCGTAGTACAAGATATTGATGCAACTACCATCGTCCATAAGCACCTTGGTTAACATGTAGCCCCCAACTTGGAGAGCAACTACCAACACCAGCCATCCCTGGTCATCAACACGCAGCGGGGGATCCTCCCGGCTCCAAGTTATATCATATTCAGACCTCTTCAAATATTGTAGTAGAGCCGTCCTGGTCGCATTAACCGCCCGCTTGCGAAACTTCTGATCTCACCTGTCAAGGCTGGTCGTAAAAACATGATACTGACCCGATCTGAGCTGGTTTGGATTACTCTGATATCTAGACTGGTTATTATGTTGCCGATTGTTGCCACCAGAGTGCGGATGATGTCCTCTCTGGTTGCCCTAGCCATGATGGCTGGATCTTGAGCCACCAGACCCAAACCCGGCTCCTGACCCGCCTGGTCTTGAGCCGCCGGGCGGGACACCATCGTTGTTATGCTGTCGTAAGTTGTAGTCCTTGAACTTTTGCATAACATGGCAATTACCCCATGTGTGACCCGCCGGTCTGTCGGGCCGACTGTGCTCCGGACAAGGTTTATTGAGCATCTCCTCCAAATTGAAAGGAGTCTTACCTTTATTAAAAGGCTGCTTGAACTTCCCGTTGCTCTTAGCACGATTGTTGCCGGTGTTGGCGTTGGCCACCAACTCTGACCCGCTGTCCAGGTTCTTCCTCTTGCCTTGGTTACCATTGCCTTCCGCACCCTTGCCATTGCCGTTTTTCTTACTTTGACCAGGCTTCTCTTCATCAGATCCCGGATCCTTCGTGTTATCAGAGTCGGCGTATTTCGTGAGAGCCGCCATGATCTCCCCCATGTCTTGACACGTGCGCTTGAGCCGACCGAGCTTCTACTTCAAAGGTGTAAAGTGGCAATTCTTTTCCAGAATCAAGACCGCTTGAACCGCCGTAATCTGCTTAGACGAGTGGATGATAGTCGAAACCCGTCAGACCCAATGATGAGCCGACTCGTTTTCCTGCTGTACACAGTGATCCAATTCCACAATCGTCATGGGATGCTTGCACGTTCCTTGAACAATTTGATGAACAGTGCTTTTAACTCAGCCCAAGAATTGATGATATTGGGTGGCAAACCCTTCAACCACGTGCGAGCCGGCCCTTCTAGCATCATGATAAAATACTTTGCGCACACCGCATCGTTGACGTCCAACATCTCCATAGCCAACTCATACCTCTCAATCCAAGTCTCCGGGGCTAGATCAGCGGTGTAATTTGGGACCTTGCGAGGGCCTTTGAAATCCTTCGGTAGACGCTCGTTTCTTAGAGCCGACACCAAGCACGGTACTCCTACGGCCCTAGTGGTTACCTCCGCTCCAAACGAGATGGAAGGCGTAGGCTCTTGATGAGCCACCGCTGCCAGAGCTGCCGCCTCATGCTGTGCCCTCAGACAATCTACAAGCGCCTGAGCATCCAAAGCCACCTCATCGTCTCGTGGTGGGCCCCGGCGCCGATCACTGCTACAAACCGCTGGCGATTCATAGCGCCGACTGAAGCTACGGCTGGGGATGGGGATTGAATGCATGCAACTCCGGCTGTAAGTATGCTTCTCTTGCTTGGCCATCGCCGTTCGTAGGTACCCAATAGCGTCCCATACCTCTTTTGCGAAAGGCGCCTCATCAGGAATAGGGATTGTTCCAATCCAGGTGGCTGCAGCCACCATGTTCTCCGCCGAGTTTGAGTAATGACCCACCGGCGTTGGGAAAGCCATTGGTGAGGTCTGGTTCCGTCGGGGCGGGTTAAGCTGCTGCCGAGCCGACGGCTGACTTTCAGGTGCTTTCATTGTCTGACCCGTTCCTGGCATGTTAAAGAGGTTTCTAGCCTCATATTGTTCGGGAAGGCGGGACTGATGCCTCATCCGCCGCACCGCGGTCGCCGATTGTTGTTCCAGCTCAAGGCAGAAAGCATCCGTTTTAAGGCGCTCTGCCTCCGCGTCCATCTGAGGTTTTAACGCGCCGATCCTCTGTTGGATCTCTGCCATCTGATCCTTCAGTCTCGTTATCGCTAGGTTCCGGGCGGCTTGATTGTCAGGCGTGACTTCAGTTGCCATCAGGGTTGTGAGCTCGTTCATCAGATATAGAAGAACCTAAGCTGGCGGCGGGTCAGCCGCTGTGTCTGCTGCCCCGGCGGCCGCACCGCTTGTGCCCGGCTCTATTCCCACCATGAACACGGCCGCATGAGTCGGCAACCCATGATCGTCCGGCACAGACCGCTCCGACTCGGGGTAAAGCTTGTCATAGCCCCCGAGCCCGACATCATGAAGTTTGTAGATTGATTCCACCTCTCCGCTCGGAGATCCTTCCTCTGAAGAGATGAGGGTCTCCTGCGACTTAGAAGCCTCAAGATCCATACCTTGAGTGAAGCCAACGAAGACATGCTTCCTGCCCGGGTTAGCACGGGCGGGTTGCACGTGTCGGATAGGTTGCGCGTGCCGATCCGGCTTGATGATGTCGGTGCAGACATCTGGACCGGGTGTAGATCTGCCGATTTTGCCGACGAAGACATGGATTCCACCGAATGGAACCCGAAAACCGTACTCCACAGAGTCGGCGTCGGGACCCCAGCTGGCGTCGTCGATGTAGAGCCGGCCACGGCGACTTTTGTTCATCCTTCCGATAACGTATCCCTCCATCCCCGGAAGAGAGCCCTTTGAGAACTCAACACCACCGAGCGCTAGCCCCATGGTGGGTGCCAACTGTCGTGGTTTTGTCACGGCAGATGTTTGAAGACTTAGATTCGGGGCCATCGCTAAGGTGATGGACTCAAAGGGGTTGGTTGGGATGAAGGACACGAGTTTACGCAGGTTCAGCCCATCAAGAAGAGGTAAAGGCCTACGTCCTGCTTGCGTGTTATTGATTGGAGTATCGGTTACAAGGGAGTGGATTCGCTTGACCTAGTTCTCGATTAGTTGGTTTTCCATCTAAGTCGCCACGGTTCTCGCCCTTATAAAGGAGGTCAAGACCACGGGTTACACAAGTCTCATACCGACTCTTACTATGTGTGCGACTCTATCTCTACGTCATCTTGCCTTCCTAAGCAAGCTGTCTCCAGGCATCTTATCCGACCGGGTTTTCATGCCTTCTTGTTTGGGCCTCGCCTTGGCCCATCTTGGTGAACCGCCATACGTCTAGGCTTATGTCTCGAGGCCCATCCTTGGTTTGGCTTATGAGCCGCCAGGTACGACCCGGCCCCACCTGGGCAGGTCTCACAATGGGGTTATATCCCCAACAGTAGTACATTTGAATGCTCTCCCCAGTACTGGGCGACTGAAAGCACAATATGCTCCCTTGGTGGTTTTGATAATTCATGACAACATACATTATCTCTTGGACTAATACTTTTATCTAGTGTATTTCTGATAAAGTCCACAGAGAAGGTTGGCTAAGGAGTATGAAGAGTATCCCCAAGAACAAGAACGAGAAGGTATAGTATTGGAAAAGCTTCAAGCAAGAGGACTCTACATTTTACTTCATGAGAAATCACTCTGAGTCCATAGGAAAGCCAATACTATTAAAAGGGGGGTAAGGTACTGTTGGTGAACAAAATGCTCCATGTGCACAAGTGATAGTCACCAAAGACACCCACGAACTCTTCCACAAAAAGTATGTCCAAGCCTATCATGTAAATCGGTCCAACCAACAATTCCCACTCAGTCCCACCGATTTCCCACTCAGACAGAACCCTACCAAACCCTAGATCATCGACGGAATCGATTGTGCTTCGGTTCCACCGAGTTCAACTTGCCCACATTTTGTTGACTCGATTCTCAAAATCAAAAATCCCAAGATTTTGGATTGGTGTCACCGAATTGTGGATTCTGACTGTTGGCCACCTTATCAGTACCGACGAGATCTTTGTATCAGTCTCACCGAGATTCAAAAATTGCTACCTTTGGAGCAACTCGGTACCATCGACATTCACATTTCGGCCCACCGACTTGGTCATTTTAGGTGTAAAGGTTGGATTTTTGGAGATGCCTATATATACCCCTCCACCACCACTCACTCGAAAGGGAAGCACTCAAAACAGATCCCCACTTATCCCATCAGATTTTCTGAGAGAGAGCCACCTACTCATATGTTGAGATCAAGCTATTCCATTCCATCCATATGAATCTTGATCTCTAGCCTCCCCAAGTTGCTTTCCACCCAATCAATCTCTTCCACCAAAGCCAAATCTATGAGAGAGTGATTGAGTGTTGAGGAGTCTATCATATTGAAGCACAAGAGCAAGGAGTTTTTTGACATTATCAAGCCTATTACCTTTTGGAGTGTTGTACCTCTTGGATTGGTTAGGTGTCGCTTGGGGGCCTCCTACTTTGTGTTGTGGAGTGAACCAAGAAGTTTGTAAAGGCAAGGAGATTGCCTACTTCATGAAGATCTACCCCGAGTTAGGCTAGTCCTCCGTGGACGTAGGTCATCATGGTATAGGCAAGGTTTCTTCTTCGTGGAACCCTCCGTGGACTCTCGCGACCATTACCCTCCGTGGGTTGAAGTCTCCATAAACGTGGATGTACGATAGCACCACCTATCAGAACCACGGGAAAAATCTCCGTGTCTCTCATGCGTTTGAACTCGCTATCTCAACTACTTACTTCCATGTGCAATGTCTTTACTCTCCGCTGCTATACTTGATGACTTGCATGTGTAGTGTGTGCTAGACTTGCTATAATTTATAAAATCTACCAACCATTAACTTTGGATATTGTGTATATTTTGATTCGTTCTAGTATTCTATTCACCCCTCTCTACACATACACTTATAGTGATCCCACAATTGGTATCAGAGCAAGGTCACCATAACCTTGGTTTAATCACCTTTGAAGGAAGATGGATGTGTCTAGTTTGGAGAGTTTGAGTTGTAGAGTGCCTATTCTTGATGGGGAGTCAATGGAAAGATGCTATGATTGATCTATTTGACAAATTCCATTTGAGAAAGCATATTGAAAATCCCTATGTGTTCCCCATTGATCCCTTACATCCCACCTACAAAGAGGAAATTGACATGATTGGTAACCTTAGAGTTGTCAATCTTATCATTAGAGGTTTACCAAGATTTGTGTGTACTCAATTGAAGAATTTTGAATGTGCTTATACTTTGTGGAATGATTTGGAGAAGGATATACAAATTATTCATTAACTAATCGTGATGAAATTCTTCATAAGACTGTTCCTTTTGATGGAATGAAGTCTAGTGATCCAAACTTTGATAAATGCTTATGTGAGCTTCGTGATCTTATGCGTGCTAAAGGAGCTGTCACTACCATTAGCAACATTCTTGTAGAATCCATTCAAATACATAAGCTTGAACATTGTGTTAGTCAAAAATCTAACGAATCCCTTGGTTTCTATGACAAGGAGATTCTACCTAATGATGATAATGAAGAACATGGCTACTATGATGATGATGAGATGTTTGACATTGAATGTGCCAAGACAATGAAGTTCCTAAGTGTCATGGAAAACTTCAAGGATTACATATCCGGTGGAAAAGAGTGGATTCTCGACAGTGGATGCACCGATCATAGGACTGGAGATAAAGACATGTTCCAAGATTTCACACCTAATCAAGGAACTCACAGGTACATGACCTTTGGAGACAACTCTAAGGGTAAGGTACTTGGTCTTGGTAAGGTGGCCATATCTCATGATAGCTCTATACAGAATGTCATGCTTGTTGAATCCCTTGGATACAATCTCCTTTCTGTATCTAGACTACAAGACTTCAGTTTCAATGTGCTATTTACTAAAGTAGATTGTCAAGTGTTTCGTCATGATAATCATAAAACTATCACAGTCTTGGTGTTGAAGATGTTATCTTTGACAAACATAGGCTTTGTAGCGCTTGTCAAGCTGGAAAGTAAGTAGGTGGAAGTCATCCGGTCAAGAACATCATGACTACTAGGAGACCACGTGAGTTACTTCATATGGATATTTTTGGTCCCAATGCTTATAAGATCCTCGATGGAAACTCTTATGGTCTACTTATAGTTGATGATTTTTCCATATTTACGTGGGTATTCTTTCTTGATGATAAGTTGCAGGTACAAAAGATCTTCAAGAACTTTGCACGCAAAGTGCAAAATCAATTTGAAGTGAAGATCAAGAAGGTTGGAAGTGATAATGGGTCGGAGTTCAAGAACATCCATGTGGATACCTTTCTTGATGAAGAAGGTATTTAACATGAGCTCTCGGCTACGTACACGCCTCAACAAAATGGAGTTGTTTAGAGGAATAACCGAACCCTCATTGATATGTCAAGAATGATGCTTGACGAATACAAGACGCCAAGACACTTTTGGGAAGAAGCTGTGGAAACAACGTGTCATGCCACAAACCGACTCTACTTGCACAAGCTCCTCCGTAAAACAGCATATGAGCTACTCACCAATAACAACCCCCAAGTTGGATAATTTCTAGTATTCGTCTCTAAGTGCTACATTCTTGGTAAGCATCATCATGCTAAATTTGCTCCCACATCTCATGAAGATTTCCTACTTGGTTACGGATCAAACTCTCACACTTATCGTGTCTACAAAAACTTCACTCAAAAAGTTGAAGAGACGGTAGATGTGAAGTTTGATGAATCTAATGGTTCGCAAGTTGAACAATTGCCAAATGATGTAGGAGATAAAGATCCTTTGGAAGCTATCCAAGACTTGTCCATTGGCAAGATTCGTCCCAAGGAGGTGAAGGAAAGAGCTTCATCAACCCAAGTGGAAGCTCCTCCTTCGCATCAAGACTATCAGCAAAACAACGTGGAAGCATCCACAAGTGGTACATGACAAGATGAAGAGGAGGAGCCAGTACACTGTGAAGATCCACCACAACCTCCTTCAACTCCACCTCAAAGAGATGACACCTTTGACAAAAACGAAGATGAGGGAGATGATGAAGAAGAAGCTCCACCATCCAACAAGCCAGAGCTACCCCGAATTCAAGCACAAGTGCCCAAGAATCATCCTCTAAACTAAATCTTCAGTGACATGCAAACTAGGAGGATCACTCTCTCTAAAACTCGTTTAGCTAATTTTTGTGAGCATTATTCTTTCATCTCTATAATTGAACCCTTGAAGGTTGAACAAGATCTTGAAGACCCGGATTGGGTGAATGCTATGCATGAAGAGCTTCACAACTTCGAGAGGAACGAAGTGTGGACACTCGTGGAGAAGCCCAAGGATGAGCCCAACATCATTGGTACAAAATGGGTGTTTCGGAACAAGCAAGATGAAGACGGTCAAGTTTTACACAACAAGGCGCGTCTCGTAGCTCAAGGATATATGCAAGTCCAAGGTATGGACTACGGTGAGACCTATGCCCCTGTTCCTAGACTTGAAGCTATTCGAATTCTTCTTGATCATGCCAATCACCATGACATCACTCTTTACCAAATGGATATCAAAAGTGACTTTTTAGATAGAGAAATAGAGGAGGAAATCTATGTTAAGCAACCTCCCATATTTGTGAATCCTTAGAAACCTGACCATGTATACAAACTTCGCAAAGCTTTATAAGGTCTTAAGCAAGATCCTCGTGCTTGGTATAAATTCCTAACAAAGTTTCTTATTGAAAATGGTTTTGAAATTGGTAAAATAGATGCAACCTTATTCACAAAGAGAGTTAATGGTGAATTATTTGTGTGCCAAATTTATGTGGATGATATCATCTTTGGATCTACTAACCCATAGTTCAGTGAGAAATTTGGAAGGTTGATGTGAGAGAAATATGAGATGTCTATGATGTGTGAGCTGAAATTCTTCCTTGGTCTACAAATCAAGTGAACGGGAGAAGGTACATTTACCTGTCAAACGAAATACATGAAGGACTTGATCAAGAAGTTCAACATGCAAGAGTGCAAAGGTATGAAAACTCCCATGCCTACAAGTGGACATGTTGATCTCACTAAGGAGGACGAACTGGTGGATCAAAAGGTTTATCCACCAATGATTGGTTCATTGTTATATCTATGTGCCTCCCGTCCCAATATTATGCTTATTGTGTGCATGTGTCCCCGATATCAAGATGCACCTAAAGAGTGTCATCTTTTGGCCGTTAAGTGTATTGTGAGATACTTGATACATACCCCAAAATTTGGCATTTGGTATCCCAAGGGATCTTCCTTTAATCTTGCTGGCTACTCCGACTCGGACTATGTCGGTGACAAGGTTGTTGGAAAATCCACCTCGGGTACATGTCAATTTCTTGGTAGATCTCCTCTGTCTTGGTCCTCCAAGAAAAAAAAATCGGTATCTCTTTCCACCGACGAAGCTGAGTATATTGCTGTTGGATCACGTTGTGTCCAATTGATATGGATGACACAAACGTAGAAGGACTATGGAATCCATGTGAAAAATGTTCTGTTACTTTGTGACAATGAAAGTTCTATTAATATTGGTCATAATCCCATGCAACATTCTTGAACTATGCATATTTAAGTTCGACATCATTTCATTCGTGATCATGTTGCCAAAGGAGACATTAATCTTAAGCATGTTCATACCAACAAGCAATTGGCAGATATCTTTACTAAGCCACTTGATGAAAAAGCGTTTTGTCACTTGCAGAGTGAGTTGAACACCATTGATGCTTCAAACTTGAGCTAAGCTCACTCGGATGCATGCAAGGGCATGAGTTTACTCAACCATTCCATGCTTTCATTACCATGGATATCATGTATCTTGGAATTCTATGCTGCCTTGTATTGCTTCTAACCCCTTTGTAGGTACTTGGATAAACAACACTCCACAATATTGCCAACCACTCCAATTATAAGCAATCTTGTCATGACCAAGTATCCACAATCCCTTTTTGGTGATGAAAGGAAGAAGACTACAAAACATATCCTTGACATATATTTGATGTGATCACAATTTCTAATTCTCAATTGGTATCAAGTCATTTGGATATATCATGTTGTTCCTTGCGTGAGTAACCTATGTAGGTGAAAAGTGAATGAAAACAAAAAGGATTGCTCCCAACTCAAGATGAACTTCATCAACCTCAAGCATCCTCATCAAGTTCAGCTACATGCAATGCAATCAACATCACTCAAAGGTATGTACTCATATCCTTGATATATCTTTACTCCAAGTCATGAGATAAAGCAACTCAAGTGATATGAAGACATTAAAATGCTTAAACGAAAAATGGTAACCCCATTCCGAGCTCAACGATGAGTATGACCTATGATCAAGTATTCTTGCTTGACTCCTTAAGTCAATATACTCTAACATAGGTGACCTAGTCACCGCCCATCATGTAGTTATAAGAATTGAATGGAGATTTTTTGTTTTGTTGCTCTTTGACATCCTGATTCAACTATAACCTAGATGAAAATTAATTGCAAATCTTTCTGAAAACATCTTTGCAAATATTTTTGATAATTCATTGCAAATCTGTTGAGACAATCTGAAAATTGCATTTGACAAAGTTGCCAAGTTTCTATTTACCATATCGAAGTCTCCGATCTCAAAAACTTGGTCTCACCAATATTCCAGTCCTACTGCAAAAACACATTTCGGTGCTGTTGACATCTTTTGACTCGGAGCCATCGACCTCTATGCATTTTGACTGTTTTGGTCTTATGGTCAGCTCAATGATTTCATTGATGTAGGGGAGAAACACCTAAAGGAATATTCTCAAATATTGAAGGATCCCTAGATCAAAGGAGGAGAAATCTTAACAGCTTTCAGATCTTAAGGGGGAGAAAATTGTTTTCGAGGAACCCTTGTCTCAAATGCTCTCAGTGATCCTAAATCTGTAGGATCCCTTCCCACTCAATGATTCCTTTTATTTGTCCCTTGAGAGACCTTTTTGGAAATTAATGCCAAAGGGGGAGAAATTCTAAAGCTTCAAAGACTATACTAAATGGATAGATAATTTCAAAGTAGGAGATATAATACTAAAGGGAGAAATATCTAAGCATTTGTCGGGACCCCGATCCTAAGCCATACAAGTCTACCATGTAACACATCATATCACTTTGCGTCCTCACGCACAGTCATCCCCACGACTGCCACCTTACCTTGACCGGGACCGTTTGCACCTTTTGGCTCACGTATATGAATATGTCACTAGCAATCATATGTCAAAGAACCCAGGTCGAGATGACTAGTTATAGACCCAAGTGCCACAACCATTCAGGGACATGCATACATAACCCATGGGTGCAGGTGTCGGTCATCAACGTGTGTAGACGAGTCGTAGCAAGCTAAATGGACTTCATTATACCGCGTGACTTTTCCCCGAAGGGACAGACACAGTAGAAAACAAGGATACATGCCGGTCAATCAATGTGTCCGGAGCAGTAGCAAGCTACCAGGGCTCAACGAAAGCACAAAGAGGCATTTCCCTATAAAGAGGGCTACCATAGGCATACGACTAGGTGTTGAATCCTACACATACCAATGCATTTCAAACATACACACAATATGCAGGATATGTGTAGATACAACATGGCATCACAACTCTATGACTCAAGTATTTATTAAAGACACATAAGATCCAACATAGTGTGGTATTACAAATAGGGTCACATGACCCAACACTCAAGTCATACAAACAACAAGCTGAAGCAAAACTTGCCTCAGTCCAAACATCTACTAAAAGTGGCCGGAGGAGCCTGAAAAGCTACAACGACCCTACCAAAGGAGCCAGACCTCTGTCTGGGATTCCCAAGCCAATCCGGTCAACATCGAACTTCTCGTCATAGGAATCACTAATGAGACTGATGTCTCCTATGCAAAAAACATAAATTAAGCAGCTGTGAGTACAAAGGTACTCAATAAGACTTACATTAGAACTATTTACATATGCATCATTGTCAACAAAGGGGGTTGTGGATTTTATTGCAGCAAGCCAGCTTTGACTCTTGGCTAACCTGTACTATGACTACAAGTAGTATCTTTGAGGTGGGGCAGCGCACACGAGTCCACATATTCACGAAATCAATACACCACTCTGGATCCACTCCCGTCTCCCTACGAAAAGGTCATCCATAGCACTCACACTTATCTTGCGTATTTTATAATATCCATTTCCCTTGTCTATGTACCACATAAGCAATCCAAGTAGTCTATATCCGAGTACACGGCTATTCAAACAGAACATTTACCTTGCAGGGGTATACTTCTTCACATACGCTCCCGCCACTTATCGCCATGTGCACGTAAAAGGCACCTCAGCAACCTTCAAGCACAAGCCCAGCGAGGGTGTCAGCCACGACCATCAATCACACAAGACCCTAGTCCAGGTTTATCGCCTATTTGAGACTGAACCCGCAAGGAAGTCTGGCCGAAGTTTCCATAACGGCTCCAAACGATGTGTACAGGGTTCCCAAGCTCACCTCGACGGATGGTTCTACGCTTGGTACACCCGGCCACCGATGCATCTACCGCACCATACCCTACCTCTCCGGTCAGCGCTATGCACGGCTGCCAGCACATCCTACAAAAACGAGAAACTAGTTGCAACTCCTGGACAGAGATCAAGGCGATTAATAAGCCAAGAGGGTCCACTAGTTTCGGGCCCAATGCATGGTAGTATCTTGTCTTGTATAACATACACAGAACTTATTTCTTAAAGACGGTCCCAATGAGACAACCCACCATGTACTCCTACATGGCCTCTCATCGCTACCTTTTACCAAATCGGATCCACACACTTAGTTCTCACATAGCAGGACATGTTCACAACCATCCCGATTCATCACCTAGATGGATCAGACCCGACATGACTCTAAGCATAGCAAGCATAGTAAGAAATCATGGAAGAGTAAGCACAACAAGGTCAAACAGTTGCTACTCATGCTAAGTGGTTTTAACTATTTACTATGACAAAGACAGGTCATGAAAGGAATGGGTTCAACTACCAAGAATGTGCAACACTTGAATCATAATTTCCCTAATGCAGTAAAGGAGAAAATGGGCGAGAGAGTGGGTTTATATCAGTATGCTCAAGTGTGGTTGCTTGCCTAACACTTATAAAGATAACAAAGACTCTTCGTCGATGATAACGATCTCAACGTCGGAACCATCATCTACTAAGAAGGAACAAACACCGGAAAACGGGAGGGAGGAATAACATTCAATACAATGCTCAACCAAATGAATGGTATGGCATGTTAAGGTTCTGAATTGACCTAATGCAATAGCTAGTCATATTAAATGAAGTGAAATTCAAACGTAGTTCAAATTCCAACTCCAAATGTTATTTCATAAATTGTCCTAATCACAATATGTCCTAGTTGGTGGTGTTAAATTGTTCAAACATGAATGAACATGCCTTAAACAGATTACTCACTTTGTTCTGATCATTTTTCATATACACTTTATTTATTCTGAGTTACGGTTGAATTTCTATGATTTTTCAAAGTTTAGCTATTTTTTTGAAAATATATAAATCAGTTAAGATTTATTTAAATTCCAGAAATATTTACTGCATCATCATGACGTCACTGTGACGTCATGAGGTCAACGGCCTGGACAAAGTCAAACCTGACCAACGGGACCCACTTATTAGTTACCCATTTGATTAACAAGGGTCATTTAAACTAAATAAAATGTTATCTGGCTAATTAATCTAACATGGCCCACAGTCAGTGCCAGGGGGGTAGTTAGCCCCATCATTAGCGTTAATGACGGCGTCACGTCATCACGCGGGCTACGTCATCATGTCGGCGGCTAAATACCGGCGATCAAAATATGTGGCGGTGACTTGCCGTACTTGCGCTCCCGGTGCCCATTTAGCGAGCTAAGGGCTCCAGGGGAGCTCTTGCTCGTCCACACCCGATGGAGCAAATAGGAGGCCCGAGGGTCGTCGAAGACGATGGCGGCAAGCTCATCCGCGACGGCCAGAGCATGGGGGTGAGGTAGGCAAGGCTGGAGGGCATAGGGAGGTCAGCTGCTATGCTCTACGTGCTGTTGAGAACTCTAGGAGCACACCGGCATGCTCAGATACAAGAATCAACCGTTGTGACAAGTCGGCGAGGAGCTATCGGGTTGGGAGGCTACCTTAGATAGGGGGAGAAATCGGCATAGGGATAGGGTGGAAAACGGACGAGGTGCTCACAGTGCATCCACGGGGAGGGTCAGCAGGCTCGGAGGTGGTCGGAGTGCAGCGAATCAATGGCGATGTTCCAGTGATCGGGCTCGGCGAAGATGGGTTGATGGCGATGTTGCAGGCCTCCCGGGGTCACAAGATTTGGCTCGGAGCTGCAAGGCGTCGACGCAGAGCCGATGGACTCGACGGCAGGGCGAGGCAAAGGAGGTGGCCGTGGTGGTTAGTGGGGCATGGCCATGGATGCGTCGTCTAGGAGGGTGGAATGAGAGAAAGAGCAAGGAGGGACCGAAATGGGGGAGGCGAGGCTGATCCAGACGGAAGCGGGGCTCATCCCGGTCTCGCGCTAGCTCTAGGGAGCCAGGCAGGCAGGAGGCGGGGCGCCCAGGCCATGCGCGCCATGTCTGCCTTCACCTCTTCCTACTGGCAGAGGTATGGGACGACTGGCACGGGCCAGGTGGGCCGACCTCTCTTGGGCCGCAGGTAAGTTAGGTAAGCTCCTTTTCTATTTTCTATTTCAGTTCTCTATTTCTTTTAGTTGTTTTGATTTTGTTTCAGAACCAAATAATTTTTGAAAATCTTCAAACTTGTTCTTGTCTTTGTGTGGATTATTCCACACACAGATAACATTTTGTTTTTTTCTAATTTGGACTAATTGTTTTATTTAAAGCAGAACAAAATAATTAAACAATTCCCATAACAAGTTTCTATGGTTTCAAATATTTATTTTTATACCTAGGAAATGGTTGGTTTGGATCAGGTATTTTAGTTTACGAAAATCCCATTTCCTAGGGTTTTATGAAGGCTATTTTGGTTCATTGAAATTGTATTTAAGTTGAACCTAATTGAATTTGATTTGGTGCTAGGGTTTAACAATCCCCATTTCAAGTTCATTTGAATTTTAACATGATGCATGGATGCCACTGATGCAACTAACATGATTTTCTACAAACAAATTATAGGGCTGTGACAACATTCATGCTTTAGGGGGAGAGATAATAATGAAAATAAGAAGTGTACACTTAACAAGATAAAGAGGGAGAAAGTTCAAGGATCTCTTCCACTTGAAGGGGGAGAAATATCAAGGATCCCTTATTTCAGAAATACTTCTTAAGGAGAACAGAGAAGAATGAATAAATTTTGTTCTAAATTTGATTCTCATATGTTTTAGCCATTTTTGAGCCCTACCTACTCTCAATATCTACATGTTATGATTCAGGGAGAGTGGAAAACTTTCAAATCCATATCTAGCGGAGAAACCTCGAAACTTATTAGGAGACATATCATTCTCAAGAAACCATCTCTTATATGTCTTCCATATCTTGGTACTCTTTGTTTCATTTGCATTTGCACTATTAGAATACACTTGTGTTTCCTAACATTGTTTTTCAAGTGTGTTCCCACTGTTAAATGCTCAAGGACCTCAAGGTAACTATATGCATCATATTCTTGTTCAAGATGATCTCTTGCTTCTTGCACATATTGTTTGTGAAAGTGCGTTATATCGACTAGAGGGGGGTGAATAGGCAATTTTTACAAATTCATCACTTGAGTAATTTCAACTTGAGGAATTTGAAATGTGATGAATAACTAGTAGCGGATTAAGTACTCAAGTGCACAAGAAACATAGCAACAACATAGTCATCATGATGAAATGAAACATGCACAGATTAAAAGTAGCGTGATATAGGATAAGCAGGTGAGGAACAAGGTACCTTGAAGAACTTGAGGTGAGGAAATTGTGAAAGTATTCAGTCAAATTCTTCAAACAGTAATGAAACAATTTCATCAACAAGTATACAAGGAATAGAGGGGTTGAGGAAATAGAACCAGGTAGCTCGATGAAGACAATGGTTTGGTAACCCAGTTCCAACTGATGTGACATTCGTGCGTCTGGTTTGGAGCGGCCTGGTGTTTAAATCAGAGGACACACAGTCCTTATTGTATTCTCCTTGAGCTAAGGTCACAAAGTCCTCGCCCAACACTCGTGGTAAGTCTTCAGGGTAGACTTCTGAAACCCTCACAAACTGGTCACCCGACGATCCACAATTTAGTTCTGGATGCTCTAGACCAAGGTCACTCCGTGATCCTCAATTGACTGCAGGATGCACTAGACCATGACACCTAACCGTCTGGATGATACACAGTCCTCAAAGGTGACAAGCGTCGGTTCCACACAGGAACAATTTCTTCAGCGATGCTCAATCACTTTGGGTTTGGTGGTTTGGATTTGGGTTTTTCCTCATTGATGATTTTCTCTCAAAGTCCTCGGAGGATGGGTTGCTCTCAAATGACAAGTGTCAGTTCTCTCTCGGAGCAGCCAACCAAGTAGTAGTTGTGGGCGTGGCTACTTATAGCCAGGGTGCAACCTAACATGATAACACATAAATGCCCCCAATGATATGACCGTTATGTGGATGTGATGATTGGGCACAGCTGGCACTAAGCATAGCAACGGTCAGAATTTCGAACTATGAAAGTCCTCAGTCTTATCATGTTCCTCACTTGTTGGCAATTCACACTGGCAAAATCCTAAGTCCTCAGTCTAATCAATTTCATGGGACACCAGAAGGACATCATCTCTGTCACTGAAGAACTTGCCTGAACTGCAAGAGATTTCCAAAGGCTTTACTCGAAGGGTTGGATAGGTTGAGGCTTTTGGAGTTGAGCATGAGTTGGAAATTTTCCTTAGTATTACCTCAGCCCCCTTTAATAGTACGGTGTTTCCTATGACACAAAGAAAGGAAATGAAACTACGAAAACAAAAGTCTTCATGCTTCATAGTCCTCGTTCATATATTCAAGGTCACACCAACTTCTTCATTTTCAAAGTCTTCAAGGAATACCAAAGTCTTCAGAAAAGTCTTCACCAAAGTCTTCAGTTGAAGACATACATTTTTAGGGGTCGATAATCTCCAAATATATCAATCTCCTCATCGACTTATAGAGCCTATGTACACTCACAAACACATTAGTTCCTTAACGTATAAGTCTTCAATACACCAAAATCACTAAGGGGTACTAGATGCACTTACAATCTCCCCCTTTTTGGTGATTGACGACAAATAGGTTAACTTTTCAACGAGGATAATAATATGAAGTGTAAGCACTGAGTTTGAGGAATTTGATTGCAAGATATAGAAGAACTCCCCTTGAAGATGTGCATATTTGAGGAATTTGCTTTGGACTGCAAATGCACATGGTAGGTTAAAAACATGGAGAACTCCCCCTATCTCTTGTAATTCATGCACGCATTTGAACATATGATACGAAGAATTTGAAATGCATGATGAAAATGGTGTCTGACGAAATTCAGCATGCATGCATTTAGGTACTTGACGAAATAAGCATGCGGAAAGTAGTTCAAAAGAGTCAGGCCACCATCGGACTTAAGTTTAGAACTCAACCAACAAAAGCTTCAGAAAAGCAAGAGTTGTAACTTAAACAAAAACAACCCATATACAGAGACCCGCTTGAAGACTAACTGTTAGTGCATCTAGTGCCCCTTAGTGATTTTGGTGTATTGAAGACTTATAGGTTAAGGCACTAATGAGTTTGTGAGTGTACACAGGCTCTATAAGTCGATGAGGAGTTTGATATATTCGGAGACTATCGACCCCTAAAAATGAATGTCTTCAAGTTAAGACTTTGTTGAAGACTTTCTGAAGACTTTGGTGAAGACTTTGTGAAGACTTTGAAAATGAAGAAGTTGGTGTGACCTTGAAGATATGAATGAGGAATATGAAGTCTAAAGACTTTTGTTTTCGTAGTTTCATTTCCTTTATTTGAGTCATAGGAAACGACGTACTATTAAAGGGGGTCGAGGTAATCGTAAGGAAAATTTCCATCTGATGCTCAACTCCAAGATCCTCAACCCATACAATCCTTCGAGTGAAGCCTTTGGAAATCTCTTACAATTCAGACACGTTTTTCAGAGACAGAGACGAAGTTCTTCTGGTCTCTGAGGAAATTGATCTACCTGAGGAGTTAGGATTTCGCGAGTGCGAATTGCCTACAAGTGAGGATTATGATAAGCTGAGGACTTTCATAGTTCGAAATTCCGACCGTTGCTGTGCTTAGCGCCAGCTGTCCCAAATCGTTCTTACCCGCATAACGGTCATATCATTGGGGGCATTTATGACTTATCATGTCAGGTTGCACCCTGGCTATAAATAGCCGACCCCCACAACCACTAGTTGGTTGGCTGCTCTGAGAGAGAACTGACACTTATCATTTGAGAGCAACCCATCCTCTGAAGACTCTATGAGAAAATCATTAGTGAGAAAAAACCCACAAACAAAACCATAAAACCCATTGTGATTGAGCATCACTGAAGAAATTCCTGTGTGGAACCGACGCTTGTTACCTTTGAGGACCGTGTATCCTCCAGACGGTTAGGCCTCATGGTCTAGTGCTCCTGCAGTCAATTGGGGACCACGAAGTGACCTTGGTCTAGAGCATCCAGTAGTAAATTGTGGATCGCCGGGTGACCAGTTTGTGCGGGTTTTGGAAGTCTACCCTGAAGACTTACCACGAGAGTTGGGCGAGGACTGTGTGACCTTAGCTCAAGGAGAATACGGTAAGGACTATGTGTCCTGGGACTGTGTGTCCTCTGGTTTAAAAACCAGGCCGCTCCAAACCAGACGTACGACTGTCACAGCAGTTGGAACTGGGTCATCAAACCATTTTCTTCATCAAGCTATCTGGTTCGATTTCCTCAACCCCTCTATTCCTCATATATCTGTTGATGAAATTGATTGTTACAGTTGGAAGAATTTGACTGAAGACTTTCACAAATTCCTCACCTCAAATTCTTCAAGTTACCTTGTTCATCACTGCTTATCCTGTATCACGCTACTCTCTATTTGTGCAGGTTTCATTTAATCATGAAGACTATGTTGTTACTATGTTCCTCATGCACTTGAGTACTTATTCCGCTGCTAGTTATTCATCACATTTCAAATTCCTCAAAGTTGAAATTCCTCTACTGATGAATTTGTAAAAATCGCCTATTCACCCCCCTCTAGACGATATAACGCACTTTCAATTGGTACCAGAGCAGGTACTCCCTCGCTCTGTGTGATTTTGGTTTAACCACCTGGAGTTTTAGTTATGTTGACTTCAGGTATGATCAAGGTTTCCGCGGGCTGTCCTACCTTCGATGGGACAGACTACCTCTACTAGAAGAACAAGATGCGTATGCACCTTGAAGCTATTGACAACGATCTCTGGTACGTTGTGGAAAATGGTGTGCCCTCTATCGCTCCCACTATTACTGCTGCTAATGTGAAGAGATTCAAGCAACTCGACTCTCAAGCGAAGAATATCATCTGTGGTCGTCTGAGCAAAGGACAGTATGGTAGAGTGAGTGCTTTGGAATCTGCTAAGCTTATCTGGGATAGGCTGTCCAAAGTCAACGAAGGTGTTTCCACTCAACGTGACTCTCGTGTTGATGTTCTTCGCAATCTCTTCAACCGCTTCAAGAGGCTTGACAATGAAAATGTTCAGCAAACATTTGATCGCCTCACTCATATATCAAATGAACTTCAAGCACTGGGTGCCACTAATATGACTGACCATGAAGTGGTGAAGAAACTGCTTTGATCTCTCGATTCCTCATTTGATACTCTAGTGTTGATGATACAAGAACGTGGAGACTACAAAGCTCTTGATCCTGCTGATATTCTTGAGAGACTCAATACTCATGAATTCCAACAAGCTGAGAAAAGAGACCTCTACAGGCCAAGCTATGGAAGATCTCGTGCTCTGAAGGCAAAAGCAATTTCCTCATCTGAAGAAGAAGATTCTGAAAGCAGCCTTGGTGATCCTGCAGAACTAAGTCAGGAACTAGCGATGCTTGTGAGGAAATTCCAGAAGTTTTCAAGATGAGGTGGATTTGGAAAGTCATCAAAAAGTGGCTTGAGGAAATCAGATTCCTCAGAAGATTACAAAAGGAGAACATGTCATCGTTGCAAGAAGCCTGGCCACTTTATCTCTGATTGTCCTCTCTGGGAAAAAGACTCAAAGAAGAAGAAATACAAGGATGATAGTTCTAATGACTCGAAGAAAAAGAAGAAATCTTCAAAGTCCTCATCTGCAAAGTCCTCATCTTCAAAGTCCTCAAAGCACAAGAAGAATGGTTCCAGAAAGGCTCGAGCATTCATCAACAAGGAAATGGATTCTGAGGAAGAATCTGAAGAATATGAAGAAGAGGAAGAATCTGAGGAGGAATAAGAATCTGGTGTCGCTAGCCTTGCTCTCGCTACTGCGTTCGTCAGCAAGTCCATCTTCAATGAAGAATATGACCACTCCAACGACTCTGACGTCAACAATGATGATTATGCTCCCACGTATTGCTTTATGGCAAAAGGCTCAAAGGTACACAAACATCATTCCTCATCTGAATCTAGTGAAGGTGAATCTGATGATTATGTGAAACCTAGCTATGCTAAAATTGTTAAAATTGTCACTAAGCAACAAAGTGCACTTGAAAAACTTCAGAAAATGCTAGACAAAAGCGATGATCTGTTAAACCATGAAGTGGATCAGACTCAAACTTTTTCTGTTGATCTTAAAAGCCTTGAGGCAAAGTATGATAACCTTCAGAGTCATCATAATGACCTCTTAGCCGATCATGAGAAGATTTCATATGAATTTCTTCAAAGAAAGCAAGATCTTGAAAAGCTGAGGGTGTCAAATGAGGATCTCCAAAGGGAAAAGGATTCCTTCCTGGCTCAACAGATCAGTACCGCTCAGGAAGAATTTGTTCCACCTTCTTTGAAATGTATCAAACGTGAAAATGCTAATTCTTCACCTGAATGTTCAAATGCTTCTATTGCTGCAATTTCTTCAACTATTCCCATGATCTTAAATTCCTCATCTGAGGATACCACTAGTATCACTGATGACAATGCAGGGTTGAAGGAATTGTATATGACCGGCATATACAAAAGTCTCAAAGGGCATCAAACCCTTTGTGATGTCCTCAAAAAGAAGATTCTGAACAGGAACCCTAGGAAAGAGGGTATTGCCTTTGTGAGGAAACTCAACGCTGATGGATCGTACTTGACACCTGAGCAGTACCCCAAAACCTCATGGGTTGCTGCAAAAGGATCTCCTGTGGATCCATCCACTTTATCTGGCTTTACTTGTGAAACTTCATAATCCTCAGTTGAGTCACTTGACTCCAAGTACAGATTCTTCAAAAATAAGTCAAGTGAAGTATTTGCTAGATATGTTGTAACTAACTGCAGGAACGGTTCTCCTATGAAGAAAATCTGGGTTCCCAAGAGCTACCTAGAAAATCTTCAAGTGAATGTCCTCATGACACCACTCATGAAGAATCGGAACCCCAGACCAAATTCCTCAAATGGTCAAAATCATCATTCTCGTGCTAATGCCTCTGTTTCGCAGGGAAAACCTAAGAGTTATGAATATGTGCATTATTCTTCAAACCATTATTCATAAGTCCTCGAAGAATTTCTCTGCTTATTCATTTGAATACTCTAACCCTCCCCCTGTGAAACGAAGTGCACTTGCTTCAATGCCTCCCTTCTCACATGGTGCTCGTAGAATGATGAGTTCTTTGCCACCCCTCCAAATGTGGGTGGTGAAGAAAACAAACTGACATCTTGTGCAAGGTCAGGTCTCCAGATGAATTTGAACATCTGATGAATTTGCTGGAGACATGAGGAAATGCTTGAAAGGATGCAAGTTAACCATGATGAAATGAATTCTTCATTTCTCACGTCCTCACTCTACTTGCTTACTATCTTGTGTGATGAAATTTTGTTTGATGAAATTGATATCATATTCTTCACTCTGAAGCATATGAGTTCGTAAGTTGTACTAATTCATCTGCAGGATGATAATTTAAAAGCTACTGAGTGGGTTCTCGATAGTGGATGCACAAACCACATGACGGGTGACTAGAATCTACTGATGAATTTGCCACTCACTCCATCTCCTCTGAAGAATATCACCTACGTAGACAAAGGAAAAAAGCAAGGTATTGGGACTTGGTAAGGTTGCTATCTCAAAGGACCGAACCATTGACAAGGTGATGCTTGTTGAATCCCTCGGACTCAACCTTATGTCTGTTTCAATGCTTTGTGATCTTGATATGGTTGTCATATTTGGAAAATATCGTTGTGTTTTCATCATGGAATCTGACAATTCCAAAGTCTTTGAAGGCTTTAGGAGAGGAGACCTGTATATTGTTGATTTCTCTACAGGTCCTCAACCTGCCACTTGCTTACTTGCAAAGTCTTCAGAAGGTTGGCTGTGGCATCGATGACTTGGACATGCTGGTATGAGGAACTTGCACATGCTCGTGAAGAAAAAGCACGTCATGGGCATTGAAGGTGTCAAATTCCTCAAGGACCACCTCTGTGGTGCATGTGAGTCTGGGAAGATGACCAGATCCAAGCATCCCTCGAAGACAATCATGACCACAACTCGACCCTTTGAATTGCTTCACATGGATCTCTTTGGCCCCGCTCATTACTCCACGCTAACAAATTCTTCAAGTTTGTATGGATTTGTCATTGTTGATGATTACTATCATTACACTTGGGTGCATATTGTGTTGTACAAGACTGAAGTGCAGGATGTCTTCAGATGATTCGTATGAGGAATCTCCACACACTCGTGAAGAAAAAGCACGTCATTGGCATCGAGGGTGTCAAATTCCTCAAGAACCACCTTTGTGGTGCATGTGAATCTGGGAAAATGACCAGATCCAAGCATCCCTCAAAGACAATCATGACCACTACGTGACCTTTTGAATTGCTTCATATGGATCTCTTTGGTCCCACTCACTACTCCGTACTAACAAATTCTTCAAGTTTGTATGGATTGGTCATTGTTGATGATTACTCTCATTACACATGGGTGCATATCATTCTGTACAAAAATGAAGTGCAAGATATCTTCAGACGGTTTGCTTCGAGGGCCACCACCAACTTTGGTGTCAAGATCAAACATATCAGGAGTGATAATGGGACTAAATTCAAGAACACTAACCTTGATGAATATCTTGATGAATTTGGTATTACTCATGAGTTATCTGCTCCTTACACTCCTCAGCAGAATGGCATCATGGAGCGCAAGAACAGGACTCTTGTTGAGATGGTTCAAACCATGCTTGACGAATACAAAACTCCTCGTCGCTTCTGGCCTGAAGCAATTGATACTGCATGCCACATCATCAACAGGGTATATCTTCACAAATTCCTCAAGAAAACTTCATATGAGCTCATGACAGGCAAGAAACCCAATGTAAGTTATCTCAAAGTCTTCGGTGCAAAATGCTAGATCAGAGATCCTCACCACAGTTCTAAGTTTGCACCGAAAGCACATGAAGGTTTTATGCTTGGTTATGGAAAGGACTCGCACACCTACAAAGTCTTCAACACCTACCATCACAAGGTTGTTGAAACTGTAGATGTGCGGTTCGATGAAACTAATGGCTCGCAAAGAGAGCACCTGCCTTCTGTGTTAGATGAAAAATCTCCTGAGGAATCCATCAAGCTAAAGGCAACTAAAGATGTCATACCCACTGAGGAAATCATTTCAACAAATGAAGACTCTCATGCTGATATGCCTGAAGAAAATGGTGCTGATGAAACTCCTTAGCCTCGTCAACCTGCTCATCCAAGAGTAGCAAATGAAGTGCAGATTGACAAAATCATCGATGACATCAATGCACCAGGTCCTCTCACACGCTCAAAAGCTTCACATCTAACTAACTTTTGTGGGAACTTTGCCTTTGTCTCTATATTAGAGCCCACCAAAGTTGATGAAGCATTCAAGGAGCCCGAATGGATTCAAGCTATGCAAGAGGAATTGCATCAATTCAAGCTCAACAACATGTGGGAACTTGTCATGCGGCCAGATCCTCGCAAGCATAACATCATAGGCACCAAGTGGATCTACCGCAACAAGCAAGATGAAAATGGTCTTGTGGTGAGGAATAAGGCTCGACTTGTAGCTCAAGGCTATACACAGGTTGAGGGAATTGACTTTGATGAAACTTTTGCACATGTTGCTAGACTTGAAGCTATTCGCATATTACTGGCTTACGCTAACCATCATAATATCATCTTATATCAAATGGATGTGAAAAGTGCATTCCTAAATGGTAAGCTTGAGGAAGAAGTATATGTTGCTCAACCCCCAGGTTTGGAAGATCCTAAGCATCCTGACAAAGTCTTCAGACTAAACAAGGCCCTCTATGGCCTCAAGAAGGCCCCTCGGGCGTGGTACGACACTCTGAAGGAATTCCTCATGAAAAAAGGCTTCAAACCCGGTTCACTCGACCCTACTCTTTTCACAAAATCCTATGACAATGAACTGTTCATATGCCAAATATATGTTGATGATATTATCTTTGGATGTACTGACAAATGTTACAGTGATGAATTTGCCTATATGATGAGTGAAGAATATCAAATGTCTATGATGGGAGAGTTGAAATTCTTCTTAGGTCTTCAAATTCGTTAGCAATACAATGGCATCTTCATCTCACAAGAGAAATACCTCAAAGATGTTCTGAGGAAATTCGACATGCAAGATTGCAAAGGCGTCAAAACTCCAATGCCTTCAAAAGGCCATCTCTGCACTGATGAAAATGGTAAAGATTTCGATCAGAAGGTATACTGCTCCATGATTGGCTCCTTATTGTACCTATGTGCATCTAGGCCTAACATAATGCTAAGTGTTTGTATGTGTGCTCGATTCCAAGGAACTCTGAAGCAATCACACCATAAGGTTGTGAAACACATTCTTCGATACTTAGCTCACACACCAACACTTGGATTGTGGTATCCCAAGGGCTGAAATCTTCATCTCGTCGGATACTCTGATGCTGACTATGCTGGAGATAGCGTGGATCGCAAGTCAACCTCAGGCACATGTCATTTCCTCGGACGATCCTTAGTGTGTTGGTCCTCGAAGAAGCAGAACTGCGTTTCACTCTCTACTACAGAAGTTGAGTACATTGTTGCTGGCTCGTGTTGTGCTCAGTTACTATGGATGAAGCAAACCCTCAAGGACTATAGAATCAAGATGAAGAATGTGCCTCTTTTCTGCGACAACGAGAGTGCCATCAAGATTGCGTACAACCCTGTTCAACACTCCAAGACCAAGCACATCCAGATTCGTCATCACTTTCTTCGAGATCATGTACTCAAGGGCGACATCTCCATCAATCACATTCCTACTAAAGAACAACTAGCAGATATCTTCACAAAGCCCTTGGATAAAAAGAGATTTTGCAAGTTGCGGTGTGAGCTAAATATCTTAGAATCTTCGAATGTTCTTTGATGAAGAACACACATCCTAACATGTATGCAAAATTGATGACTTAGATGTGCAACACACGAAGTAACGTTTTTCTTCAATCAATGAAGACTAACTCTCTAAGTGTGAAGAAATTAACAAAGAATTTGATTCTCAGAACTCTACGACAATTGTAAGCGGTGTTTGAAATCATCATTCTTATATGGTGGGTTAAGCCACGAACCAAAAGTTGAAGTTCTTCGAAATTGAGTACTGTTGCAAATTCTTCAAATTATGAAATTCCTCAAATTTGCAAATTCCTCAAGTTTTTTCAAATTCATCAACTTTTCAAATTCTTCAAAACTTTTGAGACTCATATATACTTTTGAGTTTTTCAATGTCCTCAACAGAATTCACTTATTGCTAATTCTTCAAGTTGATTTTCATCTAAGTGAATGTGATCGGACCCTTTTCCCGTCTATGCTAAACTCAACCCAGTCTATTCACAAATTCCTCATATGTGCTCTACTTTGAATCTTGTTCAAAGTCTTTACTGTGTCCTTGACAGTTGAAGAATTTGCGAACGAAAACTTTGAAATCTTCACTACCAAAAATTTCGGCGGTTCCCGCTCAAACTGTTCCGATTCCCGCGCCTGGATAACCCATGATCCTCCACAATCTTCACTACCCAGGTCGTGGGTGACACCAGTCGCGTGGAGAGAAAGGGTCAGGGGCAATCATGTCCCAAATCTTCAGGAGGATCCGTTTTTACTTCCTCTATAAATGCCCCCTTCCCATCTACTATGCTCGGTTACTCCGCATCTCATCTCTCTCCCGAGCTCCATCCAAGCGGCACCGCTAAAGTCATCATCGCCGGTGAGGAAGAGCTTCGCTGTGTCAACCTCGTCGTCGCCGTACTCGCATCGGCCGCGGAAATATTCATCCCGCCGCCGCTGTAGCTATCTCCTTCTGCCAACCTAGGGCGTGGGAGATCTTAACGGACGAACCTCCTCATTTCATCTATGTGTTCGTCGTGTTCTTCACCAGGGTAATTAAAATTTATTTTTACTACCCATGTTTGATCCTCAACTACAACCACTATTCCTCATATATGTGTTTAAACATTATAAATCAAATACACAAGCACCTTCATCTCCTCATACCTGATACTTGATGTTTTATTCCTAAGCAATGACTTTCTTCAAGATTCCTCAATTGTGCGAATTCTAAATGTGCACAACTCTGGAACCTGAGGCTAAGAACACTTAGTAAAAATCCTCAAGACATCCATGGTCAAATTCCTCACACCTATCTCTCTTAAAAATTTTGAGAACGCATATGACCTCTTCAAATTCTTCGCACCTATACTCTATTCACAGGTACAACATGTCCGCTGATGAATCACTAGGTTCTCATCAACTTAACTCATTTGCAGCGCTACTTGAAGAAAAACTGTGTACCTCTTCAGAATCTTCAAGAGTTCATATTCCTCAAGTGAAGAAAATGTCTGATGGAAAGAAACGTCAGAAAGGAGGGAAAAAGCCAGATGTGCACACTGCATTTGAGATCCCTGAGGATCTATATGATGAATATTTCTCACCTGACAAAGAAACTCACGGAAAGGAGACGACCAAGCAGAGGAAGATCCGTCTGCAAAAGATTGAGAGGAGATGGTCCAAAGAATGGAGAGAATATTGTTATGTAACTCCAAAATACATGATGAAATTCGCTATGAAACCACCCTGCAGCAAGCCTCCTCTAGCTCCTAACCAAATTGCTGATCCTTCTAGCATCAAAACTGGTGAGGACTTTCCTGCCATGTGGGAAAAGCAACAAGCCAAATTGGCGAGGAAAGCCAAAGAGGCTGTGAAGAAATTCAACGAGGATTCTGCTGTTGCTGCCTCTGCCGGAGCCTCTGCTAGTGCTCCGAAGAAGATAGTAAAGAAACCTGCTCTGAAAATTGACTCTTCAAAATCTTCAGTGCAAATTCCTCAAGATCAAAGGCATCAGCCCAGAAAACCTTCAACTCCTAGAATTGTTGCTGCTCAGTCATCTGCAACTGTCAAAAAGTCCTCAACTCTAGTGCATCTGGCAACATGCAAAAGGACTGATTGTTTCACGTTAGTGCCGAAGCTCACTGCAAGCCCCTCCACTACTGCAAAGTCTTCAACCAGTCCCTCTACACTTAAACTAAAGAAGATAGCTGGATGTCAAAAACCAAGCTCTCACACCAGCAAGGCTCTGGTTACAATTCCCTCATATTCTTCTTCTGATGATGATGATGATGTTGATGATGAGGAATTGGTAGAAATCATCAGACAGATTCAGCACAGGGCAGCTGAAGCAAAGGGGAGCTGTGTTCCTCTCATGTTGGATCCCAAGTTGATCCTCAACTTCATTGATATATGGCATGTGGACCCAAGTACTCCACTTTCCTCACTAAATCTGCCTCCTGAAGTGGGTCATGTCCTCACCCACTTCATCTCTGAAGAACAATGGAAAAGAGAGCAAGCTCAGAGGGCTAAGAGGAATAAGACTCGCAAAGAAAAGTTTCTGCGCGAAAATGTGATGAACTTGACCCCAAATCAACTGGTCACAGTTCCGTCCGAAATTCGCACTCTCTCCTTGGATCAACAAAGATATGATGCTGAATGGCAGGGCACCAAGGTTAGACTCGGCAAGGCTGCTAATGCAGTTGTAAAGGATCACAACACCAGGGTTGCAGCTCGATCGCAACCACAAAAGACTCAGTCTGAAGAAAATGCTCAGACTGAATATGAAATTCCTCAGGCTGCTGATGAAAATGCTCAGCCTGAAGAAACTGCTGAAGAAAGAGCTTTTGCATCAAAAGCATCTGCCAGTGCTGCTGAGGAAACTCAGACCACTTATGAACTTGCCAGGACAACCCCCAATGTTGTGCCTCAAGAAACTGAACCACCCAGGGTGGCTGCATCAGTCGTTCCTGAAGAAACTACTCATGCTGAGGAAAATCCCCTCAAAAGAAAAGCATCAACTTCTGAAGCCCCTGTGTTGAAGAAGTTGAAAACTTTGACAAGTTCCTCAGCTACACCTCTTGATGCAACTCTAATTTCCTCGGCACCAGCCTATGCTATTGTGCCCACTGGAGAAGCATATGACATTCCTCACGAAGAAGAGAATCATTCGGCTGCTTCCTCAGAGCCTCTTGATGAGGAAATTGTCATTGATGACACTGCATCAACTCCCAAGGTATCATCGCCCCAGCTTCTGCTAACTGCTGGCGCTGAAGAAATTGATGAAGAAGTTGACATTTGTGACACTACTCCTGTCATCAATGATGAATATTGGGAATCTACACGCCCCAACTCACCTATGGCCACTCCTCTCATGTTGCTTCCTCAGTCACCTGCACAAACTGAGGAAATACCTGAAGATTCTGAACACCTGTATCTTCCAGACCCTGAAGAAATTCCAGCTGCAACAGCTGAGGAAATTGATGCTCCGGCCACTACTAAGGAACCTGTTCTACAATTCACTCAGTCTGTAGTTCCTCCCATGCCAACTAAGATCAAAGGGCGCAATCGACCAAATCTTCAACCTAAGCAACGAATGCCATTCAAAGGTTCGATCCGCCCCAAATTCCTCAGGACAAATTTCTTGAATGAACACATGTTCTTCAGAGGGCCAAATCTGTATGATTCTGCTCGAACTGGTCGCACAAGGTTCTGGACTCCTACTCAAATGAACTACGATGCCACAGTTCTATGTGACAAGAAGAAAATCTTCGAGCACCACAACATTCCTCATGTGGACATGGAGTCAATTCCATCATTCACGCCGGTGCTCCAAGTTCTTCGTGATGTTGGGCTTCTTCCCTTCTGTGTAGATGTCTGTGACTGGAACAAGGAGTTGATTCTTCAATTCTATGCCACTCTATACATTAGTGGAAATTCCTCAGACATCAACTCCTGGGTCTTGGACTGGATGACCGGAACAACTCACCTCACTGCTCCAGCATCTGAATTGCTTCGGTCAGTCCCAGAAGAAGCTCGCTGCATTCGCCAATTTGAACTGAAGCCTTATGCAGAGCTAGCCCCTTCAGATGCTGGAGGGTTGACCGAAGCAATTCAGATGCTGGAGCAGTGAGGTGAGTAGATCCGGTCATCCAGTCCAAGACCCAGGAATTGATGTCAGAAGCATCACCTATGCTATGCAGAGAGGCATAGAATTGAAGAATTAGCTCTTCATTCCAGTCGCAGATGTCCACACAGAATGGAAGAAGTCCTGCATCGAAGAACTGTGAGCACCGGTGTGAAGGAAGGGACTGTTTCCATATCCGCATGAGGAATTTGGTGGTGCTCGAAGACTTTCTTCTTAATCAAAGAGTACTGATGCATAGTAGTTCATCTGCGTTGGAGTCCAGAATCTGCTGCGACCGGCCCTTGCTGAGTCATATGGATTGGGCCCAGTGAAGAAAATGTGCTCATTGAAGAAATTTGACTTGAGGAATTTGGGGTTTTGAGCCTTTAAATGGCATCCTTGGCTTCGGCTGAAGGTTTGGCTTGAAAAAACCCACAATCTCCTTAGGCATAGGAGGAATTTCTTCAGACTAAGGAATTTGAGAAGCAATTTCCTCGATGACAGTTGGAGCAGCAATGTCATTAGCTAATGCAACTGGAATTTCTTTAGTGGCTGTAGCAGCCAAGTCATTAGATCCTTCATGAATTTCTTCAGTCTGGGATGGGGACTGAGGAATCTGTGACAGAGGAGTGGTCATCGGGGAATTTGGGTGAGCAGCTTCCTAACATTCATCATTGATGACAGGTGTTGTGTTGCCAGTGTCCACATCCTCATCAATTTCTTCAATGCCGGCCTCTTCAGCAGTAAACTAAGGCTGGGGCGATGATACCTATGGAGTTGAAGTATTTTCTTCCACTTCAATTTCTTCATCAATCTGCTATGTCGAAGCAGCAGAATGATCTTCTTCATCTTCATCATTTGGGATGACATAGTCAACACCAAATGGAACTATCTCATAGGTTGGTGCTGAGGAGATTGGGGTAGCATCAATGGGTTCAGTTGAAGATCTTGCTAAAGTCTTCAACTTCTTCACACTAAGGAATCTGAAGTTGATCCTTTTCTCTTTAGTGCCTTCTTCTCAGCAGCCTTAGTTTTCTTCACTTCTGATACAGAAAGAAGATTGATATTCTTCATCCTTAAAGATTATGCAATTTTAGCAGAGGGTGAAAGGGTAGCAGTTTCTTTAGGAACGACTGATGCAGACGTCCTTGTCGGTTCAATTTCATCAGTCGCAGCTATTTCTTTAGCATCGACATCAAAAGTGGGTTTGGCTGCCTTGGCATTTTCTTCAGGCACAACAGTGGAGGTTTCCCTGGCAGGTTCTTCAGCAACCTGAATTTCTTCAGCTGCGCTTGTAGTTTCTTTAGTAGGCTGAGCAGATTCTTTAGCCTGAGGAATTTGTGGTTGCGATCGAGCTGCAACCCTTGAGTTGTGATCATTGATGACTTTATCAGCTATATTGATGAAGTGAACCTTGGCAACTTGCCAGTCAGCATAGTATCTATTGAATTCCTCGGTGAGGTTTTTGATCTCACTGCATCTTCACAAGTTCCTCAGGAGAAAGCTTTCGAACATTGTTCTTCAAGAAATGCTATTTCTTGTATTGAGCCTTCTTGGTTTGTCTGGCCTTCTCGTACTTCCATTTTTCTTCAGCTATGAAAGTAGTGAGGACATGATCAGGACCAGGAGGCAGCTTCAAGTCATCAATTGGCATTTTGGGATCCTTGTGCCAGATATCAATGGAGTTCATTACCATTTTTGTATCTCGCCAACGAGGAATTTGAGTTCCCTTTGCTTGAGCCACTCGTTCTTGCTTGTTTCTGATGATTGTAGCCAATTCATCATCAGCAGCTTCATTAGAGGAATCTGATGGTATTGTGAACGCCACCTTCTTGGGTTGAGGACTTGGTCGAATGCCTCGTCCAGCAGTTGCTTTCATTTTCATCAGTGAAGGACTAGTTAAGGACTGAGCTTGGGCAGAGGAACTTGCAGAAACCCCGGAAGCAATTCAAATGCCCTTAGTCCTTTCACATGTTGCAAGATGCACTAGTGTTGAGGATTTTGAGGCAGTAGTTGATGATTGAGCAGATACAGAGCCCATAGCTGAGGCCTTTGAAGACATTGCCTGAGGAATCTACTGTGAGGATTTTGAAGTTGAGGACTTTGACTTCTCAGCAGACTTCTTGACAGTGATTTTCTTCGGAGCACTAGCACAGGCTCCGGAAGAGGCAGCAGTACTAGAGTCTTCATTGAATTTCCTCATAACTTCCTTTGCTTTCTTGGCTAGCTTGGCTTGCTGTTTTTCCCATTCATGAGGAAAGTCATTACCAGTTTTGAGGCTAGTGGGATCAGCAATTTGATTGGGAGCCAAGGGTGGCCTGGTGCATGAGGGTTTGACCATGAATTTCTTCATGTAGTTGGGAGTGACATAGCGATACTCCTTCCACTCTCATGCCCATCTCCTCTCAATTCTCAGTATGCGGATCTTTCTCTCCTTTGTTGTTTCTTTGCCGTGAATTTCTTCATCTGGCGTGCAATATTCCTCATACAAGTCATCAAGTATCTCAAAAGCAGTCTGTACATTAGGCTTCTTTCCACCTTTCTGTGGCTTCTTCCCATCAGCCATTTTCTATGGCTGAGGATTCCAAATTCTTGAAGATTTTGAATAACAGCATAGTTTTTCCTCAAGAAATGCTGCAAATGAGTTAAGTTGATGAGAACCTAGTGATTCATCAGCGGACATGTTTGTACCTGTGAACAGAGTATAGGTGCGAGGAATTTGAAGAGGTCATATGCATTCTTAGAATTTTTTCAAAAAACATCAAGTGTGAGGAAGTTGACCATGGGTGTCTTGAGGATTTTCACTAAGTGTTCTTTGTCTTAGGTTCCAGAGGTGTGCAAATTTTGAGGATTCACAAAATTGAGGAATCTTGAAGAAAATCATAACTTAGGGAAAACATCAAGTGTATGAACATGCAAGGTGCTTTAGAATGAGATTCTTGAAAAATAAAGACCTTTGAGAAGATTGTGGAAAACATGAAGATCAAACAAGAGTAGTAGAAATAGATTTTATTTACCCTGATGAAGAACACGACGAACTGTGAGAAGAAATCGAGGAAGTTCGTCAGTCAAGATCTCCCACATCCTAGCTTGGTAGAGGGAGGTAGCTACAGCGGCGGTGGGGTGAAGACTTTCGCGGCTGATGCGAGTACGATGACAGCGAGGTTGAGGCAGTGAAGCTCTTCCACACTAGCAGCGATGATTTTAGCAGTGGCGCTAGGTTTGAGCTCGGGAGAGAGTAGGAGTGAGGAGTAACCGAGCACTATGTAAGGGGAGGGGTATTTATATCGGAGGTGAAAACCAATATATCCGAAGATTTTGGACAAGATTGCCCCTGACTCTTTCTCTCCATGGATATCTGTCACCGACGTACTCAGAAGTGGTGATATTGGGGGATTGTGGGTTATCCAGTCGTGGGAATCGGAACAGTTTGAGCGGGAAACGCCAAAATTTTTGATAGAATTTTTTTAATGTTTCCGTTCGCAAATTCTTTAGTTGTCAAGGATACAGTGAAGACTTTGAATGAGTTTCAAAGTAGAACGCATATGAAGAATTTGTGAACAAACTAGGTTGAGTTTAGCATAGAGGGGAAAGGGTCCGATCACATTCTCTTAGATGAAAATCAACTTGAAGAATTAGCAATAAGTGAATGGTGTTGAGGATATTGAAAAGTTGATGAATTTGAAAAGTTAATGAAGAACATAAGTTTCATAGTTTGAAGAATTTGAAAAGTTGACGAATTTGACAAGTTGAGAAATTTGCAAACTTGAGGAATTTGGAAATTTGAAAAATTTGCAAAATGACGAAAAACTCAACTTTGAAGAATTTCAACTATGGTTGGTGACACTACCCACCGTATAAGAATGATGACTTCAGATACCACGTACAATTGTCATAGGGTTCTGAGAATCAAATTCTTCATTAATTTCTTCACACTTAGAGGGTTATTCTTCATTGATTAAAGAAAAATGTTACTTCGTGTATTGCACATCTAAGTCATCAATTTTGCACAAGTGTTAGGATGTGTCTCTTTTTTCAAAGAACAATCAAAGATTCTAAGATATTTAGCTCACACCGCAACTTGCAAAATCTCTTTTCATCCAAGGGCTTTGTGAAGATATCGGCCAGTTGTTCTTTAGTAGGGATGTGGTCAATGGAGATGTCGCCCTTGTGTACATGATCTCGAAGAAAGTGATGACAAATCTGGATTTGCTTGATCTTGGAATGTTGAACTGGGTTGTAAGCAATCTTGATGGCACTCTCGTTGTCGTAGTAGAGAGGCACATTCTTCAACTTGATGCCATAGTCCTTGAGGGTTTGCTTCATCCACAGCAACTGAGCGCAACATGAACCAGCAGCAATGTACTCAACTTCACCAATAGATAGTGACACGCAGTTCTGCTTCTTTGAGGACCAACAGACTAAGGATCATCCGAGGAAATGACATGTGCCTGAGGTTGACTTGCGATCCACACGATCTCCAGCATAGTCAGCATTAGAGTATCTGACGAGGTGAAGACTTGAGACCTTGGATGCCATAATCCAAGCATTGGTGTGTGAGCTAAGTATTGAAGAATATGTTTCACAGCCTTATGATGTGATTCCTTGGGTGTTGCTTGGAATCGGGCACACATGCAAACACTCAGCATAATATCAGGCCTAGATGCACATAGATACAATAATGAGCCAATCATGGAGCGATATACCTTCTGACTGAAATCTTTACCATTTTCGTTAGTGCAGAGGTGTCCTTTTGAAGGCATTAGAGTTTTGATGCCTTTGCAATCTTGCATGTCGAATTTCCTCAGAACAACCTTGAGGTATTTCTTTTGAGATATGAAGATGCCATTGTCTTGCTGACGAATTTGAAGACCTAAGAAGAATTTCAACTCTCCCATCATAGACATTTGATATTCTTCACTCATCATATAGGCAAATTCATCACTGTAATGTTTGTCATTACAGCTAAAGATAATATCGTCTACGTATATTTGGCATATGAACAGCTCATTGTCATAGGATTTTGTGAAAAGAGTTGGGTCGAGTGAACCGGGTTTGAAGCCTTTCTTCATGAGGAACTCCTTCATAGTGTCGTACCACGCCTCAGGGGCCTACTTGAGGCCATAGAGGGACTTGTTGAGTCTAAAGACTCTGTCAGGATGCTTAGGGTCTTCAAAACCTTGGGGTTAAGCAACATATACTTCTTCCTCAAGCTTACCATTGAGGAATGCACTTTTCATATCCATTTGATATAAGATGATATCATGATGGTTAGCATAAGCAAGCAATATGCGAATAGCTTCAAGTCTAGCAACAGGTGCAAAAATTTCATCAAAGTCAATTCCTTCAACCTGTGTGTAGCCTTGAGCTACAAGACGAGCCTTATTTCCTACCACAAGGACATTTTCCTCTTGCTTGTTGCGGTAGATCCACTTGGTACCTATGATGTTATGCTTGCGAGGATCTGGTCGCTTGACAAGTTCCCACACATTGTTGAGCTTGAATGGATGCAGTTCCTCTTGCATAGCTTGAATCCACTCAGGCTCCTTGAATGCTTCATCAACTTTGGTGGGCTATATGATTGAGACAAAAGCAAAGTGCCCACAAAAGTTAGTCAAATGTGAAGCTCTTGAGCGAGTGAGGGGACCTGGTGCATTGATGTCATCGATGATTTTGTAAATCTACACTTCATTTGCAACTCTTGGATGAGAAGGTTGACGTGGTTGAGGATTTTCTTCAGCACCATTTTCTTCAGGTGTATCAGCATGAATGTCTTCATTCGTTGGAATGACTTCCTCAGTGGGTATGACGTCTTTAGTAGCCTTCAGCTTAATGGATTCCTCAGGAGACTGTTCATCTAGCACAGAAGGCAGGTGCTCTCTTTGCGAGCCGTCAGTTTCATCGAACCGCACATCTATAGTTTCAACAACCTTGTGGTGGTAGGTGTTGAAGACTATGTAGGTGTGCGAGTCCTTCCCGTAACCAAGCATAAAACCTTCATGTGGTTTTGGTGCAAATTTAGAACTATGGTGAGGATCTCTAATCCAACATTTTGCACTGAAGACATTGAGATAACTTACATTGGGTTTCTTCCCAGTCATAAGTTCATACGAAGTCTTCTTGAAGAATTTGTGAAGATATACCTTGTTGATGATGTGGCATGCAGTTAAATTGCCTCAGGCTAGAAGCAACGAGGAGTCTTGTAGTCATCAAGCATGGTGTGAGCCATCTCAACAAGAGTCCTGTTCTTGTGCTCCACGACGTCGTTCTGCTGAGGATTATAAGGGGCAGATAACTCATGAGTAATACCAAGTTCATCAAGATATTCATCAAGATTTGTGTTCTTGAACTCAGTCCCATTATCTCTCCATATATGCTTGATCTTGACGCCGAAGTTCATGGAGGCCCTTGAAGCAAATCATATGAAGACATCCTACACTTCAGACTTGTACATAATAATATGCACCCAAGTGTAACAAGAGTAATCATCAATAATGACAAAGCCATACAAACTTGAAGAATTTTTTAGTGTGGAGTAATGAGTGGGGCCAAAGAGATCCATGTGAAGCAATTCAAAGGGTCGAGTCATGGTCATGATTGTCTTCGAGGGATGCTTGGATCTGGTCATCTTCCCAGACTCACATGCACCACAAAGGTGGTCCTTGAGGAATTTCACATCTTCAATACCAATAACGTGCTTTTTCTTCCCGGGCGTGTGCAAGTTCCTCATACCAGCACGTCCAAGTCGTCGATGCCACAACCAGCCTTCTGAGGACTTTGCAAGTAGGCATGTGGCAGGCTGAGGACCTATAGAGAAATCAACAATATACAAGTCTCCTCTCCTAAAGCCTTCGAAGACTTTGGAATTGTCAGATTCCGTGATGACAACACAACGATATTTTCCAAATACGACAACCATATCAAGATCACAAATCATTGAGATAGACATAAGGTTGAACCCAAGGGATTCAACTAACATCACCTTATCCATGGTTCGGTCCTTTGAGATTGCAACCTTGCCTAAACCCAATACCTTGCTTTTTCCATTGACAGCGTAGGTGATATGCTTTAGATGAGATGGAGCAAGTGGCAAATTCATCAGTAGATTCTTGTCACCAGTCATGTGGTTTGTGCATCCACTATCGTGGACCCACTTAGTAGCTTTTGGAGGTTCATCCTGTAGATGAATTAGTACAACTTACGAACTCATATGCTTGAGAGTGAAGAATATGACATCAATTTCATAAGATAGAATTGCATCACACAAGATAGTAAGCAAGTTGTGTGAGGACATGAGAAATGAGGAATTCATTTCTACATGGTTAGCTTGCGACCTTTCAAGCATTTCCTTAGGTATCCAGCAAATTCATCAGATGTTCAAGTTCATCTGGAGACCTGACCCTGCATAAGAAATTAATTCAATTTCTTCACCACACACATCTGGAGGGGTGGCAAAGAGTTCATCATTCTGCGAGCACCATATGAGAAGGGAGGCATTGAAGCAAGTGCTCTTCGTTTCACAGGACAAGGGTTAGAATACTCATATGAATAAGAAGAGAAATTCTTCGAGGACATATGAACATAATGATTTGAATAATAATGCACATATTCAGAACTCTTAGATTTCCCGTACGAAATAGATGCATTAGCACGAGAATGATATTTTTGACCATTTGAGGAATTTGGTCCAAGTGAAGACTTTGGTCCATACGAGGAATTTGATCTGGGGTTCCTGTTCTTCATGAGTGGTGTCGTGAGGACATTCACTTGAAGATTTTGTAGGTAGCTCTTGGGTACCCAGATTTTCTTCATAGGAGAACCGTTCCTGCAGTTAGCTCCAACAAATCTGGCAAATACTTCACCTTTCACTACTGGAATCAGTCAATTTGCCGTCTACCAACTCTTTGTCGTCTGCTAGCAGACGGAAAAGAGTGTCTTTGCCATCAGCTAGCACAAAGCAGACGACAAAGTGCTGGTGGACGGCAAAGAGGGGCTTTGCCATCTGCCAGCTCTTTGCCGTCTGCTAGCGGACGACAAAGATTCTTTCCCGTCAGCGAGCGGACGACAAAGAGCTGGGTGGGGTCCAGTTGATGGCAGTACTGTAATGGCCCACCACCCCACCTCTTTGCCGTCCGCTAGCGGAGGGCAAAGAGGTGGATACCTAAACCGCTAAATTACAACCGCGCCCCCGCACCCCCACGCATCTCATCTCTCTCCCCCGACCCATGTCCCCAACCCCCATCCCCCACCGCGCCCCCGCGCCGGCCGCCGCCCCGCCCCCGTGCTCCCGGCCGCCGTCGCGCCGCCGTCGCGCCCCCGCTACCGGCCCTCGTCGCGCCCCTGCCGCCGGCCGCCGCCCGCGCCCCCACCGCCCCCACCCCCACCGCCCACGCCCACCGCCGGCCCTCGTCGCCCCCACCGCCCCCACCCCCGCCACCCATGCCCACCGCCAGCCGGAAGCCACCCCGCCCGCGCCCACCACTGCCCGCACCCCCCGCCGCCCGCGCCCCCCCCCCCCCCCGCCGCCCGCCGCCCGCGCCCCTCACCCCCACCACCTAAGGTCTTTGCCGTCTGCCAGCAAACAGCAAAGCACGCTGTTAAGCCCCTAACGGAGCTAAGTTGCCACGATTGCCGTCCAGGACCTTTGCCGTCTGCTGGTAGACGGCAAAGATTCAAAGGTCCCTTTACCATGGCTTATTCAGCCGGACGGTTGGCTGTCTGCTAACGGACGGCAAAGCCTTTGCCGTCCGGGATGCATGCCTTTGCCATCCAGGATGGCTGACGGCAAAGTGCTTGATTCCTGTAGTGTTTCTGATTTTTGAAGAATTTGTAGTTGGAGTCAAGTGACTCATGAGAGGAATATGAAGTTTGACAAGTAAAGTCAGATAATGTGGATGGATCTACAGGAGTTTCTGTTGTATCAACCCATGAGGTTTTGGGGTACTGCTCAGTTGTCCAGTAGGATCCATCAGCGTTGAGTTTCCTCTCAAAGGCAATAACCTCTTTCCTAGGGTTCCTATTCAGAATCTGCTTTTGAGGACATCGCAAAGGGTTTGATGCCCTTTGAGACTTTTGTACATGCCTATCACATACAATTCCTTCAACCCTGCATTTTCATCGGTGATACTTGTGGTATCCTTAGATGAGGAATTTGTGACTATTGGAATAATTGAATAATTTGCAGCAATAGAAGCATTTGAACATTCAGGTGAAGAATTAGCAGTTTCACGTTCGATGCATTTCAAACAAGGTGAAACAAATTCTTCCTGAGCGGTACTGATCTGTTGAGCCAGTAAGGAATTGTTTTCCCTTTGGAGATCCTCATGTGACACCCTTAGTTTCTCAAGATCTTGCTTTCTTTGAGGAAATTCATAAGAAAGCTTCTCATGATCGGCTAAGGGAGCATTATGATGACTGTGAAGGTTATCATACTTTGTCTGAAGACTTTTGAGATCATGAAACAGAGTTTGAGTCTGATCCACTTCCTCATTCAACAGATCATCGCTTTTGTCTAGCATTTTCTGAAGCTTTTCAAGTGCACTTTGTTTCCTAGTAGCAATATTAGCAAGTTTGGCATAGATAGTTTTCACATATTCATCAGATTCACCATCACTTGATTCAGAGGAGGAGTGATGCTTATGTAGCTTGGAACCTTTACCCATGAAGCAATAGGTGGGAGCGTAATCATCATTGCTGACGTCAGAGTCGTTGGAGTAGTCATTTTCTTCATCGTTGATGATGGACTTGCTGACGAAAGCAGTAACGAGAGCAAGGCTAGCAACACGAGATTCAGATTCCACATCAGATTCTTCGTCTTCTTCTTCTTCTTCTTCAGATTCTTCAAATTCTTCTTCTGAGTCCATTTCCTTGCCAATGAAAGCTCGAGCCTTTCTGGAACCATTCTTCTTGTGCATTGAGACTTTGAAGATGAGGACTTTGTAGATGAGGACTTTGAAGATTTATTCTTTTTCTTCGAGTCATCAGAATTGTCGTCCTTGCACTTCTTCTTCTTCTTCTTCTTCTTCTTCTTCTTTGATTCTTTGTCCTAGAGAGAATAGTCAGAGATGAAGTGACCAGATTTCTTACATTTGTGACAAGTTCTTTTCTTGTAGTCATCTGAGGAATCTGATTTCCTCAAGCCACTTTTTGATGACTTTCCAAATTCACCTCTCCTTAAGAACTTCTGGAATTTCCTCACGAGCATTGCTAGCTCCTGACTTAGTTCTTCAGGATCACCAAGGCTACTATCAGAATCTTCGCCTTCAGATGAGGAAATTGCTTTTGCCTTCATAGCACGAGATCTTCCATAGCTTGGCCTGTAGAGGTCTCTCTTCTCATCTTGTTGGAATTCATGAGTATTGAGTCTCCCAAGAATATCAGCAGGATCAAGTGACTTGTAGTCTCCATGTTCTTGAATCATCAAGGCCAGAGTATCGAATGAGGAATCAAGCAATCTTAGCAATTTCTTCACCACTTCATGGTCGGTGATATCAGTGGCTCCCAGTTCTTGAAGCCACTGGAGATATCAATGAGACGATCAAAAGTTTGCTGAACATTTTCATTGTCAAGTCTCTTGAAGCTTTTGAAGAGATTGCGAAGAACATCAACACGAGAGTCATGTTGAGTGGAAACACCTTCTTTGACTTTGGACAGCCTATCCTAGATAAGCCTAGAAGACTCCAAAGCACTCACTCTGCCATACTGACCTTTGCTTAGATGGCCACAGATGATATTCTTTGCTTGAGAGCCGAGTTGCTTGAATTCCTTTGTATCAGCAGCACTGACAGTGGGAGAAATGCGAGGAACACCATTTTCCACAACGTACCAAAGATCGTTGTCAATTGCCTCAAGATGCATGCACATCTTGTTCTTCCAGTAGGGATAGTCCGTCCCATCGAAGGTAGGACATCCTGTGGAAACCTTGATCATACTTGCAATCGACATAACTAGAAATCCAGGTGGTTAAACCAAAATCACATAGAACAAGGGATTACCTTGCTGTAATACCAATTGAAAGTGCGTTATATCGAATAGAGGGGGGTGAATAGGCGGTTTTTACAAATTCATCACTTGAGGAATTTCAACTTGAGAAATTTGAAATGAGATGAATAACAAGGAGCAGATTAAGTACTCAAGTGCATGAGAAACATAGCAACAACATAGTCATCATGATGGAATGAAACATGCACAGATTAAAGGTAGCATGATACAGGATAAGCAGGTGAGGAACAAGGTAACTTGAAGAATTTGAGGTGAGGAAATTGTGAAAGTCTTCAGTCAAATTCTTCAAACGGTAATTATCAATTTCATCAACAAGTATACGAGGAATAGAGGGGTTGAGGAAATAGAACTAGGTAGCTCGAAGAAGATAATGGTTTGATGACCCAGTTCCAATTGTTGTGGCAGTCGTACGTTTGGTTTGGAGCGGCTTGGTGTTTAAACTAGAGGACACACAGTCCCAGGACACGTAGTCCTTACCGTATTCTCCTTGAGCAAAGGTCACAAAGTCCTCGCCCAACACTCATGGTAAGTCTTTAGGGTAGACTTTCGAAACCCTCAAACTGGTCACCCGATGATCCACAATTTACTGTTGGATGCTCTAGACCAAGGTGACTTTGTGATCCCCAATTGACTTCAGGATGCACAAGACCATGACGCCTAACCATCTGGAGGATACACAATCCTCAAAGGTAACAAGCATCGGTTCCACACATGAACAATTTCTTCAATGATGCTCAATCACTTTGGGTTTGGTGGTTTGGATTTGGGTTTTACTCACTGATGATTTTCTCTCAAAGTCCTCGGAGGATGGGTTGCTCTCAAATGACAAGTGTCAGTTATCTCTCGGAGTAGCCAACCAACTAGTGGTTGTGGGGTGGGGGTGGCTATTTAGGGCCAGGGTGCAACCTGACATGATAAGACAAAATGCCCTAAATGATATGATCGTTATGTGGATGTGATGATTGGGGACAGCTGGCGCTAAGCACAACAACAGTCGGAGTTTCAAACTATGAAAGTCCTCAGGCTTATCATGTGAAAGCACATTTGCTCCCTTGGTGGTTTTGGTAATTAATAATAGCATATAAGTCATTGAACTAATATTTCCACCAAGTATATTTCAGGAAATGTTCAATGATAGGATTGGCAAAAGGAGACTGTGGAAATACCCCAAGATGCCAGGAAATAGGTTGGCCAAGCTTCAAGCAAGAGGACTCTACATTTTATATTTGTGAGAAATCACTTTGAGTCCATAGGAAAGCCAATACTATTAAAAGGGGGTAAGGTTTTGTTGGTGAACAATATGCTCAAACGTGCACAAGTGATAGTCGCCAAAAACATCCACAAACTCTCCCACCAAAGTTTGTGTATACTTAACACTCAAAATCGGTGCAACCAACTTTCCCATACCGGTGCCATCAATTCCAAAACCTAGACAGACTCTACCAAACCCTAGCAACTTCGATGCAACCAATTCCATACGGTGCCACCGAGTTTAGGTTGCAAACTTTCTGTTAAGTAAATTCACATTTTCGGTCCCACCGAGAATGTTGGATCGGCATCACCGAGATTGGAAATCTAACCGTTGGTTACCTTATTGGTGCAACCGAGTTTCCTATATCGGTCTCATCGAGATTCAAAAGTTGCCACCTTTTGGTCACTTTGGTACCACCGATATTAACACGTCGGTGTCACCGAGTTGATCATTTTGTGTGTAACGGTTGGATTTTTGGGGATGCCTATATATGCCCCTTCACCACCACCTACTCGAGAGAGAAGCACTCAGAACTATTCCATACCTATCCTATCAGATTTTCTGAGAGAGAACCACCTACCCTTGTGTTGAGGTCAATATCTTCCACTCAAATCATATGGATCTTGATTTCTAGCCTCTCCAAGTAGCTTTCCACCAATCCCATCTCTTCCACCATGCCAAATCTGTGAGAGAGTGATTGGGTGCTGAGGAGTCTATCATCTTGAAGCACAAGAGATGGGAGTTCATCGTTATTACCGAGCCTATTACCTTTTGGAGGGTGGTGCCTCCTAGATTGGTTAGGTGTCGCTTGGGAGCCTCCTACTTCGTGTTGTGGAGTGAACTAAGAAGTTTGTAAGGGCAAGGATATCGCCTACTTCGTGAAGATCTACCCATAGTGAGGCTAGTCCTTCGTGGACAGAAGTCGTTATGGAATAGTCAAGGTTGCTACTTCGTGGACCCTTTTGGGTGGAGCCCTCCGTGGACTCTCGCGACCGTTACCCTCCGTGGGTTGAAGACTCCATAAACGTGGATGTATGATAGCACCACCTTTCGGAACCACAGGAAAAATCATCATGTCTACAACTGTGTTTGGTCTTCCTACCCTATCCCTTCTATACATGCTTCTTGTTACTTTCCACTGCTATATACTCTTAGACTTGCATGTGTAGAGTGTACTTGACTTGCCATGAAATGCTAAAAACTATCAACCCTAAAACTTGGTGTAGGCAAAACTTTTATTTGGTCAAGTAGTCTAATCACCCCCCCTCTAGACATACTTTTGGTCCTACATCATGTTCTGCACTTGTAGGAAATTTGCACTTGTGAAATCCTAACTCCTCAGTCAGATCAATTTCATCAGAGATCAGAAGAACATCGTCTCTATCACTGAAGAACTTTCCTAAACTGGAAGGGATTTCCAAAGGCTTCACTCAAAGGATTGGCTAGGTTGAGGCTTTTGGAGTTGAGCATCAGTTGGAAATTTCCCTTAGTATTACCTCGGCCCCCTTTAACAGTACGGTGTTTCCTATGACACAAAGAAAGGAAATGAAACTACGAAAACAAAAGTCTTCATGCTTCATAGTCTTCGTTCATATCTTCAAGGTCACACCAACTTCTTCATTTTCAAAGTCTTGAGGGAATACCAAAGTCTTCACCAAAGTCTTCACCAAAGTCTTCAGTTGAAGACATAAATTTTTAGGGGTCGGTAATCTCCGAATATATCAAACTCCTCATCGACTTATAGAGCCCGTGTACACTCACAAACACATTAGTTCCTTAACCTATAAGTCTTCAATACACTAAAATCACGAAGGGGCACTAGATGCACTTACAGTTTGCAAGAGTGAATCTTAAACATGAAATCATTTCATTCACATATATTTGATGCATATTGCCAAGATATACATGACTTCTCATGTCCTTCCTACTATGTGTGTGTTCATTCATTCAAAAGAAACTATCCTCAAAATGGATTGCACACATCTAGGGGGAGCTTGTATTAGTCATGTATCCTTCAAAGTCTTCACATATTTCTGCATATCTTCAATTGAAGCTTTGATTGTATGTTGTCATCAATTACAAAAAAGAGGGAGATTGAAAGCACAATATGATCCCTTGGTGGTTTGATAATTCATGACAACATACGTTGTCTCTTGGACTAATACTCCGTCAGTCCCAAAATTCTTGTCTTAGATTTGTCTAGATATGAATGTATCTAGTCATATTTTACTATTTAGATACATCCATCTCTAGAAAAACCTAAGACAATAATTTTTAGACGGAGGGATTACTTGTATCTAGTGTATTTCACATAAAGTCCATAGAGAAGGTTGGATAAGGAGTGTGAAGAGTATCCCCAAGAATAAGAAGGAGAAGGAATAGCATTGGCAAAGCTTCAAGCAAGAGGAATCTACATTTTACTTTATGAGAAATCACTCCGAGTCCATAGGAAAGCCAATACTATTAAAAGGGGTAAGGTACTATTAGTGAACAAAATGCTCCAAGTGCACAAGTGATAGTCACCAAAGACACCGACAAACTCTTCCACAAAAATTCTGTCCAAGCCGATCATGTAAATCAGTGCAACCAACAATTCCAACTTGGTCCCACCGATTTCCCACTCAAACAGAACACTCCCAAACCCTAGATCATCGGTGCAACCGATTCTGCTTCATGCCACCAAGTTCAGCTTGCCACCATTATGTTACCTCGATTCTCAAAATTAGAAATTCCGAGATTTTGGATCGGCATCGCCGAATTGTGGATTCTGACCGTTGATCACCTTATCGGTACTTCTAAGATCTTTGTATCGGTCTCACCGAGATTCAAAAGTTGCTACCTTTGGAGCAACATGGTACCACCGGGATTCACATTTCGGTGTCACCGAGTTAGTCACTTTAGGTTTAACTGTTGGATTTTTGGATATGCCTATATATACCCCTCCAACACCACTCACTCAAAAGAGAAGCACTCAGAACAGATCCCAACTTATCTCATCAGATTTTCTGAGAGAGAGCCACCTACTCATGTGTTGAGATCAAGCTATTCCATTCCATCCATTTGAATCTTGATCTCTAGCCTCACCAAGTTGCTTTCCACCCAATCAATCTCTTCCACCAAAGCCAAATTAGTGAGAGAGTGATTGAGTGTTGTGGAGTCTATCATCTTGAAGCACAAGAGCAATGAGGTCATCGACATTATCGAGCCTATTACCTTTTGGAGGGTGGTGCCTCCTGGATAGGTTAGGTGTAACTTGGGATCCTCCTACTTCGTGTTGTGGAGTGAACCAAGAAGTTTCTAAAGGCAAGGAGATTGCCTACTTCATGAAGATCTACCCCGAGTTAGGCTAGTCGTCCTTGGACGTAGGCCATCATGGTATAGACAAGGTTGTTTCTTCGTGGAACCCTCCATGGGTAGATCCCTCAATGGACCCTCACGACCGTTACCCTCAGTGGGTTAAAGTCTCCATAAATGTGGTCGTGCGATAGCACCACCTATCAAAACCACGGGAAAAATCTCCGTGTCTCTCATGCGTTTGATCTCCCTATCTCAACTTCTTACTTCCATGTGCAATATCTTTATTTTACGCCGCTATACTTGATAACTTGCATGTCCAGGGTGTGATAGACTTGCTATAATTACTCAAATTAGCCAACCATTAACTTTGGATATTGTGTAGATTTTGATTTGTGCTAGTAGTCTATTCACCCCCCATCCAGACATACACTTCTAGTGTGTAACGCCCAAGAGGCGATCCTATCCTTATTTTGGCTCGAGGGCCTCGACAGGGATAGAAGCACATCTCGTCGTTTTGCAAGAATGGCTATCATTATAAGTACATGTATAGAAGAGATGAGTATATGGAATTGGCTTACACTCCCCACAAGCTACAACAAGATCACATCATCACAACAACATATTCAAACTTCATACATAAAGCAGGGTTCAACTACAGATGAAATCAAACGATAAAATTACATCCATCCTTGCTATCCTAGGATGCCGCCTGGAACCCATCCTAGATTGATGATGAAGAAGAAGAACTCCAAATCGAACAAGCATCGCGCTCACATCAAATCATCGCATTACCTATACCTGCAACTATTGTTGTAGTAATCTATAGGCCACATGGGACTTAGCAATCTCATTTCCAAGGGTATCAAGACTAGCAAAGCCTAATGGGTGAGGTATGGTTAAGCGGTGTGGCTGCAGCAAGCCGCTAAGCATTATTTGAGTTGCCAACTTATGAATACATAAATTAAAGTGTGGTGGTCTACGCATAACGGGCGTGAACTAGTAATGATCACTAAGTGATGTTGAACACCTACTTACGTCAAACATAACCCTACCATGTTCTCTCTCGGATAAGGACTCACGAGAAGATACATTCACGATTACACACACAATTGGTGTATTTTATTTGAGTTTACTTCAAGTTTGCTATGACCGGGTGTTAAATAAAGTTTCCAAGTTTGCCACATAACCGCAGGCACGGCTTTCCAAAAGATTTAACCCTGCAGGGGTGCTCCAGCTCATCCATCAACTAACCACACACCGCAGGAATAACCTCGACCATGAATCTCATGATCTTCCTAAGCAATTCCACTAGAAAACAGCCACCTCAAGATAGCCTGAAGTATTAATGGAATTCCTCCTCACGCAAGACATTCGAGAAAGGTAAAACAAGTCCGGCAAGACCGCCCGACAGGCCAGATCCCAATAGGAGTCGCGGGTATCTTTGTCTCAGGGCACTACCAGATTGGTCTAGCTACAGGAAAAAAATCAATCCCCGTGTTTCCTCGAGGTGGCCCCGCAAGCAGTCCGGTTTGGACCAAAACTCATGAGGAGCACTGGCCCGGGGGTTGATTAAATTATCCACGGGGTCCGAAATGTCCCTAGGCAAGTTGTTAGTTATTAGGCAAATGTAGTACCGATGTTGGGCCTTGCCAGACAAGCTTGATCCTAAAACAAAAATCAAGGGGGTCCCCACAACAACCCCTATTATGTTAGGAGCACTCAATTGTGGAACATAATACCGGTTCACAAGTAACTAGGGTAGCAAGAGTGGAACAAAACACCAAGCAAAAGGCCAAGCATTCCACCCTTTACCAAGTATGTGCATTAAATTAAATAACAATAATATTGCGATAACAAAAGAATGTCCATGTTGACACATGGAACCAATTGCACCTGTAGCTAGAAACACTATAAGAAGGGCTAAGCAAGTAGTAACATAGCCAAACAAAGGTTTGCTGGGATGTGGAGGGGTTAGAGGCTTATCATGGCAATGTTGGGAGGCTTGACATACAAGTGGTAGGTAACGTGACATAACGATAGAAGCGAGACAACTAGCAAGGCAATGATAGTAGTGGTATCCAGGGAAATGTGTCATCTTGCCTGAGATCCTGTTTGGAAGAAGAACAAATCCGTGAAGAAAACGATCCGTGAAGAAGGCAAACGAATCCTCACACTCCAAACACTTTCGGAACTCTATCGAGAAGAAGAAATCCGGAACAAACAATCAACACATGATACACCACAACATATGCATGACATGATGCGCAAACAAATATGATGCATGTCTGGTTGATTATGCAATGCAAGGCAAATCACATCAAACATCTACTACACATTAAAGTGAAGCTCAATATGCAATGAGTTGCATATTGACGAAACTCCATGATCGATTTATTTAGTTCACTCCCGTTTATTTACTCAGCAAGGTTAAATGTTCTTAAACATGGCAAGAGGTGAAGCATTAATAAACTACACTATCTAGGCATCTTAAATGAGGCCAGAAACAAGTTATAGTATTTCCAAAACATCCCCATAAGCCTAATATGAATTTGGTCCAGATCTTTATTAAACATATTTTATATTTGTTAAACATGAAAATAAAGTCTGTCATGAGATTCTTCCTTGCGTTGCCTGTGTCCCGCGTCTTCGACCAGCCACTAGGTGAGCCGCTCGTCGCTGCAGCCTTTCCTCCCTCACGTTAAAAGGGTTTTGAACTTAAAAGGGTATTCAAAACTATTTCAAACAGGGGCTAATAATGTCAGATAGGATTTTTTAATTGAAACAGTATAGAAAAGGTTTTCAAATATTTTTACAAATGGCACCAATAAATTCTATGGAATATTCTAGGATTTTAGGTGAAATAATATTGAGCATTGGGTAAACACTGAGCCCTCTGGGATTTTTGCAAAATCCCACAAAAAAGAAAAAGGAAAAAGGGGCTAGGGACCCTGGGCCAAAGCCAGCCTGCAACTGGGCCGGCCAAGAGGCCAACCAGCCCAAGCGAACTGACGCGCGCGCGCCCGTGTTCAAACCTGGCGGCTGGGGCCCGAATGTCAGTGATAGAGAGGGGATGAGAAGGGAGGTAAGGATGACAGGAAGGCCCTGCTTGTCATCTCCAACCTAGCGGCAGGGAGGCTGGCAAGCTTACCGGCAACGATGCAGGGCACGGTGAGGCTAGTCGGAGGTGGGAACAGACTCAGCGTCAAGTCATCGTTCCCCTAGAGGTGGAGGGAAGGTCGGGGATGCACGGGTTCACCGGCGACGAGGAGGCACGGCGGAGCCGCTTCGGGTGGAGGTTGCTGGCATCGATACTTCAAGCAAAACGATCGGGTAGGAAGGGAGAGCAATGCAGGGGCTCTCTGGGTCTCAATGGAGGAGGAAGGGAGGCCGGAGGGGGCTGGTAGCCCGAGATCGACAAAGCCCCGACGCGGTGGTGCCTCGGTCGATCCCGAGCACTGGTGCTCCAGGCAGTCACTGGGGTGGCTCAAGGGGTGGTTGGAACTGGAAGGGGGCCAAGGGAGGAGAGGGGGGGCTCGGGGCCCTTTTTATAGCTCGGATGCGAGTTCACCGAGGAACCATGCGCCAGCGAGGACGTGGCCAAGGCCAGAGGGAGAGAGATCCCGCTGGGCTGCTCGGGTCTGTACCAGGGGTTGGTCCACGATGAGCGGGAGCAAGAGAGAGAGAGAGAGAGAGAGAGGAGTGTGCACGTGTGAGCCTGCTCACTGGCCGAGCCGGGCGGCGCTTGGCACGCGCAGGTGGAGGGAGAAGGAGGGGGCCAACATGGTGGCATGGCGCGAACGCCGAGGGGGGCCATGTGGCGTGAGGGGGAGGCCCGAGGCCGCCGGAACCAGGCAGTGGGCAACGGCTACAGTGCTTGTCGGCACTGTAGCGTGCTCCAAAGCGCGCGTTTGGCATCCCACGGCATGCCAATGGCATTTTGTGCACGGCCAAAGTTGTCTAGGGGAATCTAGGGGCATCTAGGTTAAGAGAAAATGCATTGGATGCCCCAGGGGAAGAATAGAGTAAGAGGGAAGGGGAGAGAGAGCTCCTGACAGGGCTGTCCAGAGGTGAAAATGGGGGATTTACCCCCATCTTTATGTGGCTTATGGACTTGAGATTTTTACTAGAGGGGTAAGAGGTGATGGAGCAAGTATGGTAAAAATTTGGAGGAAAGGGGAAAAGTAAAACATGGTCAAAACATGATTTTACCAAACCTGCAGAAGGTGTTTGATGGGGGTTACGGCAAGGAAATGGACTTTGCTTGCCATGATATTCGACAGGATCAAAGGGTGGTTGAAAATAGGCCTGATCACCAAGTTTGAGATGGTATGAAGAAAGTTCACAATGTGACTTTGTGGAAACCTAGAAATCAACAGATTCTGGTTTCTGTAGATCTAGAAATGCTAAGCTATGACCCTTGATGCACAACTTAGTGTAGCATCATCATTTGGTGATTAGAACATGTCCACAAAGTTTGGGGTAAAGGGGAGAAACTTCACAATGTAAAGTTGTTCAAATTTGAATCTGGACAGGAAGGGGTTTGGAATAGTTTGATGAACCAAATCAACTTGGATTGGGATGAAACTTTTCAAGATCATCACCTATGATAGTGTTGACTTGCTGGAATTTTTCTGGAATTTATTGAGAATATTTCTTATAGAAATATTTCAAAAGCTTGATTTGTACAGAAAGGGTTTTGAGGGTGTTTTCCCATTATTTTGAACATGATCATGTGTTGAAACTCATATATATGGAAAATATATGTCCACTGAGTCTCCCTAAATTTACTCAAATATTTTGCAAGCATTTAAATAATTTTTCCCTATGAAAAACCAGTTCTGGTCTTAAGAAAAAGCTTTAAATAAAATATTAAAACAATATCTAAAATTAATATTTGGTGGTTTTGGGAAGTCATAAATATAGTAGGTTTGAAGTAAAGCCTTTGGGGAAGAAGGATACGCCCAATTTCAGGACTTGCAGCGCAAACCTCATTTCAGGGGGTTTTCAAAACATAATTTGAATAAATCCTTTTTGGTCAAAATAAAATTTGATAAAATAGCTTTGGGCACTATTCACATGGCATGATCATTGGGCAAGAAGTTTGGGTCAAGCAAGATGAATATGGAGAGGGATAGAATCTAGGAGTGCCATACACAATCAACCAAACAAGCAACAAGCAATAATTCAAACAAGCACAAGCACTGAAAAAGTTTTAATTGGTTCAAAATTTTGTGAATCCAAGCATAACCAGTGATACAAACATAGGGTGTGTCAGACCTACCCCCCTTACAAGAATCTCGTACCCGAGATTCCTAGGCTAAGCGCTAAAAAGACAAGGGAACTCGGATCTAAGATAATCTTCATGCTCCCAGGTTGTTTCGTCTTCAGAGTGATTGCTCTAATGGACCTTGGAGTACTTGCGGCTTCGGGTGCAACGTTCTGCTTCATCCAAAATGCGAATTGGCCTCACATGATAAGTGAGGTCTGGCTGAAGATCAATGGCTTGATGGTCGATGTCCTTGTAGAGGTCGGGGCGGTCGGGAACTTGCAAACACTTTCGGAGTTGTGACACATGAAAGACGTTGTGATCATCCGACAGCTCGGAAGGTAGTTCTAGCTGATAGGCAACTTCCCCTCGCCTATCGGTGATCTTGAAGGGGCCGATGAACCTTGGTGCAAGTTTTCCTTTGACGTGGAATTGCTTAGTTCCCTTGAGAAGCGTGACACGGAGGTAAACATGGTCTCCAACAGGGAAACTCATGTCCCGACGATGAGATTTGGCGCAGCTCTTCTGTCTTGTCTTGGTGGTCTCAAGGCCCTCTCGGACGAGTTGAACTTGCTCTTTTGCCTCGCGGAGGATATCTGGTCCAAAGACTAACCCTTCTCTGGTCTCTGACCAGTTGAGGGGAGTATGGCACTTGCGTCCGTACAACACCTCAAATGGTGCCATCTGAAGACTCGACTGATAGTTGTTGTTGTAGGAGAACTCAGCAAATGGCAAGCAATCTTCCCACTTGGCTCCATAAGCCAGGACACAAGCACAGAGCATATCCTCGAGTATCTGATTTACTTGTTCTGTTGGCCCACCGGCCTGGGGTGAAAAGCAGTGTTGGAGGACAGCTTAGTTCCCAAGGCTTCTTGGAACCTATTTCAGAATCCTGAGGTGAACTGGGTGCCTCGGTCCGATACGATCTCCTTAGGAACTCCATGGAGGCTCACAATCAGGTTGATGTAGAGGTTGGCCAATTGGTTCCGTTGTAGGTTGTCTTGACCCAAATTACCCAAATAGAATCATGTCCTTTACTTGACATTGGTAAACCGGTGATGAAAGCCATCCTAACTTTGTCCCACTTCCATTCAGGCAATTTGAGAGGTTGCAATAGCCCATAGTTTTTTTCAGGATCTTACCTGGCTCTTCTAATCTTGTTCGGACATGTTCTGAAGTTCTTTTCTAATATGACGTAAGAATGAATTTCATCAGTCATATGCCTTCTCGAAGATCGCTTCTAAATCATTTTCATTGTTGGCTCAACCTTCTATATTCATTATTCCAGAGTGTCTCAATAATTCATGGTGTTGCTTCTCATCATTATTCTCAGTATTGTAGACCAAAGGAGAGTTTCTCTTAATCTTGGTCCATTCTCTTGATGATTTGTCATCTCATCTTGATGCTTTCCTCTCAAATAGTTTCCATTCATGAGAAATGTCTACCATATCTATCCAGTGAATTCAGAGTTGTTTTCATTTCTCGATCCTCCTGAAGGCCATCATTTCAGAAGATTCCTCGTTCTCAGCTTTCAGCTTTCGTTCTCAAATTCTTCTCAATTGTTGTCCCGTCGTTTGTATCTCAAATATTCCGGTGCCTTGTCAAGTTTTCCATTAGATGGATTGTGATCTCTTCGTTCCCATGTATCTTTGTTCAATCATAGTATCCTCATTAGTTTGTGAATTCTTACTGGTGTTCTCATTCAAGACTTCTTCAAGTTTGTGATCTCTCTCTCTTTCTCTTCAATTCTTTGCAAGAAGAATAAGTGGTGTGAGAATTCCGTGGCTTGTCATCAATTTAACTTGATGAAGGATAAGCATGAAATAATTCTTATTCTTGTTGGTCAAGTGATTCCCATCATTCTTCCAGAGTGTTAATGATATCAAATTATCGATATCAAGTGTTCTCATCTTTTATTTTTCGGAGTTCTAGCTCTCTCAAATATCTATTCGCAAAGCTTCATCTAAAGCATAGACGGGCCTCAATATTGTCGTTTCGCAACCTTCAATTCATTTCTATCATCCTTTCATCCCGGAGTTCTTCCCAATTTTTCTTAATGGTGGTTTCTAAAGGATGTAATTCTTTATCAAAGTATTCTTCAAGATTCTTGTTGGAGGTGCTCAAGTGTTCCTTATCTTGGATTTCCAATTTCAATTCCTTCTCCATTGTCTTTTGAGATGTTGTCATTAAATTCTTGATTATGAGGAGTCTCGAAGGAAAATTGTCGAGTATGGGATAAGTAAACCCATCATGTCTTCTCGGAGTTATCTTCAATGGGATTTCACCTAAAGCATTTCCTAAGGATTGTTGCTATCATGGTGTCATAAATGATGCAAGTTTTCTCCTCCTCTTCTTGGTGAAAGAAGTTTTTCATCTCTTGTTGCTCTCAAGCAATCAATTGTTTCTGTTGTGGCAGGTTGTCACCTCATAGTTTTGAGATGTTTTCCGCAAGCCCATAACAAGCTATACTTTTCTTTGTTGATTCTCCATCAACTCCGTTCACCTATGCTTCTCAAGTTCAATGGTGGTAGAAGTTGTTATTTTCTTCTCCATTCTTTTCCTTCCATCAATCTAGTTTCTATTCTCTTGTTATGGAGGCCTTGTGATGTTGCTATCTTCAATCTATCATCTTGCTTTGTTAAGATCATGATCTTCCCTTTCTTGTCCATTAACTAGAGTGTTGTGAAATCTTTTCATGATACTTCCATCTTACGAAGTTTTGATTCTAATCCAAACGAAGTTTGGTGTCTCTCTTTCAATTTATGTCCATCATATCAAATTTTGCCTCTCTTTTCTACTGAAGTGCTGCCCAAATTCCTTGTGAATTCTTCCTTGTTCTCCGTGTCTCCTTCATCTCGTTGAAACCTTCAATGATCGCTGGTTTCACTCGTCGTCAGAGAAGCAACTAAGTTTACCTCTTAATCTTTCTCTTCCCCTTCTCATTCTTAGATCTCGGGACGAGATCCTCGTGTAGTATGGGAGGGTTGTAATAGCCTGGGACCGATGCTCCAGAAGATTACCCTTTTATTTCCATTATCGTCTGTGTTTCATATGGTTGTTTCATTCATCATCGCATCATCTGCATGGCATCATCACTTGTTTTCAAAAACTTGCATCCGTTCGTGTTCGTCGGTTCTCTCAGTTCGTGTCGTTGTCCGTTTCGAGTCCAACCACACACGCACACGCCTGCGGCATTGATAAAATATTGTTTTTAAAATGCATATGAAATATTCTTTGATTGGGTCGAAACTTGGCGTGTTGTCTTGTTATATTGTAGGTAGGTCGCCTACCAAATTTCTTTGCATTCCGAGTTTGTGTGATACCTGAACGGTCGATAGTAGTGGCACCTTCATCGGTTTATTAGTGGATGTTTTGGTGTTTCTAAAACTCGTGTCACGGGCCACAACCTCCCTCTCTCCTCAGCCCACATCCCCTCTCCACAGCCTGCTAAGTCCACCCACAACCTAGCATAAACTAGAGCGTTCGATGGTGATCGTAGGGCTCAAAATGGTCTCGAAATCCCCTCCTATTAGCTACCTACTATTTATAGTAGATGAACTCTGGCTAAATCAGTGCAAACCCTAGCCCCTAGCCTACCCTAATCCCAGCCGCCACTGCTCCTCGCTTTCCATGCGCAGCCAACCAGCCTCCTCCATTGGGATCCTCCCCGATGCAAAAATCTCACCTCCTCTCGATCTATTCCCCTAGACCCAATCCAGCCACCCACCAGTTCATCATGGTCGTTCGTGACCAGATTGGGCGACGCGGGAGGCGTCCCTGTCTAGCGACCGAAGCCCCCGAGGAGAGCTCCATCGCTTGCTCCTCCTCTCCCTCGATTCAGTCAAATGACCATGACCCTTGCGCCCTCGCCGGTGAGCCGCCTTGCCGGAGACCACATCCGGGACCATGGTACCCGTGCCCCTTCTTGTTCCATCCTCCCTATGAAGCTCTCCTCCCTGTTCATCTCCCTTCCCTGTACTATTCTTGATGAGCCCTTCTCCATGGCTACTCGTGTCCGATGTCATGCCGGCCGGCCGCCGAATGCCCCAGCACCGCGTCGCTCGGGAGCTCGCCCAACTCCTGTCGCCGCCGTTGGACCTCGGCACCTCGCCACCGGCTCCCTCGGCCCCGTCGCGTCTTCTTCTCCAGGAGGTCTTGCGTCGCCTAAAGCTACCATGGACGCCAAGGCCCGAGATCACCACCAGTGCCGCCTAGCTCCTTCATCGCCAGAAACGGATTCCGCAACCCCAGATCCGGTCATCCCCTTCGCCATCTGGAATCCCCGGCGTCGCGCTGGAGCCAAGCCACTACTGCGGTTCCCTGCCATGGCTGCCTCTTTCTCTGAGTCAAGGGGGCGAGAACGAGGCGAGCGCCCCGACGAGCGTTGACGGCGTGTTGTTCCGCGTGGGCCTCACCCTAGCCCAGGTGGCCAGGGCCCGCTCGTCCCCAGCCCAGCCGTCCCACCGACATGGGCTAGGCCCACTATGGTGAGCTTCAGCTATGCCTTACCCCATGTGTTGTTTTGTTTTCAATTCGCCATGTGCTACTGTTGGACCTCTAGTCAGATTCAGCCTGTTAGTTTTTTTTCTGTCCAACGAATTTTGTAATTATCCACGAAATAAAAGAATTGTAGAAAAAACCCTGTTTTTGAATAACTAATAACTAATTAACCGTGCGTCGGATTGAAAGGATTTAAATATGTAAAATGTTTAGAATTTCTTCTAGATTCACAATATCCAACTCTCACATGTGTTTAAAATGTTTAAGTTGTTGTTTTCATTAATTTTCCGTAAATCTCATGTTTTCAAATGTTGCCAATTAATATTCATGCATTGAAATAAACATGCCCTGTATGAAAAATGACTAGAATTTTTGTAGATTCATAATATGCCACTTTCATCCATGTTTGAAATATTTATAATGATGTTTGCATGCAATTTCCATTAATGTCATGCTAAAATGATTTATTTCATAACTACAAAACCGTAGCTCCGATAGAAATGCTCCGCATACGTAACTTGACTAGAAAAATGTGTAGAATCTCATGACACACTTTATTTTCATGTTTAACAAATATAAAATATGTTTAATAAATATCTGGACCAAGTTCATATTAGGCTTATGGGGACATTCTAGAAATACTAAATGTTGTTTCTGGCCTCATTTAAGATGCCTAGATAGTGTAGTTTATTAATGCTTCACCTCTTGCCATGTTTAAGAATATTTAACCATGCCGAGTAAATAAACGGGAGTGAACTAAATAAATCGATCATGGAGTTTCGTCAATATGCAACTCATTGCATATTGAGCTTCACTTTAATGTGTAGTAGATGTTTGATGTGATTTGCCTTGCATTGCATAATCAACCAGACATGCATCATATTTGTTTGCGCATCATGTCATGCATATGTTGTGGTGTATTGTGTGTTGATTGTTTGTTCCGGATTGCTTCTTGTCGATAGAGTTCCGAAAGCATTTGGAGTGTGAGGATTCATTTGTCTTCTTCACGGATCGTCTTCTTCACGGATTTGTTCTTCTTCCAAGCGGGATCTCAGGCAAGATGACACATTTCCCTGGTACCACTACTATCATTGCCTTTCTAGTTGTCTCGCTTCTATCATTATGTCACGTTACCTACCACTTGTATGTCAAGCCTCCCAACATTGCCATGATAAGCCTCTAACCCCTCCACATCCCAGCAAACTTTTGTTTGGCTATGTTACTGCTTGCTTAGCCCTTCTTATAGTGTTTCTAGATGCAGGTGCACTTGCTTCCATGTGTCAACATGGACATTCTTTTGTTATCGCAATATTATTGTTATTTAATTTAATGCACATACTTGGTAAAGGGTGGAATGCTTGGCCTTTGGCTCGGTGTTTGGTTCCACTCTTGCTACCCTAGTTACTTGTGAACCGGTATTATGTTCCATAATTGAGTGCTCCTAACATAATCGGGGTTGTTGTGGGGACCCCCTTGATTTTCGTTTTAGGATAAAGCTTGTCTGGCAAGGCCCAACATCGGTACTACATTTGCCTAATAACTAATAACTTGCCTAGGGATATTCCGGACCCCGTGGATAATTTAATCAACCCCCGGCCCAGTGCTCCTCATGAGTGTTGGTCCTAATCGGACTGCCTGCAGGGCCGCCTCGAGGAAACTCGGGGATTGGTTTTTTTCCCGTAGCTAGACCCATCTGGTAGTGCCCTGAGACAGAGATACCCGCGGCTCCTATTGGGATCTGGCCTGTCGGGCGGTCTTGCCGGACTTGTTTTACCTTTCTCGATTGTCTTGCGTGAGGAATTCCATTAATACTTTAGGCTATCTTGAGGTGGCTGTTTTCCAGTGGAATTGCTTAGGAAGATCGCGAGATTCATGGTCGAGGTTATTCCTGCGGTGTCTGGTTAGTTGATGGATGAGCTGGAGCACCCCTGCATGGTTAAATCTTACGAAAGCCGTGCCCGCGGTTATGTGGCAAACTTGGAAACTTTATTTAACACCCGGTCATAGCAAACTTGAAATAAACTCAAATAAAATACACCAACTGTGTGTGTAATCATGAATGTCTCTTCTTGTGAGTCCTTATCCGAGAGAGAACATGGTAGGGTTATGTTTGACGTAAGTAGGTGTTCAGCATCACTTAGTGATCATTACTAGTTCACGCCCGTTATGCGTAGACCACCAGACTTTAATTTCTATATTCGTAAGTTAGCAACTCAAATAAATGCTTAGCCGCTTGCTGCAGCCTCACCACTTAACCGTACCTCACCCATTAAGCTTTTCTAGTCTTGATAGCCTTGCAAATGAGATTGTTGAGTCCCCTGTGGCCTACAGATTACTACAACAACAGTTGTAGGTATAGGTAATGCGATGATTTGATGTGAGCGCGATGCTTGTTCGATTTGGAGTTCTTCTTCTTCATCATCAATCTAGGATGGGTTCCAGGCGGCATCCTAAGATAGCAAGGATGGATGTCATTTTATCGTTTGATTTCGTCCGTAGTTGAACCCTGCTTTATGTATGAAGTTTGAATATGTTGTTGTGATGATGTGATCTTGTTGTAGCTTGTGGGAGTGTAAGCCAATTCCATATACTCATCTCTTATGTACATGTACTTATAATGATAGCCATTCTTGCAAAACGATAAGATGCGCTTCTATCCCTATCGAGGCCCTCGAGCCAAAATAAGGATAGGATCACATCTTGGGCGTTACACACTAGAAGTGTATGTCTGGATGGGGGTGACTAGACTACTAGCACAAATCAAAATCTACACAATATCCAAAGTTAATGGTTGGCTGATTTGAGAAATTATAGCAAGTCTAGCACACCCTAGACATGCAAGTCATCAAGTATAGCAGCGTAAAATAAATATATTGCACATGGAAGTAAGAAGTTGAGATAGGGAGATCAAACGCATGAGAGACACGAAGATTTTTCCCGTGGTTCTAATAGGTGGTGCTATCGCACGACCACATTTATGGAGACTTTAACCCACTGAGAGTAACGGTCATGAGCGTCCATTGAGAGATCTACCCATGGAGGGTTCCACGAAGAAGCAACCTTGTCTATACCATGATGGCCTACGTCCAAGGACGACTAGCCTAACTCGGGGTAGATCTTCACGAAGTAGGCAATCTCCTTGCCTTTAGAAACTTCTTGGTTCACTCCACAACACGAAGTAGGAGGCTCCCAAGTGACACCTAACCTATCTAGGAGGCACCACCCTCCAAAAGGTAATAGGCTCAAAAATGTCGATGACCTCATTGCTCTTGTGCTTCAAGATGATAGACTCCACAACACTCAATCACTCTCTCACTGATTTGGCTTTGGTGGTACCAAGTTGTTCCCAAGGTAGAAGAGATTGATTGGGTGGAAAGGAACTTGGGGAGGCTAGAGATCAAGATTCAAATGGATGGAATGGAATAGCTTGATCTCAACACATGAGTAGGTGGCTCTCTCTCAGAAAATCTGATGGGATAAGTGGGGATCTGTTCTGAGTGCTTCTCTTTTGAGTGAGTGGTGCTGGAGGGGTATATATGGGCATATCAAAAAATCCAACAGTTACACCTAAAGTGACCAACTCGGTGACATCGAAATGTGAATCCCGGTGGTACCAAGTTGTTCCCAAGGTAGCAACTTTTGAATCTTGGTGAGACTGATACAAAGATCTTAGCAGTACTGATAAGGTGATCAATGGTCAGAATCCACAATTCGGTGACGCCGATCCAAAATCTCGGAATTTCCGATTTTGAGAATCGAGGTAACATAATGGTGGCAAGCTGAACTTGGTGGCACGAAGCAGAATTGGTTGCACCGATGATCTAGGGTTTGGAAGTGTTCTGTTTGAGTGGGAAATCGATGGGACCGAGTTGGAATTGTTGGTTGCACTGATTTACATCATAGGCTTGGACAGAATTTTTGTGGAAGAGTTTGTCGGTGTCTTTGGTGACTACCACTTGTGCACTTGGAGCATTTTGTTCACTAATAATACCTTACCCCTTTTAAAAGTATTGGCTTTCCTATGGACTCGGATTGATTTCTCACAAAGTAAAATGTAGAGTCCTCTTGCTTGAAGCTTTGCCAATGCTATTCCTTCTCCTTCTTCTTCTTGGGGATACTCTTCACACTCCTTATCCAATCTTCTCTATGGACTTTACGTGAAATACACTAGATATAAGTAATCCCTCCATCTCAAAATTATTGTCTTAGGTTTTTCTAGAGATGGATGTATCTAAATAGTAAAATATGACTAGATACATTCATATCTAGAGAAATCTAAGACAAGAATTTTGCGACTGACGGAGTATTAGTCCAAGAGACAACGTATGTTGTCATGAATTATCAAAACCACCAAGGGAGCATATTGTGCTTTCAATCTCCCTCTTTTTTGTAATTGATGACAACATACAATCAAAGCTTCAATTTAATATATGCAAAAATATGTGAATACTTTGAAGGATACATGACTAATACAAGCTCCCCCTAGATGTGTGCAATCCATTTTAAGGATAGTTTCTTTTGAATGCATGAACACACACACAGTAGGAAGGACATGAGAAGTCATGTATATCTTGCCAATATTCGTCAAATATATGTGAATGAAATGATTTCATGTTTAAGATTCACTCTTGCAAACTGTAAGTGCATCTAGTGCCCCTTAGTGATTTTAGTGTATTAAAGACTTATAGGTTAAGGAACTGTTGTGTTTGTGAGTGTACACGGGCTCTATAAGTCAATGAGGAGTTTGATATATTCGAATATTACCGACCCCTAAAAATGTATGTCTTCAAATGAAGACTTTGGTGAAGACTTTGGTGAAGACTTTGGTGAAGACTTTTGTATTCCCTCAAGACATTGAAAATGAAGAAGTTGGTGTGACCTTGAAGATATGAACGAAGACTATGAAGCATGAAGACTTTTGTTTTCGTAGTTTCATTTCCTTTCTTTGTGTCATAGGAAACACCGTACTATTAAAGGGGGCCGAGGTAATACTAAGGAAAATTTCCAACTGATGCTCAACTCCAAAAGCCTCAACCTATCCAATCCTTCGAGTGAAGCCTTTGGAAATCTCTTGCAGTTCAGGAAAGTTCTTCAGTGATAGAGACAATGTTCTTCTGGTCTCTGATGAAATTGATCTGACTAAGGAGTTAGGATTTCGCTAGTGCGAATTGCCTACAAGTGAGGAACATGATGTAGGACCGAAAGAATGTCTAGAGGGGGGTGATTAGACTACTTGACCAAATAAAAGTTTTGCCTACACCAAGTTTTGAGTGTTAGGTATAGACAAACTTTGGTGGGAGAGTTTGTGGATGTTTTTGGCGACTATCACTTGTGCACGTTTGAGCATATTGTTCACCAACAAAACCTTACCCCCTTTTAATAGTATTTTCTTTCCTATGGACTCAAAGTGATTTCTCACAAATATAAAATGTAGAGTCCTCTTGCTTGAATCTTGGCCAACCTATTTCCTGGCATCTTGGGGTATGTCCACAATCTCCTTTTGCCAATCCTATCATTGAACATTTCCTAAAATATACTTTGTGGAAACATTAGTTCAATGACTTATATGTTGTTATTAATTACCAAAACCACCAAGGGAGCAATTGTGCTTTCACATGATAAGCCTCAGGACTTTCATAGTTCAAAATTCCAACCGTTGTTGTGCTTAGCGCCAGCTATCCCCAATCATCACATCCACATAACGGTCATATCATTGGGGGCATTTATGTCTTATCATGTCAGGTTGCACCCTGGCCCTAAATAGCCACCCCCACCCCACAACCACTAGTTGGTTGCCTACTCCGAGAGATAACTGACACTTGTCATTTGAGAGCAACCCATCCTCCGTGGACTTTGTGAGAAAATCATCAGTGAGGAAAAACCCAAATCCAAACCACCAAACCCAAAGTGATTGAGCATCATTAAAGAAATTGTTCATGTGTGGAACCGATGCTTGTTACCTTTGAGGACTGTGTATCCTCCAGACGGTTAGGCATCATGGTTTAGTGCATCCTAAAGTCAATTGGGGATCACAGAGTGACCTTGGTCTAGAGCATCTAGCAGTAAATTATGGATCGTCGGGTGACCAGTTTGAGGGTTTCAGAAGTCTACCCTAAAGACTTACCACGAGTGTTGGGCGAGGACTTTGTGACCTTTGCTCAAGGAGAATACGGTAAGGACTATGTGTCCTGGGACTATGTGTCCGCTGGTTTAAACACCAAGCCGCTCCAAACCAGACGTACGACTGTCACAACAATTGGAACTGGGTCATCGAACCATTGTCTTCATCGAGCTACCTAGTTCTATTTCCTCAACCCCTCTATTCCTCGTATACTTGTTGATGAAATTGATCGTTACTGTTTGAAGAATTTGACTGAAGACTTTCACAATTTCCTCACCTCAAATTCTTCAAGTTACCTTGTTCCTCACCTGCTTATCCTGTATCAAGCTACTTTTAATCTGTGCATGTTTCATTTCATCATGATGACTATGTTGTTGCTATGTTTCTCATGCACTTGAGTACTTAATATGCTCCTTGTTATTCATCACATTTCAAATTTCTCAAGTTGAAATTCCTCAAGTGATGAATTTGTAAAAATCGCCTATTCAGCCCCCTCTATTCGATATAACGCACTTTCAATTGGTATTAGAGCAAGGTAATCCCTTGTTCTATGTGATTTTGGTTTAACCACCTGGAGTTCTAGTTATGTCGATTGCAGGTATGATCAAGGTTTCCACAGGATGTCCTACCTTCGATGAGACGGACTATCCCTACTGGAAGAACAAGATGTGCATGCAACTTGAGGCAATTGACAATGATCTCTGGTACGTTGTGGAAAATGGTGTTCCTCGCATTTCTCCAATTGTCAGTGCTGGTGATACAAAGAAATTCAAGAAACTCGATTCTCAAGCGAAGAATATCATCTGTGGCCATCTAAGCAAAGGTCAGTATGGTAGAGTGAGTGCTTTGGAGTCTTCTAGGCTTATCTAGGATAGGCAGTCCAAAGTCAAAGAAGGTGTTTCCACTCAACATGACTCTCGTGTTGATGTTCTTCACAATGTTTTCAAAAGCTTCAAGAGACTTGACAATGAAAATGTTTGGCAAACTTTTGATCGTCTCACTGATATCTCCAATGAGCTTCAAGAACTGGGTGCCACTGATATCACCGACCATGAAGTGGTGAAGAAATTGTTAAGATAGCTTGATTCCTCATTCAATACTCTGGCCTTGATGATTCAAGAACGTGGAGACTACAAGTCACTTGATCCTGCTGATATTCTTGAGATACTCAATACTCATGAATTCCAACAAGCTAAGAAGAGACGCCTCTACGGGCCAAGCTATGGAAGATCTCGTGCTCTGAAGGCAAAAGCAATTTCCTCATCTGAAGGCGAAGATTCTGATAGTAGCCTTGGTGATCCTGAAGAACTAAGTAAGGAGCTAGCAATGCTCGTGAGGAAATTCCAGAAGTTCTTAAGGAGAGGTGGATTTGGAAAGTCATCAAAAAGTGGCTTGAGGAAATCAGATTCCTCAGACGACTACAAGAAAAGAACTTGTCACAAATGTAAGAAATCTGGTCACTTCATCTCTAACTATTCTCTCTGGGAAAAAGAATCAAAGAAGAAGAAGAAGAAGAAGAAGAAGAAGAAGTACAAGGACGACAATTCTAATGACTTGAAGAAAAAGAAGAAATCTTCAAAGTCCTCATCTGCACAGTCCTCATCTTCAAAGTCCTCAATGCACAAGAAGAATGGTTCCAGAAAGGCTCGAGCTTTCATTGGCAAGGAAATGGACTCAGAAGAAGAATCTAAAGAATATCAAGAAGAAGAAGAAGAAGAAGAATCTGAGGTGGAATCTGAATCTGGTGTTGCTAGCCTTGCTCTCACTACTGCTTTTGTCAACAAGTCCATCTTCAACAATGAAGAAAATGACTACTCCAGCGACTCTGACGTCAGCAATGATGATTACGCTCCCACCTATTGCTTCATGTCTAAAGGTTCCAAGGTACATAAGCATCACTCCTCCTCTGAATTATGTGATGGTGAATCTGATGAATATGTGAAAACTATCTATGCCAAACTTGCTAATATTGCTACTAGGCAACAAAGTGCACTTGAAAAGCTTTAGAAAATGCTAGACAAAAGCGATGATCTGTTGAATGAGGATGTGGATCGGACTCAACCTCTGTCTGATGATCTCAAAAGTCTTCAGACAAAGTATGGTAACCTTCAGAGTCATCATAATGCTCCCTTAGCCGATCATGTGAAGCTTTCTTATGAATTTCTTCAAAGAAAGCAAGATCTTGAGAAACTAAGGTTGTCACATGAGGATCTCCAAAGGGAAATCGATTCCTCACTGGCTCAACAGATCAGTACCGCTCAGGAAGAATTTGTTCCACCTTGTTTGAAATGCATCGAACGTGAAACTGCTAATTCTTCACCTGAATGTTCAAATGCTTCTATTGCTGCAAATTATTCAACTATTCCAATAGTCACAAATTCCTCATCTAAGTATACCACAAGTATCACTGATGAAAATGCAGGGTTGAAGGAATTGTATGTGACAGGCATGTACAAAAGTCTCAAAGGGCATCAAACCCTTTGCGATGTCCTCAAAAGCAGATTCTGAATAGGAACCCTAGGAAAGAGGGTATTGCCTTTGAGAGGAAACTCAACGCTGATGGATCCTACTAGACACCTGAGCAGTACCCCAAAACCTCATGGGTTGCTGCAAAAGAAACTCCTATAGATCCATCCACTTTATCTGGCTTTACTTGTGAAACTTCATATTCCTCTGATGAGTCACTTGACTCCAACTACAAATTCTTTAAAAATCAGAAACACTACAGGAATCAGGCACTTTGCCGTCAGCCATCCTAGACAGCAAAGGCATGCATCCCGAACAGCAAAGGCTTTGTTGTCCGCCAGCAGACGGCCAACCGTCTGGCTGAATAAGCCACGGTAAAGGGACCTTTGAATCTTTGTCGTCTGCCAGCGGCCGGCAAAGGGCCTGGAGGGCACACGTGGCAACTTAGCTCCGTTAGGGGCTTAACGGCGTGCTTTGCCGTCTGCTGGCAGACAGCAAAGACCTCAGGTCTTTGCCGCCTGCCAGCGGATGGCAAAGAACCAACCTAGGCCAGCCCAGGTTGCACAGGTAGCTACCACGTGGCCACATTACCGTCCGCTGGCGGACGGCAAAGCTCTTTGCCGTTTGCGAGCTGACGGCGAAGTGGCTAGATAGCCCCTGTTTTTTTAAATCATTCGATTTGAAACATATATATCCAACAATATCACATATATATATCCAAGCATACTAACAATAAGTTGAAACAAGCATATACCAACAATAAGTTTCAACATACAAGTCCAACATATATAAAAGTTTCCAACAACACACAATATGGTTTCCAACAACATATCCATACATACGTATCCAAAACAAGTTTTCCATAAACATAAAGGTAGTAGAAGTAGAAGAGTACAGTCCATCAATGCACTCTTCCTCATCTATAGCAAATCTGCAAAGTAGGAAAGATGATAGTTAGAAGAATAAGAAGACTACCTAGAAGAAAAAGAAGAAAAAGAAGAAGAAGAATTTATCTTCTCTTTCTTTTTCTCCTCTCCTCTCCTCTTCTCCAAGGTAGTAGTGCCATTTTCTAGCTACCTAAGCATATGAAGTCATTTTGGAGTAAAAAATGCTAAGTATAGGTCATTTTGTAGCTATCCTAGGTAGAATATATCATTTTGGAGGTAACTAAGGTTATTATGTATTTTTGAGGAAAATAAGCTAAGTATAGGTCATTTTGGAGCTAAACCATGGTTATTATGCCATTTTTTACCTAAGTGAGCATATTATGTCATAAACGAACTAGCTAAGCTAATTATAGATCATTATTGAGCTATCCTAGGTAGTTATGCCATTTTGTACCTAAGTGAGCTAATTATGTCATAAATGAACTAACTAAGCTAGCTATAGATCATTACTGAGCTATAGTAGGTAGTAATGCCATTTTCTAGCTAACTAAGCATATCAAGTCATTTTGGAGGAAAAAATGCTAAGTATAGGTCATTTTATAGCTATCCTAGGTAGAATGTACCATTGTCTAGCTAACTAAGCATATCAAGTCATTTTTGGGGAAAATAATCTAAGTATAGGTCGTTTTGGAGCTAAGTAGGTCATTTCTTAAGCTAAGTATGCATTTGTTAATGAAAACACTTGGGAAAATTTACCATCAACACGAAGGTGAAGGACCGGTAGGGTTTGGGCCAGGGTGAGACGTAGAAGGACCGGTCGGGGTTGCGGCAGATGTAGAAGGATCGGTCGATCCTTGTCGGGAGGCATGCTGCACCAAAGATCATTTGCAATGTCTCCTTAGCATGATGCAACTCAAATGTGAATACTAGTAACTAATGACCATTTAAATGAAACTCACCATGGGTGCTATAGCAATATGGGGCATCGACGGATCGGTCTGAGCATTGTTTTGGCACACGGTCTGCACATTTTGTTTTCACGAGTCATTCATATTAGTTAGTGATGAAACGAACATTACGTGCATGATTTGGCTAATGTGCAGGAGAAACTTACCACGAGGAGCTCGTATAGGGCCCGGTGAGATGCGTCGTTCCGGTTTGACTATGTTTTACCAGAATCACTTGCAAATCACAAATACATTTATAATGAACTCGAATATAATATCACTAATACATCATCCTGAATAATGCAGTTCAAGAATTACGGCACTCTTTGGATCCGAATGTGTGTGTGACTTTAGGTCCGTCAAGACTTTCCTTAAGTAACTCTCATATCGCATGGTGTGTTGGTGCGCTCTCTCTCACACTAATATGCTGGTGTGTATATGTTGGTGGGCACTCTCTCATAGTAATAGTTCGAACGCCGGTGATGGACGCCACATCTCTTCTCTTCTTGCGCAATATATCGACGAGTATATCGCAAAGAAGAGAAGAAAGATGAGGCGCCCCCCCCCCCCCACGACAACAGTCGGGATTCCTCCATCAAGAACACACATGAAAGTCACACAAGGAGCAACGACAGACCGAAAGTCACACACGCATTATACCAATAAAATATCACAAATACATTAATATTTATAATGAACTCTCATATAATATCAGCTCTGCGAGTACAGCCATTCATCCTCAGGGATAAAGCCGCGCAACATCATCGGCATTGCCCGCTCAAGCCATATGTGCCAATCATGACTCTTGAGACCAAATATTTTCAATTTGTCAAGACTCGCTCCCCTCTTTAGATTCGCTGTATACCCATCAGGGAAGATCAACTGCATTTGCACCCACACGATCATTTCCCTCATAGCTGGCCTTCCAAGATTGAACCATGCCTTTGGCTTCCTCCAATTCTTCTTTCCTTTCGGTTGTCAAATGTTTTGTATCGGTCTATCACATAGAGCCTCCTAGTCGACTCTAGCCTTAGGATTATCCTTCGACTTCCCCTCTATGCACATCCACTCTCACAGGCATATATCTTCTCATAGGGCATCTTAAGCGCACGTAGAATTTTGTCCGACTGGTATAGGTTTGGTGGCAATACATGGCCTTTGGGTAGAAAGTGTCCAAATATCGCCATCATCGCATCGTAGCATTCTCTGCCCAGGTTAAACTGAGCCTTTAGAGCCATTACTTGCGCAATGGCATCCAGCTGACAAAGCTCAGTGTGCTCGTGGGGAGGATGTTTTCAAGACTCCAACATTTATAAAAGGCCTTTGCAGATTCCTCCATCTCATCGTCTGAATCCCGAGCATCATCAAAGTCTTGCAACGTGTCTTCGATCCCGGTACCATGCTCGTCGGTGCGACGACGAAGCACCTCAGCTCTAGCACGTTGGGCAGACTCACCATGAAATGTCCAAACCGTATAATTAGGCGTAAACCCCACTTCTTCGGGGTTGGGATGTCGGGGGTGCCGTGTCGGGGTGTCGGGGTGTCGTGTCGGGGGTCGGGGTGTCGGGGGTGTCGTGTCGGCGATCCTCGACCCGGTTACGTCGGCGCCGATGCACCCCTCCTCCTCCTCCTCTTCTTATTCTCCTGCTTCTTTTTCTTCTTTTCTTCTCCTCCTCATCCTCCTCCTTTTCTTCTAACTAACTAACTAACTACACCTAAATTACAACAAACTAACTAACTACACCTAAATTACAACTAACTAACTAACTAACTACACCTAAATTACAACTAACTAACTACACCTAAATTACAACTAACTAACTAACTACACCTAAAAATGAAAAAAAAGAGGGGGAGGGAGCTCACCGGAGTGGGGCAGCGGCCGGTAGGGGGCGTCCACGGCGGGCGGCGGTGGGGTGAGGGGCGCGGGCGGCGGTTGGGGTGAGTGGCGTGGGCGACAGTCGGCGGTGGGGGTGAGGGGCGCAGGCAGCAGCCGGCGGGGGGGCACGGGCAATGGGAGGTGCGGGCAGCAGGGGGCACGGGCAGGGGTGGGTGCGGGCGGGGAGGCGTCCGGTCGGCAGTGGGCATGGGCGGCGGGGGTGGGGGCGGTGGGGGCACGACGAGGGCCGGCGGTGCGCATGGGTGGCAGGGGTGGGGGCAGTGGGGCACGACGGGGGGCGGCAGCGGAGGCGCGACGGGTGCGCGACGGCGGTCGAGAGCACGGGGGCGGGGCGGCGGCTGGCGCGGGGGCGGTGTGGGGGGTGGGGGCTGGGGAGATGGGTTGGGGGAGAGAGATGAGATGCGTGGGGGTGCGCCGTTAGCGGTTTAGGTATCCACCTCTTTGTCGTTCGCTAGCGGACGGCAAAGAGGTGGGGTGGTGGGCCGTTACGGTACTGCCGTCAACTGGACCCCACCCAACTCTATGCCGTCCGCTCGCTGACGGCAAAGAATCTTTGTCGTCTGCTAGCAGACGGCAAAGAGCTGGCAGATGGCAAAGCCCCTCTTTGCCGTCCGCCAGCTCTTTGTCGTCTGCTTTGTGCTAGCTGATGGCAAAGACACTCTTTTCCGTCTGCTAGCACACGGCAAAGAGCTTGTAGACGGTAAATTGTCTGATTCGAGTAGTGAAAGGTGAAGTATTTGCCAGATTTGTTGGAGCTAACTGCAGGAACGGTTCTCCTATGAAGAAAATCTAGGTACCCAAGAGCTACCTACAAAATCTTCAAGTGAATGTCCTCACGACACCACTCATGAAGAACAGGAACCCCACATCAAATTCCTTGTATGGACCAAAGTCTTCACTTGGACCAAATTCGTCAAATGGTCAAAAATATCATTCTCGTGCTAATGCATCCGTTTCGTACGGAAAATCTAAGAGTTCTGAATATGTGCATTATTATTCAAATCATTATGTTCATAAGTCCTCGAAGAATTTCTCTTCTTATTCATATGAGTATTCTAACCCTCGTCCTGTGAAACGAAGAGCACTTGCTTCAATTCCTCCCTTCTCATATGGTGCTCGCAGAATGATGAACTCTTTGCCACCCCTCCAGATGTGGGTGGTGAAGAAATTGAACTAATTTCTTATGCAGGGTCAGGTCTCCAGATGAACTTGAACATCTGAAGAATTTGCTGGATACCTGAGGAAATGCTTGAAAGGATGCAAGCTAACCATGTAGAAATGAATTCCTCATTTCTCACGTCCTCACACTACTTGCTTACTATCTTGTGTGATGTAATTTTATTGATGAAATTGATGTCATATTCTTCACTCTAAAGCATATGAGTTCGTAAGTTGTACTAATTCATCTACAGGATGAACCTCCAAAAGCTACTAAGTCGATCCTCGATAGTGGATGCACAAACCACATGACTGGTGACAAGAATCTACTGATGAATTTGCCACTTGCTCCATCTCATCTAAAGCATATCACCTACACTGACAATGGAAAAAGCAAGGTATTGGGTCTAGGCAAGGTTGCAATCTCAAAGGACCGAACCATGGATAAGGTGATGTTAGTTGAATCCCTTGGGTTCAACCTTATGTCTGTCTCAATGATTTGTGATCTTGATATGGTTGTCGTATTTGGAAAATATCGTTGTGTTGTCATCATGGAATCTGAGAATTCCAATGTCTTCGAAGGCTTTAGGAGAGGAGACTTGTATATTGTTGATTTCTCTATAGGTCCTCAGCCTGCCACATGCCTACTTGCAAAGTCCTCAGAAGGCTGGCTGTGGCATCGACGACTTGGACATGCTGGTATGAGGAACTTGCACACGTTCGGGAAGAAAAAGCACGTTATTGGTATTGAAGATGTGAAATTCCTCAAGGACCACCTTTCTGGTGCATGTGAGTCTGGGAAGATGACCAGATCCAAGCATCCCTCGAAGACAATCATGACCACGACTTGACCCTTTGAATTGCTTCACATGGATCTCTTTGGCCCCACTCATTACTCCACACTAAAAAATTCCTCAAGTTTGTATGGCTTTGTCATTGTTGATGATTACTCTTGTTACACTTGGGTGCATATTATTCTGTACAAGTCTGAAGTGCAGGATGTCTTCAGACGATTTGCTTCAAGGGCCTCCATGAACTTCGGCGTCAAGATCAAGCATATCAGGAGAGATAATGGGACTGAGTTCAAGAACACAAATCTTGATGAATATCTTTATGAACTTGGTATTACTCATGAGTTATCTTCCCCTTATACTCCTCAGCAGAATGGCGTCGTGGAGCGCAAGAACAGGACTCTTGTTGAGATGGCTCGCACCATGCTTGATGAATACAAGACTCCTCGTTGCTTCTGGCCTGAGGCAATTGATACTGCATGCCACATCACCAACAGGGTATATCTTCACAAATTCTTCAAGAAGACTTCGTATGAACTTATGACTGGGAAGAAACCCAATGTAAGTTATCTCAAAGTCTCCATTGCAAAATGTTGGATTAGGGATCCTCACCATAGTTCTAAATTTGCACCAAAACCACATGAAGGTTTTATGCTTGGTTACGGAAAGGACTCACATACCTACAGAGTCTTCAACACCTAGCACCACAAGGTTGTTGAAACTATAGATGTGCGGTTCGATGAAACTGACGGCTCGCAAAGAGAGCACTTGTCTTCTGTGCTAGATGAACAGTCTCCTGAGGAATCCATTAAGCTGAAGGCTACTAAAGACGTCATACCCACTGAGGAAATCATTCCAACGAATGAAGACATTCATGATGATACACCTGAAGAAAATGGTGCTGAAGAAAATCCTCAGCCACGTCAACCTTCTCATCCAAGAGTTGCAAATGAAGTGCAGATTGACAAAATCATTGATGACATCAATGCACCAGGTCCCCTCACTCGCTCAAGAGCTTCACATTTGACTAAATTTTGTGGACACTTTGCTTTTGTCTCAATCATATAGCCCACCAAAGTTGATGAAGCATTCAAGGAGCCTGAGTGGATTCAAGCTATGCAAGAAGAACTGCATCAATTCAAGCTCAACAATGTGTGGGAACTTGTCAAGCGGCCAGATCCTCGCGAGCATAACATCATAGGTACCAAGTGCATCTACCGCAACAAGCAAGAGGAAAATGGCCTTGTGGTAATAAATAAGGCTCGTCTTGTAGCTCAAGGCTACACACAGGTTGAAGGAATTGACTTTGATGAAACTTTTGCACCTGTTGCTAGACTTGAAGCTATTCGCATATTGCTTTCTTATGCTAACCATCATGATATCATCTTATATCAAATGTATATGAAAAGTGCATTCCTCAATGGTAAGCTTGAGGAAGAAGTATATGTTGCCAACCCCAAGGATTTGAAGACCCTTAGCATCCTAACAAAGTATTTAGACTCAACAAGGCCCTCTATGGCCTCAAGCAGGCCCCTCGGGTGTGGTACGACACTCTAAAGGAGTTCCTCATGAAGAAAGGCTTCAAACCCGGCTCACTCGACCCAACTATTTTCACAAAATCCTATGACAATGAGCTGTTCATATGCCAAATATACGAAGACGATATTATCTTTGGCTGTAATGAAAAACATTACAGTGATGAATTTGCCTATATGATGAGTGAAGAATATCAAATGTCTATGATGGGAGAGTTGAAATTCTTCTTAGGTCTTCAAATTCGTCAGCAAGACAATGGCATCTTCATATCTCAAAAGAAATACCTCAAGGTTGTTCTGAGGAAATTCGACATGCAAGATTGCAAAGGCGTCAAAACTCCAATGCCTTCAAAAGGACGAAAATGGTAAAGATTTCGGTCAGAAGGTATATCGCTCCATGATTGGCTCATTATTGTATCTATGTGCATCTAGGCCTGATATTATGTTGAGTGTTTGCATGTATGCCCGATTCCAAGCAACACCAAAGGAATCACATCATAAGGTTGTGAAACATATTCTTCAATACTTAGCTCACGCACCAACGCTTGGATTATGGCATCCAAGATCTCAAGTCTTCACCTCGTCGGATACTCTGATGCTTACTATGCTGGAGATCATGTGGATCGCAAGTCAACCTCAAGCACATATCATTTCCTCGGACGATCCTTAGTCTGTTGGTCCCCAAAGAAGCAGAACTGCGTGTCACTATTTACTAGTGAAGTTGAGTACATTGTTGCTGGTTCATGTTGCGCTCAGTTGTTGTGGATGAAGCAAACCCTCAAAGACTATGGCATCAAGTTGAAGAATGTGCCTCTCTACTACGACAACGAGAGTGCCATCAAGATTGCTTACAACCCAGTTCAGCATTCCAAGATCAAGCAAATCCAGATTCGTCATCACTTTCTTCGAGATCATGTACACAAGGGCGACATCTCCATTGACCACATCCCTACTAAAGAACAACTGGCCGATATCTTCACAAAGCCCTTGGATGAAAAGAGATTTTGCAAGTTGCGGTGTGAGCTAAATATCTTAGAATCTTCGAATGTTCTTTGATAAAGGAAACACATCCTAACACTTGTGCAAAATTGATGACTTAGATGTGCAACACACGAAGTAACATTTTTCTTCAATCAATGAAGAATAACCCTCTAAGTGTGAAGAAATTAATGAAAAATTTGATTCTCAGAACCCTATGACAATTGTACGCGGTGTCTGAAGTCATCATTCTTATACGGTGGGTCACGCCACCAACCATAGCTGAAATTCTTCAAAGTTGAGTTTTTCGTCATTTTGCAAATTTTTCAAATTTCCAAATTCCTCAAGTTTGCAAATTCCTAAACTTTTCAAATACTTCAAACTATGAAACTTATGTTCTTCATCAACTTTTCAAATTCATCAACTTTTCAATGTCCTCAACAGCATTCACTTATTGCTAATTCTTCAAGTTGATTTTCATCTAAGAGAATGTGATCGGACCCTTTCCCCTCTATGCTAAACTCAACCCAGTCTGTTCACAAATTCTTCATATGCGTTCTACTTTGAAACTCGTTCAAACTCTTCATTGTATCCTTGACAGCTAAAGAATTTGTGAACGGAAACATTAAAAAAATTCTATAAAAATTTTCGGTGTTTCCCGCTCAAACTGTTCTGATTCCCACGACTGGATAACCCACGATCCCCCACTATTGCCACTTCTTAGTACGTGGGTGACACATGTCCATGGAGAGCAAGGGTCAGGGGCAATCTTGTCCAAAATCTTTGTTTATATTGGTTTTCACCTCCGATATAAATACCCCTCCCCTTACACAGTGCTCGGTTACTCCTCACTCCTACTCTCTCCCGAGCTCAAACTTAGCGCCGCCACTAAAATCATCACCGCTAGTGTGGAATAGCTTCACTACCTCAACCTCGTTGTCACCATACTCGCATCGGTCGCGAAAGTCTTCACCCCGCCACCGCTGTAGCTACCTCCCTCTACCAAGCTAGGACGTGGGAGATCTGGACCGATGAACTTCCTCGATTTCTTCTCACAGTTCGTCGTGTTCTTCATCAGGGTAAATAAAATCTATTTTTACTACTCTTGTTTGATCTTCAAGTTTTCCTCAATCTTCTCAAAGGTGTTTATTCTTCAAGAATCTCATTCTAAAGCACCTTACATGTTCATACACTTGATGTTTTTCCCTAAGTTATGATTTTCTTCAAGATTCCTCAATTTTGTGAATCCTCAAAATTTGCACACCTCTGGAACCTAAGACAAAGAACACTTAGTGAAAATCCTCAAGACACCCATGGTCAACATCCTCACACTTGATGTTTTTTGAACAAATTCTAAGAACGCATATGACCTCTTAAAATTCCTCGCACCTATACTTTGTTCACAGGTACAAACATGTCCGCTAATGAATCACTAGGTTCTCATCAACTTAACTCATTTGCAGCGTTTCTTGAGGAAAAACTGTGCAGATATTCAGAATCTTCAAGAATTCAGAATCCTCAGCCGAAGAAAATGGTTGATGGGAAGAAGCCACGGAAAGGTGGAAACAAGCCTGATGTGCAGACTGCTTTTGAGATACCTGATGACTTGTATGAGGAATATTGCACACCAGATGAGGAAATTCACGGCAAAGAAACAACAAAGCAGAAAAAGATCTGCATACAGAGAATTGAGAGGAGATGGGCACGGGAGTGGAAGGAGTATCGCTATGTCACTCCCAAGTACATGAAGAAATTCGCGGTCAAACCCTCGTGCACCAGGCCATCCTTGGCTCCCAATCAAATTGCTGATCCCACTAACCTCAAAACTGGTAATGACTTTCCTCATGAATGGGAAAAATAGCAAGCCAAGCTAGCCAAGAAAGTAAAGGAAGCTGTGAGGAAATTCAATGAAGACTCTGGTACTGTTGCCTCTATCGGAGCCTCTACCACTGCTCCGAAGAAAATCACTGTGAAGAAGTCTACTGAGAAGTCAAAGTCCTTAACTTCAAAACCCTCACAGTAGATTCCTCAGACAATGTCTTCAAAGGCCTCAGCTATGGGCTCTGTAGCCGCTCAATCATCAACTACTGCCTCAAAATCCTCAACACTAGTGCACCTTGCAACATGTGAAAGGACTAAGGGCATTTCAATTGCTTCGGCGGTTTCTACAAGTTCCTCTTCCCAAGCTCAGTCCTTGACCAATCCTTCACTGATGAAAATGAAAGCAACTGCTGGACGAGGCATTCGACCAAGTCCTCAACCGAAGAAGGTGGCATTCACAATACCATCACATTCCTCTAATGAAGCTGATGATGATGAACTGGCTGCAATCATCAGAAACAAGCAAGAACGAGTGGCTCAAGAAAAGGGCACTCAAATTCCTCTTTGGCTGGATACAAAAATGGTGATGAACTTCATTGATATCTAGCACAAGGATCCCAAAACGCCAATTGATGACTTGAAGCTGCCTCCTGGTCCTGATAATGTCCTCACTGCTTTCATAGCTGAAGAAAAATGGAAGTATGAGAAGGCCAGACAAACCATGAAGGCTCAGTACAAGAAATGGCATTTCTTGAAGAACAATGTTCTGAAGCTTTCTCCTGAGGAACTTGTGCAGATGCAGTCTGAGATCAAAAACCTCAGTGAGGAATTCAATAAATACTATGTTGACTGGCAAGGTGCCAAGGTTCACTTCGTCAATATAGCTGATAAAGTCATCAATGATCACAACTCAAGGGTTGCAGCTCGATCGCAACCACAAATTCCTCAGGCTGAAGAATCTGCTCAGCCTACTAAAGAAACTCCAAGCGCAGCTGAAGAAATTCAGGCTACTGAAGAACCTGCCAGGGAAACCTCCATTGTTGTGCCTGAAGAAAATGCCAAGGCAGCCAAACCCACTTTTGATGTCGATACTGAAGAAATAGCTGCGACTGATGAAATTGAACCCACAAGGATGACTGCATCAGTCATGCCTGAAGAAACTGCTACCCTTTCACCCTCTGCTAAAATTGCATAATCTTCAAGGATGAAGAATATCAATCTTCCTTCTATATCAGAAGTGAAGAAAACTAAGGCTGCTGAGAAGAAGGCACTAAAGAGAAAAGCATCAACTTCAGATTCCTCAGTCGTGAAGAAGTTGAAGACTTTATCAAGTTCTTCAACTGAACCCATTGATGCTACCCCAATCTCCTCAGCACCAACCTATGAGATAGTTCCATTTGGTGTTGACTATGTCATCCCAAATGATGAAGATGAAGAAGATCATTCTGCTGCTTTGACATAGCAGATTGAAGAAGAAATTGAAGTGGAAGCAAATGCTTCAACTCCATAGGTATCATCGCCCCAGCCTCAGTTTATTGTTGAAGAGGCCGGTGTTGAAGAAATTGATGAGGACGTGGACACTGGCAACACAACACCTGTCATCAATGATGAATATTAGGAAGTTGCTCACCCAAATTCCCCAATGACCACTCCTCTGTCACAAATTCCTCAGTCCCCATCCCAGACTGAAGAAATTCATGAAGGATCTAATGACTTGGCTGCTACAGCCACTAAAGAAATTCCAGTTGCATCAGCTAATGACATCGCTGCTCCAACTGTCACCGAGGAAATTGCTTCTCAAATTCCTCAGTCTGAAGAAATTCCTCCTATGCATAAGGAGATTGTGGGCCGTTTCAAGCCAAATCTTCAGCTGAAGCCAAGGATGCCATTCAAAGGCTCAAAACGCCACAAATTCCTCAAGTCAAATTTCTTCAATGAGCACATTTTCTTCACTGGACTCAATCCATATGACTCAGCAAAGCCGGTCACACCAGATTCTGGACTCCAACGCAGATGAACTACTATGCATCAGTACTCTTTGATTAAGAAGAAAGTCTTCGAGCACCACCAAATTCCTCATGCGGATATGGAAACAATCCCTTCCTTCACACCGGTGCTCACAGTTCTTCAAGATGCAGGACTTCTTCCTTTCTGTGTGGACATCTGCGATTAGAATGAAGAGCTAATTCTTCAATTCTATGCCTCTGTACACATCATAGGTGATGCTTCTGCATCAACTCCTGGGTCTTGGACTGGATGACCGGATCAACTCACCTCACTTCTCCAGCATCTGAATTGCTTCGGTCAGTCCTAGAAGAAGCTCGCTGCCTGTTTGATGAACCTGCTCTACCCAACCAACTAATGCAAGTGTTGATGAAGTCGTTGGCTCCTGGAAAACCTCAATGGACCACCTTCCTAGTGAAGGATTTGCTCTATGCGCCCAGGACAGTCTACCACATTCTGACCAACACCCTATGTCCTTAGAAGGGCCACAACTCTGAAGAAGAAGAAGAAGAAGTGGAGGGAGTCATGAAGAACATGCTATTCAACATCATTCATGGGATTCCCATCAACTTCCATGATTTCTTCACGAGAAGATTAGCGAATGCAGAGCTAGCCCCATTTGAACTGAAGCCTTATGCTCCCTGGATCATGAAATTCATCAGATCAAGGTCTTCAGTTCCCTTCAAGGTGGACTTCCAGAATCACTTCGGCTTCTTGCCCCCGATTGAAGTCCTCAAGAGCACAATTGCCTCAGTTGAAGGAAAAGACAAAGCTATCATTGATGAAGGTAATCGTCCATTGGATGGTCAGTTTTGCAAAGCTGCATCTTACTCCACCAATGATGACACTGCTACCCAGGACTCTGCTACAAAAGCCTCAGCACAAAAACCTCAAGAGTCCACCCCTCGTGTGATCATTGATCATCAGCTTCTCATAATTCTTCATCAGAAGGTTGATCACAATCACAAGTGGGTAAAGCATCAGTTGACTTCCATTGTTCAAAACATGACTATGACGCAGAACTTTGTGAGGAAAAATCACTACTATGTGCATGAAATCTTCGATCACGCATGGGCCATTCTCGCACACCTCAAGACTCCTGAGGAACTCAAGGACATGGACTTTCAGCAAAACTTTGACTGGTCTCATCCTCCTCAGAAGAAATTCAAGAAGGTTCAAGTTCCTCAGATGGTTACAAGTTCATATTCTTCATCACGTGAGACGGATGAAGCTGAGAACATTGACGACACTGCGGCAGGCCCTCCATCAACAAACGACCCCGACAACACTGGCGCTCCTTCCTCACCAACAAGATGAAATTCTTCAAGGGGCGTTAGTCCTCACTTTTTCATCCCTTTTGGTCTTCGATGACAAAGGGGGAGAAAATTTGAGTTAGTCTTCAAGCGGGTCTCTGTATATGGGTTGCTTTTGTTTAAGTTACAACTCTTGCTTTTCTGAAGCTTTTGTTGGTTGAGTTCTAAACTTAAGTCCGATGGTGGCCTGACTCTTTTGAACTACTTTCCGCATGCTTATTTTGTCAAGTACCTAAATGCATGCATGCTGAATTTCGTCAGACACCATTTTCATCATGCATTTCAAATTCTTCATATCATATGTTCAAATGCGTGTATGAATTACAAGAGATAGGGGAGAGTTCTCCATGTTTTTAACCTACCATGTGCATTTGCAATCCAAAGCAAATTCCTCAAATATGCACATCTTCAGGGGGAGTTCTTCTATATCTTGCAATCAAATTCCTCAAACTCAGTGCTTAGACTTCATATTATTATCCTCGTTGAAAACTTAACCTTTTTGTCATCAATCACCAAAAAGGGGGAGATTGTAAGTGCATCTAGTACCCCTTAGTGATTTTGGTGTATTGAAGACTTATACGTTAAGGAACTAATGTGTTTGTGAGTGTACACAGGCTCTATAAGTCGATGAGGAGTTTGATATATATGGAGATCATCGATCCCTAAAAATGTATGTCTTCAACTTAAGACTTTGGTGAAGACTTTGCTGAAGACTTTGGTATTCCTTGAAAGACTTTGAAAATGAAGAAGTTGGTGTGACCTTGAAGATATGAACGAGGACTATGAAGCGTGAAGACTTTTGTTTTCGTAGTTTCATTTCCTTTCTTTGTGTCATAGGAAACACCGTACTGTTAAAGGGGGCCGAGGTAATACTAAGGAAAATTTCCAACTCATGCTCAACTCCAAAAGCCTCAACCTATCCAACCCTTCGAGTGAAGCCTTTGGAAATCTCTTGCAGTTCAGGCAAGTTCTTCAGTGACAGAGACGATGTCCTTCTGGTGTCTCATGAAATTGATCAGACTGAGGAGTTAGGATTTCGCCAGTGTGAATTGCCTACAAGTGAGGAACATGATAAGCCTGTGGACTTTCATAGTTCGAAATTCCGACCGTTGTTGTGCTTAGTGCCAGCTGTCCCCAATCATCACATCCACATAACGGTCATATCATTGGGGGCATTTATGTGATATCACGTTAGATTGCACCCTGGCTATAAATAGCCACCCCCACAACTACTAGTTGGTTGGCTGCTCCGAGAGAGAACTGACACTTGTCATTTGAGAGCAACCCATCCTCCGGGGACTTTGAGAGAAAATCATCAATGAGGAAAAACCCAAATCCAAACCACCAAACCCAAAGTGATTGAGCATCACAGAAGAAATTGTTCCTGTGTGGAACCGACGCTTGTTACCATTGAGGATTGTGTATCCTCCAGACGGTTAGGTGTCATGTTCTAGTGCATCCTGCAGTCAATTGGGGATCACGGAGTGACCTTGGTCTAGAGCATCCAGCAGTAAATTCTAGATCGTTGGGTGACTAGTTTGTGAGGGTTTCGTAAGTCTACCCTGAAGACTTACCACGAGTGTTGGGAAAGGACTTTGTGACCTTAGCTCAAGGAGAATACAGTAAGGACTGTGTGTCCTCTGACTTAAACACCAGGCTGCTCCAAACCAGATGTACGAATGTCACAGCAGTAGGAACTGGGTCATCAAACCATTGTCTTCATCGAGCTACCTGGTTCTATTTCCTCAACCCCTTTATTCCTCGTATACTTGTTGATGAAATTGTTTCATTACTGTTTGAAGAATTTGACTGAAGACTTTCACAATTTCCTGACCTCAAATTCTTCACGGTACCTTGTTCCTCACCTGCTTATCCTATATCACGCTACTTTTAATCTGTGCATGTTTCATTTCATCATGATGACTATGTTGTTGCTATGTTTCTCGTGCACTTGACTATGTTGTTGCTATGTTTCGCCCCCTCTAGTCGATATAACGCACTTTCACAAACAATATGTGCACGAAGCAAGAGATCATCTTGAACAAGAATATGATGCATATAGTTACCTTGAGGTCCTTGAGCATTTAACAGTGGGAACACACTTGAGAAAACAATGTTAGGAAACACAAGTGTATTCTAATAGTGCAAATGCAAATGAAACCAAGAGTACCAAGATATGGAAGACATATAAGAGATGGTTTCTTGAGAATGATATGTCTCCAAATAAGTTTCGAGGTTTCTCCGCTAGATATGGATTTGAAAGTTTTCCACTCTCCTTGAATCATAACATGTAGATATTGAGAGTAGGTAGGGCTCAAAAAGGCTAAAACATATGAGAATCAAATTTAGAACAAAATTTATTCATTCTTCTCTGTTCTCCTTAAGAAGTGTTTTTGAGATAAGGGATCCTTGATATTTCTCCCCCTTCAAGTCGAAGAGATCCTTGAACTTTCTCCCTCTTTATCTCGTTAAGTGTACACTTCTTCTTTTCAAGATTATCTCTCCCCCTAAAGCATGAATGTTGTCACAGCCTTATAATTTGTTTGTAGAAAATCATGTTAGTTGCAGCAGTGGCATCCATGCATCATGTTAAAATTCAAATGAATTTGAAATGGGGATTGTTAAACCCTAGCACCAAATCAAATTCAATTAGGTTCAACTTCAATACAATTTCAATGAACCAAAATAGCCTTCATAAAACCCTAGGAAATGGGATTTTCGTAAACTAAAATACCTGATCCAAACCAACCATTTCCAAGGTTTCAAAATAAATATTTGAAACCATAGAAACTTGTTATGGGAATTGTTTAATTATTTTGTTCTGCTTTAAATAAAACAATTAGTCCAAATTAGAAAAAACAAAATGTTATCTGTGTGTGGAATAATCCACACAAAGACAAGAACAAGTTTGAAGAATTACAAAAATTATTTGGTTCTGAAACAAAATCAAAACAACTAAAAGAAATAGAAAACTCAAATAGAAAATAGAAAAGGAGCTTACCTAACTTACCTGCGGCCAAAGAAAGGTCGGCCCACCTGGCCCGTGCCAGTCGTCCCATACCTCTGCCAGTAAGAATAGGTGAAGGCAGACATGGCACGCATGGCCTAGGCGCCCCGCCTCCTACCTTCCTGGCTCCCCCGAGCCAGCACGACACCGGGATGAGCCCCTCTTCTGTCTGGATCGGCCTCGCCTCCCCCATTTCGGTCCCTCCTTGCTCTTTCTCTCCTTCCCCCCTCCTAGACGACGTAGCCATGGCCATGCCCTACTAACCACCACTACCACCTCCTTTGCCTCACCCTGCCGTCGAGTCCATCGGCTCCGCGTCGACGCCTTGCAGCTCCAAGTCAAATCTTGTGACCCCGGAGGCCTGCAATGTCGCCATCAACCCATCTTCACCGAGCCCGATCGCCGGAACATCGCCATTGATTTGCAGCACTCCGACCACCTCCAAGCCTGCTGACCCTCCCCGTGGATGCGCTGTGAGCACCCCGTCCGTTTCCCCCCTATCCTTATGCCGATTTCTCCCCCTATCTAAGGTAGCCGCCCAACCTGATAGCTCCTCGCTGAGTGGTCACAACGCTTGATTCTTGTGTCTGATCATGCTGGTGTGCTCCTGGAGTTCTCAGCAGCGCGTAGAGCATAGCAACCGACCTCCCCATGCCCTCCAGCCTCGCCTACCTCACCCCCATGCTCTTGCCATCGCGGATGAGCTTGCCACCGTCGTCTTCGACGACCCTCGGGCCTCCTGTTTGCTCCATCGGGTGTGGACGAGCAAGAGCTCCCCTGGAGCCCTTAGCTCGCTTAATGGGCACTGGGAGCGCAAGTACGGCAAGTCACCGCCGCGCTTTTCGATCGCCAGTATTCAGCCGCCAACATGATGACGTAGCCCGCGTGATGACATGGCGCCGTCATTAATGCTAATGACGGGGCTAACTACCCCCTGGCACTGACTGTGGGCCATGTTAGATTAATTAGCCAGATAACATTTTATTTAGTTTAAATGACCCCTGTTAATCAAATGGGTCACTAATAGGTGGGTCCCGCTGGTCAGGTTTGACTTTGTCCAGGCCGCTGACCTCATGACGTCACAATGATGTCATGATGATGCAGTAAATATTTCTGGAATTTAAATAAATCTTAACTGATTTATATATTTTCAAAAAAATAGCTAAACTTTGAAAAAACATAGAAATTCAACCGTAAATCAGAATAAATAAAGTATATATGAACAATGATCAGAACAAAGTGAGTAATCTGTTTAAGGCATGTTCATTCATGTTTGAACAAGTTAACACCACCAACTAGGACATATTGTGATTAGGACAATTTATGAAATTACATTTGGAGCTAGAATTTGAACTACGTTTGAATTTCACTTCAATTAATATGACTAGCTATTGCATTAGGTCAATTCAGAACCTTAACATGACATACCATTCATTTGGTTGAGCATTGTATTGAATGTTATTCCTCCCTCCCGTTTTCCGGTGTTTTTTCCTTCTTAGTAGATGATGGTTCCGATGTTGAGATCATTATCATCGACGAAGACTCTTTGTTATCTTTAGAAGTGTCAGGCAAGCAACCGCACTTGAGCATAATGATATAAACCCACTCTCTCGCCCATGCTCTCCTTTACTGCATTAGGACAATAATGATTCAAATGTTCCATGTTCTTGGTAGTTGAACCCATTCCTTTTCATGACCTGTCTTTGTCACAGTAAATAGTTAAAACCACTTAGCATGAGTAGCAACTGTTTGACCCTTGTTGTGCTTACTCATCCATGATTTCTTACTATGCTTGCTATGCTTAGAGTCATGTCGGGTCTGATCCATCTGGGTGATGAATCGGGATGGTTGTGAACATGTCCTGCTGTGTGAGAACTAAGTGTGTGGATCTGATTTGGTAAAAGGTAGCGATGAGAGGCCATGTAGGAGTACATGGAGGGTTGTCTCATTGGGACCATCTTTAAGAAATAAGTTCTGTGTAAGTTATCCAAGACAAGATACTACCATGCATTGGGACCGAAACCAGTGGACCCTCTCGGCTTATTAATCGCCTTGATCTCTGTCCAGGAGTTGCAACTAGTTTCTGGTTTTTGTAGGATGTGCTGGCGGCCGTGCATAGCAATGACCGGAGAGGTAGGCTATGGCGCGGTAGATGCATAGGTGGCCGGGTGTACCAAGCGTAGAACCATCCGTCGAGGTGGGCTTGGGAACCCTGTACACATTGTTTGGAGCCGTTATGGAAACTTCAGCCAGACTTCCTTGCGGGTTCAGTCTCAAATAGGCGATAAACCTGGACTAGGGTCTTGTGTGATTGACGTTCGTGGCTGACACCCTCGCTGGGCTTGCACTTGAAGGTTGTTGAGGTGCCTTTTACGTGCACATGGCGATAAGTGGCGGGAGCGTATGTGAAGAAGTAGACCCCTGCAGGGTAAATGTTCTGTTTGAATAGCCGTGTACTCGGATATAGACTACTTGGATTGCTTATGTGGTACATAAACAAGTGAAATGGATACTCTAAAATACGCAAGATAAGTGTGAGTGCTATGGATGACCTTCTCGTAGGGAGACGGGAGTGGATCCATAGTGGTGTATTGATTTCGTGAATATGTGGACTCGTGTGCGCTACCCCACCTCAAAGATACTAATTGTAGTCGTAGTACAGGTTAGCCAAGAGTCAAAGCTGGCTTGCTGCAATAAAATCCACAACCCCGTTTGTTGACAATGATGCATATGTAAATAGTTCTAATGTACGTCTTATTGAGTACCTTTGTACTCACAGTTGCTTAATTTCTGTTTTTGCATAGGAGACATCAGTCTCATTAGTGATTCTTATGACGAGAAGTTCGATGTTGACCGAATTGGCTTGGGAATCCCAGACAGAGGTCTGGCTCCTTTGGTAGGGTCGTTGAACCTTTTCAGACTCCTCCGGACACTTTTAGTAGATGTTTGGACCGAGGCATGTTTTTCTTCCGCTTGTTGTTTGTATGACTTGAGTGTTGGGTCATGTGACCCTATTTGTAATACCACACTATGTTGGATCTTATGAGTCTTTAATAAATACTTGAGTCATAGAGTTTTGGTGCCATGTTGTATCTACACATATCCTGCATATTGTGTGTATGTTTGAAATGCATTGGTATGTGTAGGATTCGACACCTAGTCGTATGCCTATGGTAGACCTCTTTATAGGGAAATGCCTCTTTGTGCTTTCATTGAGCCCTGGTAGCTTGCTACTGCTCCAGACACATTGATTGACCAGCATGTATCCTTGTTTTCTACTGTGTCTGTCCCTTCGGGGAAAAGTCACTCGGTATAATGAAGTCCTTGGTGTATTTGGTTTGAGAGGTAAATGTACCTTCTCCCGTTTGCTTGATTTGTAGATCAAGGAAGAATTTCAGCTCACACATCATAGACATCTCATATTTCTCTGACATCAACCTTCCAAATTTCTCACTAAACTATGGGTTAGTAGATACAAATATGATATCATCTACATAAATTTGGCACACAAATAATTCACCATTAACTCTCTTTGTGAATAAGGTTGCGTCTATTTTACCAATTTCAAATCAATTTTCAATAAGAAACTTTGTTAGGAATTTATACCAAGCACGAGGATCTTGCTTAAGACCATATAAAGCCTTGCGAAGTTTGTATACATGGTCAGGTTTCTTAGGATTCACAAATATCGGAGGTTGCTTAACATAGACTTCCTCCTCTATTTCTCTATTTACAAAGTCACTTTTGATATCCATTTGGTAAAGAGTGATGTCATGGTGATTGGCATGATCAAGAAGAATTCGAATAGCTTCAATTCTAGCAACGGGGGCATAGGTCTCACCATAGTCCATACCTTGGACTTGCGTATATCCTTGGGCTACGAGACGCGCCTTGTTGCGTACAACTTGACCGTCTTCATCTTGCTTGTTCCGAAACACCCATTTTGTACCAATGATGTTGTGCTCGTCCTTGGGCTTCTCCACGAGTGTCCACACTTCGTTCCTCTCGAAGTTGTGAAGCTCTTCATGCATAGCGTTCACCAATCCGGGTCTTCAAGAGCTTGTTCAACCTTCAAGGGTTCAATTCTAGAGATGAAAGAATAATGCTCACAAAAATTAGCTAAACGAGTTTTAGAGTAAGTGATCCTCCTAGTTTGTATGTCACTGAAGATTTAGTTTAGAAGATGATTCTTGGTCACTTGTGCTTGAACTCGGGGTAGCTTTGGCTTGTTGGATGGTGGAGCTTCTTCTTCATCATCTCCTTCATCTTCATTGTTATCAAAGGTGTCATCTCCTTGAGGTGGAGGTGAAGGAGGTTGTGGTGGATCTTCACAGTGTACTGCCTCCTCCTCTTCATCTTGTCGTGTACCACTTGTGGATGCTTCCACGTCATTTTGTTGATAGACTTGATGCGAAGTAGGAGCTTCCACTTGGGTTGATGAAGTTCTTTCCTTCACCTCCTTGGGACTAATCTTGCCAATGGACAAGTCTTGTATAGCTTCCAAAGGATCTTTATCTCCTACATCATTTGGCAAATGTTCAACTTGTGAACCATTAGATTCATCAAACTTCACATCTACCATCTCTTCAACTTTTCGAGTGAAGTTTTTGTAGACACGGTAAGTGTGAGAGTTTGATCCGTAACCAAGTAGGAAATCTTCATGAGACGTGGGAGCAAATTTAGCATGACGATGCTTACCAAGAATGTAGCACTTAGAGCCGAATACTCGCAAGTATCCAACTTGGGGGTTGTTATTGGTGAGTATCTCATATGTCGTTTTACGGAGGAGCTTGTGCAAGTAGAGTCGGTTTGTGGCATGACATGTTGTTTCCACAGCTTCTTCCCAAAAGTGTCTTGGCGTCTTGTATTCATCAACCATCATTCTTGACATATCAATGAGGGGTCGGTTCTTCCTCTCAACAACTCCATTTTATTGAGGTGTGTACGTAGCCAAGAGCTCATGTTAAATACCTTCTTCATCAAGAAAGGTATCCACATGGCTGTTCTTGAACTCCGATCCATTATCACTTCCAACCTTCTTGATCTTCACTTCAAATTGATTTTGCGCTTTGCAAGCAAAGTTCTTGAAGATCTTTTGTACCTTCAACTTATCATCAAGAAAGAATACCCACGTAAATATGGAAAAATCATCAACTATAAGTAGACCATAAGAGTTTCCATCGAGGCTCTTATAAGCATTGGGACCAAAAATATCCATATGAAGTAACTCGAGTGGTCTCCTAGTAGTCATGATGTTCTTGACCGGATGAGTTCCACCTACTTACTTTCCAGCTTGACAAGCACTACAAAGCCTATCTTTGTCAAAGATAACATCTTCAACACCAAGAATGTGATCGCCCTTGATAAGCTTATCTAGATTGTGCATGCCTACATGTCCTAGTCTTCTCTGCCATAGCCAACCTTTAGATGATTTTGCAATGAGACAAGTATGAGGTTGGGCCTTTTTAGCAAAATCGACAATGTATAGATGACCTCTACGAATACCGGTAAAGATAGTTTTATGATTATCATGACGAAACACTTGACAATCTACTTTAGTAAATAGCACATTGAAACTGAAGTCTGCTAGTCTAGATACGGAAAGGAGATTGTATCCAAGGGATTCAACAAGCATGACATTTTTTATAGAGCTATCATGAGATATGGCCACCTTACCAAGACCAAGTACCTTACCCTTAGAGTTTTCTCCAAAGGTCATGTACCTCTGAGTTCCTTGATTAGGTGTGAAATCTTGGAACATGTCTTTATCTCCAGTCCTATGATCGGTGCATCCACTGTCGAGAATCCACTCTTTTCCACCGGATATGTAATCCTTGAAGTTTGTTATGACACTTAGGAACTTCATTGTCTTGTCACATTCAATGTCAAACATCTCATCATCATAGTAGCCATGTTCTTCATTATCATCATTAGGTAGAATCTCCTTGTCATAGAAACCAAGGGATTCGTTAGATTTTTGACTAACACAATGTTCAAGCTTATGTATTCGAATGGATTCTACAAGAATGTTGCCAATGGTAGTGACAGCTCCTTTAGCACTCATAAGATCACGAAGCTCAAATAAGCATTTATCAAAGTTTGGATCACTAGACTTCATTCCATCAAAAGGAGCAGTCTTATGAAGAATTTCATCAAGATTAGTTAATGAATAATTTGTATATCGCTTCTCCAAATCATTCCACAAAGTATAAGCACATTCAAAATTCTTCAATTGAGTATGCACAAATCTTGGTAAACCTCTAATGATAAGATTGACAATTCTAAGGTTACCAATCATGTCAATTCCCTCTTCGTATGTGGGATGTAAGGGATCAATGGGGAACACATAGGGATTTTCAATATGCTTTCTCAAATGGAATTTGTCAAATAGATCAATCATAGCATCTTTCCATTGACTCCCCATCAAGAATAGGCACTCTACAACTCAAACTCTCCAAACTAGACACATCCATCTTCCTCCAAAGGTGATTAAACCAAGGTTATGGTGACCCTGCTCTGATACCAATTGTGGGATCACTAGAAGTGTATGTGTAGAGAGGGGTGAATAGACTACTGGCACAAATCAAAATCTACACAATATCCAAAGTTAATGGTTGGTAGATTTTATAAATTATAGCAAGTCTAGCACACACTACACATGTGAGTCATCAAGTATAGCAGCGGAGAGTAAAGACATTGCACATGGAAGTAAGAAGTTGAGATAGGGAGTTCAAACGCATAAGAGACATGGAGATTTTTCCTATGGTTCCGATAGGTGGTGCTATCATACATCCACGTTTATGGATACTTCAACCCACGAAGGGTAATGGTCACGAGAGTCCACAGAGGGTTCCACGAAGAAGAAACCTTGCCTATACCATGATAACCTACATCCATGGAGGACTAGCCTAACTCAGGGTAGATCTTCACGAAGTAGGCGATCTCCTTGCCTTTACAAACTTCTTGGTTCACTCCACAACACAAAGTAGGAGGCTCCCAAGCGACACCTAACCAATCCAAGAGGTACAACACTCCAAAAGGTAATAGGCTTGATAATGTCGAAAAACTCCTTGCTCTTGTGCTTCAATATGATAGACTCCTCAACACTCAATCACTCTCTCATAGATTTGGCTTTGGTGGAAGTCATTGATTGGGTGGAAAGCAACTTGGGGAGGCTAGAGATCAATATTCATATGGATGGAATGGAATAGCTTGATCTCAACACATGAGTAGGTGGCTCTCTCTCACAAAATCTGATGGGATAAGTGGGGATCCGTTTTGAGTGCTTCCCTTTCGAGTGAGTGGTGGTGGAGGGGTATATATAGGCATCTCCAAAAATCCAACCTTTACACCTAAAATGACCAAGTCGGTGGACCGAAATGTGAATCTCGATGGTACCGAGTTGCTCCAAAGGTAGCAATTTTTGAATCTCGGTGAGACTGATACAAAGATCTCGGCGGTACTGATAAGGTGACCAACGGTCAGAATCCACAATTCGGTGACACCAATCCAAAATCTGGAATTTTCGATTTTGAGAATCGAGGCAACAGAATGTTGGCAAGTTGAACTCGGTGGAATCGAAGCAGAATTGGTTCCGTCGATGATCTAGGGTTTGGTAGGGTTCTGTCTGAGTGGGAAATCGGTGGGACCGAGTGGGAATTCTTGGTTGGACCGATTTACATGATAGGCTTGGACATACTTTTTGTGGAAGAGTTTGTGGGTGTCTTTGGTGACTATCACTTGTGCACATGGAGCATTTTGTTCACCAACAGTACCTTACCCCCCTTTTAATAGTATTGGCTTTCCTATGGACTCAAAGTGATTTCTCACGAAGTAAAATGTAGAGTCCTCTTGCTTGAAGCTTTTCCAATGCTATTCCTTCTCCTTCTTCTTCTTGGGGATACTCTTCACACTCCTTAGCCAACCTTCTCTGTGGACTTTATCCGAAATACACTAGATAAAAGTATTAGTCCAAGAGATAATGTATGTTGTCATGAATTATCAAAACCACCAAGGGAGCATATTGTGCTTTCAGTCACCCAGTACTGGGGAGAGCATTCAAATGTACTACCGTTGGGGATATAACCCCGTGGTGAGACCTGCCTACGTGGGGCCGGGTCGTACCTGGCGGCTCATAAGATAGACCAAGGATGGGCCTCGAGACATAAGCCTAGACGTATGGCAGTTCACCAAGATGGGCCAAGGCGAGGCCCAAACAAGAAGGCATGAAGACCCGGGCGGATAAGCCGCCCGAAGACAGCTTGCTTAGGAAGGCAAGATGACGTAGAGATTCGCACACATAGTAAGAGTCGGTATGAGACTTTTGTAACCCGTGGTCTTGACCTCCTTTATAAGGGCGAGACCCGGGGCGACTTAGACGGAAAACCAACTAATTGAGAACTAGGTCAAGCGAATCCACTCCCTTGTAACCGATACTCCAATCAATACAACGCAAGTAGGATGTAGGATTTTACCTCTTCTTGAGGGGCTGAACCTGGGTAAACTCGTGTCCTTCGTCCCAACCAACCCCTTTGAGTCCATCACCTTAGCGATGGCCCCGAATCTAAGTCTTCAGACATCTGCCGTGACAAAACCATGACAGTTGGCACCCACCGTGGGGCTAGAGCTCGATGGTGTTGAGTTCTCAAAGGGCTCTCTTCTGGGGATCGAGGGATACGTGATTGGAAGGATGAACAAAAGTCGGCGCGGTCGACTCTACATCGACGATGACGGCTGGGGTCCCGACGCCGACTCTGTGGAGTACGGTTTCCGGGTTCCATTCGGTGGAATCCACGTCTTCATCGGCAAAATCGGCGGATCTACACCTGGGCCGGATGTCTGCACCGACATCATCAAGCCGGATCGGCACGCGCAACCTATCCGACACGTGCAACCCGCTCGTGCTAACCCGGGCAGGAAGCATGTCTTAGTTGGCTTCACTCAAGGTATGGATCTTGAGGCTTCTAAGTTGTAGGAGACCCTCATCTGTTCAGAGGATGGATCTTCAAGCGGAGAGGTGGAATCAATCTACCAACTTCACGATGGCGGGCTCGGGGGCTATGACAAGCTTTACCCCGAGTCGGAGCGGTTTGAGCCGGACGATCATGGGTTGCCGACTCATGCGGTTGTGTTCATGGTGGGAACAGAGCCGGGAACAAGTGGTGCGGCCGCCGGGGCAGCAGACACGGGGGCTGACCTGCCGCCAGCTTAGGTTCTTCTGGGTCTAATGAACAATCTCACAACCCTGATGGCAACTGAAGTCACGCCTAACAATCAAGCCGCCCGGAACCTGGAGATCACGAGACTGAAGGATCAGATGGAGGAGATCCAAGAGAGGATCGGCGCGTTAAAACCTCAGATGGACGGCAGAGCGCCTTAAAACGGATGCTTTCCGCCTTGAGATGGAACAGTAATCGGCGACCGCGGTGCGGCGGATGAGGCATCAGTCCCGCCTGCCCAAACAATATGAGGCTAGAAACCTCTTCAACATGCCAGGAACGGGTCAGACAATGAAAGCACCTGGAAGTCGGCCGGCGGCTCGGCAGCAGCTTAACCCGCCCCGACGGAACCAGACCTCACCAATGGCTTTCCCAACAACGGCGGGTCATTACTCAAACTCGGCGGAGAACATGGTGGCTGCAGCCACCTGGCTTGGAACAATCCCTATTCCTGACGAGGGGCCTTTCGTAGAAGAGGTACGGGATGTTATTGGGTACCTACGAATGGCGATGGCCAAGCAAGAGAAGTATACTTACAGCCAGAGTTGTGGGCATTCAACCCCCATCCCTAGCCGCAGCTTCAGTCGGTGCTATGAATTGCCAGCGGTTTCTAGGAGTGATCGGCGCCGGGGCCCGCCACGAGACGATGAGGCGGCTTTGGATGCTCAGGCGCTTGTAGATCGGGCGAGGGCGCAGCATGAGGCGGCGGCTCTGGTAGCAGTGGCTCATCAAGAGCCTACGCCTTCCGTCTCAATTGGAGCGGGAGTAACCACTAGGGCCATAGGAGTACCGTGCTTGGTGCCAGCTCTGAGGAACGAGCGTCTGCCGAAGGATTTCAAAGGCCCTCGCAAGGTCCCAAATTACACCGCTAATCTAGCCCCGGAGACTTGGATTGAGAGTTATGAGCTGGCTATGGAGATGTTGGATGTCAACGATGCAGTGTGCGTGAAGTAGTTTATCATGATGCTAGAAGGGCCGGCTCACACGTGGTTGAAGGGTTTGCCACCCAATACCATCAATTCTTGGGCTGAGTTAAAAGCATGGTTCATCAAAAAATTTCAATGAACATGCAAGCAGCCCATGACGATTGTGGACTTGGATCATTGTGTACAGCAGGAAAACGAGTCGGCTCATCACTGGGTCCGACGGGTTTCGACTATCATCCACTCGTCTGAGCAGATTACGGCGGCTCAAGTGGTCTTGATTCTAGAAAAGAATTGCCACTTTACACCTTTGAAGTAGAAGCTCGGCCGGCTCAAGCGCACGTGTCAAGACATGGGGGAGCTCATGGCGGCTCTCACGAAATACGCCGACTCTGATAACACGAAGGATCCGGGATCTGATGAAGAGAAGCCTGGTCAGAGTAAGAAAAACGGCAATGGCAAGGGTGCGGCAGGCAATGGTAACCAAGGCAAGAGGAAGAACCCGGATAGCGGGTCAGAGTTGGTGGCCAACGACAGCACCGGCAACAATCGTGCTAAGAGCAACGGGAAGTTCAAGCAGCCTTTTAATAAAGGTAAGACTCCTTTCAATTTGGAGGAGATACTCAATAAACCTTGTCCAGAGCACAGTCGGCCCGACAGACCGGCGGGTCACACGTGGGGTAATTGCCACGCTATGCAAAAGTTCAAGGACTACAACTTACAACAGCATACCAACAATGGTGGCCCGCCCGGCGGCTCAGGACCAGGCGGGTCAGGAGCCGGGTTTGGGTCTGGTGGCTCAAGATCTGGCCATCACGGCTAGGGCAACCAGGGAGGACATCATCCGCACTCTAGTGGCAACAATCAGCAACATAATAATCAGTCTGGATATCAGAGTAATCCAAAGCAGCTCCGCTCGGGTCAGTATCATGTTTTTACGACCAGCCTTGACAGGTGAGATCAGAAGTTGCGCAAGCGGGCGGTTAATGCGATCAGGCCGGCTCTACCGCAATATTTGAAGTGGTCTGAACATGATATAACTTGGAGCCGGTAGGATCACCCGCCGCGTGTTGATGACCCGGGACGGCTGGCATTGGTAGTTGCTCCCCAAGTTGGAGGCTACGTGTTAACCAAGGTTATGGACGGTGGTAGTAGCATTAATATCTTGTACTATGACACTTTCCGCCGGATGAAGTTGCTTTATAAGGATCTTAAGCCGTCTTCAATAGTTTTTCACGGTGTGGTGCCTGGCAAGTCAGCCTATCCAGTGGGTAGGATCTCTTTGGAAGTCGCCTTCGGTGACGAATACAATTATAGGGTGGAGACCTTGTGTTTTGAGGTGGTCAAGATCAAAAGTCTGTATCATGCTCTATTTGGACGTCCGGCTTACGCCAAATTCATGGCTAGGCCTTGTTATGTGTACTTGCAACTCAAGATGCCGGGCCTCAAAGGTACGATTATGGTGCATGGTGATCGAGAGATGGCTATTGAGTGCGAGGAAGGAGATGCGGCTTATGCAGAGTCCAGCTGTGCTGAGGCGAAGCTCAAGTTTTACAAGGAAAACGTTAACTCGGAGGACATGACTCTGCTGAAAAAGCCTACCACAAAGGTTGAGCCGCCCCTCAAATTTTTGGCAGATGATACCAAATTGGTGGATTTCAATCTGGGCGACTCATCTCAGCAGTTCACTATCGGAGCTAATATGGATTCCAAATAGGAAAGCACGCTCATTGAATTGATCCGTGAGAATCGGGACATCTCCGAGTGCAAACCTTCTGACATGCCGGGTGTACCGAGAGAGTTCGCTGAGCACCACCTTAATGTGGATCCTAAATTGAAACCACTCAAGCAATTTCTACGCCGGTTCAATGAGGAGAGATGCAAGGCTATTGGGAAAGAGGTAGTCCGGCTTTTGGCGGCGGGTTTCATCGTCGAGGTCTTTCACCTGGAGTGGCTCGCTAACCCCGTGCTAGTGCTCAAGAAAAATGGCACATGGCGTATGTGTGTGGACTACACGGATCTTAACAAAGCCTGTCCGGTTGACCCGTTTGCTCTCCCTCATATTGACCAGATCATTGATGCAACGGTGTGTTGTGAGAGTTTATGCTTCCTGGATGCTTATTCCGGTTAGCATCAGATCAAGATGGCAGTCAAGGACCAAGAGAAGACGGCTTTCATCACGCCTTTTGGTGCTTTCTGCTATGTGTCTATGCCTTTCGGGTTCAAGAGTGCCCAGGTGACTTACCAGCGTTGTGTACAGAACTGTCTTCACAGCAAAATCGGGTGCAACGTTCATGCATATGTGGATGATATTGTGATCAAGTCAAGGAAGAAGGAGACTCTACTTGACAACCTGAAGGAGACTTTTGACAACTTACGGGTCTACAAGATGATGCTTAACACGGCTAAGTGTGTCTTTGGCGTTCTGGCAGGCAAGCTCTTGGGATTTCTGGTATCTGAGCGTGGCATTGAGGCTAACCCAGATAAAATCAAGGCTATCACCTCCCTATCTGAGCTGGCTTGCATCAATGAGGTTTAGTGCCTGGCGGGACGAATTGCTACATTAAGCCAGTTTATAAGCCGCCTTGGTGAGAAGGCTATCCCTTTGTATCAGATGATGAAAAAACGGACAATTTTGTTTGGAGTACGATGGCGGGTGAAGCATTTGAGGCACTCAAGAGGCAGCTCACTGAGCCACCGGTCTTAGCCGCTCCGGTTGAGAAAGAACATTTGCTTTTGTACGTGGCGGCTAATAATATGGTTGTCAACGCCTCAATCATTGTTGAGTGTAAAGAGTCGGGGAAGGAATATCTGGTTCAGCGGCCAGTTTACTATATCAGTGAGGTCCTGATAGAATCCAAGCAGAGGTATCCACATTGGCAGAAGCTGGTGTATGGGGTGTTCATGGCCAATCTCAAGCTAAAGCACTACTTCCTGGGACACCAGATTATAGTGGTTAGCTCTGCCCCATTGGGAGATATAATTCAAAACAAAGAAGCCACTGGCAGGATCGCTAAGCGGGCGTTGTGGCTTGGACCTCTCAATTTGAAATATGTGCCTCGCATGGCGGTTAAGTCGCAAGCCTTGGTGGATTTCATCAACCACTGGACTGGGTGTCAAGCGCCCGAGGAAAAGCTGGATAACACATATTGGACAATCCACTTTGATGGATCCAAGCAGCTGGAAGGATCAGGGGTAGGGGTTGTCTTAACTTCCCCCAAAGATGGTAAGTTCTGTTATGTGCTAAGGTTGATGTTTCCTTGTACTAACAATGCAGCTGAGTACGAAGCTCTGCTTCATGGACTCCGGGTGGCTAAGGAGATGAACCTGGGCCGGGTTAGATGCTTCGGCGACTCAAATCTTGTGGCCTAGCAAGTTTCAGGCACTTGGGATTCCAAGGACCCGCGGATGGCAGCTTATCGTCAGGCGGTGGATGTCATCGCTGGTCACTTCAAGGGTTATCAGGTGGATCATATTGATCGTTGCAGGAACGAGGCGGCTGACGCCCTGTCAAGGCTGGGTTCTCAATGTAAGCCGGTGCCACCTAATGTTTTCTTTGATTTACTACATCACCCGTCAATGAAGTTACCTTCAGAGGAACTTGGCTATTCCTGACCCTGAGGGACAGCTGGTGGCCGCTTTGCATGCAATTCCTGACTGGAATGAGCCTTATTTGGCTTACTTGACTCGCGGTGAGTTACCCGATGATGAAAACCTCGCCAGACAGGTCACCAGGCGGTCTAAGTCTATGACGATAGTCAATGGCGAGTTACATAAGTGCAGCGTCACAGGCGTGTTTCAATGTTGTATTTCACCTGAAGAGGGCAAGGAAATCTTGAACGAAATTCATGCTGGTGATTGTGGTCATCACGCTAGCTCAAAATCACTAGTGGCCAAGGCCTTTCGACATGGCTTCTTCTGGCTAACGACTCATAAGGATGCGGAAGACTTGGTCCGCAAGTGCGATGGATGTCAAAAGTTTGGCCGGCATGCTCACGTCCCGGCTCAAGAGTTGTGCATGATTCCAATTACTTGGTTGTTTGCGGTCTGGGGGCTTGATATGGTTGGGCCTTTCAAGATATCCAAGGACAAGAAGACCCACCTCCTGGTGGCAGTTGACAAATTTACCAAGTGGGTAGAAGCTGAGCCGGTCGGCAAGTGTGACGCGGCTATGGTGGTTCAGTTCATTAAGAAGCTGATCTACAATTTTGGTTACCCTCACAGTATCATCATAGATAATGGTACAAACATCTCCAAGGGGGCTATGAAAGCGTTCTGTGAAAGTGAACACATCAGACTTGATGTTTCTACAGTTGCTCACCCACAGTCAAACAGTTAGGCCGAGCGCGCTAACCAAGAAATCTTGAGAGGTATCAAACCCCGGCTTATGGTTCCTTTATAGCGAACGCCGGGTTGTTGGGTGGAGGAGTTTCCATCTTTCTTATGGAGCATCATAACCACTCCCAACAGGTCAACATGTTATACACCTTTCTTCATGGTTTACGGTGCAGAAGCTGTGTTACCAAGTGATATCCGTCATGACTCGCCACGAGTGGCGGCTTACGTTGAGGTGGACAATGAAACGTCGCATCAAGATGCATTGGATGCCTTGGAGGAAGAGCGTGATCTGGCGGCGGCTTGATTGGCGATTTATCAGCAAGACATGCGTCGCTATCATAGCCTTAGAGTTAAGAGCCAAACGTTTTCAAGAAGGCGACTTAGTGTTGTGGTTGATTCAAGATCAGACAGATGCACACAAGTTATCTCCTCCATGGGCAGGGCCTTTCATTGTCAGCAAAAAACTCAATAACGGGTCATATTACCTCATTGACGTCCGAGACGACTCACACACTTCTGGGTAGGAGACCCGTCAACCGTGGAACATAGCGCATATGCGGCCTTATTATACTTTTGTGAAGACTTGACATTGTACACCTTCATTGTACATATCATATAGATATATGAATAAAGTTGGCATCCCTGCAAGCCGGGGCCTTTGTCGTTTCGCATATCTTAATATGTGCAAAAATGGTCAATCAGGGGGCATCCAATCCACTAGGTTTAGCTTATCAGACCCTATTAATCGACTCTCAAGCCAAATAGTTGACTCCGTCAACATGATCATCCAGGGGGCTTCCAACCACCAGGTTTAGCTTATCACACCCTATTGGTCGGCTCTTAAGCCAAACAGTTGATTCTATCAACAAAGGTCACTTGGGGGCTTCCAACCCACCGGGTTTAGCTTACACACCCTCTTGATCGGCTCTTAAGCCAAACAGGGTTAAACCTGCCTATAAGCTGATGCTCCTCCGCTAGGTGACCCATCGAACTCTTACCAGTTAATCTCGCCTGGCGACCCTGAGCCGGCTCAAAGAAATTGACGGCCAATCTCGATAGAGACACTGTACTGGTTAAAGGTTATAATGGCAGCTCTTGTCACGTGAGGGCCGGCTTACGGAAAGCAAGGATAAACTCTCCCATCTACTGTCGATTCTCCGCTATGTGGCCCGTTCATACTCTTAGACAGTTAATCCTTAAGGACCCTATACTGTTTAAGGTTAAAACGACGGATTTATGTCACGTGAGAGGCAGTTCATGGGCTATCGGGGTACTCATGCCCTGCCGAGTCTCTTCTGGGACGTCACACTTCCTGTCAGTTAATCTCACTTAGAGACCCTGAGCCGCTCAAAGGAATTGACAGCCAATCTCGATAGAGACCCTGCACTGATAAGGAGTTTTAAGTAGCGAGTCAGCTCAGAAGAACCATGTGAGAGCCTGGCTTAATAGGAATGATAGACTACTCATATCAATAAGGAATTCCTTCTTTTCTAGAAGCCCACTCGAAAAGAACTTCAAAGTTAAGCGTGCTTGGCTTAGAGCGATTCTAGGATGGATGACCGACCGGGAAGTTGGTCCCGAGTACGCACGAGTGAGGACAAAGTGCACAGGAAAGACTAGTGTTGGTGTGTGGGGCTAGTCTAGATCCCGCCAGGCATAACGGGGTGTTACAAACCGGCGCATGAGTCAAACAAAAAGAAAGTCAGGAAAGATATAGCATCTTTGGGTGGCATTATCTTAAGTCGTCCTCCTGACAATATGAGATTAATCTATTCTCGCAGGTTGGTTAATTACCAAGAGCCTCCACAACATCTGATAAGAGTTGAAGGCACAAGGCAGATGTCATATGTTAAGCCAAACGATTTCATATGTGCACGATGGCACAACTCAAGCAAGACAAAGTTTACTACAAGCCTATTACAATGCTCACTGCGGAGCTCAAAAGTGAGGACTCAAAGTTTTTACACTGCCCATTGGTGGGTCATAGGGCCGGCTAATCCACGATGTTACCAAGGTCGTCAGTTGGATGTCGGGTCACTCTGCGGCGGGTCTTCGACTTCTATGATCTGGATATTATCCGCGTCCCAGTTGTAGTTGGTTAAAGCTGCAAAGTTTGCCTCTTCAAAGAGGGGGGACGGGTCAAGATCAGGAGCAAAGAGGTGCTTACGGCGTGCAGGCGTTAAGTCCTTGGCCTCAAAGGTTGGGCCCCATACTCTCTTCTGCTCGGCATCATAAGCCGCCTGGTATGTTGACAAGTTCACTTCTTCTGCTAACACGGAGGCAAGGACTCTGGAAGCCTTCATGCACCGAGTGTAGTCAGCCTCGGTGAACTCTGAGCCGTCATCCTTCTTGGATGGAAACCCGTCCATCATGTCCTCGGGAGTCAACTCTAGGGCGAAAGCTAATGCCCGGCTTATGGATGCGATGGCTCCTTTCCGGGCGGCTGATTTCTTAAGCTCCTGGATTTGTTTCGGCGGGGTGGACAACAACTCTATGACTCCCTTCATAGTTGAAGGGATGTTGTCCTTATAGATCACCCCCTTGATTGTGTAGAGAGGTCTGCAATACATCTGCTCTGTCAAAGTATAGACAGCTTTCAATGGCAGCAAGTTATGAGTAGCAAGTTGCCGACTCCTTTGACCTGCATAAGACGGATTTTTGGTTATAAGTCGCCAGTAAAGGTATTCACACAAGAAGTGTTGGTTAAATATTTGGCACTTACCAAAGACGGCGGCAAACATCTTCGCAATATGGCGCTTTAAGGCATGAAGCTCGTCAGACACAACCACGAGTAGCTGGTCTGCATCGTCAGCACATTTCGCCAGGGCGGCTTGCTCCGTCTCCGCAGACTTCTTGAAGGCAGATAATTCAGCTTTAATTTTTGTAAGTTCCTCAATGGCGAGCCAGCATTTCTCATCTGCTTCGCTTCGGGTAGCTTGGTGAGTGGCCAGATTGCTCCTTAAACCGGTCAGTTCAGACCCGACTTCGTTTAAAGCTTCCTGTGACATATCAAAAACAAAATGAAGGCTAAGTCGCCAGGATGGTATATTATCAAATGATCAAGAGTAAGACAATATAAGGCAAGTCTCAAGCAAATTGCAAGCAATATGCTCGACACTTGGGGGCTAATGTCTATTTGTTCTCCAAGGATACAAGAAAGTCCCGGCTCATCTTCATCAAAGTCAAGCCGGCCCTTGGGGGCTACAACTGGCTCTCTGATCTATTTCTACCAAAGTTCCGGCTCATCTTCTATCAAGTTAGGCTGGCACTTGGGGGCTATATATGCCTCTTTGGTTTATCTACGTGGAAGTTCCGGCTCATCTTCTATCTAGTTAAGCCAACACTTGGGGGCTATATATGCCTCTTTGGTTTATCTACATGGAAGTTCTGACTCATCTTTCATCAAATTAAGCCGGCACTTCGGGGCTACATATGTTAAGTGCTTTGAACAATTACTTACGCACTAAAACATCGGCTCGGTTGTTAAGTCTTAAGCTGATCATTGAGTGCTACAGGCTAAGTGTTTCTACTTATATCAAGATTCAAAGACCCGGCTTACCATTAGCAAGTGCTAAACCGGCTCTTGGGGGCTATGTAAGGGTATAATGAAAAGAAAGAAAGGGTACATCATATTTCTTGTTCATCAAGTTGACAAGCTTGAGCTCCATGTTCCGGCTTGTAGACATGCGGTTCAGATAACCAGCATGAGGCTCATCGGTTGTTAGCTTCTCTAGCATGGGGGACTCAAATTCTAGCTTCTTCGAGGCTTCAGTCGCCTCAGTGTGCATTGTTAACAGATGAGGTTGAGGAGAGTTAAAGCCGGTGCCAGTAATGGTGACGTCCAGAGTAACCGAATCGTCAGCAGCTGGTGAAGGGCTCGGTGGCTTAGAGTTGACCCTCAGAGGACTCTCAGGAATTATATCATTGGCCACCGGCTCGATAGAGTGACAAGCTTCTTCAGGCGTGTCCTTGGAGGCCGTAGAGGGGTTAGCGTGCGGTGCAGGAGAATCCGGCTTGGCAGGCTCCGGCTCTCGAACCTTGGGAGCAGGATTAGACCCTCCGGTCTTCCTTCGTTTCGCTTGAGCCCTAGAAATCACAAAAGGTCATTGTATAAGCTTTACGGCTAACAAAGGATGGAATGCAAGCATGAAAGGTACGTACTCTGGGTTAATCTTCAGAGGCGGAAGAGTAGTAGCTGTAGAGCCGCCCGAGGAAGGGGGTGATTCCTAAAAACAGTTAAGGCAATATAAGACAGGGTTAAAACATAAAGGCAAGGTTGACAAACTTAAAACCAAGTGAAACAAATACCTCAGCCAGCCGCTTCTGTTGAGCCAGAGAATGAGGTAACCCGGCGATGATATCATTAGAGTCGGTGCTCCGGGTCTGGTGTCGGGAGAGTTGTTGTTGCTTTTTCAAAGAACAGTGGGGGTCTAAGTAAGCAAGAGGATGAGAAAGTGGGACCTTTCGGATGACCCGCCGTATCTTCTGTGGTGCAAGATGTTCTGATTCAGATGAAACATAAGTTACCTCAGGAATCATGGCATGGCTTGTCTCCGTTTCGTCCTGTTAATTATCATTGTCAATAAGGTGCATGAAGATACGGCCAAGAGAGTCAAGTTCTACCTCTGAGTCGTCAGATGCCAGTTGTTCTTGAGGTGCGATCTTCTTCTTCCGGTCGTCATTTTTCTCCTTTTATTTCTTTGGAGGAGGAACATACTTCTTTTTCTAGAAGCTGGAATTAGCCTGAAAATGAAAGCTGTCGAAAGAGGTCAAAAGACTGCAAAGTATATATGGGTAGCTACATGCGAAAGTAAGGAGATCGAGAGTCGCCCTTATGTCTGGGGCCGGGTTTGTGGTGCAGAAAGGTGCCAATCCGATGGCGCGGCAAGATCCTTCAGATTCGTGAACCAGACTCTTGATGGCGGCCATGATGTTATCCTCAGACAACGTGGTAGAGTTAAAGCAGAGGGGGTCATTATCATCACCCGTATACTCGCACATGAGACAACTTCACCGGCTCAGAGGAAGGACTCTCCAAGAAACCCAACAGCGGGTCAGATCCATCCCAGTCAGACCATTGGCCGTAAGGGCCTTGATTCTTGCGTGACCCGGAGCATACTTCGCTCGTTCAGTGGCTGACAGCCGGTCAGGGAGCTCGGTTGAAGTCTTGAGCCGGGTTGCCCAATAACCCGACAAGGAATGCTCTCCTTATAGAGAAGTATCTTTGCAATAAAACTAGGTTTTATTCCAATCTTTGGGATGACTTGGCATCCGAACAGCCGGAAAAATCACATCTCGTCTCCTTTGAATTGAGATCCCGCCAAGCTCTAAGCTTGGACCAGCCTTTACTTCTGTCTGACGGTTCACATAAAAGAACTCGCGGAAAAGGCCAACGGATGGCTCTTCTTGTAAGTAAACCTCACTAAGGATTTGGAAGTTGCATATGTTTGAGACAGAGTTTGGGGCGATGTCTTGGGGGCACAGCTTAAAGAAATGAAGAACGTTTCGAAAGAATTTTGAGCCAGGCAGGCTGAAACCGCGAACAAGGTGATCCGCGAAAACAACTACTTCGCCCTCTTGTGGAATGGGTTTCTTTTCATTGCTTGGAACCCGCCAATGGATGACATCTTTGGCTGGCAAGGACCATGTGTCTACGAAGTCCTTCAAGAACTCTTCGGTAACGGCAGAGCCCACCCAGTTACAAGAATTGGACGCACGAGGCATGGTGGCGACTTAAAGCTGTGCAAAGGTAACAATGTGTGGCGAGTTAGAAGGTGACAGACAACTACGGACGGCTGACAAAATCTGAATTCTCTAAAGCTAAGTCACCGGAACTGTTTAGGCACGAGCCGGAAGTTCATGGGCGAGTCAAGTTTGCAAAGAAGCAGAGAAAATATTACTAAGTGTGGAAAACAGGTTTCACAGACCATCTACATAGTGATGGATCTACAAAACAAAGAAAAAGCAGTTTAATTCTAACCTAGTGAAGAACAGAAGAACTAGCAGTGTTTTGAAGGCAGTAAAGGGAGCAATTACGGATCTGTGTTGTGCTATTATCTACTGCCTATGGTCTACCGCACTAGAAGGGGGGGGCATTATGAAGCTCACTGATCTACCTACTATCGGACAATGTGAAGAGCTCATGTTCTAGCGGCGGAGGAACTCCATGAAAACCCTACCGAAAGCTACAGATCTCAGGGTGGAGAAGAACTCACCGGCGACGAAACGACAGATGTGGGTGGTGTTCTGGTCCGATCAGGTTGATGCAGCGGCCTGGCGTGACGACGGCGTGGAAGCTTCACGGGAGCGGAAGGATGATGGAGCAACGGCGTCGGGAGGAAGAAGAAGATGCGTGAGCGGAGAAGGAAATGAAAACTGCCCTTCGCGGTCCTATTTAATAGGCAAAAGGTGGAAACGGGCGCGAGAATCCAGGCGACGGAAGTTAATTGATCGAGACGGACGCCTCGATTTTCAAGCCGTCAATTTAATAATGGAAAGATCCGGTGTGGTCGTGAGGGAATATTTTTGATATCTCCGGTATGACGTCATGGCGGGTTATTTTGTTTGACTTTCAGGTGATAATAAGCAAGACTCGCCGCCAAGTGGGACAGAAGGTTGAGCAAGACTCGCCGCCAAGTGAGACAGAAGGTTGAGCAAGACTCGCCGCCAAGTGAGACGGAAGATTGAAATGAGCAAGCTCAAATCAACCTAGGGCCAAATGTTGGGGATATAACCCCATGGTGAGACCCGCCTAGGTGGGGTCGGGTCGTACCTGGCGGCTCATAAGCCAGACCAAGGATGGGCCTCGAGACATAAGCCTAGACGTACGGCGGTTCACCAAGATGGGCCAAGGCGAGGCCCAGACAAGAAGGCATGAAGACCCGAGCGGATAAGCCGCCCAGAGATAGCTTGCTTAGGAAGGCAAGATGATGTAGAGATAGAGTCGGACACATAGTAAGAGTCGGTATGAGACTTGTGTAACCTGTGGTCTTGACCTCCTTTATAAGGGCGAGACCCGGGGTGACTTAGACAGAAAACCAACTAATCGAGAACTAGGTCAAGCGAATCTGCTCCCTTGTAATCGATACTCCAATCAATACAACACAAGAAGGACGTAGGCCTTTACCTCTTCTTGAGGGGCTGAACCTGGGTAAACTCGTGTCCTTCGTCCCAACCAACCCCTTTGAGTCCATCACCTTAGCGATGTCCCCGAATCTAAGTCTTCGGACATCTGCCATGACAAAACCATGACAACTACCATAATTGGTATCGTTGTGATTATGAGGGTCTGAGGTAGATGAGTTTGCGAGGTTTCTCTGGTTATGTGTTGATGGATGTGATACACGGGATGGGTAGTATTATTGCTAGGAGTTGAGTGATTTATTCAGTAATTAGTCTGTGTAACCGTTGGACCAGATTGCATAACCATAAAGATTTCGAGAGTTCTTAGGTGGGAATTCAAGTAGTTACCCAGGACTATCCTTCCAACAAATGCATAATGCTTATGTATTTGTTTCCGGCTTGTTTCGCAATCTTAATCCTTTATTTTGTTGGAGTATGGTAATTCGAGTTGGTTCGATGTCAAGTGGTGATATCGTATCTTTCCTAAGCGGTGTTCTCATATTTACATGGGAATGCTAATGTTTCGCTCAATTAAATTTTCATGTCAAGTCTTTCCATCCGCAGTGCTTCTCTTCAAGATTATTCAATCCTTTCCGATATTTGAAAGATCAATTCTCATGTTTATTTTGGTGTTCATTTCATCTTTCCTAAGTTTTGTTTTTCCCCACCATCCCGCCCTTTTTATTCAATGATTAAATTATCATCCAAGTGCCTTTTGTTTCATTGATGCTTCCGCTATCTTTTCTTCCCTATTGTATCTGGTGATTCGTTGTGAAGATGCTCATGTGCTGGCTTCATCGTTCTTCGTTCTTGTTTTCTTCTCTGGTGGATTCAATTAAAGATTTCGATCATATCCTTTTCATTCATTATATGTTTTTCATGTTGGAAGTTCTATCCAAGCCTCTCTTGTTTAGTCATCTCTCTTTGTTCTATCCGAAGTGGAAATATATCTGAGAAGACTTCCATTTCCAATTAAATCCTTTCCAATTATTTCGAGTCTCTCATCTCATCAAGTTTTAATTTATTCCGATGCAATCTCTCTTCCTAAGTAGACATTTCAGCGGTGGTTTTCTTTGAGTGGGCCCATAACCCATAGTTTTTTCTAGGATCTTACCTGGCTCTTCTATCTTTTTCCGGAGATCTCGAGATAGTGGAAAATGTGATGTAAGAGTGAAGTCCATCAGTTATATTCATCCCCCAAGATCGCTTCTAATTATTTTCATCATTGTCTCAACCTTTCTTTATACATAGTTCTGGAGTAACTCGGTAATTCTTGGTGTTGTTTCTCGTCATCATTCTCAGTATTCAAGACCGAGGGAAAGTTTCTCATAAATTTTGGACCATAATCTTGAAGATTCGTGGTTTAAACTTAGTGCTATCCAATAAAATTGTTTTAGATCATGGGAAATTCCTTCCATATCTATCTAGAGCATTTCAGAGTTGTTTTCATCCTTGATCCTTCGAAGGGCATCATTTCAGAAGATTTGTTCGTTCTTAGCTTTTAGCTTCTGTTCTCAAATGCTTCTCAATTGTTGTATCTTCGTCCGTATGTCGATTATTCTGATTGCTTGTTGAAGTTCTCTTCTAAACGGATCATGATCTATTCCTTCTCGTTTATTCTCATTCATTCGTCTTATCCTCGTTCATTTGCAATTCTTACCGGTGCTTCATTCAAGAATTCTTCAAGTTCGTGCTGCCTCAATTCAATCTTTATTTTTCAGGAACAATAAGTAATTGTAGGAGATATGCCCCAGAGGCAATAATAAATGTTTTTATTTATCACAATGTTCCTAATTAAGTTTATATTCCATGCTATAACTGCAATGATTCTCGAGTCTGCAATATCCACGAGGCCCGGAGGGAAACTCATTAGCACATGTGGTATAATAAACGATAAAATGTATTCCTAGTCTTGCCTCTAAGACTAGCTCAAGTATTGCATGATGATCTTGTTTTCCTGATCATGGGCATGGCTATGCCGGCAATTTTGAGGGAATGTCGGTAGAACACTTGTGTTGAATTGACCCGAATTGATGTTATGCTATGAGATACATTCGTCATAAGTTAATGGTTAATAACACAAATATAGTTATTGTTTGCATAATTCCTTAGACCATGAGAGTATCGAGTTCCTTCGTGCTTGCTTTGTGAACTTTGGAGTTTGTTAAACGTCATCCGTTACTGGGTGGCTATTACGGCGGCTTACGGGTTCACGGAAAAGTATGACAAGTAACAAGATAGCTCAAGATTGGGATTTACTCCTCCGATGATGGAGAGATATTCTCGGGCCCTCTCGGTGTTACAATATCCATCATCGTCTCGCCAGACACAATGTAATTTGATCACAGGGATGTCGGAAACGAGAATATAGAACAAAACCGGTAAGGAGGTAACTTGCATAGTGGACAAGTTGTTGATCCACGGGGCTGCAAAAAATCTCACCTCGGGTGTTTGTAACATATTGCGAAACAACATGAATAGCGCATGACAACTAAAGGTTCACTCGAATATTTATTCGTGTGGGTATAGGGGTCAATATTAGTGTCCACGGCTTCGATGTTGATCATTGATCGGAAAGTGTTCCCCTCATGTCTATAATTCGCTGAACCTATAGGGTCACATGCTTAAGGGTCATCTATCTGTTGAATACTAGACAGGGAGTCTGAGAGAAAATCACTGGAAAAGTTTCAGGGACAACGGAAGAGTTCTGGAGAGAGAACACCAGAAGAGTTTCGGTAAAACAAAAAAGTTGTTTCCGACTATACCATTGAGTCAAATTCAGTTCGGCATAAGCCTGGAATTAATGGAGGGTACCATAATTGTTCCGGTAACTTCTGAGATTTTTTGGAGACAAAAAAGGAAATGTACCAGACTGCCGGGACCGCTTTGGTTGCTTTTCACGGATGAAAATCACTGATCTTAAAATGTTTCGGAACGTGTCGAGAAATGTTCTAGTGCTGGAATTATTCTAATACCCATAGAAATATTTTCGGATTTATCGGTCATGAAAAATTGGTTTCATGAATAGTGAAAAGCACTTTTTGGTGGCTTCTTGGAGAACCCACCTCGAGGGCTTTTTGGTATTTTCCCTTATTGGCTTCTTGGAGAAGCCACCTTAAGGGCATTTTGGTATTTCCATGTGACCTCTTGCCCTTGGGCTTGGCCTATAAATAGAGGTGGAGAGGTGCTCTCCATGGACACACTCTTTCTCAACATACAAATGCCATTCATGATCTGGCCTTCTCTCTCCCTCCCCGCGAAATAGTTTCGTAGAGCCGAAAGGCTGTCTGGGTTCTTGTAGGAACTAGTTCTAGACGGCGAATCCCTGCCGGATAGCTTACACCGTATGTGTGCAACCCTGTAGAGAGGTCATAGTTTCGATCTTTCGCACAAGGGGATGTTCAAAGGTCCTCCCGGAGGGCTGTCCGAGTTTCCTTTCGGGCTTCGAGGGTCTTCCCGAAGGGCTGTCCGTGACATTGTCCGACCGCCTCTCGCAGGGATGTCCGACGAGGGAGAACATCCTCATGGTTGGGAGGTTGTAAATCCTAGTTGTGGGGATCTACACCATCGATCTTCATCGACTCTACTTCCGCTGCCTAGGAATCGGTACGGATCAGATCAAATCTTGTATGCATCTCCATAGTGATCCGGGGCGTGCTCGCATTACCGTATTTTTTGTTTTTTGTCGCGTTCCCCAAAAGTAATATGCCAATCCATTACTTGTCATCAATTTAACTTGATGAAGGATAAGCATAACATAATTCTTATTCTTGATTCCTTGAGATGATTTAATTCATTCTTTCGAAGTTTGTTGATAATATCAAATTCTTGGATCTAAGTTGTTCATCTTTTCTTTTTCTGGGTTCCAAGTTTTTCTCAAGTATGTCGTCACGAAGCTTCATATAAATCATGGCAATGCCTCAATCTTGTTTCTTTGCAACCTTAAATTCTTTTCTATCATCCTTTCTTTCCGGAGTTCTTTTTAGAGGTTCTTTAAGGTGTTTCATTAAGGATTTAAACCATTATCGATGTATTCTTCAAGATTCTTGTGGTAGTACCTCAAGTATTCTATGTCTTGCATTTCAAAGTGCAATTGATTCTCCTTTGTCTTTTGAGATGGCGTTATAGTATTATTGATTCAAGAGAATTTGTCAAGAATGAAATATGTAAACCCATCATTTCTTTCTCTGAGTTATCTTGGATTGGATTTCACCTAAAGGGTTTCCTAAGGGTTGTTGTTCATTGCGGTACTCATAAACGATCCAATTTTTCTCCTCCTCCTCTTGCTGAAAGAAGTTTTCATCTCTTTGTTGATCTCAATCAAACAAATTATTTCCATTAATTTTGAGATGTTTTTCGTAAGACAACAACAAGCTTATTCTTTTCGTTGTTCATTTTTCAACAACTCCGTTCAATCCTTCCTTGTAAGGATGCTTCTCAATCCAATTGTGATATAAGTTGTAATTTTTCTCCGTTCTTTTCTATTAAATAATATAGCTTCTATTCCTTTGTTCCGGAGGCGTTGTGACGTTGCTCTCTTCGAATCATGATCTCATTTTATGAAGATCATGTTGTTTCCTTGCTTATCCATTTAACCGGAGTGTTGTGTCCTATTTTCAAGTTATTTTCATCTTATCAAGTTTTGCTTATATTTATACTGGGGTGCTACCCAAATTCTTTCTCTCTCGTTCCTTGTCTATCTCATTTTAGCCGGAGTGGTTTCGAAGTCTCGTTTGTTCCTCATGTAATTCTTCATCTCTTTGCAAAGTTCATGGATTGTTGGTTTCTCTCGTTTGTCAAACAAGCAACTTAATTTTACCTCTTCCTTTCCTTTTCCTCTTCTCAATCTAAGATCTCGGGGAGAGATCTCTTGTTAGTGTAGAAGAGTTGTAATAGCCCGAGACCGACATTTCAGATGCCTTCATATTTTCGCGAGAGCCACGTTGTTTATTTGTTTTTGCATTGCAACATGTCATCATGCCATCATGTAGTTAAATTTTGGCAACTCAAATAAATAAAACTAGATGGATCTTTGTTCCATTTAAATCGAGGGAAATTCACATGGTGATTTCTCTTTGTAACTTATAAAATACCCCCCCCCCCCCCAATATTATTAGGGAGCTATAACTAGTACTCCCTTCTTTTGAGAATCAACCAACACACTTTCATAATATATGCCCACGCCTTCTACTCCATCTTGGCCTCAAAACCCTTGCCCATAATTCTTTTTGCATTTATCGAGGCTCAACATTAAGTCACAACATTTTTTGATCTATCTAATCTAGTTCTAATTTAAACTTATTTGGATCAAATTCAAATATGTTTAAATCCAATTCTTCCAAACAGGTCCAATTGTATTTTTCTTGGATCAAGCATATTTTGTGGGGTCCTGAAATTTTTTCTCACGATCAAAATGCACTCCTAATCTCTCTTTCCTTTCCTATCTTTTCGCTGTTTTCGTTTAAGAAAAGAAGAAGTAAGGAGAGAGGGATTAGGCCCAGCCGAAACAGTCCACAAGGCCCAGCCGCCCCCTCTAACCCTAGCGCTCCCGCAGCCTCTCCCCCCACTCCTCTCGATCCCCTCATCCGCTCCTCCCTCTCCCTCGTTCCCTCACCCACTCTGCACACACACAAGACACGCATCGCACAGGAGAGGAACTCGTCCCGTGCCCGATCCGACGAGCCGCTGCGGTAGCCCTTCCTCCCTCCGACAAGCCACGGCCTCCTCCAAGCCTCCCTCTTGCTCCTTCCAAGCGCGCACCCCCATCTCCTGACGTCGCCGCTACGCTGCTGCCATGAGGCCGAGATCGAAGCTCCGACCCCGCGCCTCCTCCTCGCCTCGCCCCGGAAACCCTCCGGAACCGGGCCTTGTCCTCGCCGCCATCTCCGTCCTCGCGCCGCTCTTAGCAACCGCCGGCGACCAGCGCCATGTCCCCCTCCCTCCCACGCGCACCCAGCGCAGGAGACGCTCGCATCTCGCGCGTACGGCAGCCTCAACGTGGCCTCACAATCTCCGGTGCCCCGCCATCGGTGACCTCCGGTGCCCCTCTGGCTCCTTCCTCGCGCCTCCTTCCTCCTCCTCTGCCACATGGCGCGCCCACACCACCAAGCTCGTGTCGCCGCTGCTAGCTGCCCGCCGCCGCTGCCACGCCTTACCGCCGTCGCCCGACCCCACCGCCACTCCGGCCGGTGAGCCCAGGTCGCCGCCGTGCCCCCTCTGATTCCTTCTGGTCCTCTCGCGAGCCGCCTCCCGTGTGCACTTCCCCTGTGCCCAGAGACTCCTGTCCGCCACTACCACGGCCTCACCTAGCCCCCGCCTTGGCCGTTGCCATGAACAACCGCACCACCGAACCGAGGCCTTGTGGTGCTTCGTTTGGTTCAAACCAAGTCTCGCAAGTCCCGGGGCCTCACTTCGCATGACCATCGCCGTTCCGTTTCATTTCTGTCAAGGTCGAGGGGACGCCAAGTACCAGGATGTCGACTACCCATCAAGTTCGTATACGTGCATTTACGACTACCTTCACCGAAGACCCTTGTAAAACTACCGACGAGAGTCCCACTACGGAACGTGTACAGCTACAGTTGTCGTGGATCCGACAAAAACGCGTCTATCACTACTTCAATGACGTCCATGATGACCCATGAACGACTACTTCCATCGACAACTCGTTCCGTTCCCAAAATGCATGCCTTAAAGGTATAACCCCGAGATAACGTCGATGCAATGAACGAATGCATGTGTTTTGGTGAGCTGCTTGCGTTTGCATCACGTGTGTATTGTGTCGTGCACGATAACCGGGATCACCTTATCAATTTTTTCCATTACACGCTCATGCGCACAATTCTTTTGCACGGGTATCGTAATCGAGTTATCAAAACCGGAATGTTCCGGTGGCATCATTTTTGTTTTCATCGCCGTGGCATCCATTTCTTTCCATCGTGACGACAATGCCCATATCATATTATATGATGTTAATCTCTTTAAAATTACAACGATTTGATCATGTCATCCTCATGCATGTTAACAACATTTAAAATGATGTTGCATTAAAAGTTGCCAAATGACTTGCTACGCGGGTTGTCTAATATCTAAATAATTGTAGCTCCGAATTAAATAAACTATATTAGTAACTTGACTAGAGAAAATGTGTAGAATCTCATGACACACTTTATGTTGTTGTTTAACAAAAGTAAAATATGTTTAGTATATATCTAGACCAAATTAATACTTTGCATATAGGGTCGTTTCAGAAATGCTATATGTTGCTTCCGGCCTCATTTAAAATGCCTAGATGTTGTAGTTATCTATGTTTCACCTCTTGCCATGTTATACTACATTTAAACTTGCGTGTAAATAAATGAGAGCGAACGAAATAATTCGAACATGAAGTTTCGTTAATATACAACCCGTTGCATATTGAACTTCATTTAATTTGTAGTGTTTGATTATTGCATCTTACTTTGCCATGCCATGCAAAATTAACTGGACATGCATCATACTTGTTTGCGGATCATCTCATGAATATATTATGGTGTTTATTTTGTGTTGATTATTTGTTTCCGGATTGCTTCTTCCCGATATAGTCTCGAAAGCGTTTGGAGTGTGAGAATTCGTTCGACTACGTATTCGTCTACTTCACGGATTCGTTCTTCTTCCAAGCGGGATCTCAGGCAAGATGACCATTTCCCTGTATACCACTACTATCATTGCTATGCTAGTTGTTTTGTTTCTATCGTTATGTCGCGTTACCTACCATTTGTGTGTTAAGCCTCCCAACATTGCCATGGAAAGCCTCTAACCCCTTCACATCCCAGCAAACCATTCATTGACTATGTTAGCGCTTGCTCAGCCCTTCTTATAGCGTTGTTAGTTGCAGGTGCATATTGTTTCCATGTGATAATATGGATTTCTTGAGATATCACAATATTATTGCTATTTAATTTGATGCACATATATACTTGGTAATAGCTGGAAAGCTTGACCATTTGCTCAGTGTTTTGTTTCACTGTTGTCGTCACAGTTACTTGTGTACCGGTGTTATCTTCCATATTGAGCGCCCGAGGGATCACTAGAAGAGTGTCTAGAGGGGGGGGGGTGAATAGACTACTAGCAGAAATTTAAAACCTAACCTTTTCCCAAGTTAATTGGTTGGCAGATTTTAACAGTTTTAGCAAAGCTAGAACGTCTAACAATCCTACACATGCATGTCAACAAATATGGTAGCGGAAAGTAAAGACATTGCATATGAAGTAAAGTGTTGAGATAGGTAGATCAAACGCAGTTGTAGACACGATGATTTTTCCCGTGGTTCCGATAGGTGGCGCTATCGTACATCCACGTTTATGGAGTCTTCAACCCATGGAGGGTAACGGTTGCGAGAGTCCACGGAGGGCTCCACCCAAAAGGGTCCACGAAGTAGCAACCTTGACTATTCCATAACTCTTCCGTCCACAAAGGACTAGCCTCACTATGGGTAGATCTTCACGAAGTAGGCGATTTCCTTGCCCTTACAAACTTTTTGGTTCACTCCACAACACGAAGTAGGAGGCTCCCAAGCGACACCTAACCAATCTAGGAGGCACCACCCTCCAAAAGGTAATAGGTTCGGTAATGACGATGAAATCCTTGCTCTTGTGCTTCAAGATGATAGACTCCTCAGCACCCAATCACTCTCTCACAGATTTGGCATGGTGGAAGAGATGGGATTGGTGGAAAGCTACTTGGGGAGGCTAGAAATCAAGATCCATATGATTGGAGTGGAAGATCTTGACCTCAACACAAGGGTAGGTAGTTCTCTCTCTCTCTCAGAAAATCTGATAGGATAGGTATGGAATAGTTCTAAGTGCTTCTCTTTCGAGTAAGTGGTGGTGAAGGGGTATATATGTAGGCATCCCCAAAAATCCAACCATTACACACAAAATGACCAACTCCGTGACACCGGTGTGTTAAAATCGGTGGTACCGAAGTGACCAAAAGGTGACAACTTTTGAATCTCGGTAAAGCCGATATAGGAAACTCGGTTGCACTGATAAGGTGACCAACGGTCAGATTTCCAATCTCGGTGACGCCGATCCAACATTCTCGGTGGAACCGAAAATGTGAATTTGCGTAACAGAAAGTTGGCAACCTAAACTCGGTGGCACCGGTATGGAATCGGTTGCATCGAAGTGGCTAGGGTTTGGCTTGAGTCTGTCTAGGTTCTGGAATCGGAGGCACCGGTATGGGAAAGTTGGTTGCACCGATTTTGAGTGTTAGGTATAGAACAGACTTTGGTGGGAGAGTTTGTGGATGTTTTTGGCGACTATCACTTGTGCACGTTTGAGCATATTTTTCACCAACAACACCTTACCCCCTTTTAATAGTATTGGCTTTCCTATAGACTCAAAGTGATTTCTCACAAATATAAAATGTAGAGTCCTTTTGCTTGAAGCTTGGCCAACCTATTTCCTTGCATCTTGGGGTTTCTCCACAATCTCCTTTTGCCAATCCTCTCTATAGACTGTATCTGAAATACACTAGGTAAAAATATCAGTCCAAGAGACAATGGATGTTGTCATGAATTATCAAAACCACCAAGGGAGCATGTTGTGCTTTCAATCTCCTCCTTTTTGGTAATTGATGACAACATACACTCAAAGCTTCAAATAAAGATATGCATGGTTATACTAAAGACTTTGAGAGACACATGACTTATACTTGCTCCCCCTAAATGTGTGCAATCCTTTAAAGGATAGTTGCTTTTGAATGCAGGAACACACATAAGGTAGAAGGGATATAACAAGTCATGTGTATATTGGCTATATGCATCAAATATATATGAATGAGATGTATCTTTGTTCAAGACATCACTCTTGCAAACAATATGTGCAAGAAGCAAGAGATTATCTTGACCAAGGATATGATGCATATACTTACCTTGAGTTCTTGAGCATCCTGGTGATAGAAACACACTTGAGAAAACAATGTTAGGAAACACAAGAGTATTCTACCAAACAGCAAGGCAATAGAACTCAAAATTTCCAAGATATGGAGGACATATAGAAAATAGTATTCCTTAGAATTGATATGTCTCCAAGATCATTTAGAATTTTCTCACCATAGATATGAAAATAGATTATCCTCTCCCCCTGAATCTTAGCATGTAGATATGAGGATTGGATAAGGTGAGAAAGGTCAAAGATTTTCTTCTCTCCCTACTTTGATATTCTCCCCCTGTTTACAAAGGTATGAGAATTGATATTGGCTCTCCCCCTTGATCATATCTCCCCCTTTGCATAAGCATGTATCTCCTCTTTAGCATGAAGCTTTGGTATTCTCCCCCTTTGGCATTAATTTCCAAAAAGGTCAAAAAACAGGGATAGATACAGGGATCATTAACTGAGAAGGGACCTTTGAGCAAGGCCCTGTTGGGGAACGTTGCATGGGAAACAAAAATTTTCCTATGCACATGCAAGATCTATCCATGGTGATGAGCATCTACGAGAGGGAGAGTGGATCTACATACCCTTGTAGATCACTAAGCGGGAAGCGTTAACAGACGCGGTTGGTGTAGTCGAACGTCTTCGCGATCCAAATCGCCGAGCGTCCCGCGATCTCATCACGAACGTCTCGTGATCCAATCACGATCCATCCCGCGAACTCATCACGATCCGTCCCGCGATCTCATCACGATCCTTCTCGCAATCTTGATCACGGTCCTTCCGATCTAGCGCCGAACGGACAACACCTCCGTGTTCAACACACGTACAGCTCGATGACGATCTACGCCTTCTTGATTCAGCAAGAGGGAGGGGAGAGGTAGATGAGTTCTCTGGCAGCGTGACGGCGCCGCGGTGATGGTGGTGAAGCAATTCCGGCAGGGCTTCGCCTAAGCACTGCAGAAAACCGATCTAGAGGAGAAACTATGCACTAGAGGAACGGGTAGCACGTGGCTGAAAATCTAGTGCCAAAAAACCTTAAACCTCCAGTATATATAGGAGGAAGAGAGGAGGAGGCTTTGCCCTCAAGGGACCAGCCCTTGATTTGGCCGAATCAAGGAGGAGAGTAGGCCTCCTCCAATCCTAGTAGGACTAGGATTCCTCCCTATTTTGCCTTTTCCCACCTTTTCTCTTTGGGTTTTCTCTCCTAGCCGCATGGGCCTTGTGTGGGACTTCCACCAGCCCACTAAGGGCTGGTATTCACACTCCCACAACCCATGTAGCCTCTTGGGTCGAAATACCCCTCCCGATGGTCTCCCGGTACACTACCGGCATTCCCCGTACACTACCGATGAGCCCGAAACTTTTTCAGTGACCAAAATAGGACTTCCTATATATCAATCTTTACCTCTAGACCATTCCGTAGCTCCTCGTGATGTCCGGGATCTCATCCGGGACTCCAAACAATCTTCAGTCACCACCATGCATAACTCTATACTACTGAAACGTCACCAAACCTTAAGTGTGCAGACCCTGCAGGTTCGAGAACTATGTAGACATGACCGAGACACCTCTACGGTCAATAACCAATAGCGGGACCTGGATGCCCATATTGGTTCCTACACATTCTATGAAGATCTTTATCGTTCGAACCTCTATGTCAAGTATTCAGTTAATCCCGTATGATGTTTCCTTTGTTCTTCGGTATGTTACTTGCCCGAGATTCGATCGTCAGTATCTCCATACCTAGTTCAACCTCGTTACCGGCAAGTATCTTTACTCATTCCATAATACAAGGTCCCGTGACTAACACTTAGTCACATTGCTTGCAAGGCTTATTGTGATGTTGTATTACCGAGTGGGCCCTGAGATACCTCTCCGTCACATGGAGTAACAAATCCCAGTCTTGATCCATGCCAACCCAACAGACACCCTCGGAGATACCTGTAGAGTACCTTTATAGTCACCCAATTACGTTGCAACATTTGATACACACAAGGCACTCCTCCGGTGTCAGTGAGTTGCATGATCTCATGGTCATAGGAACAGATACTTGACATGCAGAAAACAGTAGCATTAAACGGACACGATCATATGCTACGTTTGTAGTTTGGGTCTTGTCCATCACACCATTCTCCTAATGATGTGATCCCGTTATCAAATGACATATCATGTCCATGGCTAGGAAACCTTAACCATCTTTGATCAATGATCTAGTCTATTAAAGGCATACTAGGGACATGGTTTTGTCTATGTATCCACACATGCATCTAAGTCTCCAATCAATACAATTATAGCATGGATAATAAACGATTATCATGAACAAGCAAATATGATAATAACTAATTTATTATTGCCTCTAGGGCATATTTCCAATAGTCTCCCACTTGCACTAGAGTCAATAATCTAGTTCACATCACCATGTGATTCGCATTGTTATGAATCTAAGACCCGATGAGTTCTGGGGCTCGATCATGCTTTGCATGTGAGAGAGGTCTTATAGTCAACGGGTCTGTGACATTTAGATCCATGTGTACTTTGCAAATCTCTATGTCAAACCGTAAACACTGCTACCACACTCCACTTGGTACTATTCCAAATGGCTGCTCCACTATACGTATCTAGATTGCTACTATGAGTCATCCGGATTGGTGTTAAAGCTTGCATCGACGTAACTCTTTACGACAAACTCTTTATCACCTCCATAATCGAGAAACATCCCCTTAGTTTTTTAGTTACTAAGGATAATCTTGACCACTGTCTAGTGATCCACTCCTGGATCACTTTTGTACCCCTTGACACACTCATGGCAAGGCACACACCAGGTGCGGTACACATCATGGCATAATATAGAGCCTATGGCTAAGGCATAGGGGACGACGTTCGTCCTTTCTCTTTCTTCTGCCGTTGTCGAGCTTTGAGTCTCACTCAACTTCACACCTTACAAATCAGGCGAGAACTCCTTCCCCGACTGATCCATTTTGAACTCTTCAAAATCTTGTCAAGGTATGTACTCATTGAAAGTCTCATCAAGCATCCTGATCTATCTCTATAGATCTTGATGCTCAACAATCAGGTAGCTTTATCCAGGTCTTCCTTTGAAAAACTCTTTTCAAACAACCGTTTATGCTTTCCAGAAATTCTACATCATTTCCGATCAACAATATGTCAACCACATATGCTTAGCAGAAACTCTATAGTGCTCCCACTCACTTTATTGTAAATACAAGTTTCTCATAAACTTTGTATAGACTCAGAAACTTTGATCACCTCATCAAAGTGTATATTCCAACTCCGAGATGCTTGCTTTAGTCCATAGAAGGATCACTGAAGCTTTCTCACCTTTTAGCATCCTTAGGACTGACAAAACCTTCTGGTTGTATCACATACAAACTTTCCTCAAGTAAACCGTTAAGGAAACGATGTTTTGACATCCATCTGCCAGATTTCATAATTGAAAAATGCAGCAACTGCTAACATAATTCCAACAGACTTTAGCATAGCTACGAGTGAGAAAGTCTCATCGCAGTCAACTCATTGAACTTGTCGTAAACTTCTTTGCAACAAGTCGAGCTTTATAAATTGTGACATTCACCATCAACGTCTGTCTTCATCTTAAAGGTCCATTTGTATTCAACGACGTGCCGTCCAACGAGCAAGTCTACCAAAGTCTATACTTGGTTTTCATACATGGATCCTTTCTTGGATTTCATGGCCTCTAACCATTTGTTGGAATCTGGGCCCATTATCGCTTCTCCAGAGCTCGCAGGTAATCTGGGCCCATTATCGCTTCTCCAGAGCTCGCAGGTTCATCGTTGTCCAACAACATGACCTCCAAGACAGGGTTGTCGTACCACTCAGGAGCAGTACGCGTCCTTGTTGACCTACGAGGTTTGATAGTAACCTAATCCGAAGCTTCATGATCATCATCATTAACTTCCTCTTCAACTGACGTAGGCTCCAATCTTTCTACTCTGCGCTACTCTCTAGTTGAACAAAGGTTCAATAACCTCATCAAGTTCTATCTTCCTCCCACTCAATTCTTTCGAGAGAAACTCTTTCTCGAGAAAGGACCCAGATTTAGCAACAAACATATTATGCTTGGATCTGAGATAAAAGGTTCACCCAACTGTTCTTAGGGTATTCTATGAAGATGCATTTGTCCGCTTTGGGTTTGAGCTCATTCGGTGAAAACATTTTCCACACAAGTGTCGCAGCCCCAAACATTAAGAAATGACAGCTTGGGTTTCTCTCAAACCCTAATTCACACGGTGTCATCTCAACGGATTTAGATGGTGCCCTGTTTAAAGTGAATGTAGTTGTCTCTAATGCATAACCCCAAAATTATAGTAGCATAACGATAAGAGACATCATAGCACGCACCATATCCAATAGAGCACGACTATGACGTTCGAACACACCATCACGCTATGGTGTTCCAGGTGGCGTGTGTTGTGAAACAACTTTCACATTGTCTAAAGTTGTATGCCAGGCTCGTAACTCAGATATTCACCTCCACGATCATATCGCAGACATTTCTCCTTGTCACGATGATCTTAAACTTCACTTTGAATTTGCTTGAACCTTTCAAACGATTCAGACTTGTGTTTCATTAAGTAAATATACACTATATCTACTCAAATCATCAGTGAAGCTAAGAAAATAACGATATCCACCGCAAGCTATAAGACTCATTGGATTGCATACATCAACATGTATCATTTCCAATAAATCACTTGCCCGCTCCATCAAACCAGAAAACAGGGTCCTTAGGCATCTTGACCAAGAGGCATGGTTCGCATGTCTCAACTGATTCGAAATCGAATGAGTCCAAAGATCCATCAGCATGGAGTTTCTTCATGCGTTTTATACCAATATGACATTTAGCGGCAGTGCCACAAGTATGTGGTACTATTATTATTAACTTCGTATCTTTTGGCATCAATGTTATGAACATGTGTATTACTATGATCAAGATTCAACAAACCATTCTCACTAGGTGCATGACCGTTGAAGGTATTATTCTTGTAAACAGAATAACCATTATTCTCTAGCTTAAATGAATAACCGTGTTGCAATAAACATGATCTAATCACGTGCATGCTCAATGCAAAACACCAAATAACATTTATTTAGGTTCGTCACTAATCCCGAAGGTAGAGAGAGCATGTGATGTTGATCACATCAACCTTGGAAACATTTCCAGCACACATCATCACCTCACCCTTAGCTAGTTCTCTGTTTATTCTGTCATTTTTATTTCGAGTTACTAACATTTAGCAACTGAACCGGTATCCAATACCTAGGTCCTACTAGGAGTACTAGGAAGGTACACATCAATAACACGTATATCAAATATACTTCTGTCGACGTTGCCATCCTTCTTATCTAACAAGTATCTAGGGTTGTTCTGCTTCAGCGACCGCTCTCCTCATAATCGAAGCACTTATTCTCGGGTTTGGGTTCAACTTTGGGTTGCTTCACTGGAGCAGCAACTGACTTGCTATCCATGAAGTTTCCCTCCTTGCTCTTGCCCTTCTCGAAACTAGTGGTTTGACTAACCATCAACACTTGACGCTCCTTCTTGATTTCTACCTTCGCGGTGTCAAACATCGCGAACAGCTCAGGGATCATTAGTTCTATCCCTGGCATTTTATAGTTCATCACCAAGTTCTAGTAGCTTAGTGACGGTGACTTCGAGAACTATATCAATCACTATCTTATCTGGAAGATCAACTCCCACTCGGTTCAAGCGATTGTAGCACCTAGACAATCTGAGCACATGCTCAACGATTGGGCTATTCTCTTTCATCTTGCAGGCAAAGAATCTTGTTGGAGATCTCATATCTCACAACACGGGCACGAGCCCGAGATCCCAATTTCAGCTCTTAGAACATCTCATATGTTCCGTGACGTTCAAAATGTTTTGGGTCTCAATTCTAAGCCGTAATACATGAGACACTAAACTATCAAGTAGTCATTGGAACGCGCTTGTCAGATGTTCACAACATCTATAGACAACGCTAGAGGGGGTGGCGCACCGAGCGGTGCATTAAGGACATAAGCCTTCTGTGCAGCAATGAGGACAATCCTCAGATCACGGACCCAATCCAAAATATTTCTACCATCATCTTTCAACTCTATTTCTCTAGGAACATATAAAAATTCAAGGGAGCTACAACGCGAGCAAGTAATCTACAACATAATTTGCAAAGACACTACTGACTGTGTTCATGATAATGAGTTCAATTAATCATATTACTGAAGAACTCCCACTCAAATTGACATCCCTCCGGTCATTCGAGTGATACATGATCCAAATTCACCAACTCAAGTCCGATCATCATGTGAGTTGAGGTGGTTTCAATGGTGAACATCATCATGTTGATCATATCTACTATATGACTCATGTTCGACCTTTCAGTCTCTTGTGTTCTGAGGGCATGTCTGTACATGCTAGGCTCGTCAAGTTTAACCCGAGTGTTCTGCATGTGCAACACTGGCTTGCACCCATTGTATGTGAACGTAGAGTCTATCACACCCGATCATCACGTTGTGTGTTGACACGATGAACTTTCGCAACGGTGCACACTCGAGGAGAACACAATTGATCTTAAAATTTTAGTGAGGGATCACCTTATAATGCTACCGCCATCCTATGCAAAACAAGGTGCATAAAAGTATTAACATCGCATGCAAATCATAAGTGACATGATATGGCCATGAACTTGTGCTTTTGATCTCCATCTTGAATGCACCAGCATGATCTCCATCGTCACCGACATGACACCATGATCTCCATCATCTTGATCTCCATCAACGTGTCGCCATCTGGGTTGTCGCGCCCACCATGCTTCTACTACTATTGCTACCATTTAGCTATAAAGTAAAGCATTACATAGTGCTTAATGATTGACACGCAGGTCATACAATAATTAAAGACAACCCTATGGCTCCTGCCGGTTGCCGTACTCATCGACATGCAAGTCATGATATGCTATACAACACATGATCATCTCATACATCACATATATCTCATCATGTAATTGGCCATATCACATCACAACATACCCTGCAAAAACAAGTTAGACATCCTCTAATTGTTGTTGCATGTTTTACGTGGCTGCTATGGATATCTAGCAAGAAGAATTTTCACCTACGCAAAGCCACAACGGTGATACATAAGTTGCTTTTCAACCTTCTTAAGGACCGCCTTTGTCGAATCCGATCCAACTAAAGTAGGAGAAACATACACTCGCCAGCCATCTTTGTGCAACAAAGTTACACGTCAGTCGATGGAACCGGTCTCTCGTAAGCGTACGAGTAAGGTTGGTCCGGGCCGCTTCATCCCACAATACCGCTGAACCAAAACATGACCAAGGGAGGAATCAATCTAAACATCAACGCCCACACACTCTTTGTGTTCTACTCGAGATCTCATCTACACATAGACCTAGATCATGATGCCACTGTTGGGGAACGTTGCATGGGAAACAATTTTTTTCCTACGCACACGCAAGATCTATCCATGGTGATGAGCATCTACAAGAGGGAGAGTTGATCTACATACCCTTGTAGATCGCTAAGCGGGAAGCGTTAAGAAACACGGTTGGTGTAGTCGAACGTCTTCGCGATCCAAATTGTCGAGCGTCCCGCGATCTCATCACGATCCGTCTCGCAATCCAATCATCATCCGTCCTGCGAACTCATCATGATCCGTCCCACGATCTCATCACGATCTGTCTCGCAATCTTGATCACGGTCCTTCCGATCTAGCGCCGAACGGACGGCACCTCCGCGTTCAGCACACGTACAGCTCGATGACGATCTCCACCTTCTTGATCCAGCAAGAGGGAGTGGAGAGGTAGACAAGTTCTTCGGCAGCGTGACGGTGCCGCAGCGATGGTGGTGGAGCAATTCCGGCAGGGCTTCGCCTAAGCACTGTAGAAAACCGATCTAGAGGAGAAACTATGCAGTAGAGGACCGGGTAGCACGTGGCTGAAAATCTAGTGCCAAAACCCCTAAAACCTCCAGTATATATAGGAGGAAGAGAGGAGGAGGCTTGGCCCTCAAGGGACCAGCCCTTGGTTCGGCCGAATCAAGGAGGAGAGGAGGACTCCTCCTCCAATCCTAGTAGGACTAGGATTCCTCCCTATTTTGCCTTTTTCCACCTTTTCTCTTTGGATTTTCTCTCCCAACCGCATGGGCCTTGTGTGGGACTTCCACCAGCCAACTAAGGGCTGGTATTCACCCTCCCACAACCCATGTAGCCTCTTGTGTCGAAATACCCCTGCCGATGGTCTCCCGGTACACTACCGATGAGCCCGAAACTTTTCCGGCGACCAAAATAGGACTTCCTATATATCAATCTTTACCTACGGACCATTCTGGAGCTCCTCGTGACGTCCGGGATCTCATCCGGGACTCCGAACAACCTTCAGTCACCACCATGCATAACTCTATCTACCGAAACGTCACCAAACCTTAAGTGTCCAGACCCTGCGGGTTCGAGAACTATGTAGACATGACCGAGACACCTCTATGGTCAATAACCAATAGAGGGACCTAGATGCCCATATTGGTTCCTACACATTCTATGAAGATCTTTATTGGTCAAACCTCTATGTCAAGGATTCAGTTAATCACGTATGATGTTGCTTTTGTTCTTCGGTATGTTACTTGCCCAAGATTCGATCGTCGGTATGTCCATACCTAGTTCAAACTTGATACTGGCAAGTATCTTTACTCGTTCTGTAATACAATATCCCATGACTAACACTTAGTCACATTTCTTGCAAGGCTTATTGTGATGTTGTATTACCGAGTGGGCCCTGAGATACCTCTTCGTCACACGGAGTAACAAATCCCAGTCTTGATCCATGCCAACCCAACAGACGCCCTCGGAGATACCTGTAGAGTACCTTTATAGTCACCAGTTACGTTGCGACGTTTGATACACACAAGGCACTCCTCCGGTGTCAGTGAGTTGCACGATCTCATGGTCATAGGAATAAATACTTGACATGCAGAAAACAATAGCATTAAACTGACACGATCATATGCTACATTTGTAGTTTGGGTCTTGTCCATCACACCATTCTCCTAATGATGTGATCCCATTATCAAATGACATCTCATGTCCATGGCAGGAAACCTTAACCATCTTTGATCAACGAGCTACTCTATTAGAGGCATACTGGGGACATGGTTTTGTCTATGTATCCACACACGCATCTAAGTTTCCCATCAATACAATTATAGCATGGATAATAAACGATTATCATGAACAAGGAAATATGATAATAACTAATTTATTATTGCCTCTAGGGCATATTTCCAACATGCCCAACATTGGTACTACAGTCGCCTAATAACTAATAAACTTGCATAGGAACTTTCCGGACCCCGCGGATAATTAATCAACCCTCGGGCCAGTGCTCCTCATGGGTGTTGGTCCAAACTAGTCATGTGTGGGGCCAACCTGGGGAAACTCGGGAGATTTCTATCAGGCCACTGTATGTTGTGCTCATCTGGTCGTGTCTTGAGAACAAGTTATGCGGCTCCTATCGGGTTCGTCGACACGTCGGGCGACCTTGTTGGATTTGTTTTACCTTTCTTGAATGTCTTGTTCATGGGGTTTGGATGATACATTGGGCTATCTTGAGGTTGAGGTTTTCCACCACAATTTTGAGGATACTACGGACCATCCCGTGGTTTAGGTTTCTGAACGCAGCTTGTGGCTAGTTTTTGATGGATTAGTTGGAGCACCCCTGTAGGGTTAAATCTTTTCGAGAAGCCATGCCCGTGCTTATGTGGCAATTTGGAATTTTTTTAACACCCAGTCATAGCAAACTTTAAGTGAACTCAAATAAAATGCACTAACCGTGTGTGTAACCGTGATTGACTCTTCTCCTGAGTTTTGAACCGCAAGTGAACACAGCAGGGGTTATGTTTGACTCGTAGGTAGGCATTCAGAATCACTTGGTGATTATCACTAGTTCACATCCGTTTATGCGTAGATCACCCCTCTTATTATTGTACTCGTAAGTTAGCCACTCAAATAAATGCTTAGTGCTTGTTGCAGCCTCACCACTTATCTATATCTCATCCATTAAGCTTTGCTAGTCTTGATACCCTTAGAAATGAGATTGTTGAGTCCCTGTGGCTCATATATTACTACAACAATAATTGTAGGTACAGGTAATGCGATGATTTGATGTGAGCGTGATGCTTGTTTGATTTGGATTTGTTCTTCTTCAACGATCATAGGATGGGTTCTAGGTCGGTAGCCTAGGATAGCAAGGATCGATGCCACTCTTGTCGTTTGATTCTGCCTGTAGTCGGGCCCTGCTTTGATGTATGATGGTTGATATTGATGAATATATTGAGATGTTATGTTGGAGCTTGTGGCGAGTGTAATCCAATTCCATATACTCATTTCCTCTTTACATGTACTTATAATAATATCAATTCTAGCAAAACGACAAGATGCGCTTCTATCCCTATCAAGGCCCTTGAGCCAAAATAAGGATAGGACCGCATCTTGGGTGTTATAGGCGACAAAGTCACCTTCCTATTTGAGGGAGGTGGCATCGTTGTAGGCACGAGAGGGATTCTGCTGTCCCCATCCGGGGACGTCCTCTTGGGCCCGACCTGCTCCTGAGAGAGCAGGTGCTTCTTCCTCGAGGGCGCTCCCTCCACAGGCCCCAGGATGTCCTCATTGGCGGGGTATGCGGAAGCAGCGGGCTTGTAAGCATGCTCGAGTGTGTGCACCGCATTCTTCTCGTCACAGCAGATGGTGATTATGCCATCACAACTTAGCATCTTGACAAGGCAGTAGGCAAGGTGGGTCACAACCATGAACTTGGAGAGCACCGGATAGCCCAAGACGGCTTTGTAAGGCAATCCATTGTGCCCCACGTCAAAGTCGATGAATTCCGTGTGATAGTTCCTACGGGCGCCGAAGGTGACTGGATGGTGGAGCCATCGATGATGCCTGAAAGGGCCCGGTGGCATAGAGCACATTGAGCCCTGCCCTACCGTTGATGTGCATCTTGGTGACAACCAGGTTGCTGATGGTAGGAGCACACAGCAGGGGAACGACACCCACGGCCTTCGCAGATTTGGGATGGTCGCTGGCGTCGAAGATGATGGGGAGTTCGGATCACTTGAGGCGACCAACGAACTCGAGCCCCGAGATGGCCACGTTGACCTCATGAGAGAACTGCTTGAAGTGGTGATTGGAAGGAGGAGCCTAGGCCCCACCGAGGATGCAGGCCAACCTGCAGGGTTCCTAGTAGTGTAGCGACCCGACCTGAAATGTCGAATCTCCGGTGTTTCCGTACCCTCCCAAGATCATGCTGGTACACACACGGTACATCAATGTATATGTCAAAGGGAAATCACACAGCTTTACAAATCGAAATCTCATATCGAGTCCTTTATTACAATAAGAATTACAATAAAGTGGCTGAAGGCCAACTCATGAGAGTAACTAATCTTGCGGAAGCTTCAAAGGTAGTTGAGTCCATCTGACTCCAAGGGCATCTCACCGAGCATAGAGCGTATCCTCACTCCTGGTCGGAAAAGTACTCTACAACATGATACGTTGCAGCCGTGTAGGTCAGCATATTGAATATGCCGGCAATGTCACAAAAGAGGGGGTGTAAAGTAAACATCTATTCTATATGCATATATGGCAGGTGGGGTAGTAAGTTTTGCATAAAGCCAATTTTTCCTACAACAAGAGAGGGCAAAAGTTATTACTACAATGTTGGTTGATTAATGAGATGGTTCCGCCAACCAGTTCTCATACCCAAGTTGTCATTAATACCCACATCAATATAATTATTTGTGTTGAGAATGCGAAATAATTTCAGTTCCTTTGGCTCAAACTGTCCATGACCGTGGACACGGCTAATCGATTAGGTTTGGGTACTCTGCAGAGTTTTGCACACGTTCCCCACAAGATTTGATCGCCTCCGTTGGATTTCTCGCACTTCAGGGTGTTTGAGAAATGGATGACCAAAATATGGTCTTCTAAAGGGTTTCCCGGAGACTCTGTCGGTGCCCATCCTTTCCTACCGTTCTTCTACATCTCGTAGCACCGCCTGTCCAGGGTCACCACGATATCCAACCAAGCCAGAGCCCATAATGGCTTGTGGCTGTGCAGGTAAGCCTTGGGTCTTGAAGCATCCATCCATCTCTTTGTGCCTGGGTGGACCTTTCCGCATGAATACTGGCACTTCTCCAGCAACATCTAGGTTAACAACTGGTTTCTCCAGGGCGCCGTTCAACCATCATCCACCCAGAGGTATGTTGAAAACTCGGAGTCTTGAAGTCTTGATCATCTTGTAGGTCTTGAAATTATTATCTCACAACTCTCATGAATCACACAACTAAGCCCGTCTACTAATAGCATAGCAAAATTAAATCAACGTTTCCTGGGGCCAATGAGTCAAAGGGTTGAGGGGTGCCTACCACATGATGCTACATCAAGTAACCAAGTTTCCAAATTACCTACTTTACATGCAATTGGGGAGATGGTACAACTAATGCAATAAAAACATGGGTAAACATGGTCAAAGTGACTTGCCTTGCTGACGATCCTCGTACTCAAGTGACTCTAGATAACAAGCTTCGCACTCCGGTTGATCTAACGAATCAAACAAAACACACAATAAGCATAACCACAATACAATTCATACAACAACAAGGTAAACAAATACTTCAACAAACAAAAAGCACAATCAAAAGGAAGAATCTCTCAAAGTATAAGACTCTAAATTTTTTGGTGTCAAATCTCTACTAAGACATAACAAGGCAAAAATTTGTTTTGAACAATAGCCATTTAGATAACAGAAAAGTAAATACAGATTTTTTATTAGAAAACAAAAGTATTTCATTATAAAAATTTTGTGCAAAAAGAGTTACTACAAAACATTTTTCTAAACAATACTAAAGGTGAAAACAAGATTTACCTATTTAAACTAGAGCACAAAACAAAATAAAATATTTTTATTTATAGAAAATAATTCACCTAATGTTCAAACAACAGAACCTATTGAAAACTAAAAACAAAAGTTAAACTAAATCAGATTCAAACTAAACTGAAATCAAACTAACTAAACTCTTATTAAGAACTAAACAGATTCTGTTTTTGTTAAAAGCCTAACCAAATTCATCCTAAAAAATCTCAAACTATGTTGGATGATAGGTCTAACTAATACAAACCAGTGGAAAAAAAGATTCATACGAAAATATATTTTTAAACTCTAGTTATACAGATTTTAGTAATTTAAGAAAATTTGGTTAGATTCAAATTTAGAAGTTCAAATTTGAAATCTAAGCATACAGGATGACAATAAATGAAATTTGTGACCTAATGCAAAAAGAATCAATTAAAAACACTAAATAGTTTAAAAGATATAACAAAAATAAAATCAGAACACATTCTGTTTTCTAAAATAGAAACAGAAAAAGAAAAAAAATTAGCTAACGGATAGAGGCTACGTGGCGGCTTCCTATTGGTCGAAAGAGCGCGCGTGCGGGTGTTTGCAGCGAACGACCGAACGTTAGGGGATACCGGTTCGGGGTTTAAGTGATCTAATCTAACGAGTCGGATCTGGATCGAACGGTCCAGGGGGGTGCGGTGGCTTACAGAGGGGCTGTCGAGGTTTCCGGCGAGGTCGACGGTGGACGGATGTCGGAGGTGGTCGGAGATGGTCGTGCGGTGGTCGGGGGCGGCGTCCGAAGAGCTCAGACGACAGCGACGAAGATCCGGCGTCGAATGGTGGCGTCAGACGGGGCTGGGGACGACGGAGGCGACGACCCGGAGCTCTAGGGAGTTTGGGTGGAGTCAGAACTCCGGCGAGGTGGTGCGGTGGCGTTCTGGCGAGGGTAGAGGGGGCTCGGGGTGGAACGGAGAGCGGAGAAGGCAGGGCTACTTATAGGCCAGGTGCGGGGTCGGGAGAGGGGGAGAGGAGCGAGATCCGGCTCGGGATGGATCTCCGGCGAGGTGAGGGGCGCGGGGAGGGAGATGAGCGCTGGAATCTCGCTAGCGGTCGGGGGTCCCACGCGACAGTGGGAGAGAGGGCGATGTTAACGCGTCGCTGGCCGATCTGGAGTGATCTCGGGGAGTAAAGGCTATGGTCCGGCCGGTTTTCTAATTAAACGCTTTAAATCCGTTTCCTTTTCTATTTTCCAGAACGTTTAAAATCCTTTAATGCATTCAATCGTTTCCTAACCTAGGAAATATATATATCAGAATGATCAGGGGAATAAATGCTATTTAATGAACATTTTTCCTCTGTCAAAATGAATACTTTAAAAAATATTTTTCAGAAAAATGCCTAATTGATTTTAAATTCTTTTGAGATAAACTTTCAAATAAACCCCTGGTTTTATTGTTCAAATAATTCACCAAGATGCCCCTGGTGTGGAGTGTCATGTTACTCCTCTTTTTTTTTGAATAATTCCAGAGATTTTCAAATAGTAGAAAACAAGAAATTGGAAAAGTGAAAGTGGCCTTTCAGAATTTCAATAGAAAAACTTCAACGGTTCATTTCATTCAAGCAATGTGATGATGATGCATAGCTATATTTCATAACATTCCAAAATGAAATTTTGGGATGTTACAAACCTACCCACCTTAAGATGAATCTCGCCCTCGAGATTCGGGTTGGCTAGAAAATAGGTGCGGGTGGTCTCTACGAAGATCTTCTTCGCGTTCCCAGGTGGCTTCTTCCTTGGAGTGGTGACTCCACAGAACCTTACAAAACTTGATGGTCCTTCTACGGGTAACTCTGTTGGTAGTCTCGAGGATTCTGACAGGCTTCTCCTCGTAGGTCAGGTCACTGTCAAGTTGTATGGCCTCTAGGGGCATTGTGTCTCTCAAGGGAATATCAGCTATCTCAGCATGGCATTTCTTCAGCTGGGAAACATGGAAAACATCATGAACTCTGGACAATCCTTCCGGCAATTGCAGCTTGTATGCAACTTCGCCTCTATGTTCAAGAATTTTGTAGGGGCCTATGAATCTGGGTGCTAACTTTCCTTTAACACCAAACCTCTTGATTCCTCGAAGTGGGGACACACGAAGGTATGCTCGTCTCCCACTTCATATGTCACCTCCTTGCGTTTGCTATCAGCATAGCTCTTTTGCCTGGATTGGGCTATCTTGAGTCGGCCTCGAATCAGTTTGACCCTTTCTTTAGAATCTCGGATCAGATCAGGACCAAAATGTTTTTGGTCTCCAACACCATCCCACATCAATGGTGTTCTGCACCTCCTTCCGTATAAAGCTTCAAAAGGGGCCATCTTCAGACTAGTCTGATAACTGTTGTTCTACGAGAACTATGCGTAAGGTAAGTTGTCATCCCAACTAGACCCATAGTCTAGCGCACAAGCTCTCAACATGTCCTCCAAGATCTGGTTGACTCTCTCGGTCTGTCCATCGGTCTGCGGATGAAAAGTTGTACTGAATTCCAGCCTTGTACCCAAAGTTTCATGTAACTGATGCCAAAACTTTGAGGTAAATTGTGTTCCTCTATCTGACACGATACTCCTCAGAACTCCATGCAGACATACGATCCTGGTCATATATATCTTGCCTAACTTAGCACTGGTATAGGTGGTCTTCACCGGAATGAAATGAGCCACCTTGGTCAAGCGATCGACCACTACCCAGATGGAATCATAACCAGAACGGGTCCTGGGTAATCCTGTGATGAAATCCCTACCAAGCTTATACCATTTCCACTCGGGTATCGGCAAAGGTTGGAGTAACCCTGCTGGCTTCTGATGTTCCACCTTTACTCGCTGACAAACATCACATACTGCAACATGTTCGGCAATATCCTTCTTCATACCTGTCCACCAGTAACTTTCCTTCAAATCCAGGTACATCTTGGTGTTGCCTGGGTGTATCGAGTAGGGTGAATCGTGGGCTTCTTGAAGTATCAACTTCCTGAGCTCTGGGTCATTTGGCACATAGATTCGGTTCTCAAACCATAGAGTACCTTGTTCATCTTCACGAAAGTCTTTAGATTTTCCATCCTTCATTCTCTGCTTTATCTCAGCTACCTCCTTGTCCGATTTCTGGGCTTCACGAATTCTTTCGGTCAAGGTGGACTGGATCTCTAGTGTGGCAACATATCCTTTTGGAACTATCTCTAGCCGGAGCTTTCTGAGATCATCGGTTAACTCCTGGGGTAATCCTCCTGCTATGAGTGTGTTCACATAACTCTTCCGACTCAAAGCATCTGCTACAACGTTTGCCTTTCCTGGATGGTAATGCAGTCTCATGTCATAATCCTTGATTAACTCTAGCCATCTCCTCTGTCTGAGGTTCAACTCCTTCTGTGTGAAGATATACTTCAGGCTTTTATGATCAGTGTAAACATCACAACTATTTCCGATAAGGAAATGTCTCCAGGTCTTGAGTGCGTGCACTACGGCTGCTAGTTCCAAATCATGGGTGGCATAGTTCAACTCATGATGTCCTAGCTGTCTGGATGCATATGCTACAACTTTTCCCTCATGCATGAGTACTCCTCCAAGTCCTTGATGTGATGCGTCACAATAAACGTGGCTATCCTTCCGAATATTTGGCTGTATCAACACTAGGGCTGTGACCAAACGTTTCTTCAACTCCTAGAAACTGGCCTCACATTCCTTAGTCCAAATATACTTAGACTCTTTCTTCAAGAATTCTGTCATGGGCTTGGCAATCTTTGAGAAATTCTCAATGAACCTTCGGTAATATCTGGCAAGTCCGAGAAAACTGCGGATCTCCTTAACTGAGGTGGGTGACTTCCACGCAGTGAATGCTTCAACCTTAGTGGGGTCTACTGCTATTCCTTCTCCAGAAATAACATGTCCAAGGAATCAGACTTCTGTCAGCCAGAATTCACATTTACTAAATTTGGCATATAACTGATGCTCTCTAAGCTTCTCCAGAACTAAACGCAAGTGTTCCTTGTGTTCTTCCTCGCTCTTGGATAATATCAAAATGTCATCGATGAACACCACGACAAACTTGTCTAGATATTCCATAAACACTTTGTTCATCATATTCATGAAGTAGGCAGGAGCATTAGTCAAACCAAAAGACATGACTGTATACTCATATAAGCCATACCTTGTGGTGAAGGCTGTTTTGGGTATATCCTGTTCACGAATTTTCAGTTGGTGATACCCTGATCGAAGATCGATCTTGGAGAATACTTTGGCTCCTACTAGCTGATCAAACAAGTCATTAATCATTGGCAGAGGGTACTTGTTCTTGATAGTCACCTCGTTCAATGCACGATAATCGACTACCATCCTCAAGGTTTTATCCTTCTTCTCTACCAAAAGAACTGGGGCTCCCCAAGGTGAAGAACTTGGGCGAATATATCCCTTATCCAATAACTCCTTAATCTACTTCTTGATTTCTACTAAATCATTTGCGGGCATCTGATAGGGTCGCTCGGAAATTAGGGCTGTACCTGGTAGTAACTCTATCAGAAACTCAATCTCTCTATCTGGGGGCATGCCTGGTAATTCCTCCGGGAATACATCGAAAAGTCTTGTACAACCGGCACTTCCTCCTGAACAACTCCCGTGAGAGAATTTAATCGAGCACTCATGCGTGTGCGTCGGGATACATACTTAATCCTCTTGTTCTCTGGGGTGGTGAGAAAAATAGACTTGCTGGGGCAATCAAGGTTTCCTTTATACTTGGTCATCCAATCCATGCCTAGGATTACATCCAATCCCTTGTATTCTAAGACGATGAGGTCGGTGGGGAAAACATGATTTCCTATACGGAGTTTCAATGCATGGCATCCTATCCCTGCCATCATCATCCCTCCCGGGGAATTGACTTTAATGGGCTGACTAAGGGATCTGGTGGGTAAACCATACTTTTCCACAACTACCCTTGATATGAATGAATGAGTTGCACCTGAATCAAAAAGTACCATAACTGGACGTGAATGCAATAAAAACTTACCAACCACAGTCTCGGGCTGATCATAGACTTCTTCCACATCAATGTGGTTCACCTGAGCACGGGGAAAAGGATTTGGCTTCTTGGCTGATGGGTTGCCGTTGTTGTTGCCGTTTCCATTTCCCTGCTTGTTCTGAGGACATTCAGTGGCATAGTGCCCTGTCTTCTGGCACTTGAAACATGTGATATGGTTCAGATCCTTCTGAGCTGGAGCGGGATGGTGTTGGTTGCCATTCCCACTTCCATTGCCGTTCTTGAAGTTGCCATTGTTGGGACGATTATCCCCATTTCCTCCATGGTTGTGGCCTCCATGGTTGTGCACGTGATGAGTGTGTCCTCCATACTTACCGGTTCCTGATCCGGTATTCTCTGAGTACGGGGAGTAGCGGGGCTTCTGTTGAGCTCCAGAGTTAGACTTCCCCTGTCCATACTTCCTCTTGCGGTTTTCGATTTGCTGCTACTTCCCTTCCAAGATGAGGGCCTTGTCTACCAGCTCTTGGTAGATGTTGAAAGTAGCCACCATCAGCTGCATGCTCAACTCATTGTTGAGTCCTTCCAGGAACTTCTTCCGTTTGGCTGCATCATCGGCCACATCTCCTGGTGCATAACGAGCCAACATGCTGAATTCATCCACATACTGGGCCACGGAGCGAATTCCTTGGCGTAAGTTGCGAAACCCACGCTTCTTCAGACTCATGGCTCCAGCTGAGACATGAACAGTGCGGAAAGCTAGCTTAAACTGCTCCCAAGTCACACCAACAATGGGGTATGTGGTGGTGTAGTTCTGCCACCATGAAGCTGCTGGTCCCTCCAGTTGATGGGTGGCAAAGCGCACCTTTTCAGCCTTAGTACATCCAGCGGTGGTGAGTTCCCTCTCCATCTTGCGGAGCCAATCATCTGCCACAATGGGCTCAGTGCTGCTGGAGAAAGTTGGTGGATTCAGCCGTAGAAAACGGGTGAGGTTGTCGCCCTGGGGTGGAGGGTGGTTGTTGGTCTGGTTCTGGATCAACAGCTGCATTAGGGCATTCTGCTGCTAGAGAAGTTGTGTGAGTTCCGGTGGGAAGGTGAAGTCGGGCTCACGTCACGGAGGCATCTTGCTGTTTTCAGAGGGGTGAGAATTAGAATTGCACAAGGGCCTAAAAGAAAATTTCACTACCCATATGCAATGCAATAAACATATCACACCAAACACTCATTCATTTATTCAACTCAAGGTTCAAACATCGAGATACAAGTCTCCAAATCAAACTAAGCATCGACCTATGCTTTAACATTGAAAAATGAAAAATACATGGGGCATAACTAAAGTTCTCCTCAAAATTCCATGGTGATGTGGCCTCCTCCAGTGCCACTCTCCTCATAGTCATCATCGTTACTTATCAAGGGAGCCATGTCTCCTTCTGGGTGAAGATTTCCCCCCATGTCCAGCTGTTCCTCCAGAGTTGCAATGCAAGTGTTTAGCTTCTCGATCCTCTCTAAGAAATCCTTCACTTCATGCTCATGCTCGTACTTGGCTTCCCATAGGTCAGCCTCGAGGTCAAGCTCGCGGTTTATCAGCCTCTTGATCGTCTTCGTGTCAGCATGTACCCGAAGCTCCAAGGTCCTGATGTGCGTCTCCAAAGTCTGGATATAGGAAAGGGTGGAGTCTTCAGTGGGAGTGTTTATGATATTTCCATTGGCATCCCTACGACAAACCATGCTGAGTCCTGGCGAAATGGGACCACCCTTGTATTCCTCCTGAATATGTCTGAGGGCACGGTGAATCGCCATGTCCCTCCCAAGAATCCAGCTGGGTGCCACAAACTTGAAGTAGATGGGTTCTTTACGATTTCCAAAGGTCTTTCCGGGGATGTGCACCTCGATCCTTTAGCGACCGTCTTGTGGAAAAGACATGATAGGAGTCCCGGTGATGCTTGGCAAAGCGATCCTTACGTCCTTGATGATCTTCACCAGCTCCTTGCCAATAGGGCATCGTCGCGTCAGGCTGACAAAACTCCGTGATCAAAACTGGGGTGAAGGTGGCCATCTATAAATTTTGAAATAAATCGGAGGGAAGTCAGAAATGAACATATGAGAGTATAAGAATTTTAAAGACAAAAGAAAAAAAATCCTAAGGCTTTTCCAATCCTAGAGGTTACGTCCTACGGTCAGCGTGTGCTCTGATACCATTTCTGTAGCGACCCGACCTGAAAGGTCGAATCTCCGTTGTTTCCGTACCCTCCCAAGATCATGCTGGTACACGCACGGTACATCAATGTATATGTCAAAGGGAAATCACACAGCTTTACAAATCAAATCTCATATCGAGTCCTTTATTACAATAAGAATTACAATAAAGTGGCTGAAGGCCAACTCATGAGGATAACTAATCTTGCGGAAGCTTGAAAGGTAGTTGAGTCCATCTGACTCCAAGGGCATCTCACCGAGCGTAGAGCGTATCCTCACTCCTGGTCGGGAAAAGTACTCTGCAACATGATACGTTGCAGCCGTGTAGGTCAGCATATTGAATATGCCAGCAATGTCACAAAAGAGGGGGCGGTAAAGTAATCATCTATTCTATATGCATATATGGCAGGTGGGGTAGTAAGTTCTGCATAAAGCCAATTTTTCCTAGAACAAGCGAGGGCAAAAGTTATTACTACAATGTTGGTTGATTAATGAGATGGTTCCATCAACTAGTTCTCATACCCAAGTTGTCATTAATACCCACATCAATATAATTATTTGTGTTGAGAATTCCAGATAGTTTCAGTTCCTTTGGCTCAAACTGTCCATGACCGTGGACACGGCTAATCGATTAGGTTTGGGTACTCTACAGAGTTTTGCACACGTTCCCCACATGATTTGATCGCCTCCGTTGGATTTGGCGCACTTTAGGGTGTTTGAGAAACGGATGACCAAAACATGGTCTTCTAAAGGGTTTCCCTAAGACTCTGTCGGTGCCCATCCTTTCCTACCCTTCTTCTACGTCTCGTAGCACCGCCTGTCCAGGGTCACCACAATATCCAACCAAGCCAGAGCCCATAATGGCTTGTGGCTGTGCAGGTAAGCCTTGGGTCTTGAAGCATCCATCCATCTCTTTGTGCCTGGGTGGACCTTTCCGCATGAATACTGGCACTTCTCCAGCAACATCTAGGCTAACCACTGGCTTCTCCAGGGTGCCGTTCAACCATCATCCACCCAGAGGTATGTTGAAAACTCAGAGTCTTGAAGTCTTGATCATCTTGTAGGTCTTGAAATTATTATCTCACAACTCTCCTGAATCACACAACCAACCCCGTCTACTAATAGCATAGCAAATTTAAATCAACGTTCTCGGGGCCAATGAGTCAAAGGATTGAGAGGTGCCTATCACATGATGCTACATCAAGTAACCAAGTTTCCAAATTACCTACTTTGCATGCAATTGGGGAGATGGTAGAACTAATGGAATAAAAACATGGGTAAACATGGTCAAAGTGACATGCCTTGCTGACGATCCTCGTACTCAAGTGACTCTAGATAACAAGCTTCGCACTCCGAATGATCTAACGAATCAAACAAAACACACAATAAGCATAACCACAATACAATTCATACAACAACAAGGTAAACAAATACTTCAACAAACAAAAGCACAATCAAAAGGAAGAATCACTCAAGTATAAGACTCTAAATTTTTTGGTGTCAAATCTCTACTAAGACATAACAAGACAAAATTTGTTTTGAAGAACTAGCCATTTAGATAACAGAAAAGTAAATACAATTTTTTTATTAGAAAACATAAGTATTTCATTATAAAATTTTGTGCAAAAGAGTTACTACAAAACATTTTTCTAAACAATACTAAAGGTGAAAACAAGATTTACCTATTTAAACTAGAGCACAAAACAAAATAAAATATTTTATTAACAGAAAATAATTCACCTAATGTTGAAACAACATAACCTAATGAAACTAAAAACAAAAAGTTAAACTAAATCAGATTCAACTAAACTAAAATCAAACTAACTAAACTCTATTAAGAACTAAAAGATTCTGTTTTTGTTAAAAACCCTAACCAAATTCATCCTAAAAATTCTCAAACTATGTAGGATGATAGGTCTAACTAATACAAACCAGTGGCAAAAAGATTCATACAAAATATATTTTTAAATCTAGTTATACAGATTTTAGTAATTTAAGCAAATTTGGTTAGATTCAAATTTTAAATTCAAATTTGAAATCTAAGACAACAGGATGACTACATGAAATTTGTGACCTAATGCAAAAAGAATCAATGAAAACACTAATTAGTTTAAAAGATATAACAAAAATAAAATCAGAACACATTCTATTTTCTAAAACAGAAATAGAAAAAGAAAACAAATTAGCTAACGGATAGAGGCTACGTGGCGGCTTCCTATTGGTCGAAAGAGCGCACGCTATAAAATATATCTACTCAAATCATCAGTGAAGCTAAGAAAATAACGATATCCACCGCACGCTATAAGACTCGTTGGATTGCATACATCAACATGTATCATTTCCAATAAATCACTTGCCCGCTCCATCAAACCAGAAAACAGGTTTCTTAGGCATCTTGACCAAGAGGCATGGTTCGCATGTCTCAACTGATTCGAAATCGAATGAGTCCAAAGATCCATCAGCATGGAGTTTCTTCATGCGTTTTATACCAATATGACATTTAGCGGCAGTGCCACAAGTATGTGGTACTATTATTATTAACTTCGTATCTTTTGGCATCAATGTTATGAACATGTGTATTACTATGATCAAGATTCAACAAACCATTCTCACTAGGTGCATGACCGTTGAAGGTATTATTCTTGTAAACAGAATAACCATTATTCTCTAGCTTAAATGAATAACCGTGTTGCAATAAACATGATCTAATCACGTGCATGCTCAATGCAAAACACCAAATAACATTTATTTAGGTTCGTCACTAATCCCGAAGGTAGAGAGAGCATGTGATGTTGATCACATCAACCTTGGAAACATTTCCAGCACACTCATCACCTCACCCTTAGCTAGTTCTCTGTTTATTCTGTCATTTTTATTTCGAGTTACTAACATTTAGCAACTGAACCGGTATCCAATACCTAGGTCCTACTAGGAGTACTAGGAAGGTACACATCAATAACACGTATATCAAATATACTTCTGTCGACGTTGCCATCCTTCTTATCTAACAAGTATCTAGGGTTGTTCTGCTTCAGCGACCCGCTCTCCTCATAATCGAAAGCACTTATTCTCGGGTTTGGGTTCAACTTTGGGTTGCTTCACTGGAGCAGCAACTGACTTGCTATCCATGAAGTTTCCCTCCTTGCTCTTGCCCTTCTCGAAACTAGTGGTTTGACTAACCATCAACACTTGACGCTCCTTCTTGATTTCTACCTTCGCGGTGTCAAACATCGCGAACAGCTCAGGGATCATTAGTTCTATCCCTGGCATTTTATAGTTCATCACCAAGTTCTAGTAGCTTAGTGACGGTGACTTCGAGAACTATATCAATCACTATCTTATCTGGAAGATCAACTCCCACTCGGTTCAAGCGATTGTAGCACCTAGACATCTGAGCACATGCTCAACGATTGGGCTATTCTCTTTCATCTTGCAGGCAAAGAATCTTGTTGGAGATCTCATATCTCACAACACGGGCACGAGCCCGAGATCCCAATTTCAGCTCTTAGAACATCTCATATGTTCCGTGACGTTCAAAATGTTTGGGTCTCAATTCTAAGCCGTAATACATGAGACACTAACTATCAAGTAGTCATTGGAACGCGCTTGTCAGATGTTCACAACATCTATAGACAACGCTAGAGGGGGTGGCGCACCGAGCGGTGCATTAAGGACATAAGCCTTCTGTGCAGCAATGAGGACAATCCTCAGATCACGGACCCAATCCAAAATATTTCTACCATCATCTTTCAACTCTATTTCTCTAGGAACATATAAAAATTCAAGGGAGCTACAACGCGAGCAAGTAATCTACAACATAATTTGCAAAGACACTACTGACTGTGTTCATGATAATGAGTTCAATAATCATATTACTGAAGAACTCCCACTCAAATTGACATCCCTCCGGTCATTCGAGTGATACATGATCCAAATTCACCAACTCAAGTCCGATCATCATGTGAGTTGAGGTGGTTTTCAATGGTGAACATCATCATGTTGATCATATCTACTATATGACTCATGTTCGACCTTTCAGTCTCTTGTGTTCTGAGGGCAATGTCTGTACATGCTAGGCCTCGTCAAGTTTAACCCGAGTGTTTCTGCATGTGCAACACTGGCTTGCACCCATTGTATGTGAACGTAGAGTCTATCACACCCGATCATCACGTTGTGTGTTGACACGATGAACTTTCGCACGGTGCACACTCGAGGAGAACACAATTGATCTTAAAATTTTAGTGAGGGATCACCTTATAATGCTACCACCGCCATCCTATGCAAAACAAGGTGCATAAAAGTATTAACATCGCATGCAAATCATAAGTGACATGATATGGCCATGAACTTGTGCTTTTGATCTCCATCTTGAATGCACCAGCATGATCTCCATCGTCACCGACAGACACCATGATCTCCATCATCTTGATCTCCATCAACGTGTCGCCATCTGGGTTGTCGCGCCCCACCATGCTTCTACTACTATTGCTACCATTTAGCTATAAAGTAAAGCATTACATAGTGCTTAATGATTGACACGCAGGTCATACAATAATTAAAGACAACCCTATGGCTCCTGCCGGTTGCCGTACTCATCGACATGCAAGTCATGATATGCTATACAACACATGATCATCTCATACATCACATATATCTCATCATGTAATTGGCCATATCACATCACAACATACCCTGCAAAACAAGTTAGACATCCTCTAATTGTTGTTGCATGTTTTACGTGGCTGCTATGGATATCTAGCAAGAAGAATTTTCACCTACGCAAAGCCACAACGGTGATACATAAGTTGCTTTTCAACCTTCTTAAGGACCCGCCTTTGTCGAATCCGATCCAACTAAAGTAGGAGAAACATACACTCGCCAGCCATCTTTGTGCAACAAAGTTACACGTCAGTCGATGGAACCGGTCTCTCGTAAGCGTACGAGTAAGGTTGGTCCGGGCCCGCTTCATCCCACAATACCGCTGAACCAAAACATGACCAAGGGAGGAATCAATCTAAACATCAACGCCCACACACTCTTGTGTTCTACTCGAGATCTCATCTACACATAGACCTAGATCATGATGCCACTGTTGGGGAACGTTGCATGGGAAACAATTTTTTTTCCTACGCACACGCAAGATCTATCCATGGTGATGAGCATCTACAAGAGGGAGAGTTGATCTACATACCCTTGTAGATCGCTAAGCGGGAAGCGTTAAGAAACACGGTTGGTGTAGTCGAACGTCTTCGCGATCCAAATTGTCGAGCGTCCCGCGATCTCATCACGATCCGTCTCGCAATCCAATCATCATCCGTCCTGCGAACTCATCATGATCCGTCCCACGATCTCATCACGATCTGTCTCGCAATCTTGATCACGGTCCTTCCGATCTAGCGCCGAACGGACGGCACCTCCGCGTTCAGCACACGTACAGCTCGATGACGATCTCCACCTTCTTGATCCAGCAAGAGGGAGTGGAGAGGTAGACAAGTTCTTCGGCAGCGTGACGGTGCCGCAGCGATGGTGGTGGAGCAATTCCTGCAGGGCTTCGCCTAAGCACTGTAGAAAACCGATCTAGAGGAGAAACTATGCAGTAGAGGACCGGGTAGCACGTGGCTGAAAATCTAGTGCCAAAACCCCTAAAACCTCCAGTATATATAGGAGGAAGAGAGGAGGAGGCTTGGCCCTCAAGGGACCAGCCCTTGGTTCGGCCGAATCAAGGAGGAGAGGAGGACTCCTCCTCCAATCCTAGTAGGACTAGGATTCCTCCCTATTTTGCCTTTTTCCACCTTTTCTCTTTGGATTTTCTCTCCCACCGCATGGGCCTTGTGTGGGACTTCCACCAGCCAACTAAGGGCTGGTATTCACCCTCCCACAACCCATGTAGCCTCTTGTGTCGAAATACCCCCTGCCGATGGTCTCCCGGTACACTACCGATGAGCCCGAAACTTTTCCGGCGACCAAAATAGGACTTCCTATATATCAATCTTACCTACGGACCATTCTGGAGCTCCTCGTGACGTCCGGGATCTCATCCGGGACTCCGAACAACCTTCAGTCACCACCATGCATAACTCTATCTACCGAAACGTCACCAAACCTTAAGTGTCCAGACCCTGCGGGTTCGAGAACTATGTAGACATGACCGAGACACCTCTATGGTCAATAACCAATAGAGGGACCTAGATGCCCATATTGGTTCCTACACATTCTATGAAGATCTTTATTGGTCAAACCTCTATGTCAAGGATTCAGTTAATCACGTATGATGTTGCTTTTGTTCTTCGGTATGTTTACTTGCCCAAGATTCGATCGTCGGTATGTCCAATACCTAGTTCAAACTTGATACTGGCAAGTATCTTACTACTCGTTCTGTAATACAATATCCCATGACTAACACTTAGTCACATTTCTTGCAAGGCTTATTGTGATGTTGTATTACCGAGTGGGCCCTGAGATACCTCTTCGTCACACGGAGTAACAAATCCCAGTCTTGATCCATGCCAACCCAACAGACCGCCCTCGGAGATACCTGTAGAGTACCTTTATAGTCACCAGTTACGTTGCGACGTTTGATACACACAAGGCACTCCTCCGGTGTCAGTGAGTTGCACGATCTCATGGTCATAGGAATAAATACTTGACATGCAGAAAACAATAGCATTAAACTGACACGATCATATGCTACATTTGTAGTTTGGGGTCTTGTCCATCACACCATTCTCCTAATGATGTGATCCCATTATCAAATGACATCTCATGTCCATGGCAGGAAACCTTAACCATCTTTGATCAACGAGCTACTCTATTAGAGGCATACTGGGGACATGGTTTTGTCTATGTATCCACACACGCATCTAAGTTTCCCATCAATACAATTATAGCATGGATAATAAACGATTATCATGAACAAGGAAATATGATAATAACTAATTTATTATTGCCTCTAGGGCATATTTCCAACATGCCCAACATTGGTACTACAGTCGCCTAATAACTAATAAACTTGCATAGGAACTTTCCGGACCCCGCGGATAATTAATCAACCCTCGGGCCAGTGCTCCTCATGGGTGTTGGTCCAAACTAGTCATGTGTGGGGCCAACCTGGGGAAACTCGGGAGATTTCTATCAGGCCACTGTATGTTGTGCTCATCTGGTCGTGTCTTGAGAACAAGTTATGCGGCTCCTATCGGGTTCGTCGACACGTCGGGCGACCTTGTTGGATTTGTTTTACCTTTCTTGAATGTCTTGTTCATGGGGTTTGGATGATACATTGGGCTATCTTGAGGTTGAGGTTTTCCACCACAATTTTGAGGATACTACGGACCATCCCGTGGTTTAGGTTTCTGAACGCAGCTTGTGGCTAGTTTTTGATGGATTAGTTGGAGCACCCCTGTAGGGTTAAATCTTTTCGAGAAGCCATGCCCGTGCTTATGTGGCAATTTGGAATTTTTTTAACACCCAGTCATAGCAAACTTTAAGTGAACTCAAATAAAATGCACTAACCGTGTGTGTAACCGTGATTGACTCTTCTCCTGAGTTTTGAACCGCAAGTGAACACAGCAGGGGTTATGTTTGACTCGTAGGTAGGCATTCAGAATCACTTGGTGATTATCACTAGTTCACATCCGTTTATGCGTAGATCACCCCTCTTATTATTGTACTCGTAAGTTAGCCACTCAAATAAATGCTTAGTGCTTGTTGCAGCCTCACCACTTATCTATATCTCATCCATTAAGCTTTGCTAGTCTTGATACCCTTAGAAATGAGATTGTTGAGTCCCTGTGGCTCATATATTACTACAACAATAATTGTAGGTACAGGTAATGCGATGATTTGATGTGAGCGTGATGCTTGTTTGATTTGGATTTGTTCTTCTTCAACGATCATAGGATGGGTTCTAGGTCGGTAGCCTAGGATAGCAAGGATCGATGCCACTCTTGTCGTTTGATTCTGCCTGTAGTCGGGCCCTGCTTTGATGTATGATGGTTGATATTGATGAATATATTGAGATGTTATGTTGGAGCTTGTGGCGAGTGTAATCCAATTCCATATACTCATTTCCTCTTTACATGTACTTATAATAATATCAATTCTAGCAAAACGACAAGATGCGCTTCTATCCCTATCAAGGCCCTTGAGCCAAAATAAGGATAGGACCGCATCTTGGGTGTTATAGGCGACAAAGTCACCTTCCTATTTGAGGGAGGTGGCATCGTTGTAGGCACGAGAGGGATTCTGCTGTCCCCATCCGGGGACGTCCTCTTGGGCCCGACCTGCTCCTGAGAGAGCAGGTGCTTCTTCCTCGAGGGCGCTCCCTCCACAGGCCCCAGGATGTCCTCATTGGCGGGGTATGCGGAAGCAGCGGGCTTGTAAGCATGCTCGAGTGTGTGCACCGCATTCTTCTCGTCACAGCAGATGGTGATTATGCCATCACAACTTAGCATCTTGACAAGGCAGTAGGCAAGGTGGGTCACAACCATGAACTTGGAGAGCACCGGATAGCCCAAGACGGCTTTGTAAGGCAATCCATTGTGCCCCACGTCAAAGTCGATGAATTCCGTGTGATAGTTCCTACGGGCGCCGAAGGTGACTGGATGGTGGAGCCATCGATGATGCCTGAAAGGGCCCGGTGGCATAGAGCACATTGAGCCCTGCCCTACCGTTGATGTGCATCTTGGTGACAACCAGGTTGCTGATGGTAGGAGCACACAGCAGGGGAACGACACCCACGGCCTTCGCAGATTTGGGATGGTCGCTGGCGTCGAAGATGATGGGGAGTTCGGATCACTTGAGGCGACCAACGAACTCGAGCCCCGAGATGGCCACGTTGACCTCATGAGAGAACTGCTTGAAGTGGTGATTGGAAGGAGGAGCCTAGGCCCCACCGAGGATGCAGGCCAACCTGCAGGGTTCCTAGTAGTGTAGCGACCCGACCTGAAATGTCGAATCTCCGGTGTTTCCGTACCCTCCCAAGATCATGCTGGTACACACACGGTACATCAATGTATATGTCAAAGGGAAATCACACAGCTTTACAAATCGAAATCTCATATCGAGTCCTTTATTACAATAAGAATTACAATAAAGTGGCTGAAGGCCAACTCATGAGAGTAACTAATCTTGCGGAAGCTTCAAAGGTAGTTGAGTCCATCTGACTCCAAGGGCATCTCACCGAGCATAGAGCGTATCCTCACTCCTGGTCGGAAAAGTACTCTACAACATGATACGTTGCAGCCGTGTAGGTCAGCATATTGAATATGCCGGCAATGTCACAAAAGAGGGGGTGTAAAGTAAACATCTATTCTATATGCATATATGGCAGGTGGGGTAGTAAGTTTTGCATAAAGCCAATTTTTCCTACAACAAGAGAGGGCAAAAGTTATTACTACAATGTTGGTTGATTAATGAGATGGTTCCGCCAACCAGTTCTCATACCCAAGTTGTCATTAATACCCACATCAATATAATTATTTGTGTTGAGAATGCGAAATAATTTCAGTTCCTTTGGCTCAAACTGTCCATGACCGTGGACACGGCTAATCGATTAGGTTTGGGTACTCTGCAGAGTTTTGCACACGTTCCCCACAAGATTTGATCGCCTCCGTTGGATTTCTCGCACTTCAGGGTGTTTGAGAAATGGATGACCAAAATATGGTCTTCTAAAGGGTTTCCCGGAGACTCTGTCGGTGCCCATCCTTTCCTACCGTTCTTCTACATCTCGTAGCACCGCCTGTCCAGGGTCACCACGATATCCAACCAAGCCAGAGCCCATAATGGCTTGTGGCTGTGCAGGTAAGCCTTGGGTCTTGAAGCATCCATCCATCTCTTTGTGCCTGGGTGGACCTTTCCGCATGAATACTGGCACTTCTCCAGCAACATCTAGGTTAACAACTGGTTTCTCCAGGGCGCCGTTCAACCATCATCCACCCAGAGGTATGTTGAAAACTCGGAGTCTTGAAGTCTTGATCATCTTGTAGGTCTTGAAATTATTATCTCACAACTCTCATGAATCACACAACTAAGCCCGTCTACTAATAGCATAGCAAAATTAAATCAACGTTTCCTGGGGCCAATGAGTCAAAGGGTTGAGGGGTGCCTACCACATGATGCTACATCAAGTAACCAAGTTTCCAAATTACCTACTTTACATGCAATTGGGGAGATGGTACAACTAATGCAATAAAAACATGGGTAAACATGGTCAAAGTGACTTGCCTTGCTGACGATCCTCGTACTCAAGTGACTCTAGATAACAAGCTTCGCACTCCGGTTGATCTAACGAATCAAACAAAACACACAATAAGCATAACCACAATACAATTCATACAACAACAAGGTAAACAAATACTTCAACAAACAAAAAGCACAATCAAAAGGAAGAATCTCTCAAAGTATAAGACTCTAAATTTTTTGGTGTCAAATCTCTACTAAGACATAACAAGGCAAAAATTTGTTTTGAACAATAGCCATTTAGATAACAGAAAAGTAAATACAGATTTTTTATTAGAAAACAAAAGTATTTCATTATAAAAATTTTGTGCAAAAAGAGTTACTACAAAACATTTTTCTAAACAATACTAAAGGTGAAAACAAGATTTACCTATTTAAACTAGAGCACAAAACAAAATAAAATATTTTTATTTATAGAAAATAATTCACCTAATGTTCAAACAACAGAACCTATTGAAAACTAAAAACAAAAGTTAAACTAAATCAGATTCAAACTAAACTGAAATCAAACTAACTAAACTCTTATTAAGAACTAAACAGATTCTGTTTTTGTTAAAAGCCTAACCAAATTCATCCTAAAAAATCTCAAACTATGTTGGATGATAGGTCTAACTAATACAAACCAGTGGAAAAAAAGATTCATACGAAAATATATTTTTAAACTCTAGTTATACAGATTTTAGTAATTTAAGAAAATTTGGTTAGATTCAAATTTAGAAGTTCAAATTTGAAATCTAAGCATACAGGATGACAATAAATGAAATTTGTGACCTAATGCAAAAAGAATCAATTAAAAACACTAAATAGTTTAAAAGATATAACAAAAATAAAATCAGAACACATTCTGTTTTCTAAAATAGAAACAGAAAAAGAAAAAAAATTAGCTAACGGATAGAGGCTACGTGGCGGCTTCCTATTGGTCGAAAGAGCGCGCGTGCGGGTGTTTGCAGCGAACGACCGAACGTTAGGGGATACCGGTTCGGGGTTTAAGTGATCTAATCTAACGAGTCGGATCTGGATCGAACGGTCCAGGGGGGTGCGGTGGCTTACAGAGGGGCTGTCGAGGTTTCCGGCGAGGTCGACGGTGGACGGATGTCGGAGGTGGTCGGAGATGGTCGTGCGGTGGTCGGGGGCGGCGTCCGAAGAGCTCAGACGACAGCGACGAAGATCCGGCGTCGAATGGTGGCGTCAGACGGGGCTGGGGACGACGGAGGCGACGACCCGGAGCTCTAGGGAGTTTGGGTGGAGTCAGAACTCCGGCGAGGTGGTGCGGTGGCGTTCTGGCGAGGGTAGAGGGGGCTCGGGGTGGAACGGAGAGCGGAGAAGGCAGGGCTACTTATAGGCCAGGTGCGGGGTCGGGAGAGGGGGAGAGGAGCGAGATCCGGCTCGGGATGGATCTCCGGCGAGGTGAGGGGCGCGGGGAGGGAGATGAGCGCTGGAATCTCGCTAGCGGTCGGGGGTCCCACGCGACAGTGGGAGAGAGGGCGATGTTAACGCGTCGCTGGCCGATCTGGAGTGATCTCGGGGAGTAAAGGCTATGGTCCGGCCGGTTTTCTAATTAAACGCTTTAAATCCGTTTCCTTTTCTATTTTCCAGAACGTTTAAAATCCTTTAATGCATTCAATCGTTTCCTAACCTAGGAAATATATATATCAGAATGATCAGGGGAATAAATGCTATTTAATGAACATTTTTCCTCTGTCAAAATGAATACTTTAAAAAATATTTTTCAGAAAAATGCCTAATTGATTTTAAATTCTTTTGAGATAAACTTTCAAATAAACCCCTGGTTTTATTGTTCAAATAATTCACCAAGATGCCCCTGGTGTGGAGTGTCATGTTACTCCTCTTTTTTTTTGAATAATTCCAGAGATTTTCAAATAGTAGAAAACAAGAAATTGGAAAAGTGAAAGTGGCCTTTCAGAATTTCAATAGAAAAACTTCAACGGTTCATTTCATTCAAGCAATGTGATGATGATGCATAGCTATATTTCATAACATTCCAAAATGAAATTTTGGGATGTTACAAACCTACCCACCTTAAGATGAATCTCGCCCTCGAGATTCGGGTTGGCTAGAAAATAGGTGCGGGTGGTCTCTACGAAGATCTTCTTCGCGTTCCCAGGTGGCTTCTTCCTTGGAGTGGTGACTCCACAGAACCTTACAAAACTTGATGGTCCTTCTACGGGTAACTCTGTTGGTAGTCTCGAGGATTCTGACAGGCTTCTCCTCGTAGGTCAGGTCACTGTCAAGTTGTATGGCCTCTAGGGGCATTGTGTCTCTCAAGGGAATATCAGCTATCTCAGCATGGCATTTCTTCAGCTGGGAAACATGGAAAACATCATGAACTCTGGACAATCCTTCCGGCAATTGCAGCTTGTATGCAACTTCGCCTCTATGTTCAAGAATTTTGTAGGGGCCTATGAATCTGGGTGCTAACTTTCCTTTAACACCAAACCTCTTGATTCCTCGAAGTGGGGACACACGAAGGTATGCTCGTCTCCCACTTCATATGTCACCTCCTTGCGTTTGCTATCAGCATAGCTCTTTTGCCTGGATTGGGCTATCTTGAGTCGGCCTCGAATCAGTTTGACCCTTTCTTTAGAATCTCGGATCAGATCAGGACCAAAATGTTTTTGGTCTCCAACACCATCCCACATCAATGGTGTTCTGCACCTCCTTCCGTATAAAGCTTCAAAAGGGGCCATCTTCAGACTAGTCTGATAACTGTTGTTCTACGAGAACTATGCGTAAGGTAAGTTGTCATCCCAACTAGACCCATAGTCTAGCGCACAAGCTCTCAACATGTCCTCCAAGATCTGGTTGACTCTCTCGGTCTGTCCATCGGTCTGCGGATGAAAAGTTGTACTGAATTCCAGCCTTGTACCCAAAGTTTCATGTAACTGATGCCAAAACTTTGAGGTAAATTGTGTTCCTCTATCTGACACGATACTCCTCAGAACTCCATGCAGACATACGATCCTGGTCATATATATCTTGCCTAACTTAGCACTGGTATAGGTGGTCTTCACCGGAATGAAATGAGCCACCTTGGTCAAGCGATCGACCACTACCCAGATGGAATCATAACCAGAACGGGTCCTGGGTAATCCTGTGATGAAATCCCTACCAAGCTTATACCATTTCCACTCGGGTATCGGCAAAGGTTGGAGTAACCCTGCTGGCTTCTGATGTTCCACCTTTACTCGCTGACAAACATCACATACTGCAACATGTTCGGCAATATCCTTCTTCATACCTGTCCACCAGTAACTTTCCTTCAAATCCAGGTACATCTTGGTGTTGCCTGGGTGTATCGAGTAGGGTGAATCGTGGGCTTCTTGAAGTATCAACTTCCTGAGCTCTGGGTCATTTGGCACATAGATTCGGTTCTCAAACCATAGAGTACCTTGTTCATCTTCACGAAAGTCTTTAGATTTTCCATCCTTCATTCTCTGCTTTATCTCAGCTACCTCCTTGTCCGATTTCTGGGCTTCACGAATTCTTTCGGTCAAGGTGGACTGGATCTCTAGTGTGGCAACATATCCTTTTGGAACTATCTCTAGCCGGAGCTTTCTGAGATCATCGGTTAACTCCTGGGGTAATCCTCCTGCTATGAGTGTGTTCACATAACTCTTCCGACTCAAAGCATCTGCTACAACGTTTGCCTTTCCTGGATGGTAATGCAGTCTCATGTCATAATCCTTGATTAACTCTAGCCATCTCCTCTGTCTGAGGTTCAACTCCTTCTGTGTGAAGATATACTTCAGGCTTTTATGATCAGTGTAAACATCACAACTATTTCCGATAAGGAAATGTCTCCAGGTCTTGAGTGCGTGCACTACGGCTGCTAGTTCCAAATCATGGGTGGCATAGTTCAACTCATGATGTCCTAGCTGTCTGGATGCATATGCTACAACTTTTCCCTCATGCATGAGTACTCCTCCAAGTCCTTGATGTGATGCGTCACAATAAACGTGGCTATCCTTCCGAATATTTGGCTGTATCAACACTAGGGCTGTGACCAAACGTTTCTTCAACTCCTAGAAACTGGCCTCACATTCCTTAGTCCAAATATACTTAGACTCTTTCTTCAAGAATTCTGTCATGGGCTTGGCAATCTTTGAGAAATTCTCAATGAACCTTCGGTAATATCTGGCAAGTCCGAGAAAACTGCGGATCTCCTTAACTGAGGTGGGTGACTTCCACGCAGTGAATGCTTCAACCTTAGTGGGGTCTACTGCTATTCCTTCTCCAGAAATAACATGTCCAAGGAATCAGACTTCTGTCAGCCAGAATTCACATTTACTAAATTTGGCATATAACTGATGCTCTCTAAGCTTCTCCAGAACTAAACGCAAGTGTTCCTTGTGTTCTTCCTCGCTCTTGGATAATATCAAAATGTCATCGATGAACACCACGACAAACTTGTCTAGATATTCCATAAACACTTTGTTCATCATATTCATGAAGTAGGCAGGAGCATTAGTCAAACCAAAAGACATGACTGTATACTCATATAAGCCATACCTTGTGGTGAAGGCTGTTTTGGGTATATCCTGTTCACGAATTTTCAGTTGGTGATACCCTGATCGAAGATCGATCTTGGAGAATACTTTGGCTCCTACTAGCTGATCAAACAAGTCATTAATCATTGGCAGAGGGTACTTGTTCTTGATAGTCACCTCGTTCAATGCACGATAATCGACTACCATCCTCAAGGTTTTATCCTTCTTCTCTACCAAAAGAACTGGGGCTCCCCAAGGTGAAGAACTTGGGCGAATATATCCCTTATCCAATAACTCCTTAATCTACTTCTTGATTTCTACTAAATCATTTGCGGGCATCTGATAGGGTCGCTCGGAAATTAGGGCTGTACCTGGTAGTAACTCTATCAGAAACTCAATCTCTCTATCTGGGGGCATGCCTGGTAATTCCTCCGGGAATACATCGAAAAGTCTTGTACAACCGGCACTTCCTCCTGAACAACTCCCGTGAGAGAATTTAATCGAGCACTCATGCGTGTGCGTCGGGATACATACTTAATCCTCTTGTTCTCTGGGGTGGTGAGAAAAATAGACTTGCTGGGGCAATCAAGGTTTCCTTTATACTTGGTCATCCAATCCATGCCTAGGATTACATCCAATCCCTTGTATTCTAAGACGATGAGGTCGGTGGGGAAAACATGATTTCCTATACGGAGTTTCAATGCATGGCATCCTATCCCTGCCATCATCATCCCTCCCGGGGAATTGACTTTAATGGGCTGACTAAGGGATCTGGTGGGTAAACCATACTTTTCCACAACTACCCTTGATATGAATGAATGAGTTGCACCTGAATCAAAAAGTACCATAACTGGACGTGAATGCAATAAAAACTTACCAACCACAGTCTCGGGCTGATCATAGACTTCTTCCACATCAATGTGGTTCACCTGAGCACGGGGAAAAGGATTTGGCTTCTTGGCTGATGGGTTGCCGTTGTTGTTGCCGTTTCCATTTCCCTGCTTGTTCTGAGGACATTCAGTGGCATAGTGCCCTGTCTTCTGGCACTTGAAACATGTGATATGGTTCAGATCCTTCTGAGCTGGAGCGGGATGGTGTTGGTTGCCATTCCCACTTCCATTGCCGTTCTTGAAGTTGCCATTGTTGGGACGATTATCCCCATTTCCTCCATGGTTGTGGCCTCCATGGTTGTGCACGTGATGAGTGTGTCCTCCATACTTACCGGTTCCTGATCCGGTATTCTCTGAGTACGGGGAGTAGCGGGGCTTCTGTTGAGCTCCAGAGTTAGACTTCCCCTGTCCATACTTCCTCTTGCGGTTTTCGATTTGCTGCTACTTCCCTTCCAAGATGAGGGCCTTGTCTACCAGCTCTTGGTAGATGTTGAAAGTAGCCACCATCAGCTGCATGCTCAACTCATTGTTGAGTCCTTCCAGGAACTTCTTCCGTTTGGCTGCATCATCGGCCACATCTCCTGGTGCATAACGAGCCAACATGCTGAATTCATCCACATACTGGGCCACGGAGCGAATTCCTTGGCGTAAGTTGCGAAACCCACGCTTCTTCAGACTCATGGCTCCAGCTGAGACATGAACAGTGCGGAAAGCTAGCTTAAACTGCTCCCAAGTCACACCAACAATGGGGTATGTGGTGGTGTAGTTCTGCCACCATGAAGCTGCTGGTCCCTCCAGTTGATGGGTGGCAAAGCGCACCTTTTCAGCCTTAGTACATCCAGCGGTGGTGAGTTCCCTCTCCATCTTGCGGAGCCAATCATCTGCCACAATGGGCTCAGTGCTGCTGGAGAAAGTTGGTGGATTCAGCCGTAGAAAACGGGTGAGGTTGTCGCCCTGGGGTGGAGGGTGGTTGTTGGTCTGGTTCTGGATCAACAGCTGCATTAGGGCATTCTGCTGCTAGAGAAGTTGTGTGAGTTCCGGTGGGAAGGTGAAGTCGGGCTCACGTCACGGAGGCATCTTGCTGTTTTCAGAGGGGTGAGAATTAGAATTGCACAAGGGCCTAAAAGAAAATTTCACTACCCATATGCAATGCAATAAACATATCACACCAAACACTCATTCATTTATTCAACTCAAGGTTCAAACATCGAGATACAAGTCTCCAAATCAAACTAAGCATCGACCTATGCTTTAACATTGAAAAATGAAAAATACATGGGGCATAACTAAAGTTCTCCTCAAAATTCCATGGTGATGTGGCCTCCTCCAGTGCCACTCTCCTCATAGTCATCATCGTTACTTATCAAGGGAGCCATGTCTCCTTCTGGGTGAAGATTTCCCCCCATGTCCAGCTGTTCCTCCAGAGTTGCAATGCAAGTGTTTAGCTTCTCGATCCTCTCTAAGAAATCCTTCACTTCATGCTCATGCTCGTACTTGGCTTCCCATAGGTCAGCCTCGAGGTCAAGCTCGCGGTTTATCAGCCTCTTGATCGTCTTCGTGTCAGCATGTACCCGAAGCTCCAAGGTCCTGATGTGCGTCTCCAAAGTCTGGATATAGGAAAGGGTGGAGTCTTCAGTGGGAGTGTTTATGATATTTCCATTGGCATCCCTACGACAAACCATGCTGAGTCCTGGCGAAATGGGACCACCCTTGTATTCCTCCTGAATATGTCTGAGGGCACGGTGAATCGCCATGTCCCTCCCAAGAATCCAGCTGGGTGCCACAAACTTGAAGTAGATGGGTTCTTTACGATTTCCAAAGGTCTTTCCGGGGATGTGCACCTCGATCCTTTAGCGACCGTCTTGTGGAAAAGACATGATAGGAGTCCCGGTGATGCTTGGCAAAGCGATCCTTACGTCCTTGATGATCTTCACCAGCTCCTTGCCAATAGGGCATCGTCGCGTCAGGCTGACAAAACTCCGTGATCAAAACTGGGGTGAAGGTGGCCATCTATAAATTTTGAAATAAATCGGAGGGAAGTCAGAAATGAACATATGAGAGTATAAGAATTTTAAAGACAAAAGAAAAAAAATCCTAAGGCTTTTCCAATCCTAGAGGTTACGTCCTACGGTCAGCGTGTGCTCTGATACCATTTCTGTAGCGACCCGACCTGAAAGGTCGAATCTCCGTTGTTTCCGTACCCTCCCAAGATCATGCTGGTACACGCACGGTACATCAATGTATATGTCAAAGGGAAATCACACAGCTTTACAAATCAAAATCTCATATCGAGTCCTTTATTACAATAAGAATTACAATAAAGTGGCTGAAGGCCAACTCATGAGGATAACTAATCTTGCGGAAGCTTGAAAGGTAGTTGAGTCCATCTGACTCCAAGGGCATCTCACCGAGCGTAGAGCGTATCCTCACTCCTGGTCGGAAAAGTACTCTGCAACATGATACGTTGCAGCCGTGTAGGTCAGCATATTGAATATGCCAGCAATGTCACAAAAGAGGGGGCGTAAAGTAATCATCTATTCTATATGCATATATGGCAGGTGGGGTAGTAAGTTCTGCATAAAGCCAATTTTTCCTAGAACAAGCGAGGGCAAAAGTTATTACTACAATGTTGGTTGATTAATGAGATGGTTCCATCAACTAGTTCTCATACCCAAGTTGTCATTAATACCCACATCAATATAATTATTTGTGTTGAGAATTCCAGATAGTTTCAGTTCCTTTGGCTCAAACTGTCCATGACCGTGGACACGGCTAATCGATTAGGTTTGGGTACTCTACAGAGTTTTGCACACGTTCCCCACATGATTTGATCGCCTCCGTTGGATTTGGCGCACTTTAGGGTGTTTGAGAAACGGATGACCAAAACATGGTCTTCTAAAGGGTTTCCCTAAGACTCTGTCGGTGCCCATCCTTTCCTACCCTTCTTCTACGTCTCGTAGCACCGCCTGTCCAGGGTCACCACAATATCCAACCAAGCCAGAGCCCATAATGGCTTGTGGCTGTGCAGGTAAGCCTTGGGTCTTGAAGCATCCATCCATCTCTTTGTGCCTGGGTGGACCTTTCCGCATGAATACTGGCACTTCTCCAGCAACATCTAGGCTAACCACTGGCTTCTCCAGGGTGCCGTTCAACCATCATCCACCCAGAGGTATGTTGAAAACTCAGAGTCTTGAAGTCTTGATCATCTTGTAGGTCTTGAAATTATTATCTCACAACTCTCCTGAATCACACAACCAACCCCGTCTACTAATAGCATAGCAAATTTAAATCAACGTTCTCGGGGCCAATGAGTCAAAGGATTGAGAGGTGCCTATCACATGATGCTACATCAAGTAACCAAGTTTCCAAATTACCTACTTTGCATGCAATTGGGGAGATGGTAGAACTAATGGAATAAAAACATGGGTAAACATGGTCAAAGTGACATGCCTTGCTGACGATCCTCGTACTCAAGTGACTCTAGATAACAAGCTTCGCACTCCGAATGATCTAACGAATCAAACAAAACACACAATAAGCATAACCACAATACAATTCATACAACAACAAGGTAAACAAATACTTCAACAAACAAAAAGCACAATCAAAAGGAAGAATCACTCAAAGTATAAGACTCTAAATTTTTTGGTGTCAAATCTCTACTAAGACATAACAAGACAAAAATTTGTTTTGAAGAACTAGCCATTTAGATAACAGAAAAGTAAATACAATTTTTTTATTAGAAAACATAAGTATTTCATTATAAAATTTTTGTGCAAAAAGAGTTACTACAAAACATTTTTCTAAACAATACTAAAGGTGAAAACAAGATTTACCTATTTAAACTAGAGCACAAAACAAAATAAAATATTTTTATTAACAGAAAATAATTCACCTAATGTTGAAACAACATAACCTAATGAAAACTAAAAACAAAAGTTAAACTAAATCAGATTCAAACTAAACTAAAATCAAACTAACTAAACTCTTATTAAGAACTAAAATGATTCTGTTTTTGTTAAAAACCCTAACCAAATTCATCCTAAAAATTCTCAAACTATGTAGGATGATAGGTCTAACTAATACAAACCAGTGGCAAAAAGATTCATACGAAAATATATTTTTAAATTCTAGTTATACAGATTTTAGTAATTTAAGCAAATTTGGTTAGATTCAAATTTTAAATTTCAAATTTGAAATCTAAGACAACAGGATGACACTACATGAAATTTGTGACCTAATGCAAAAAGAATCAATGAAAAACACTAATTAGTTTAAAAGATATAACAAAAATAAAATCAGAACACATTCTATTTTCTAAAACAGAAATAGAAAAAGAAAACAAATTAGCTAACGGATAGAGGCTACGTGGCGGCTTCCTATTGGTCGAAAGAGCGCACGCTATAAAATATATCTACTCAAATCATCAGTGAAGCTAAGAAAATAACGATATCCACCGCACGCTATAAGACTCGTTGGATTGCATACATCAACATGTATCATTTCCAATAAATCACTTGCCCGCTCCATCAAACCAGAAAACAGGTTTCTTAGGCATCTTGACCAAGAGGCATGGTTCGCATGTCTCAACTGATTCGAAATCGAATGGGTCCAAAGATCCATTAGCATGGAGTTTCTTCATGCGTTTTATACCAATATGACATTTAGCGGCAGTGCCACAAGTATGTGGTACTATTATTATTAACTTTGTATCTTTTGGCATCAATGTTATGAACATGTGTATTACTATGATCAAGATTCAACAAACCATTCTCACTAGGTGCATGACCATTGAAGGTATTATTCATGTAAACAGAATAACCATTATTCTCTAGCTTAAATGAATAACCGTGTTGCAATAAACATGATCTAATCACGTGCATGCTCAATGCAAAACACCAAATAACATTTATTTAGGTTCGTCACTAATCCCGAAGGTAGAGAGAGCGTGCGATGTTGATCACATCAACCTTGGAAACATTTCCAGCACACATCATCACCTCACCCTTAGCTAGTTCTCTTTTTATTCCGTCATTTTTATTTCGAGTTACTAACATTTAGCAACCGAACCGGTATCCAATACCTAGGTGCTACTAGGAGTATTAGGAAGGCACACATCAATAACACGTATATCAAATATACTTCTGTCGACGTTGCCATCCTTCTTATCTAACAAGTATCTAGGGTTGTTCCACTTCAGCGACCGCTCTCCTCATAATCGAAGCACTTATTCGCGGGTTTGGGTTCAACTTTGGGTTGCTTCACTAGAGCAACAACTGACTTGCTATCCATGAAGTTTCCCTCCTTGCTCTTGCCCTTCTCGAAACTAGTGGTTTGACTAACCATCAACACTTGACGCTCCTTCTTGATTTCTACCTTCGCGGTGTCAAACATCGCGAATAGCTCAGGGATCATTAGTTCTATCCCTGGCATTTTATAGTTCATCACCAAGTTCTAGTAGCTTAGTGACGGTGACTTGGAGAACTATATCAATCACTATCTTATCTGGAAGATCAACTCCCACTCGGTTCAAGCAATTGTAGCACCTAGACAATCTGAGCACATGCTCAACGATTGGGCTATTCTCTTTCATCTTGCAGGCAAAGAATCTTGTTGGAGATCTCATATCTCACAACACGGGCACAAGCCTGAGATCCCAATTTCAGCTCTTAAAACATCTCATATGTTCCGTGACGTTCAAAATGTTTTGGGGCTCAATTCTAAGCCGTAATACATGAGACACTAAACTATCAAGTAGTCATCGGAACGCGCTTGTCAGATGTTCACAACATCTATAGACAACGCTAGAGGGGGTGGTGCACCGAGCGGTGCATTAAGGACATAAGCCTTCTGTGCAGCAATGAGGACAATCCTCAGATCACGGACCCAATCCGAAATATTTCTACCATCATCTTTCAACTCTATTTCTCTAGTAACATATAAAAATTCAAGGGAGCTACAACGCGAGCAAGTAATCTACAACATGATTTGAAAAGACACTACTGACTGTGTTCATGATAATGAGTTCAATTAATCATATTACTGAAGAACTCCCACTCAAATTGACATCCCTCTGGTCATTCGAGTGATAAATGATCCAAATTCACCAACTCAAGTCCGATCATCACGTGAGTTGAGGTGGTTTCAATGGTGAACATCATCATGTTGATCATATCTACTATATGACTCATGTTCGACCTTTCAGTCTCTTGTGTTCTGAGGGCATGTCTGTACATGCTAGGCTCGTCAAGTTTAACCCGAGTGTTCTGCATGTGCAACACTGGCTTGCACCCATTGTATGTGAACGTAGAGTCTATCACACCCGATCATCACGTTGTGTGTCGACACGATGAACTTTCGCAACGGTGCACACTCGAGGAGAACACAATTGATCTTAAAATTTTAGTGAGGGATCACCTTATAATGCTACTACCATCCTATGCAAAACAAGGTGCATAAAAGTATTAACATCGCATGCAAATCATAAGTGACATGATATGGCCATGAACTTGTGCTTTTGATCTCCATCTTGAATGCACCGGCATGATCTCCATCGTCACCGACATGACACCATGATCTCCATCATCTTGATCTCCATCAACGTGTCGCCATCTGGGTTGTCGCGCCCACCATGCTTCTACTACTATTGCTACCGTTTAGCTATAAAGTAAAGAATTACATAGTGCTTAATGCTTGACACGCAGGTCATACGATAATTAAAGAAAACCCTATGGCTCCTGCCGGTTGCCGTACTCATCGACATGCAAGTCGTGATATTCTATACAACACATGATCATCTCATACATCACATATATCTCATCATGTAATTGGCCATATCACATCACAACATACCCTGCAAAAACAAGTTAGACATCCTCTAATTGTTGTTGCATGTTTTACGTGGCTGCTATGGATATCTAGCAAGAAGAATTTTCACCTACGCAAAGCCACAACGGTGATACATAAGTTGCTTTTCAACCTTCTCAAGGACCGCCTTTGTCGAATCCGATCCAACTAAAGTAGGAGAAACATACACCCGCCAGCCATCTTTGTGGAACAAAGTTACACGTCAGTCGATGGAACCGGTCTCTCGTAAGCGTACGAGTAAGGTTGGTCCGGGCCGCTTCATCCCACAATACCGCTGAACCAAAACATGACCAAGGGAGGAATCAATCTAAACATCAACGCCCACACACTCTTTGTGTTCTACTCGAGATCTCATCTACACATAGACCTAGCTCATGATGCCACTGTTGGGGAACGTTGCATGGGAAACAATTTTTTTCCTACGCACACGCAAGATCTATCCATGGTGATGAGCATCTACAAGAGAAAGAGTTGATCTACATACCCTTGTAGATCGCTAAGCGGGAAGCGTTAAGAAACACGGTTGGTGTAGTCGAACGTCTTCGCGATCCAAATTGTCGAGCGTCCCGTGATCTCATCACGATCCGTCTCGCAATCCAATCATCATTCGTCCTGCGAACTCATCATGATCCGTCCCACGATCTCATCACGATCTGTCTCGCAATCTTGATCACGGTCCTTCCGATCTAGCGCCGAACGGACGGCACCTCCGCGTTCAGCACACGTACAGCTCGATGACGATCTCCGCCTTCTTGATCCAGCAAGAGGGAGTGGAGAGGTAGACAAGTTCTTCGGCAGCGTGACGGTGCCGCAGCGATGGTGGTGGAGCAATTCCGGCAGGGCTTCGCCTAAGCACTGTAGAAAACCGATCTAGAGGAGAAACTATGCAGTAGAGGACCGGGTAGCACGTGGCTGAAAATCTAGTGCCAAAACCCCTAAAACCTCCAGTATATATAGGAGGAAGAGAGGAGGAGGCTTGGCCCTCAAGGGACCAGCCCTTGGTTCGGCCGAATCAAGGAGGAGAGGAGGACTCCTCCTCCAATCCTAGTAGGACTAGGATTCCTCCCTATTTTGCCTTTTTCCACCTTTTCTCTTTGGGTTTTCTCTCCCAACCGCATGGGCCTTGTGTGGGACTTCCACCAGCCCACTAAGGGCTGGTATTCACCCTCCCACAGCCCATGTAGCCTCTTGTGTCGAAATACCCCTGCCGATGGTCTCCCGGTACACTACCGATGAGCCCGAAACTTTTCCGGCGACCAAAATAGGACTTCCTATATATCAATATTTACCTACGGACCATTCTGGAGCTCCTCGTGACCTCCGGGATCTCATCCGGGACTCCGAACAACCTTCGGTCACCACCATGCATAACTCTATCTACCGAAACGTCACCAAACCTTAAGTGTGCAGACCCTGCGGGTTCGAGAACTATGTAGACATGACCGAGACACCTCTATGGTCAATAACCAATAGAGGGACCTAGATGCCCATATTGGTTCCTACACATTCTATGAAGATCTTTATTGGTCAAACCTCTATGTCAATTCAGTTAATCCCGTATGATGTTGCTTTTGTTCTTCGGTATGTTACTTGCCCAAGATTCGATCGTCGGTATGTCCATACCTAGTTCAAACTTGATACTGGCAAGTATCTTTACTCGTTCTGTAATACAATATCCCATGACTAACACTTAGTCACATTTCTTGCAAGGCTTATTGTGATGTTGTATTACCGAGTGGGCCCTGAGATACCTCTTCGTCACACGGAGTAACAAATCCCAGTCTTGATCCATGCCAACCCAACAGACACCCTCGGAGATACCTGTAGAGTACCTTTATAGTCACCAGTTACGTTGCGACGTTTGATACACACAAGGCACTCCTCCGGTGTCAGTGAGTTGCATGATCTCATGGTCATAGGAATAAATACTTGACATGCAGAAAACAATAGCATTAAACTGACACGATCATATGCTACATTTGTAGTTTGGGTCTTGTCCATCACACCATTCTCCTAATGATGTGATCCCATTATCAAATGACATCTCATGTCCATGGCAGGAAACCTTAACCATCTTTGATCAACGAGCTACTCTATTAGAGGCATACTGGGGACATGGTTTTGTCTATGTATCCACACACGCATCTAAGTTTCCGATCAATACAATTATAGCATGGATAATAAACGATTATCATGAACAAGGAAATATGATAATAACTAATTTATTATTGCCTCTAGGGCATATTTCCAACATGCCCAACATTGGTACTACATTTGCCTAATAACTAATAAACTTGCATAGGAACTTTTCGGACCCCGCGGATAATTAATCAACCCCCGGGTCAGTGCTCCTCATGGGTGTTGGTCCAAACTAGAGTCATGTGTGGGGCCAACCTGGGGAAACTCGGGAGATTTCTATCAGGCCACTGTATGTTGTGCTCATCTGGTCGTGTCCTGAGAACAAGTTATGCGGCTCCTATCGGGTTCGTCGACACGTCAGGCGACCTTGTTGGATTTGTTTTACCTTTCTTGAATGTCTTGTTCATGGGGTTTGGATGATACATTGGGCTATCTTGAGGTTGAGGTTTTCCACCACAATTTTGAGGATACTACGGACCATCCCGTGGTTTAGGTTTCTGAACGCAGCTTGTGGCTAGTTTTTGATGGATTAGTTGGAGCACCCCTGTAGGGTTAAATCTTTTCGAGAAGCCATGCCCGTGCTTATGTGGCAACTTGGAATTTTTTTAACACCCAGTCATAGCAAACTTTAAGTGAACTCAAATAAAATGCACTAACCGTGTGTGTAACCGTGATTGACTCTTCTCCTGAGTATTGAACCGCAAGTGAACACAGCAGGGGTTATGTTTGACTCGTAGGTAGGCATTCAGAATCACTTGGTGATTATCACTAGTTCACATCCGTTTATGCGTAGATCACCCCTCTTATTATTGTACTCGTAAGTTAGCCACTCAAATAAATGCTTACTTGCTTGTTGCAGCCTCACCACTTATCTATATCTCATCCATTAAGCTTTGCTAGTCTTGATACCCTTAGAAATGGGATTGTTGAGTCCCTGTGGCTCATATATTACTACAACAATAATTGCAGGTACAGGTAATGCGATGATTTGATGTGAGCGTGATGCTTGTTTGATTTGGATTTGTTCTTCTTCAACGATCATAGGATGGGTTCTAGGTCGGTAGCCTAGGATAGCAAGGATCGATGCCGCTCTTGTCATTTGATTCTGCCTGTAGTCAGGCCCTGCTTTTATGTATGATGGTTGATATTGATGAATATATTGAGATGTTATGTTGGAGCTTGTGGCGAGTGTAATCCAATTCCATATACTCATTTCCTCTTTACATGTACTTATAATAATATCAATTCTAGCAAAACGACGAGATGCGCTTCTATCCCTATCAAGGCCCTTGAGCCAAAATAAGGATAGGACCGCATCTTGGGTGTTATAGGCGACAAAGTCGCCTTCCTATTTGAGGGAGGTGGCATCGTTGTAGGCACGAGAGGGATTCTGCTGTCCCCATCCGGCGACGTCCTCTTGGGCCCGACCTGCTCCTGAGAGAGCAGGTGCTTCTTCCTCGAGGGCGCTCCCTCCACAGGCCCCAGGATGTCCTCATTGGCGGGGTATGCGGAAGCGGCGGGCTTGTAAGCATGCTCGAGTGTGTGCACCGCATTCTTCTCGTCATAGCAGATGGTGATTATGCCATCACAACTTAGCATCTTGACAAGGCAGTAGGCAAGGTGGGTCGCAACCATGAACTCGGAGAGCACCGGATAGCCCAAGACGGCTTTGTAAGGCAATCCATTGTGCCCCACGTCAAAGTCGATGAATTCCGTGTGATAGTTCCTACGGGCGCCGAAGGTGACTGGATGGTGGAGCCATCGATGATGCCTGAAAGGGCCTGGTGGCATAGAGCACATTGAGCCCTGCCCTACCGTTGATGTGCATCTTGGTGACAACCAGGTTGCTGATGGTAGGAGCACACAGCAGGGGAACGACACCCACGGCCTTCGCAGATTTGGGATGGTCGCTGGCGTCGAAGATGATGGGGAGTTCGGATCACTTGAGGCGACCAACGAACTCGAGCCCCGAGATGGCCACGTTGACCTCATGAGAGAACTGCTTGAAGTGGTGATTGGAAGGAGGAGCCTAGGCCCCACCGAGGATGCAGGCCAACCTGCAGGGTTCCTAGTAGTGTAGCGACCCGACCTGAAATGTCGAATCTCCGGTGTTTCCGTACCCTCCCAAGATCATGCTGGTACACACACGGTACATCAATGTATATGTCAAAGGGAAATCACACAGCTTTACAAATCGAAATCTCATATTGAGTCCTTTATTACAATAAGAATTACAATAAAGTGGCTGAAGGCCAACTCATGAGAATAACTAATCTTGCGGAAGCTTCAAAGGTAGTTGAGTCCATCTAACTCCAAGGGCATCTCACCGAGCATAGAGCGTATCCTCACTCCTGGTCGGAAAAGTACTCTATAACATGATACGTTGCAGCCGTGTAGGTCAGCATATTGAATATGCCGGCAATGTCACAAAAGAGGGGGTGTAAAGTAATCATCTATTCTATATGCATATATGGCAGGTGGGGTAGTAAGTTCTGCATAAAGCCAATTTTTCCTATAACAAGAGAGGGCAAAAGTTATTACTACAATGTTGGTTGATTAATGAGATGGTTCCGCCAACCAGTTCTCATACCCAAGTTGTCATTAATACCCACATCAATATAATTATTTGTGTTGAGAATTCCAGATAGTTTCAGTTCCTTTGGCTCAAACTGTCCATGACCGTGGAGACGACTAATCGATTAGGTTTGGGTACTCTACAGAGTTTTGCACACGTTCCCCACATGATTTGATCGCCTCCGTTGGATTTGTCGCACTTCAGGGTGTTTGAGAAACGGATGACCAAAACATGGTCTTCTAAAGGGTTTCCCTGAGACTCTGTCGGTGCCCATCCTTTCCTACCCTTCTTCTACGTCTCGTAGCACCGCCTGACCAGGGTCACCATGATATCCAACCAAGCCAGAGCCCATAATGGCTTGTGGCTGTGTAGGTAAGCCTTGGGTCTTGAAGCATCCATCCATCTCTTTGTGCCTGGGTGGACCTTTCCGCATGAATACTGGCACTTCTCCAGCAACATCTAGGCTAACCACTGGCTTCTCCAGGGTGCCATTCAACCATCATCCACCGAGAGGTATGTTGAAAACTCAGAGTCTTGAAGTCTTGATCATCTTGTAGGTCTTGAAATTATTATCTCACAACTCTCCTGAATCACACAACCAACCCCGTCTACTAATAGCATAGCAAAATTAAATCAACGTTTTCCGGGGCCAATGAGTCAAAGGGTTGAGAGGTGCCTATCACATGATGCTACATCAAGTAACCAAGTTTCCAAATTACCTACTTTGCATGCAATTGGGGAGATGGTTGAACTAATGGAATAAAAACATGGGTAAACATGGTCAAAGTGACATGCCTTGCTGACGATCCTCGTACTCAAGTGACTCTAGATAACAAGCTTCGCACTCCGAATGATCTAACGAATCAAACAAAACACACAATAAGCATAACCACAATACAATTCATACAACAACAAGGTAAACAAATACTTCAACAAACAAAAAGCACAATCAAAAGGAAGAATCACTCAAAGTATAAGACTCTAAATTTTTTGGTGTCAAATCTCTACTAAGACATAACAAGACAAAAATTTGTTTTGAACAACTAGCCATTTAGATAACAAAAAGTAAATACAATTTTTTTATTAGAAAACAGAAGTATTTCATTATAAAAATTTTGTGCAAAAAGAGTTACTAGAAAACATTTTTCTAAACAATACTAAAGGTGAAAACAAGATTTACCTATTTAAACTAGAGCACAAAACAAAATAAAATATTTTTATTAACAGAAAATAATTCACCTAATGTTGAAACAACATAACCTAATGAAAACTAAAACCAAAAGTTAAACTAAATCAGATTCAAACTAAACTAAAATCAAACTAACTAAACTCTTATTAAGAACTAAACAGATTCTGTTTTTGTTAAAAACCCTAACCAAATTCATCCTAAAAATTCTCAAACTATGTAGGATGATAGGTCTAATTAATACAAACCAGTGGCAAAAAGATTCATACGAAAATATATTTTTAAATTCTAGTTATACAGATTTTAGTAATTTAAGCAAATTTGGTTAGATTCAAATTTTAAATTTCAAATTTGAAATCTAAGACTACAGTATGATACTACATGAAATTTTTGACCTAATGCAAAAATAATCAATTAAAAACACTAATTAGTTTAAAAGATATAACAAAAATAAAATCAGAACACATTCTATTTTCTAAAACAGAAATAGAAAAAGAAAAAAATTAGCTAACGGACAGAGGCTACGTGGCGGCTTCCTATTGGTCGAAAGAGCGCACGTGCGGGTGTTTGCGGCGAATAACCGAATGTTAGGGGATAGCGGTTCGGGGTTTAAGTGATCTAATCTAACGCATCGGATTTGGATCGAACGGTCCAAGGGGGGGGGTGCGGTGGCTTACAGTGGGGGTGTCGAGGTTTCCGGCGAGGTCGACGGTGGCTGGACATCGGAGGTGGTCAGATATGGTCATGCGGTGGTCGGGGGTGGCGTCTGAAGAGCTCAAACGACGGCGACAAAGATCCGGCATGGAATGGTGGCGTCAAACGGGGCTGGGGACGATGGAGGCGACGACTCGTAGCTCTAGGGAGTTCGGGTGGAGTCAGAACTCCGGCGAGGTGGTGTGGTGGCGGTCTGGTAAGGGTAGAGGGGGCTCGGGGTGGAACGGAGAGCGGAGAAGGCAGGGCTACTTATAGGCCAGGTGCGGGGTCGGGAGAGGGGGAGAGGAGCGAGATCCGGCTCGGGATGGATCTCCGGCGAGGTGAGGGGCGCGGGGAGGGAGATGAGCGCTGGAATCTCGCTAGCGGTCGGGGGTCCCACGCGACAGTGAGAGAGAAGGCGATGTTAACGCGTCGATGGCTGATCCGGAGTGATCTCGAGGAGTAAAGGCTGTGGGCCAGCCGGTTTTCTAATTAAACGCTTTAAATCCGTTTCCTTTTCTATTTTCCAGAATGTTTAAAATCCTTTAATGCATTCAAATCATTTCCAAACCTAGGAAATATATATATCAAAAGGATCAGGGGAATAGATGCTATTTAATGAACATTTTTCCTTTGTCAAAATGAATATTTTTAAAAAAATATTTTTCAGAAAAATGCCTAATTGATTTTAAGTTCTTTTGAGATAAACTTTCAAATAAACCCCTGGTTTTATTATTCAAATAATTCACCAAGATGCCCCTGTTGTGGAGTGTCATGTTACTCCTCTTTTTTTTGAATAATTCCAGAGATTTTCAAATAGTAGAAAACAAGAAATTGGAAAAGTGAAAGTGGCCTTTCGGAATTTCAAGAGAAAAACTTCAATAATTCTTTTCATTCAAGCAATGTGGTGATGATGCATAGCTACATTTCATAACATTCCAAAATGAAATTTTGGTATGTTTCAAGTAGCCCCCAACATTCTCAACGGGAGGGGCGTGACTTTAACCTAAGGTGCGGGGGTGCGGCGTTAGCCTTAGGGTCGACCTACCATGGCTGACTCTGCCAACTTTGTTAGTTTTTGCTGCCGGCACCGTTGTATTTGTCGTCCTAGCGTCTACCCCGTTGCTGCCGCCGTGGCCCCTTCCCTGCTCCTAATGGCTGTCGCGGCGGCCGCCGCGACCCTCGCAGAGCTGCCTTAGTTCGTAGCAGTTCTTAGTCCTATGGGTGTTCACATTGTGGTAGGCGTAGATGGGGCGGTTGTCCTTCTCGGCTTTGTTGTTGTGGTGAGCATGCTTTTAGCCGGCTCCGCCGCAAGCATAGTGGGGCCCTTGCGCTTGGGTTCCTTGGCCTTGGACTTTGTTAGGCTAGCCTCGACGTCTGGGTCGCCGTGGAGGAAAAGGAGCCCATCTTCAGCCTTGGCGCAGCGGTCGGCGATGACAAACAACTCTGCTGCAGAGTCCAGCTCGTCCTTGAGGGAGGGCTTCTCGCGCATCTTTATGTCGGTGATGCCGCTGGTGAAGGCGGAGATGATGGTAGCGTTGGAGGCCCTCAGAATGTTGTTGCGTAGCTGGCTGAAGCGCTGGAAGAACTTGCGGAGTGGCTCGTTAGGGCACTAGCGCACGACCCGTAGGTTTTTGAGCATAAGGGGGTGGTCGCTCGTGCCCGTGAAGTTGGTGAAGAATTGCTTGCACATGTCTTCCCATGGAGAGATGGACGCCTCGGGGAGGTTCAGGAGCCATGCATGTATGGGGTACTTGAGGGCCATGGAGAAGTAGTTCGCCATGATCTGATTGTCCCCCCTTGCGGCCCGGATGCTGATGGTGTAGAGCAGGAGGAACTCCATGGGGTTGGCGCTATCGTCGTATCAAGGAGGAAGCTCTGGCTTGAACTTTGCCAAGGGCAAGGTTCGTGGGTGAGGGCTAGGTAGCCCCTGGTGGTGGCAACACCACCGTTGATTCTAGCGCCCGGCGGCGACGACATCCTGGAGGACACGATCTTGGTGGTTATGTGCATTCTCGAGGGGTCCACGATGGACAATCTGGCAGTTGTCATTATCGTTCGCCTGCGTTGATGACCCATGGAGCATCTTTGGCGTGCGCATCGCATAGCGCCGCTCAGGCGCGTCATGGTGCGGAGGAGGAGGAGCGTCACACTCGTCTTTGTTGGCGCACAATGACATATGGGGCATGGAGAGGGAGGTCGCTTGACCATCATGGTCCAAAACGGTACGGGTGGTGTCGCCAAGCTCGGTGATGCGCTCGAGCCAAGCTCCTTTGACATCGTTGGCGGGGCAGTAGCGTAGGAGCTCCTGAGCCATGAGCAACGCGGCGCATGGAGCAGGAGGGTTGCGATGCGCAAGCGAAGAGATGGTGGGGAGCGGTCTTGCACCTGCTCATTCATGGATTGGTTGATGGAGGAGGCCATGCACTCTTGGATTGGCTTGGTGGCGGCCTGGGGGTGCCAGCCTGGGGTGGCACGGGCGGCGGGTGCCGCGGGTGCCCTGGTGGCAGCTCGACGTGTGGCACGCTCCCGGCGGGCAGCGACTTTGTCCATGTCGATGCTGATGTCGAGGTTGAAGGCACAAAGACGACAAGTCCCCCAATCTGGCGCGCCAAATTTCGGTGTCTGGGATCTGCGTCCAAGAACTCCACCAAGGACATGGTTCGAACTCTAGGGGTCTTGGCATGCAACCTGCAACACGATGAAAAATACATCAAGATCGACAACGAGCTCACTATTCCTCACTGGAAATGATGGAGACACACGAGCTAACCAAGTTCGGGCCATTGAGTGCGTGAAACCCTACTCCTTCTTGTGATTTGGTTTCTCAGAAAGGAGGGACCTTGAGGGTATGGTACACAAGTGTTGGGGGAGTGAATGGCTCGATCCCCTTACATGGATGTGTCCCTTCCCCGTTTATAGTACCTCGGTCCTCTTCCCCATAAATATTGACGATAAAGGGTTGCCACATGACAATAATTTGAAGGGCGACATGAGCCATACCTGTCCTAACTAAAGGTGGTCTTTGCTAAGTAAAGTGGTCTTCATGACGCCTTCGTTGGCTCGGCGATGACCTCCATCCTGCAGCACCGATCCGTCCTAGTATTCTATCACTGAAATGGTAAGCTTTGGGTACCTGGTTTGTAAAGGACAATGGACGCTGCTCCGTAAGTACCAGAGAGGAAACTTTGTTGCACCACGCCTGCTGGTACAACCCCCATCACCTTCCTCCAAACGGATGTGACATCCACATGACAAGGACGACACTCCTCGGCTAGCGCCGCATGCCAAGCCTCGCGTGGCCGACCTGTAGGGAGAGCCTCGCGAGGCGACCAGGCACTTGGTGGCCTTGACAAGGCCCTGGACTAGCCACCAAGGCCTCAAGAGTCTCATCCTTCATGGTGTGCCCACCTCTGGGTCGGCCAGGGCCGGCCGCTATGCCTGGGCCAGCTCAGCGTCGCCCTTAGGGTTAATGATAGATGGGTTGTGGATGCAAATGCATGGGGAAAGAGGGGGGAAACCTTCAGGAAGGCGAAGGAGGACCGATAGAGGAAGAAACGGGGCCAGAGGGGACCTATACTCGGAGATCTCCGGCGAGCCGAAGCGGCGGATCCTGAGATCGATCCCGAGCTCAGGGGCTCCTGGGAGAAGAAAGGGGCCTTGAGGTGCGATTAGCTGGAGAAGAGAGTGATCAGAGGGGAGAGAAGGGCTCAGGGTTGGCTTATATAGCCAGCCCACGGTTCATCGTGGATGTGGACCGCCGGAGTTGGAAGCAGGAGGGGGCGAGGGCGTGTTTGTGGCACTCGTGGGGGTGGCCCACGACCAGAGGGAAGTAGAGAAGGAGCGGGGGTGTGCGCGCGTGCGACGGAGAGGATTGGCTGAGAGGGTCGGCCAGGGCGCTCGTCTGGGAGGCCGCTGGAAAAGGAGAGAGGAGGGCACCGACAGCCCGACATGTCCCGGACACCGAGGCTAGCCAATTGGCAAGAGGGGGAGCCCGAGGCTATCAGGGCAATGCATTGGGCGGTGGCTACAGTGCGGCTAAGCACTATAGCGCGCTCGAAAGCGTCTGTTTGGCATGCCATGGCATGCCAACGACGTCTTGGGCACGACCTACCGTGTCAAGTAGGTCTAGGGGGTTTTAAACAAAGGGGGCAAAGCATTGGATGCTCTGGGGGCTCTTTAGAATAGAAGAAGAGTGGATAGAGAGGAAGATTCTTGTTGTCCATGGGGTAAAAAATGAGGGTTTTACCACCTCAATCAATGACACGAGGCCATTATTTTTTTAGTGGAGGTGCAACAGGGCTAGGAGGAGTTGTGGTAAAGAGTTAGGATAAAGGAGAATGAGCTAGCGGTGAAAACATGGTTTTTACCATTCTGTCTGGAAGTGTTTCATGCAGGTTTGGGCAAGTGAAAAGGCTCCACTTTCCATGAGATTCACCAGGATCAAAGAGAAGGTAAAAATAAGGTTGGTCACAAGGTTTGAGCATGTTTGAAGAAAGTTGATAATGCAAACATTGTAAACCCTAGAAATCAATAGAATCAAGTCTCTATAGATCTAGTTATGCTAAGCTAATCTCCTTGATGCTCCACTTGGTGTGGTGTCATTATTTGGGGATTAGAGCATGCCCACAAAGTTTGAGATCAAATGGAAATACTTGGCACTATAAAGTTGCTCAAATTTGGTTTTGGACAGAGAGGGTTTTGTAATATTTTGGTGAATCAAATCAATGGGGATTGAGATGAAACTTTGCAAGATCATCACATATATCATGTGTGACTTGCTAGAATTTCCCTGAATTTTTTGAGAATATTTCTTATAGAAGTATTTCATATGCTTGATTTAAGAAGAAATGGTTTTGGAGGGTTTTGCCCATTATTTTGAACATGGCCATGTATTGAAACTCACATATATGGAAAATATATGTCCACTGAGTTTCCCTATTTTTTCTTAAATATTTTGAAAGCATTTAAATTAATTTCCCTATGAAAGACCATTTCTGGCTTCAAGAAAAAACCTTTAAATAAAATAGGAAAATAATCTTTAAAATTAATATTTGGTGGTTTTGTGAAGTATTGCATATAGTAGGTTTCAAATAAAGCCTTTGGGGAAAAACAATCCACCCAATTTGAGGACTTGTAGTTCAACCCTCAACTCAGGGGGTTTTGAAAACCCAATTTGAATAAATCCTTTTTTGGCCAAAATAATATTTGATAAAATAGTTTTAGGTACAATATACATGGTATGATCATTGGGAGGGTAGTTTGAATTAAGTAGAAGAGTTTGGATGAGAGAAGAATCTCTGAGTGCCAAAACACAATTAACAAACAAGCAAACAACAATCAATTCAAACAAGCTTGCACTTTTAAATGGGTCCAAATTTTATAAAACAAGCTTGCATTAACGGTGTTCTAGAAAGGTCTAGCAAATATTATGGGACAAAAATTATCTTTATATGAACCAAGTACTAAGAAATCAGATGGTTACTTGTCCTTCCCACACAGAACCTCAACATGTCTAACAATCCCAAGTGGTGAAATAGTATCTCGGTTTGCAAGCTGAATATTAACATCAATATCTTATATAGTAGAGGGTGCTATGTCGCTCATAATTTCTTGATATAAGGTATAATTTATAGAATTAACACTAGCACCGAGGTCACACAAACAATCATAACAATGTTCTCCAATTTTAATTGAAACAACATGCATGCCAACCACCGTCTTATTTTTTATCTAACTCATCATGTTCGTTTCTAGTGGGTTTCACGATCCTAATAGCTTCCCCACATAAATAGAGAACCTGACCCTCGACATTGTTATCTAGAAGATCTTTGACCATGGAAACATTAGGTTCAACATTTATTTGTTGAGAAGGTATAGATGCTCTAATATGACTTTTATTAACCACGGTCGTAGTGTTCGCATGTTCCTTTATCCTAACAGGAAAATGGGTTTCTCAATGTAAGCAGTGGGAATGACAGGATTAGCATGACTAACAATTATTTCTTCTTTCTCCTTTTTAATAGGTTTCTCTAGTGGTGGTTCGATGGGAGGATGATATTTAAACCACTTCTCTTTGGGAAGATCCACATGAGTAGCAAATGATTATCAAATAGTAGCTACTATTTTAGAGTCAATACCATATTTGTTGGTAAATTCATGGAAGGTATTTGTTTCCATAAAAGATTTAACACAATAAAAATTAAGTTTTATACCTGACTCGTTACCTTTGTCGAGCTCCCGATCTTCAGAATTGCATTTAATTCTTTCCAGAAGATCCCATTTGAATTCAATAGTTCCATTCATATATGAGCCAGAAGAAGAAAAATCCAATAATTATTTTGTCATCATGTGAAAGTTGAGCATAAAATTTTTGTACAATTATTTCTCTTTGAAGCCCATGGTTGGGGATAGTGTGCATCATAGATTTAAGCCTCCCCAAGCTTGAGCGATGCTTTATCCTTTGCGAGGCCAGAGGTTATATATATAATTCTGATCACGATGAACTAGATGCATTGGGGAAAACTTCACATGAAATTCCAGTTTCAAGCGATTCCAATCCCATGATTCAGTATTATCCAATAGCCTATAACACATCAATGACTTTCCCTCCAAAGATAAAGGGAAAACCTTATTCTTAACTTTGTCCCTAGACAAACCTGCAAGCTGAAACAATCCACACACCTCATCGACGAATATCAAATGGAAATCAGGATGAATCATACCATCATAAGGATCAGATAATAGTTTTTCAAGCATACTCGAAGGAATCTCATAATAAATATTTTCAGTAGGTGCAGTAGGTGGAGAAACAATTTCCTCACCTTCCGTTCGGGGCGATGATGCCCCAAACAAGCCACTCAAAGGGTGACTGCTCATAGTCACACGCAACAGTTAATTTCAGCACGTATAGAAAATATTTCCTTACTAATTTCCACTTATAAAAGGCGCTTCACTCCCCGGAAATGGTGCCACAAAAGAGTCTTTATGACCCAGAAGTATAGGGGATCAAACATAGTATTTTCGATAAGTAAGAGTGTCGAACCCAACGAGGGGCAAAAGGAAATGATAAGTAGTTTTCAGCAAGGTATTCTCTGCAAGTGTTGTGAGTAACAGTGATAGATAGTTTTGTGGAAAGATAATTTGTAACAAGTGACAAGTAATAATACTAAAAATGGTTCATAAATGTAGCCCAATCCTTTTTGTAGCAAAGGATAGTCCTGCAAGTACTCTTTTAAGCAAGTGCTCCCGAGGACACATGGGAATGTCTGTCTGGTCATGTTCATCATGTTGAGTTGATTCACGTTTGCTACTTTGATAATTTGATATGTGGGTGGAGCAGTGCTAAGGTGTTGTTCTTACTTGAACTAAAAACCTACTTATGATTAACCCTTCTCGCAACATCCACAACTACAAAAGAAGAATTAAGATAAATCTAACCATAGCATGAAACATGTGGATCCAAATCAACCACTTATGAAGCAACACATAAACTGGGGTTTAAGCTTCTGTCACTCTCGCAACGCATCATCTACTTGTTACTCCACAATGAATTTCCTTAGTCCCATAACATGGTGAAGTGTCATGTAGTCGACATTCACATGACACCACTAAGATAAGTAACAACATACATATCATCAAAATATCAAATGCATACCAACTTACTTATAATAAGACTTCTCCCATGTCCTCATGAACAATAGTAACTACTCACACATCATAAACATGTTCAAGATCAGAAGAGTGATGATGATAATTAAGGATCTGAACATAATCTTTTCCACCAAGTAATCCAACAAGCATCAACTACGAGATGTAATCAACACAACTAGTAACCCACAAGTACCAATATGAGGTTTTGGGACAAAGATTGAATACAAGAGATGAACTAGGGTTGGAGATGAGATGGTGCTGGTGAATAGGTTGGTGAAGATTGGTCCTCCCACGAAGAAGGAAGCGTTGGTGATGACGATGGCTTCGATCTTCCCCTCCACGAGAGGGAATTTTCCCGACAGAATCTGATTGCCAGAGTGCAAAAGGGCCTCTGCCCAGGTTTTCGCCTCGAGACGGAGGCGCTTCGTACCGAAAGGTTTCTTATGATTTTTTCTAGGGTAAAACACACCATATAGGAGAATAGGGGCATCGGAGAGCCATCCGGGGCCCCACAAGCCATCTAGTCGCCGCCCAGGGGGCCAGTTAGCTTGTGGCCAGATGGTAGCTCCTCTTTGGTATATTTTTGGTCCATAAATTCTAAATATTCCAAAAATATTCTCCATAAATTTTCACGTCATTCTAAGACTGGTGATTTTTCTGCCTTTTTCTCGGTTTTCCAGTCCAAAATTCTAGTTTCCAGATATTTCCCTCCTTGTGATGTACCTTGCATATTCATGGAGAATAAACATAAGAATTGTATGATAATGTGGAATTAGGGACAAAAATAAGGTAGGTAGTGGTAAGAAATCATGATGCAAAATGGACGTATCATTTGACACGACACATCATAGTAGTACTCACTATAGTTCTTAGTTCCTCCTTTCTGTTTTACAATATGGCTCAATTTGAAAATATCTCTAACCATGGTTTATAGTGGTGGAATAAATTTGTTACTGTCACACCCTGTGTTTGTATCACTTTGCTATGCAATGGTATTATTAAATTTGGACCTATTTAATTTTTTTGCTTGCTTACGATGTTTGAATTGATTGCTACTTGCTTGAATGCTTGTTTGTGTTATAATTCAGAAAAACTCTCCTACTCTCTAAAAATCTTCTACTTGATCTAAACTCCGTGCCACATGATCATGCAATGTGTATAGTACCTAAAACTATTTTTATCAAATATTATTTTGGCCAAAAGGCAATTATTCAAATTAGGTTTTCAAAAAACCCTGAATTGAGGTTTGTACTACAAGTCCTCAAATTGGATGGATTCTTTTGCCCCAATGATTTTATTTGAAACATAATATATATAAGACTTCCCAAAACCACCAAATATTATTTTTAAATATTATTTTAATATTTTATTTAAAGGCTTTTTCTTAAGGGCAGAAATGGTCTTTCATAGGAAAAAATATTTGAATGCTTTAAAAATATTTGAGAAAATTTAGGGAAACTCAATGGACATATATTTTCCATATATATGAGTTTCAACACATGGCCATGTTCAAAACAATGGGAAAAACCCTCCAGAACTATTTCTGCTCAGTTCAAGCATTTGAAATATTTCTATCAGAAATATTCTCAAATAAATACAGGAAAATTCTAGCAAGTCACATATGCCTAATGTGATGATCTTGCAAATTTTCATCCCAACCCTCATTATTTAGGAAACTATCCCAAAACCATTCCTGTCAGAGCCAAATTTGAGCAAGTCAACATTGCCAAATGTCTCCTATTGATCTCAAACTTTGTGGACATGCTCTAATACCCAAATGATGCTACCAGACCAAGTGGTGCATCATGGAGAATAGATATGCATCGATAGATCTGAGAGAATCTCTTTCTGATCATTTCTAGGGTTCACAAAGTTTGCATTGTCAATTTCCTTCAAATGACCTCAAACTTGGTGATCCACTCTATTTTTACCTACCGTTTTACCCTGTTAAACTCATGGCATGTAGAGTCCATTTGCTTGCCGCAAACAACATCGAACACCTTCAGGTGATTTGGTAAAACTAATACTTTCACCCCTTAGCTATTCATCTTTACCTAAGCTTTTTACCACAACACCTCCTAGCCCCCTTATACCTCCAGCAAAATTTGCATGGCTCAGATCAATGATTGAATGGGGTAAAACCCCACCTTCTTCCCTATTTTCACCATGGCAGGAGATTCTCTCCTTCCCTCCTCTCTCTTGTACCCCTCCTTCCTACCTAAGCATCCTAGGGGAATCTCCAGTACCCCCATTAGCTTGTGGACAAGCCAGGACACCCCAGAGCGCGCGGGCAACGGCCCTGTCAGCTATTTGCACGCTCTAAAGCGTGCTATAGTGCACTCCCGCACTATAGCTGCCCCCATTCTGAGGCACCCGACAGCCTTGAGCTCCCCCCTCATGCCAGGTGGTCGACCTTGACGTCCGGGAAATGCTAGGCCCCTGTCCCCCTCCTCTTTCAACATTTGGTGGCCTCCCTCGCATGCGCGCCATTGCCGCCCGAGAGCTCCAATGAGTGATCCCGCACGCGTGCCCCTCTGCCCTCTTTGGCTCCTTCCTCTCTCCTTCCCTGGTCATAGACAAGGCCCACAAGCACCATCGGCATGCCGAGACTCCATCCTGTGGCCTCTGTCCTCAGCCACGAGCTCGCCGGTGCACCAGCGTTCGGTGGACCGCTGTGACCTTATAAAATGGCCTCCCCAAGCCTTCTCTCCCCTTTGATATATCTCTCTCCTCCTCCCAATCGAGCTCCCGTACATTCCCCCCTTCATTTTGGAGTCCCGACGCTCGGGATCAAGCCGGAGTTTGCAGCCTCGGGCATCCAACGTTCGCAAGGTGAACGACCCCCTCCGACCCCGTTCTCCTCCGATGTGGAATCACAGGAAGCCACTGAGCCTTCTCCACCTCTCTCCCACCCTTATTGCAGTAGGAATCGGCCCCGGCGACCACCACCCAAAGCTCCTCCGCTGTGGGACCTCGTCCCTGACGACCAGCTACTCCCCTCCATCCATCTCCTGCACCACCCGAACATCGATGACGTTCTAGACCCATTCCCGTCCTCGCCTACCGCTGTCGTGCCCTCTACATACGCCGGTGAGTGTCACTGTCCCCTAGACAGAGGGTGATGACGGCCCTGGAAAGGGGGCCCACCCGTCAGCCTTTGCATCACCCTCTGTCTCTCTTCCAGTTGCTAGCCGTTGGGCCCCGCGCGTCAGGTTTGAACCTGACGGCACGCGCGCCTAGCTCGCCTAGGCTGGCTAGCCTCTGGGCCAGCCAAGCTGCTGGCCGACTCTAGCCGAGGCACTATGGCACCATTTTTCTTTTTCTTTCTCTTTCTATTTTGCAAATTTTCCACACATTCAAATATCTTTCCAAATCAAAAAAATTTCCACCTAAAATCTTGTAATATTTTGTGGAATTTAATGATGCCACTTGTGCCACTTTTTGAAAATATTTTATGTACTGTTTTATTTTAAAAACCCTTTTAAGCACTTTTAGATTTTGTTAAAATAGTTTTCACAAGTTTTTACACTCCAAAACAAGAAACTAGTAATTTTGTATCTTTAGTTTTAAACCTAGTATTTTACAAAAGTTGTTTGACATTTTTAGGAGTGATTATTTTCTCTGTTTTTGTCGCGCTCTTATTTTTGCCTGTTAATATTGCAACAATAGATTGTGTTGTTGATGAGGGAGTTGGATCAGATTACTTTGAAGACCCCAAAGATGTTGTTGAGCCAGGCAATCAGCCCCTTGACCATAACTAAGAAACTTTTTCATGTATGTCATATAGCACCTTATGTTTTGATTAATTGATCACGATGATATGGTGGCCACTTTGGTGGATGCCTCTTACTTCCTCGTTGATACTTGCATTGTGCATGACCCTACCTCCTTATGATGGTTATGCGGGTGGGAGTAGTTAGGTTGCTAAATAGATGCTACGCGAAAAAGGACGGGGATATGCATGGTGTCAGAAACAAAAGCTTTTACAAAGACTTTTAGAAAACCCCGTCGGGTGCCACTGATGCCCAAGGGAGATGGTGTTGAGCTAGGTAACCACTTGATAAAGAAGTGGTGTACCGGAGCAAGTTGTATGTGTGTGTGTTACAGATTAGATTTAAGAATTCTCGACCGTTCCCAACCTTACATGCACAACCACGATACCCCTTATGGGAAGGGGCTTTGTTGATTACTTTGTTCGGTATTAGCAGAGATCCCACATTACTAGTGGCGAGAGTGACGTGGTCACTCTCGAGATGGGGTCGTGCCGGAAAGGACGATCATGGGTTGTTTTTACAAACATTGGGGGCACACCATTCCATGCCCTCATGAAAGATACTTGTGATGTATATCCTGAGGGATGGCACCAACGAATGGAATCTTTGTTTAGTGTTGTCAAGGGAAAGGCATTGTTCTGGTGCTTACCTCGGGTACTTGACGTATTACGAGCCATGGATTGACATGAAGGTTCCCCGAGTCTTGTGGGTAATGTGTGTAACCACTATAGAGTGTAAAAGTATTCGAATAGCCATGTCCACTGTCAAGGACAGTTGGGTGTTGCTTCTTAAACTACGTCCAGTGTTTTATGAAACTGGTGTGTGTGTGTGTGTGTGTGTGTTGTGGTGACAAAGGAGATACATGAGTTAAGTCAGGTGACTGACATGTTGATTGAACATGAGATGTTCAGACCTTGAATACATTGATATATGTAACTTGTTCATTTGGATATCTACAACCTGTTGATGCCTACTTATACAAATTAATTGTTCATGTCATTGCACTCAAAATTAGATTTCTGCAAACTTACCTACTTAGTGCTATATAATGCATTGTGATATCTTATTCCAAAAGATGGGTTGCTTGCGAGTACATTCAAAGTACTCCTTGGCTTGCCACTGGCTATTTAATTGGACATGCATGGAAGAACAGGAATATGGTTAAGAATTCGTTGGTGACGAACATGCGAACTAGGACGCTTCCTAGATAGAATGTATGTAGGGTTAAGGCAGATGGCATGGGTTCACGCTTTCGTTCAAGATTTCTGCTGCTAGTTATGTTTGGTGTTTGGCCTTCACGACCCTATCTATGTAATACTTGATCTTGATGGTCTTTATTTGTGTAAGATGGTATGTATGGATGTAAGACCCTTGTTATTCAGCTTCTGTGTGTTCAGTGAGCATTGATCTATGGGATCACTATACACATGCATTCGGTGATCACAACGTATGAGTCGGGGTCCTCACGGTTACTATGTATAGTAACTTTTGATGACATGCATTAACATCAGTTAAGATCAAGGTTAATTGAGTAATATTCCAATGACTTTAGAACCAATCCAGTGTAATGAGCGGAGTCAATGGGTCCATTCGCACATACAGGTACACATGTGCTACTACTAGTATATGCGTGACCTATAGCCAAGTATAGTACTAGTATATGCATGACCTATAGCCAAGTATATTATAATATGATGAGAGGATTAATCAAGTTGTACTTACTTGGCTATAGTGTCATGGTTTTGTCATGGAAGATGTACTCATTAGATAACTTAAGCGTGAGGCCATCACTGTTGGGTGGTGACTCAAAGGGGTTGATCAGGAATGAGAGTTGAGTTTACCCTGATTCGCCCCCTCCGATTAAGGTAATAGCATACGTCCTGCTTTATGTGTATTGATGATTATCTCGATTACAAGTGTGCAGAATTGCTAACCTAGATCATGAGGGTTTGCCTCTTTCTTACTTGATCTTTCTTACTCAGGGGATCCCCTTTATATATAGGTGGAGGCATGGAATTTACAAGAGAGTCCGGGTCGCAACACAACCCGTGATCCAGTCCAATTCCTACCTTTCCTTGCATCTCAAGGCAAAGAGAACTCCTTATGTCCTCATGCATAAGCTGGTTTGCCAGACGATGTCATTGAGCCAACCTTGGAGATGAGCCGCCCACTGGGCCTTGTACTTCTTATGGGCATCCTCCTTATGGGCCTCCTTAATAGAATCCGGGTTGCAACTTAGGAGAGTCATACCTGTGGGGTATATCCACAACATTAGCCCACAATTTAGTTTGGATTTATCCATGCTAAACTCCATCATAAAAATGTTAGTCATTCCAATCCATAAGATTCTCGAAACCAAACCCAATTTATGAGCCGACAACTCCTCTCTTTTTTATTTGTTGAAATCCTCATCTACGTCAATATTTTGCCGGCTCTTCCTTTCCCTTGTTGGGACTTTGTATTTCCTTAACCAATGTCTTCATGATGTCATCTTGCTAACCATTGTTGCCAAATCCATCATAACGTTTTTTTGAAAACACCACCAAATCCGGCATGGCGCGAAAATCTGGGCGCAGTCTCAACCACAAATTTACTGGGCGTGTTCCGATTCTCGTGGCTCCGCTTCACCTTTCACCCTCCTTATAAATAGGCAGATAGGATCCCCTCGTTCTCTTTTCACACTTCTTATTCCTCGCACCTCCTCAACACAATCGAAGCTCGCCGGAGTATGAAGACGATGCCAAGACCTTCGAGACACGCCGCCTGTGCCATCGAAACCCTCTTGCAGTTGCTGGAGAAGACGTGGCCGTCCTCATCTCCTTTTGCACCATGATTTCATATCTTCCTCCCCCATTAGGGTTTGGGTTCTCACCGGTGTTCATCATTCGTCCTATCCTTTGAATGGTCATTGTAGATCTGAAAGTTCCATGTTCTTGTAGTGAACATTGTTCTAGTTTTATTGCTGCTTTTTATTTTTCACGAGGTATATCTGGAATAGAGCTCCTATAGAGTCTTGCAAATTCTTTAGTTTCGGTTCCTCCACAAACTAGAGCGTATTTTTCTTCTATTTCATGCATATATTAGATCTGGATGATCCTCCATCTATTGTAGAAAGTTGTTTGTCTATAGGAGAGTTTTGCTAAGTCCTTTCAAGCACTCTTGCTGTCATTCTATTTGCTCGTACACATGCTGGCTTAACATTCGTCACTTGTTAAACCATTATTTCACCTGCTCGACGTACAACACCAGCTAATTAATTTAAGGGCCCAGTCCATATCATGTACTTGAATACCGGCTTACTTTGTAGAAAATTGTTTAATCAACCATACCTTTAGATCCAGACGAGGCTATAATTTCCTCAAAAATACCATCAATACCGGTTTATTTGAGCCGCCTTTTCATTTTTGGCTCTCATCCATGGCCAATTCATTGCCTTGCAAGCCCGCTTAAAATCTGTCTTATCATATTCTTCCTTTCCTGTATTGTAGTTTGTACTGCAAAAACTCACGATGCCTCCCAAGTCTAGGAAAGCTTATGATTGGGTCAGGTCTCACGAGTCAGTGCTCACCCTGGAGAATCTTGTATCCAAGGGCCTGTTACCAGCTCAGGTTGAAATAAGCTGGCGGGCGCCTGAAGAAGAACCCTTCCCATAGCCTGGCCTGGAGAAAGTAGTTTGTTTAACCGATCACGTGCAAAGAGGTTTTCTACCGCCCGGGTAAAAATTCTACATAGATCTCCTCCAATTATTTAACCTCCGACCATAAGTTATCGATCCCAACTCGATAACTAGCATTTTTCAATTCCATGTGGTCTGCAAAGTATACCTTTAGATCGAGCCGTCTTTTACTCTTTTTAGAGAGTTTTTCTATCTCTACCGTCAAACCGAGACAAATGATGGCCCTAGTGTGGAACTTGGTGGCATCTTTGTGAAGGAGAGGAAAAATAGACCTTTTCTTGAGACAAAGTTGGCGAGTCATATGAAAGAATGGAACAAGACCTTGTTTTATTGTAAGAATACTGCCCCCACGGGCCAGAATCCAGTGCCAGGTTACAGACCAGATTGGCTCGGCGTCAGCGATTTTCCAGGTTGAAGTTGCTGGCCCTGTGTTGCTGAAGTTAAGGGCCTCAAAGCCAACTACCTTATCGGAATAGATCTGATCCAGTGTTGGGTATCCCGGTGGATTCAACCCGTTAGTGTGAGGGGCGTCTTGTTGTGCAAGTACTTTGGCGAGCCAAAGTAAGTGCAACGTTTTAGTAACAAAAACTTGAGCAAGGCTACCGTCAACAAGCAGACCAATAAATTATTTGCCCACTCCAAGAAAAAATGTACCATAACAGGACTGGCTCCATTCAACTTGAGGAATCCAGTCCCTCCAGTATGTATTGTGCAAACTTGATTTTTAATTTCCTTTACTTTTATTTGGGATTCCATGCTTATCAACCGGTGTATATTTCTAGAGGTGAACTCTGATTTCTGGAAAGCTTCATCAAAATCTAATGCTCCTTCTTCAAGGCGGATGAAGAAAACGGCTCAAGAAACGGCTCAAGAATCATCCCTAGGGGCAAAATCTAAGGTAGAACTTGAATCAGTTGGTCATTTATTTACTGAAGTTCCTCACGTTCCTTCTTCTCAGGATGACTTGGAATCTAGTCAGGCCGGCAATGTTGAGGTAATTCCAATTACCTATAGTTCCTCAAAAACATTTATCCCAAGAAAACCAAGGCAAGCCGTCCGGAAGGTTAAGTTTTCACATCCAAATGCTAACATAGACCCAATTTTATTTTGAAGAAAGCTCAACTCGCCGGCCAGTAAAAACGCAAGATGCGAAGCAGTTCATGTGATTATATCCCAGCTTGTCGCACACGCTAGCGGCTCGCAGACCACATGTCGATGTGCCACATAGTCCAACCACTTCTCGTCCTACAGCCGGCCTTTTTAAGCAACCACTTAGTACTTCAAACTCACTTTATTAGGAATCTCCTCCTTCTTCTAGCAACTCAATGGCAACACAGGTTCCCTCTTTTACCGTCAATCGCGGGTAAGCCTTGAATTTGTATCAAACTATGTATTTAGGCTCGGACTGTGTTTTTTCTTAGCCTAATGTTTGTTTTCTAACAACTACAGGCCAAAGCTGTTTTGTCGAAGCATGCTGCTGGGTCATCTTCTCGTGCTGTAGGCTAGGACATCCCGAGTACTCCACCAGAAGAGATAGCCACCGAGGTTGATCTTTCTGGAGAAAATAACCCAGAGGCTAGGGTTGATTCGGCCACCGACGTAGAGATGGCCAGACCGGATGAGCCGATTTTCATGGATATGCCGGTGGAGACCCAAGGTGTGTCAACAGAGTCGTCGTCTCGACCGCCACGCCCGGCTCATCCTTCTAGTCCTGCAACTCATCCTGATGAAACTATTCTATCGGCTGACAAGAATGCCCCGGAGGTTGTATTTGTTAAGGAAAACATCCAATCTCCTGGTATGTCCACCACCTTGACCAAGATTATAGCCAAGGATGAGACGGTGAACTTGGACAAAAGAAAAGGCCAAGTTAGAGCTTCCAGAGCTATCTGCGCTTGATGCTAAAAAAGTTTACCTGCAGTACTTGGCCCGACAAACTAAGAGCGAGGAAATTGAGATCAACTTGGTCAATGCCCTCAAGGAAAAGTATGAGGTAATATTCCTGCTTTTGCTGTCTTGTGTTTATATAATGTCTTCAACCCCTAAGGGATAGCTTAGTATGGAAATGGTAAGCTGGTTCTTCAGAAATTTATACTAGAAGTAGCCGTAGCCCCCAAGGAATGAGTCATATGATAATAATGAGTCGGTACTTTATAATTGAGTAGAAAATTGAACACTGATCTAGCCCCGAAGGGCCGGCTTACCTCGTTGAGTTAGTTGTGTCTTCATTCGTAGGAAGTAAATCTCTGTCTTGCAAGCTCAAAAAACCTATAGCCCCTAAGGGCCGGCTCATTCCTGTGAAATAGCTGGGTCTTGTTGTTGTGTAAGTGAAAAATTGGCACATTCGACCGCAAGTGCCATGTGGATTGTTTACAAATACATGGGACTTTTTGTAGGATGAAAATAACTTTGAAGTGTCATAGCCCCCAAGGGCCGAGTTGCCTTCTGTAGGTGGCTTGAGACATTGTAGAAATAGTTATTTATAATGTTTGCACGCTTGGTAGGATTTTTAGAAGATGTTGAATTTGTTGCTGTAAAAGTAAAAAACGTCTTAAAGAGGAGATGCAGCTGAAATCTGAGGCTGAACTTGTGGCCTCTCGTCTTGAAAGCTCTGCTCGTCACGCGAATGATCTTGTTGATCAAACGAAGAAGTTAGTTGAAGAAGAAAAGGCCACCCTTATAAAGCGTGCTGAAAAGGCTGAGGAGCAGCTTGAGGCTGTGAAAGAAGAACATCTCACTCCCATGAAGTAAATAACTCTATTGTTTGTATTTTCGGGTTATGATGATATGCCGGCTCATTTGTGTCAGTTGTATTTGTATGCAGGACAAAAAGATCAGTACCTATGGAGGATGCCCATTATGAAGTTCAATGCTACATTCACCTATGTGGAGCAATTATTCACATGATTTGTCTTTGCCATTATGGTAGTGAAAAACTTGAAATACCCGCCAAGGAACATCAAGGATATGTTGAAACAACTGTCCACTGTGCCCTAGTGGGTTATCGAATTCCGGAATTCGGCGGCTTGGGCTGGAGCTAATATGGCTCTTGTCCGTGCCAAATCATATTTGCCTGAGCTAGATCTTGAGGCCTTAAAAGATGGATTCGTTGAATTCAAACTGGATGGATCAGAATTTCCGCATGAAAATTTTGCCAGTATGAGGGAGACATGGCCTTTGGCGACTCTTCTAGCCGAGGAGGTTGACCTGACGCACCATCATGCTGCATACTCCAACGATAATGCACCAAAAGATGAGCCCTTTGAGCTGGTGCCACCTCGAAGTAAGAACACCTTTGCTCCTGATGTTGATGCATCGACTATTGTTCTAGAGCCTTTGAATTTTCAATATCTAAGATCAGTCTGGTGGCTACATAAGGACCAACAGTTTGATGATATAGATGATCCGATGGAGTCGGATCCTAAGGCGGCCAACACAAAAGAGCATTGAACCCAAGTTGCAACTGAAGGTGCACAAGCCGTCGGACAATACTTGCCCCCAAGTGTTGGGACAAAAAAGTGAATATTTTTGTGGCTCCTGATGTGAGCCTATAATAGGTCTTAGCAAAAACTTTGAACTTTTTTGCCGTGCCATCGTGCACATTCTTACTCATTTTGTGGTGGCTACGTTGCCAGGTAACTTTGAACTTCCAGTTAGTCGCCAAAACATGAGTGTGCTTCTCTTTTTGAATATTCTAGGAGTGTTGCTCAATGAGGCACTATTTGAATTAGTATGGTCGGGTTAGTATAAGCCAGCTAAATTGAATCATATCTAAACAATTTTTGTTGTTGGTGTCTAAAAAATTGTTGTTTGTAGAAGATGTATGTAGTCGAACTGGTCATGATATGACTGTACCTTGTAACCTGGACGCCCACTTATGAGCTAGTAATAAGAATAATATTACACTTGAAAAACACGAAGTAATCAGAATATTGTAATAATATAATAAAAAATGTTAATAAGTGGTCTTAGTAAGACTCGACAAGGAGACTGACTTTCGAGGCTCAAGTCTTGTTTCAGTGAAGCGGGTGTGATAACCCATGGTTTATCCTAGATATCTATATGCCGACTCTCATGTGACTTAAGCCGGTGTTTTAAACTTGATAAGTTCAGGGGTCACCTGTTCAGAGTCGCATCATGCAAATAGGTAGGTTTATCTATATTTTATTGGCTTATAACCTAGTAAAGAGGGATATTAAAGGCCGTCTCGTTGAGTTGGAAGCCCCCAAGTGATAATGTTAAAAAAACTCATGCTCAGTTTGCTCGGATAAAATGATTGAGACCCTGAGTTTCGGGCGTGCCAACTTTATTATACTTGAACATAAAGAAGTATGTACAGAAAGGGGGTACAAAGGGGAATGAGACGGTGGCTGTAAGTATAATAGGGCCAAAATTGAGCAATGTTTCAAGGCCGGGTTGTTTCCTCTTCAGAGGTATGTCATCCTTCTCATAAATCTACCAGGTAATATGACCCATTATTGATGATGGGAGGACCTTCCCAAGGTGGTGAAAGTTTATGCATCCCTGTTTGATTTGGAATCAGGCTGAGCACTAAGTCGCCTTCTTCAAAAGTACGGCTTCAGACTCCACGGCTGTGATAGCAACATATGTCTTGCTGGTATATAGTAGATCTAGCTGCTACTAAATCACACTCTTCTTCCAAGGTGTCCAAGGAATCTTGACATGCTTTCTCATTGTCTACTTCAACATAAGCAGTAACTCAAGAAGAGTCATGGCGAATATCGCTTGGTAATACCGCCTCAGCTCCATAAACCGGAAAAAGAACGATGTGTATCCAGTGGGTTTGTTTGGAATTGTTCTAATGCTCCAAAGCACTACGCGAAGTTCTTCAAACCAACTGTTGTGAGTGTGCTGGAGTGGAACCATAAGCCGGGGTTTGACCCCTCTTAGAATCTCTTGATTAGCTCGTTCGGCCTGTCCATTGGACTATGGTTGTGCAAATGCCGCCAAGTCAAGCCGGATATGCTCACGCTGACAAAGTGCTACATAGCCCCTTTCAATAAATTAGTACCGTTGTCAGTAATGATGGTATGAGGATAGCCAAAATGGAAGGTCAAATTTTTCAAAAATTTGATTGTTGTCCCCGTGTCGCAATTAGTCAGAAGTTCCTCCTCAACCCACTCTGTGAATTTATCAACCGCCACCAATAGGTGAGTTTTCTTCTCAGAAAATGGCTTGAACAGGCCAACCACGTCGAGCCCCCAGACTGCAAAGGGCCAAGTAATTGGGATCATGCGTAATTCTTGAGCCGACACGTGAGCTTGTCGAGATTTTTTTTGACATCGACTGCACTTGCGTACAATGTCCTTTGTGTTGGCATGAGTTGTTAAGAAGTAAAGCCCATGCCGAAAATTCTTTGCCACCAAAGATCGTGAGACGGTGTTGTGTCCACAATCGCAAGCATGAATTTCATTGAGAATCTCTTGGCCATCCCGAGGGGAAACACAGCGCTGGAAAACACTAGTACTACTATGACAGTGTAACTCACCATTAATAGTAGTGATGGACTTGGACCACCAAATTATCTATCGAGCGATGATTACCTCGGCTGGGAGCTCGCCTCGAGTTAGATAAGCCAACTATGGCACTGTCCAGTCAAGAATAGCATGGAGAGCCGCCACAAAGTGTGCCTCTGGGTCAAGAATAGCTATGTCCTCCTCATATGGCAACTTAACCGAAGGGTTGTGAAGTACATCCAGAAACACATTAGGAGGAACCATCTTGCGCTTAGAGCCGAGTCGTGATAAAGCATATGCCACCTCGTTGAGCCGGCGATCAATGTGATCAACCTAAAAACCTTGAAACTATCCCACCACGTTAGTGACTGCTCGTCGATAAGATGCCATCAGGGGGTATTTTGAATTACAAGTCCCTAAGACTTGTTGAGCCACCAAATATGAGTCTCCCAAACACCTAACTCATCTAAGATTCATTTCGTTAGCCATTCAGAGCCCCTTCAGGAGAGCCTCATATCCAGCTACATTGTTAGTACAAGGGAACATGAGCCATAAAACATGGCAGAACTTGTCACCTCGTGGAGAAGACAAAATAACTCCTGCGCCCGAGCCTTCCAATTGTCTGGACCTGTCAAAGTGTATATTCCAATATGTGTTATCTGGTCTATCCTCTGGAATTTGTATTTTGATCCAGTCGTTGATGAAATCCACCAGTGCCTGGGATTCGATGGATGTGCGGGGCATATATTTCACCTGGTGAGGACCAATTTCAATTGCCCACTTAGTGATCCAACCAATGGCTTCCTAGTTTTTTATGATATCTCCAAGGGGTGCTGAACTAACCACAATGATTGGATGCTCCTGAAAATAGTTCTTTAACTTCCGGCTTGCCATAAAAATCCCGAAGACTAACTTTTGCTAATGTGGATATCGCTATTAGGACAAAGTCATGACTTCATTGACAAAATAAACCGTTCGCTGAACTGGGTACTCCTTTCCTGCCTCTTTTTTCTCAACGATAACTGCAATGCTTACCGCCTTTGAATTGGCAGCAATGTACATGAGCATGGGCTCTTTGTCAATCGGGGCGGCTAGGACAGGTGGCTCAGCTTGCTGCTTCTTAAGTGCTTTGAAGGCTTCGTTAGCTGCATCAGTCCAAACAAAATTGTATGTTTTCCTCAACAATTGATAAAAGAGGAATTTCTTTTTCTCCCAGGTGGCTTATGAAATGGCTCAACGCCGCGATGCGACCAGCCATGCACTGAACTTGATTCACATTTGCCGGCTTAGCAAGCAAAATCAGTGCCTTGATTTTATCTGGGTTAGCTTCAATACCTCGCTTAGAAACCAGAAATTCCACTAGCTTTCCTACGGTAACACCGAAAACACATTTGACCGGGTTGAGCTTCATCTGGTGTACCCGAATATTATCAAACTTCTCCTTGAGGGCATCAAAAAGCATATTTTTTCCTGGGATTTTACCACAATGTCATCAACATAGGCATGAACGTTGAACCCAACCTATGGGTGAAGACAATTCTGATTGTAGTGTTGATAAGTAGCCGCCGCACTCTTAATCCCAAAAGGCATGGAGACGTAGCAGAATGCACCAAAAGGAGTCACGAAAGCTATTTTCTCTTGATCCTCAATGGCCATCTTAATCTAATGATAACCGGAGTATGCATCCAGGGAGCATAAGCGCTCACAGCTAGCCATAGAATCAATGATCTGATCGATCCATGGAAGAGGAAAAGGATCCTTGGGACATGCTTTGTTGAGATCTATGTAATCAACACACACACATGCCAAATACCGTTCTTTTTCAGAATGAGCACTGGGTTAGCTAACCACTCAGGGTGAAAAACTTCAACGATAAACCTGGTAGCTAGGAGAAAAGCTACCTCTTCTCCAATAGCTTTGGGTCTCCCCTCATTGAAGCGCAGAGGTATTGTCGTACTGGTTTCATCTTTGGAAGCACATTAAGCTGGTGCTTAGTGAGTTCTTTTCGTACTCCAGGCATGTCAAAAGGTTTCCATGCAAAGATGTCCCGATTCTCATGGATGAACTCGATGAGTGCGCTTTCCTATTTGGGGTCCAAGCCGGTCCTGATAGTGAACTGCTGAGATGAGTCACCCGACGCGAAGTCAATCTTCCTTGTCTATTCAGCCAGCTTGAACTTGAGCAAAGATTCATACTCAGTAGTGGGCTTCTTGAGGGGGCTCATATCAGCCGGATCAATGTTGGCACTATAGAATTTTAACTCTTCATCTGCGCTGGTCGACTCAGCATTGGCTGCATCCCCTTGCTCGCACTCATGAGCTATCTTTCTACTGTCACCCATGGTTATAGTATCGTTTGGACCGGGCATCTTAAGTTTGACGTAAACATAGTAGGGCCGACCCATGAAACGAGCATAAGCCAGCCGTCTGAAGAGGACATGGTAAGGGCTCTTGATTTTGACCACCTCAAAAGTTAAAGCCTTGCATCTAAAGTTAAATTTGTCGCCAAAGGCGACGTCGAGCTTAACCCGCCCAATCGGATATGCTGACTTCCCGAGAACAATACCATGAAATACCATGGTCGAAGTTTCTAATCTGCTTTTAGGGAGGTTCATCCACCGGAAGGTGTGATAATATAAAATACTGATGCTGCTACCCCTATCCATGAGAACCTTTGTGAGGGTATAACCGCCAACCTGCCACTACCAAAGCCAGACCTCCTGTGTTGTCAACTCAAGGGGGTGATCTTCCCTACTCCAAGTGATTGGCTACTCAGACCAATTGAGATACCTGGGAACTGCCGGCTCGACCATGTTGATAGCTCTCTGCTTGACTTTGTTATCTCATCTGCATGTACTGGTGGTGAATACATGGTATTAACCACTATTCAACTGCTTAGGATTACTCTAAAATCTAGTTTGACTATTATGTTGTTAATTGGCTTGGCCAGAACATTGTCCATTACTGTTATTTCCTTGATGTTTGTACGATAATGGAATTGCACGATGTATTCATCAGGTGCAACCACACGTATATATGATGTACAAGGTGGGCAACGACCTCAACTATACAATACTAGGAGGTGGGCCCAAACACAATATGTGCACACACACACACATATATATACTAAACACCCCCAGCACTCGAAGCGGCACCATCGCCGACGCAAAGAATGGATTGGAAATCCTCGAAGGATGTCGTGGGCAAGCCTTTGGTCATGATATCTGCAAACTGTTGGGAGGTCGGAACTTGTAAAACATGAACATTGCCAAGGGCGACACGATCCCGAACAAAGTGAATATCAAGGTCAATGTGCTTGGTGCAGTGATGATGAACCGGGTTGGCGGAGAGGTAGACAACCGAGACATTATCGCAGTAGACCACCATTGCCTTGTCGATCGGACACGAGAGCTCATGAAGAAGCTGGCGAAGCCAAGAGCACTCGGTGATGATATTCGCCATGACGCGATACTCAGCCTCAGCACTGGACCGGGAGACCGTAGGCTGCCGCTTGGAAGACCACGAAACCAGTGACGGTCCAAGGAAGACACAGTAACCCGAGGTGGAGCTACTGGTATCAGGGCAGCCAGCCTAATCAGCATCGGTGTAGGCCGTGAGCTCGGTGGAGGGAAACGCGTGCAACGTGAGACCAAGACCCACGGAACCGCTTGACGAAGGTCCAGTGAGCATCTTGAGAGCATGCATGTGAAGACACGCCTACTGCACAACATACTATAGCTCTGGTCGAGTGAGAGTAAGGTACTGAAGAGCACCCACAATAGATCGGTAGAAAGAAGCATTCGGAGCAAGAGAACCATCCGCAGTAGAGAGCTTGGCCTTCATGTCGCCAGGGGTGGCTGCGGGTCTCCAATTAAGCATGCCAGCGCGGTCAAGGAGCTGAAGAGCATACTTCCACTGATGGAGGAAAAAACCATCAGGACGGCGCACTATCTCGACACCGAGGAAGTAGTTTAAAGGACCCAGCTCCTTGATGGCGAACTCAGCACGAAGACGATCAGTGAGCTGACGAAGGAGCCCGATGGTGCATGCTGTCAAGATGATGTCATCGACGTAGAGGAGCAGATATGCAGTAGCGGTGCCCTGGTGATAGACGAAAAACGAAGCATTGGAGAGTGTGGATCGAAACACAAGTTGATGCAGAAACGACGTGATGCGCTGGTACCAGGCGCGAGGAGCCTGCTTCAGCCCATTTAATGAGCGCGAAAGCAGGCACACATGATCGGGATGCTCTGGTTCAACAAACCCAGTGGGTTGCCTGCAGAAGACCTACTCTTGAAGATGACCATGAAGGAAAGTGTTGGAGACGTCCATATGGTGTATGGGACATGCACGGGAGACTGCAAGCTTAAGAACAGTGCGGATCATGCCTGGTTTCACAACCGGAGCGAAGGTGTCGGTGAAGTCAAGACCAACACATTGGCGGAAGCCACGGATCACCCAACACGCCTTGTAGCGGTCGAGAGTACCATCAAGGTGGACTCTGTGCTTGAAAACCCACTTCCCAGAGAACACGTTAGTGTGACAGGGACGAGGGACAAGCTGCCAAGTCCGGTTGCGCCGCAACTCGTCGAATTCCTCCTGCATCGCCGGAACCCAAAGAGGATCACGCATTGCCGCCTGAATAGAGCACGGCAGGGGTGACAACATGGAGGTGGAGGCGGTGCAGACATACTCCTCCGAAGCATACCACGTGTTTCGACAGCGGATGCTCGCACGAGAACGAGTGATGGGACCAGATGACAGGGCAGCCGCAGGTGGCGCAGACGTGGCGGCCGGAGGTGTCGAGGCTGCGGCCGAGGCATTCATGGTAGGCGCCATGGGCGAGGCCTGCTTGGCAGGCGATGGAGGGCCCGTGGGCAAGGCCCGTGCAGCAGGTGACAGAGGGGCCGTGGGCGAGGGTGGACCAGAGGAGGTGGACGCTGATGATGGGGTCACGGTGGTGCTAGGGAGCACAACACCCGAGCTAGAGTGTGTCGCGGTGGTAGGGCCGGGGCAGACCTTAAATCTGGGTGGCGGGCCAAGGGCCGCACGCGCATGCCCGGGATGATTAGTCGGTGACCCGGCGCCATCAGAGGCCGGTGAGGAAGGAGCAGTCGGAGGCACCTACTGAAAGGGAAACACAAACTCGTCAAAGTAAACATGCCGGGAGGTGTACATGCGATGGGAGACTGGATCATAGCAGTAGTATCCTTTGGAGTTGGGAAGGTTACCGATGAAGATGCAAGTAACAGAGCATGGAGCGAGTTTGTGAGGAGCGATGTCGATAGTGCTGGGATAGCAGAGGCACCCAAAGATACGCATGCCATCATAAGATGGCGGCTCACCGAAGAGAAGGTGATGGGGCGTGTAATTCCAGCGTGGCCGACAAGGACGGAGATTCAAGAGGAGCGATGCGGTGGCGAGGGCATCCGGCCAGAAGGGAGGAGGCACATTGCCATGAAAAAGGAGGGTGCGAACACAGTCATTGAGAGTGCATAGGATACGTTCAGCACGGCCATTTTGTTGTGATGTATACGGTCATGTGAGATGGAAAACCTTGCCATGGTGTGCGAGGAAAGTGCGGAATGCAAGATTGTCAAACTCTTTTCCATTGTCAGTCTGTAGAGCAAGAATAGGGCGCCCAAACTACGTGCAGACATAGGAGTAAAAATCCGTTAAAGTGGAGAGTGCATCTGATTTCTGTCGTAAAGGAAAAGTCCACACATAATGAGAGTAATCATCAAGAATAACAAAGATAGTAGACATAACCCGTATTACTAGGAACTGGAGAGGTCCACACATCACTATGGATCAACTAAAAGGGAAAAGACGCAATGGTGGCTGAATTATTAAATGGAAGGCGAACATGTTTGCCGACACGACATGCATGAACAGTGTGATCCTCTTTTTTTTTATTACAATGAAAACTGAAACTCCTAAGATTATGACGAAGTGTGACGGGGTTGGGATGACCGAGACAGGTGTGCCAAAGGTCGACGGCGACTGAGAGTGCAACTGGAGCAGCGGTGGTCGAGGACTTCGGGTGGACCGAATAGAGATCGTCATCGGGACTATCACATCGGTAGAGTACCATCCTGGTTCGAGCGTCCTTGACACAAAAACCAAAGCCGTCAAACTCAATAGTTATAGGATTTTCATGAGCAAGATAACGAACGGAAACAAGATTCTTAATGAGGTTAGGAGAAACAGGAAGGTTAGACATGGTGAGTGGTGTGGAAGAAGAAGGAAACGAAGTGCGCCCGACATGTGTGATCGGGAGGGAGGAGCCATCGCCGACGGTGATACGGGTGGAAGTGTTGATGGGAGAGAAGGAGGTGAGGTTACCCAGATAAGCGAACATGTGGGCAGTAGCACCGGTGTCCATGTACCAGTCACCGCCACCAGGGTAGTTGTTAGGCGAAGGGGCAGAGTGCAGCGCAACAAGGAGCGCTGGATCCCATGGTGGTGGAGGTAGGGTCGACGACAGTGATGCAGACGCCATGCCGTAAGCGCCGGTCATCTGCGGCAGTGGAGGAGGCAAAAACCCGCCATAGGCGTTCAGGTCGGCGAGGTAGGCCTGATGAGCCGGCGGGTGTGGCGCGTGCATGGTCGGTGCCGGGGCTCGAGGAACCGACATGGTGTAGGCATGGACGACACCCGTCCATGGGTTGTAGCCACCCATCCAGGGCAGGGGTGGCTGCTGCATATGTTGCTACTACTGGGGGGCGCTGCCCTGTTGCTGCTAGTGACCGCCCCATTTGCGACAAGCAGGAGTAGGCGCCGGATGGGCTGGAGGTGCGCCGAATGGGGCCGACGGCGTCGGGAGCAGCGGAGGCTACTGTGGCGCAGTGGGCCGCTGCTGATGAGGAGCGGTGGAGGGCGGTGGGGGACCGCCGCGGTGGTACCGACGACTAAGGCAACATGCATGGCCCAGCGCTTCACCTGCTTCATCTGATGCTCCTCTAATCGGATATAGGCCACGAACTTGGCGAAGGATGGCTCGGTGATGAGGGAAAGATTCGTCACGGCGTTGCTGAAGTCCTCATTGAGACCAGCGGTGAGTGTGCTGAGGAGGGTATCGTCATCGATCTTTGCGCCAATATCACAAAGCTTGTCAGCAAGGGTCTTGAGACGAAGGAAACATTTGTCGACGGTGGAGTTGTCTTGGTGGCACCCAAAAAACTCTTGCTGCAAGAAGATGCGGCATTGGAGGCGATTGTCGGTGAAGAGCCGGTTCAGCTTGGTCCAAACCGCACAAGCGTCGTCACCATCATGCACGACCGTGTGAAACAGATCGGGCGAGATGGTGAGGAAGAACCAACAGATGAGGGGGTCGTCGATGGCGGACCACTCATGATGTGTAGGCATAGGACTGGATTCAACGGACCCATCCACATGATCGAGGAGATTGTACTTCCGAAACACAAGGGAGAGATAAGTCTTCCATGCGTAGTAGGAGGAATCCGTCTGAGTAAGATGAACCGGAACACGATCGTGGATATTGAGGTTGCGGATGTTGGCGGCATCAGGAGGGTAGGCGTCGACAAAGGGGTTGGAGCTGGACGAGGTGACAGAAGACATGGCGGCAGCGGCATGATATGGCGTGGCAGCGGCGGCTAGGGTTTGTGGCGGCGGCGGTGCTAGGATGGCGCAGCGGCGGCGACAGAGGGTTGGGTGTGGCGGCGCGACGAGGCACGGCGGCGGTGAATTGAGGCGATGGTGGCACCGCAGAGTGGTGGGTGCGGCGGCGGCAGCGGCGACTGATGGTTGATGCAACGGCGGCGGCGAGCGGAAGCTAGGTTAGAACCTAAAAAGTGATACCATGTATGATGATGGAATTGCACGATGTATTGATCAGGTGCAACCGCACGTGTATATGACGTACAAGGTAGGTCATGGCGTCAACTATACAAGACTCAATGGTGGGCCCAAACACAATATGTGCACACACACACACACACACACACATATATATATACTCAACAATGTTGAAAACCAGCTCCTGAGCCGCCCTAACCATGAAAACCTGTTCCCGAAAATCCACCAGATGACCCAGCATGCGGCCCGCCAGGGCTGAGCTGACTCGGATGTCCACCAACATTAGCTCCTTGGTGATTTTGGAAATCTTGATTACGTAATTCCTGCATGATGTAACATTTTTCGCATGAGTGAGTAGCCTGCTTGTCCTGAGTGCTATGTTTGGGAGAAGGTGCCTTGAGTGCCTCCTCGTACTTGCATGGCTTTTCCCATTGTGAGCTCCGCCAGGACGATTATTGTGACACTCATTCTTGAAACCGGTGTTGGGATTAGGAAAGAAATCGACCCTCCACGAGGATGCTTTCGTCTACCATTATTACCTTGACCTCCAGGATTCCCATGGTGACCATTGTTTTGCTGATGACCCTTACCACCTTCGCTTTTCTTGTTCTTGCCAGTTTTGTCCTCATCAGAGTCAGGATACTTTGTGTTGTTTGACTCAACATACCTCGTGAGAACGTCCATCAAATCCCCCATATCTTGTACATTCTATTTCAGATGTCCAAGCTTCTAGACCAGCGGATGAAAGTCACAGTTTTTCTCAAAAATTAGGATGGCTTGGGAAGTCGTGATCCATTCGGACGAGTGGCTGATTTCGATGACCCGACGTGTCCAATTGTAATTGGACTCGTCCATGTGCTCGACGCAATATTGAAGATCCACTATTGTCATTGGTCGTTTGCACATTCCCTGAAAATTCTTGATAAATTGCTCCTTCAGCTCTACCCAAGTGTTGATGGAGTTAGGTGGAAGATTCTTCAACCACGTTCGAGCCGGTCCTTCTAGCATCATTGTCAAATACTTTGCACATACAACGTCACTAACATCTGGCATATACATAGCTAACTCATAGCTTTTGATCCACGCTGCTGACTCGAGATCTGCTGTGTAATTGGGTACTTTGCGAGGCCCGTTAAAATCCTTAGGCATACGCTTGCCGTAGAGATCCAGGGACAAACAAGGAGTCCCAATCATCCTACTATTGACTCCAGCCCCCATAGTTGATGTTTGAGGATGGCAAAGAGGATCTTGAACTGCCCTAAAGGCCGTTGCATCCGCTTCTGCTTGTCGCATGGTCGAGCCATGTCGACCACTGGTTGTGCCTCTGACAAAACTGACCGGACAGGAGAAATTTGGGCAGGTTGTTTACGTCCACTGCTGGAGACCACCGGGGATTCCATGTGCCGACTCTTGCTACGACCAGCATAGGGCGTCTAATGCATCCGATCATGATTGTACGAGTACTGCGCCTATTGAGTCACCACAGTCTTCAACATCTCAATGACGTTTCTAGCCTCCACCTCAATCGGGGAGTCTCCTTGGATGGGAAGTGCCTCGAGGTTCTGAGTTGCTCCTAAAATGTTATCCACCGGTTTATAAAAGTGCCCCGTGGGCATTTGGAAACGTTGGGGCGGTGTCTGAGCTGGCGTCTGGTAGGGTGGTTCACCCGGCTAATCTGCACGTGATTGACCTCCATTGGTGTATGTTGAGGCATGGTGAAAAAATGCAAAGGTTGCAGATCGGAAGGAAGCCGCCTCGAGTGCCTCAGTTGATGGACTGCATTGGAGGCATCCTGGCGAAGACCAAGCCGCGAGGCTTCTGCTTTCAAGCATTTAGTTTTGCCCTGGATATTAGCTTGAAGCTCCGCCAAGCAAATATTTTCATCGTCAATCTCGTCCTGAATCATGGCCATCTGCTCGCGAAGTGCCGTCAATGTAGTATTGCACTCCACTTGTTTTTTCGTGGTGACTGGTGTGTCCACGAGTTTGGTCATCTCTGCCATCAGGTCTGACATAGCTTGAGCTGGTGTTTTGCTGGGATCAATGACTTCTGCAACTGGTTCTGTTCCAACGGTCGCCCCTACCATTGCTAATTGATGAGCTGCCATTGTGCCAACCATAAATAGAACGACACGATGTGGTGACTCGCAGACTCCCTGGAGGCCTCATCTCTGCCATTAAGATTGGACAGATTGAGTCGGTATCTCTTGTCGAGAAATCAACATATGAATTGATGAAGGTGTCTCCATCGTTTGGCGCGTCACCTCCAAGGTAGACCCCTTGAGTGAAACCAACAAAGACGAGACGCTGGCCAGTGGGCCGTCGATCGAGTCATGAGCGTCGAACCAGCTCGATGATGTAAGTGCAGGTGTCCAACTTGGGCCATGGTGCACCGATCTTGCTGATGAAGACGTGGATCTTGCCAAAGGGGACCTGGTGCCCATACTCGATTGAGCCGGCCTCGGCCCCCTAGCCTGAATCATCGATGTAGAGCTTACCGTAGTGTCTCTTGGTCATCTGACCGACAACATATCCCCCGAACCCTGGGATGGCTCCCTTTGAGAACTCAACTCCATCGGGCGAAGCCCCATAGTGGGCGCCAATTGTCATGGTTTTGTCAAGGCAGATGTCTTCATTAGAGAACTTAAGTGTGAGGCTATCGCTGCTAGATGGTGACTCAAAGGGGTTGATTTGGAACGAGAGACGATTTTACACATGTTTGGCCTCTCCGATGGAGGTAATAGCCTATGTCCCGTTTTATGTGTGTTAATGATGATCTCGGTTACAACGGTGTGGAATCGCTAACCTAGCTCTCAAGGGTTTGCATCTTTCTTACTTCATCTTTCTAACTCAGGACCTCCCCTTTATATAGGCCCAGAGTGTACAATTGAGTCTCGGTCGCAACACAACCCGCGATCTAGTGTAATTCCTACCTTTCCTTGCTCCTGAAGGAAAAGAGAACTCCTTACGTCCTCATGCATAAGCTGGTTCGCTAGACGATGTTATTGAGCCGACCTTGGAGATGAGACACCCACTAGGCCTTGTACATCTTATGGGCCGCCTTAGTAGAATCTTGGTTGCAACTTAGGCGAGTCATACCCGTGGGGTATACCCCCAACATACAGGTCACGTGAAAACTTCACATAGCTGGCATTTGGCTATGCTCGTATTATTAACCTTGGTATAGGTGACATGACAGGTTCAAATAGCCGATCAACATGCACAACAATCAGTAGCTTTATTGAAATTAGATTAACGTTTTATAAGTGCCATTCAAAAATACAAAATATTTATTTAACATACAAATAATGGGAAAGTCAATGAATAACTCGCCACCGCGTCCTGGCCGCACTTCGTATCGTTCACGCTTGGTCCTCGATCATCCATTAAGTGAATGACTCTACATGGGAAAAATTATCATGTGGGGTGTCTCATCGTATAGAAATGTGTTCCACCGTGTACCCGTGGTGTGCGTGCAATGAATGAGTGTGGGCGTGCACCTCTTCTCTTTGAGTAGGTATTCCACGTGTATGTGTGTGTGAGCGAGAGAGATTATGGAAAGGAGAGACCTAACTAGAGAGGTAAAATTGATTGGTCTGTATCTGAGAATGAGAGGGAGATATCTATAACTAGAGAGGTTGATCAATTAGTGTGTGTTGGAGAACAGGACGAGAAACCTAACTAGAGAGGTAGATCGTTCAACTTGTGTCAAAGAATGAGAAGGAGAGACCTAACAAGAGAGGTAGATCGATCGCTGTGTTTCGGAAAATGAAATTATGAGACATAATGAGAGAGGTAGATAGTCGGTGTGTGTCGGAGAAGGAGAGGGAGTGACCTAACTACTTTTCACACCCCTATGTTTTCCCTCTCCCGACTAACTTAACATAGCTCAAAAATTAGGCCCAACAATAACTTTTTGAGTGCATATGAATGTTTGACTTCATTGCTGATTGCTGATTGTTTGATTGCTTGCTTGTGATCTCTATTCATAAAACTTCCTCCTACTCCCAAAACTCACCTCCTTGATCCAAATCTTTGCCCAATGACCATGCTATGTGTATAGTACCAAAAACTATTTTTATTAAATATTATTTTGGCCAAAAATCATTTATTCAAATTAGGCTTTATAACCCCCCTGAAATGAGGTTTGTACTACAAGTCCTCAAATTGGGTGGTATGTTTTGCACCAAAGAGTTTATTTGGAACCCACTATATATAAGACTTCCCAAAACCACAAAATATTAATTTTAAATATTATTTTGCTATTTTATTAAAGGCTTTATCTTAAGGCCATAAATGAGTTTTCATAGGGAAAAAATATTTAATTTCGTTAAAAATATTTGAGAAAATTTAGGGAAACTCAATGGATATATATTTTCCACATATATGAGTTTCAACATATGGTCATGTTCAAAATCATGGGCAAAACCCCTCAAAACCCTTTTTGCCGAAATCAAGCTTTTGAAATATTTATGTAATAAATATTCTCAATAAATTCTAGGAAAATTCCAACAAGTCTCAAATACCATATGTGATGATCTTGCAAAGTTTCAACCCAATCCCAACTGATTTGATTCACCAAAATATTCCAAAACCATTCTTGTCTAGAATCAAATTTGAGCAACTTTACATTGTAAAGTATCACCTATTTATCCCAAAATTTGTGAGCATATTCTCTTATCCAAATGATGATTCAAAACTAAGTGGTGCATCAAGGAGAATAGTTTTGTAGACCTAGATCTACAGAAACCTGATTTTGTTAATTTCTAGGGATTACAAAGTTTACATTATCAACTTTCTTCAAATCATCTCAAAACTTGTGATCAGGACCAAATGGACCTACCATTTACCTCTGGTAAATATCAGGGCCATTGGATACCCCTAGATGCCCTAGGACATCATCAAACACCTTCACCCAAAAACTTGTGGGCAAGCATAGGTGAGCCAAAAAGATTCTCCTTGTCTCCAAATTTTTACCACAACATATTCTAACCCCATTCTACCTCCAGTAACCTTGCCATGGCCTCTTCTCAATTATTTGGGGGGTAACTCCCTCATTTCCCCCTTCTTTTTACCATGGCATCACCCCTTCTTCCTATCTCACACTATTCTGTTCATGCACATGCCCCCAAACTTTTCTACAACACTATTTGCATGTCAACACATCTAACCAAACCCAAAGATGTCATGCTCATGTAGAAAATATGAGCAAATCATCTGAAACCAAATTATGGCAGTAAGTGTAGCTTTGCACTACAAGTGCCCTATATATTTACCTCCCTGATCTGGAAATTGGTGGACATGTAGTCCTTCCATAAGCAAGGCCACTAGACAAAGTTTTATCCTCAATGCCCTCCATTACAAACCCCTTAGATGAGTCTCCAGTTTGCTGCTGCAAACTTACCCCCAGTAAAAAAACATATAACTAGCTCCATTTACCTTGAGAATTTTTACAACACTCTACTACATGCGTGCCTCACACTCCAGACCTCATTGGCTGACTAAAAGGATGCCTGAGACATGTGTTGGCACGGTGACTATGCCATTGGCATGCAGTAACAATGCTCTGCCACTGGTTCTTGCCCTATGCCTCGCGTTCGGTTACAAGGAGGTGTCCACGCGCGCTAGGGGTTCGCTCTCGTCCTCCCACGCCCCTCCCCAATGCCCGGATGGAGCCAAAGGAGGCCAGGCACGCGCGAGATCAGCGCCTGAGGGCATCCAAGGCGCACTCGAGGTCCCCCTTGGTCGCCCCCGCTTATAAGACCATTCCTGAATCCCTCACTTGCCCCCTATTGCTCTCTCTCCCTTCAAGGAGCTCCGGATCAAGCCATTGGAGCTCCCGAGCTCCCCACGCCCTCTCATGGCCACAAGGGTGCCGTATCGGCCTTCGGCAAAATCTAGACAGCTCCGGCTCCCTCCTCCCTTCTAGCTTCTCTAGCTCCCCCAGCATTGCCGCGCTTCTCCCCATCCTCATCTTCCTCCCCCGGGCAGCCAACACTCTGCTCCCGCGGCCGCCCGTTGCCGTACGATGCCTACGGTCGAGGCCTGGCCTCTCCGGTGCCCCCCGGCGAAACTAGGGCACCCAGATGGATGCGGGACTCCATCCCTTTCCCTTCGGTGGTTGGGGCATCACTGATGGTGGCCGAAGCTGCCAAAATGCCACCAACACGTGCTCGGTCCTGCCTCCCCTGCCTCACCCCCGTTCGAGCGGGAGAACGGGGATGAGCCTGCCAGGCAGGCCTCGCCTGTAGGCGACCCAATGGTCGGGCCCTTGCATAAGTGGAGGTGCCTTCCGAGCTCCCCGCCTCCCCGCTAAGGAGACATATTCCTAGGAATACGCCTTTGACGCGGCCCTGTGCATGTGCATGGCTAAGCTGCTGGGCCGGCCCAGTAAGGCCATTGCCATCCTGCGCCCATGCTGTGGTTTAGCCCAGGTCGAACCTGGTAAATTCCTTTTCCTTTCCTTTTTCTAGAGAGACCTAATAATCAATATTAAATTCATTTATACTACAAATCAGTTGATTCAAATTCCTACAGGTTCAAAAAACTATGGCCTAACCAAATATGTGCTTTGAACATTTTGCCATGCAATATCTTCTGCACCACCTATTAAATTGTCAGTTCTTTTATTGTAAGGCCCACATTGCAAAAATCCCAAAGCCCTCATATCAACTCCAAATGGAGTGATTCAAATTCCTAGTTGTATATAAATTCATGCGCTAATTTATGAGCATTTTTCCTTGCATACCCTTTGTAATATAGATTATTGAGCTAATTCTCCATATGGGGACCACTTGTTAAATCTCTAAAATATTCATACTAACTCCAAACCTAGTGAAAAAACTTCCCACATGTTTCTAAAATCATGATCTATTTGTTGGGTCCATCCACTCATTTTTTACAAAAATATTTTCTATGGACATCTTATAGGACCATCGTTTCCTTCATTTCCACAATTCAGAACTCCCCCTTGACCAACATCCACCAAAACCTCCTTGGTTATTTTTCACATGACCAGAGGAGTCCAAGAAAATTAAAAGTCCTATTTATAGAGCACTTCTATTTTCTGCTTGTTGTGTTGCTTATTGCAGTTGTTTCCGGCGATAGTTGATGAAGTAGATAAAGTGCTCGGAGTGGACAAGAAGGGTGTGAAGACCTCAAAGACATTGCTAAGCCATGCAAGCAGACCTTTGACCATAATAAGAAACTTTTACATGCATGCCATATAGCACTTGTTGTTTCAATGATTTAATCATAATGCGGTGTTTGCCCTTCGGTGGGGTGCCTCCGATACTTTACCATTGATACTTGCATCCTGCATGGCCCTACCATCCTTATGAGGGTTGTGCGGATGGCAGTACTTAGGTTGCTAGTAGATACTACACAAATGATTACAAGGACTTTTCAACAACCCTGCCGGGTGCCACTAATGCCCGAGGGAGATGGTCATGAGCTAGGTAACCACTTAATAAAGAAGTGGTGTACCGGAGCAAGTTGAGGGCGTGTTTTCGAAAACAGAGAGTTTTAAGATTTGCTAACCATCCCAACCTTACATGCACAACCACGATACCTCTTATGGGACGGGGCTTTGTTGATTACCTTGGTGGGTACTAGCATAGAACCCGCATTACTAGTGGCAGGAGTGAAGTGGTCACTCTTAATACGGGGTCGTACCGGAATGGACGATCGTGCACTGTCTTTACAGGCACCGGGCACACCGTTGTGTGCCCTCATGGATGATACGTGTGATGTACATCACGAGGGATGGCACCAACGAGTGGACTCTTTGTTTAGTATCGCTAGGGGAAAGACATTGTTCGGGTGCTTACCTCGGGTATGTATTATACCGCGAGTCGTGGATGACACAGAAGTTCCCCGAGTCTTGTGGGTAAAGTGTGCAACCTCTATAGAGTGTAAAAATATTCGAATAGCCATGTCCATGGCCATGAAACAGTTGGAGGTCCTGCTTAAACTGTGTCCGATGTTTTCACAAACTTGGTGTGTGTGTTTTGGTGACAATGATGATACTTGAGTTGAGTCGGATGACTTGGCATGATGACTGAACATGAGATGTTCAGACGGTACATGAGACAAGTTTGAGGAGTTGGTGTGATGGTTGGACATGAGACGTCCAAGTCCTGCTTATGATGATGACTACGACGTGTTCATATGAACACCCGTATATGTTTGATGCATGCTTAATTAAGTTACTTGATCATGTCCTTGCACTCAAAAATAGCTTTCTACAAAACTTACCTACTTAGTGCTATATCATGCATTGCTGTACCTTGTTCCAAAACTTGGGTTGCTTGCGAGTACATTCAAAGTACTCATTGGCTTGCCAATGGTTATTTAATTGGCCAAGCTTGGAAGAGCAGGAGTATGGTGAAGAGTTCGTTGGTGACGAACATGCGATCTAGGACGCTTCCCAGTCAGAATACCTGTAGGTTCAAGGAAGATAGCATGGGTTCATGCTTTCGACCAAGATTTCCAATGTTTTCTATGTTTAAGTGTCTGGACCTCTTGGTCCTATCTATGTAAGACTTGGCCTAGCTGGACTTTATTTGTATAAGATGGTATGTAAGGATGTAAGACTCTTGTTATTCATCTTCTGTGTGTTTAGTGAGCATTGATCTTTGGGATCATTGTACACGTGCATTCGGTGATCACAACTTATGAGTCGGGATCCCGACACTAGTGTGAAAGATTAATCGGTGTATGTCGAAGAACGAAAGGGAGAGACCCAATGAAGAGTGGTAGATTGATTGGTGTGTGTCGGAGAATGAGAGGGAGAGACCTAACTAGAGAGGTAGATCGATTGATGTGTGTCGGAGAATGAGAGGGATATACCTAACTAGAGAAGTGCATTCTCTATCGGTGTGTGTCCAAAGGGACCCGACAGGATCTTTGAACACCGATCAAGGATATATTGATGTCTACTACACAACTTTATTCTTGTGGTCTCGTGTTGGGCCTCTAAGCATAGAGCTTTGTAGGACAATAACAAATTTCCCTCAAGTAGATGACCTAAGGTTTATCAATCCGTGGGAGGTGTAGGATGAAGATGGTCTCTCTCAAAAAACCCTGCAATCAAATACAAACAATCTCTTGTGTCCCCAATACACCCAATACAATGGTAAATTTTATAGGTGCACCAGCTCGGCGAAGAGATAGTGATACAACTGTACTATGGATAGAAGATATAGATTTTTGTAATTTCAAAGTATAAATACACAAGGTAGTAATTGGTAAAAGTAAGCACAAATGGTATTGCAATGCTTGGAAACAAGGCCTAGGGTTCATACTTTCACTAGTGCAATCTCTCAATGGTGCTAACATAATTTACTCATATAACCATCTCTCAACATGGGACAAAGAAGCACTCCAAAGTTCCTATGTAGCAGAGAACATAAGATGTATACTAAAACCACCTCAAAGTAATCCTTTCCGATCAATCTTTTGAGCCATCCCTATAGGTCTCATAAACAACCCTAAAGTTCATACTAGAATAACACAATATGATACACATCAATCAACTCTAATTTCACCAAGATACTCCAATGTCACCACAAGTATTGTGAGTTAATTATACACAATGAACTTCAAAGACTACGCCAAAGTTCCTATCGGAGAAGGTAGGACGAAAACTGGCATCATCCTATGATCCTAGATCTCCCTAATTTCACCACCGGAATCCGCAAGTGGTTGAGCAAAACATATATCAAGAGACTCAATAGAATACCCCTTTGTATCCATGGTTACCCACATCGAAGACATATAACAATTGTTCTAAAATCCAAAGTATTCAATCCAACATAACAAAACCTCAAAGGGAAAGACTCACATCAAAATAGAGGGTGAACTACTCCCTCCTTGCCATGGAGACTACCGGGATGATGAAGATGGGCTTCGGTGATGATTTCCCTTTCTAACATGGCATTAGAAAAGGGCTACGGATGATATCACTTCGGAATAGAGGCTCACAGCGACGAGGAAGTTACCGGTTTTGTTATGGAGTTTTCCAAATATATAGGAATTTTTGGCATTCGTTTCACACTAGGGGGTGACCGAGGGGCTCACAAGATAGGGTTGTGCCCTTGGGGGGCATGATCATGGAGCCCTCGACCACTATTGGCCGAACTCTAGTGCTTCGTGTGTCACTTTTGGTCCATCAAGAATCACCGTATTTTTTAGCTCATTTCAAAAACTTTTGTTTCTACACAAAAATAACACCATGGTAATTCTGTAGAAAACAACGTCAGTCCGGGTTAGTTTCATTCAAATCATGTAAAAGTACATCAAAACCATATAAAATTGTTGTAAAAATGGTATGGATACTTCCTAAATAATCGGTACGCTAGACACATATAAGCATTCCTAAGCTTAATTCCTACTCGTCGTCAAGTAGGTAAATGATAAGAGAAATAATTTATGAAGTGTGAATGCTTGCGTAGTCTATAAGTTTGATCAATGATAATCTCAATCACTTTTCCTAGCATCGTAATCAACAACTCTTTCTCATACAACTTATCTTGGTAAAGTAGCGATCAATTCACATATTATGGTTCACAAAAAGAATTCCCTTGAAACTTAACAACTTATGTTCTTAGTCACGAAACAAATACAATTCATATTGTTTTCTACAAATTCTAAGTAAGAACTTCACATACTCAATTATCATATAGTCTTTTATGATTGCTAATGCTCAAAGCATACTTTTAGAACAAATATAATTCATCAAACACGAAGGAAGATAGGGGCTTAATGTTTCGCCTCCCAACTGGCTTATTGTAACAGCCCAAGTACACTCCCTTGCCATAATTGTATGTGCATCATGTGGACCTTCCATGTTTGTGATAAATATATTTTTGCTTCATCTCATTCTTGCATCATGGCATCATAAGCATTCATCATCATATTGTTTTGTGTGCACAAGGTTGTGGTAATGTGATTGTGGTGTGGTTGAAGTATCATGTGTGTTTAGGTTCATGGGAGTGAGGTGTGTGCATGTGGAGTATAACCCCTTTCCCATTTTGCATCAATGCTAAACCCCTCTTGTTTTCAAATATTTTTGTGACATGAGTTTAAACTTGCCTGTTAAATATTTTTAAAATGTTCTGTTGCTTGAGTGGATTATTTAGAGTGGGGTATGTGAGCTCTATCAATTGTTGCAACTTTGTCATTAAATGATTATTTGCAAACAATAGCCTTTATTAATAAAAGTAATTAATTTACTTTGGCTAAAAATGGCTAGTTCATTTTTATTAAATAGGTTACATTTATGTTGGTGACAAAGTATTTAGGTTTTTCTCAAAATATTTTGTTTTATTCTGTGGGGCTTTGTTTGGTTTTGAATCATTTTAAAAAGAACAGGCTCCTGTTTTCTGAGAGAGAGAGAGTCAGCGGCGAGTGGGCCTCATCCTTCTCGCGACCCATCTTCCCCTGTGCCGAAGCCCAACGCGCTTGCTTCCCCTCCCCTAACGGCCACCTGCTCCTGACGCCGTCCCTTTTCTTCAGAGAGAGAAGTGTGTGTGTGCCCGACGTTGGCATGGATGTCGAGACGTCATTAACCTTTGAGTCATCCTATAAACACGTCCGCGCGCATCCCTAGGGTTCCTTCTCCCCATTCCTCCCTCCTCCTCGCCTCGCCACCGCCAGGTAAGGTAGCCAAGCGCCCGCTGTTGCCCTGTTAGCGATGCTCTGGCCAAGCGGTTGCTTGTGCTGGGGTTGACCTCCACGTCGCACATCTGGTGCTCTGGTGCTGTGGGTGGAGCTGTCCGCCGCGCCCTCATATGCCTTGTCGTCCCGAGGCGCAGATCGACCCCGTCCCCGAGCCTTCTTCCTCTATGTTTTCGGTTCAGGGGTGTCGCCACGCGCCATCGTCATCCGCGTCGCCTCCGTCGCCCCTCCTGCCTCCTCACCATGCCCTAGGTAAGGAGGTATGACCCCCTCTTTCTCCTCCCGTTCGCCCACACGCGTTAGCTGTGTGTGCGCGTATGTTCCATCTATGCCATGCCCGCACCGCTGGTGCTCTGAACAGTCAGGGTTTTCCGATGCGCGCTGCGTCGGAGCAAGCCCCCCCGTTTGGTTCGTCGTGTGCATGCCCTGTGCGTGTAGCAGCTCGTCCGTAGCGCACACCAATTCCTTGCCTCGCCCTTGCATCGTCTCGCCTTGCGTGCCCGAGCCGAGAACCAGCTCGAGCTCCCCTCTGCCGCCATGCGTAGGTAGTTCTAGCCACGCGGATGGAGCCCCCATAAACCCCGCAGCTCCCGCCAGTGCTCCTATGGGCCGGTGGTCAACACAATTGTCGCCGGTGATGGGCCCTTCTCCTCTGCCGCGAGGAAGAAGTAAGCCCTCTGTTTTGACTATATTTGTTGCGTGCTACCTCCCTTCAGTTAGATGCTGCGAGCGTAGCGTAGTGGTAAGGAGTAGAGGAAACGGCCGAGAGGTCTGGGGTTCGATTCCTCCCCTGGCCCCTTTTCTTTTTCGCTGTGTGTGTGCTAGCAGTGTGTGTGTGTGTGTGCAGATCCTGTGCGGCCACGGGCTGGATCCCATGTGCTGTGTGTGCGTGTGTGTGGCCTGGGATCTGGTGTGGCCACGACAGGATCCCGTGTGCCTGTGTGCTATGTGTGTGTGGTGCTGTGTGTAGCGGTGAGCTTGTGGTGGATCTCTTTGTATGTGTGTGTGCTTTGTCTATGACACTGGGCCATAGGGGCCCATTTGTCATTCTCAGAGGGGCCCTGGTGACTACCAGGTGGGTTCCCCCTCCTTTAATTTATTTGTGTGTTTTATTTTATTTGTGAGTTCATTAGTTCCGTGTCAATACGGTTTATTCCATTTCTGGAAATATGTCCAGATTTGGACATGCCATTTCTAGCAGTGGACTAAATAGGTAAGATTCCACTTATGAACTCAATAGGGTTTCGGTGCATGTTTTTCGAGCTAGGTTTTGGGAGTTTTACAAATGCATAGATATGAGTGTGATATATGATTTTGGGGTAGAATTTCCCAAGGAATCCATTGGTATAATTTGTTTTAGCTTTTGAGCAAGTTTTGAAAAATGTCGTTTTGTTCCATCATGATATTTTGTCAATTTTGTATAAATAAATCCATGCATGCTATGATAATTGTGTCCACATGGAAGTGGTAGAGTTTTGTGAGTATTATGCCTTGGTATTTTCTTTTGACATGACAAGGTTGTATGTAAGTGGTGTCATTGCTCCAAAGTATCTCAGAAAAATGTTGTTGTTTCAACATGCTAAATATTTACAAGTCTGAGATGTAGTAATTATTTTTATGCCATGTTTAGTGGATGCTACCAAGTGTTCTGTTGTGTTTTACCTCAAGCTCAGTGCTAGTATTTTTTAGTAGATCTTGTCCTCTAACATCCTGTTAATTTTCATGCTATGAGGTGGTCTCTAGCATCATTGTTTTACGCTGTTAATTGCTACCAGGATAACTCAGATTCCAGAAAACTGTGATTTTCACTAAGTCCCTAGAATGTGTTTCATTATGCCATCTTGTGAGCTTCATGCTTAGTGATCCTTGCTTCCTATCAAGTTTGTATAGTTGGATGATTTGTTAAGCATGTTATGTAGTTTCTGTACATACTTTGTTTGTGGTTGGAAACCTCCTGTAGCTCTAGATAATTGTTGTGCAAGTTACTATGTTGCTGTTTTGGGAAGAATGTGTGTGGTTTTGTGTTGTGGCTTGTGGGAGCTATGCTCCATTGTTTTTCTTGATATTTGGCTCTATTGTGGTTAGTTTTTCATTTCGTAACCAGTGGCTACCTTGAAACACCAAGGAATAGCCCATGGACATCCTTGTCTTGTATTTTGTCTTCGTACCTTGCCATGAGCGTAGCGTGGGAACCGTTACTCCGTTTTCTATGTTTTACATATGCATTTCCATCGATTTTGCATGAAGCATCCATACTTTCCATGATCATGCATGTTCAAACAACTTAACATGAGGTTCTATCCAGAATTCTAAATAACTTAACTTTTGCATGAGAAACATGACTAGCGTAGGATTGCCATGTTAAATACTTCAAATGATTCATGCACCATCTTGTTTCTGCATTGCACCTTGGGTGTTTGTTTATTTGGTGTTGTTTATCTTTGGGTAAACGCGAGTGTTGAACCTGAGTACGAGGATTTAGGAGGGTACAACTATGAGGACCGAACTCTTTGTCCCTCTGAAGAACCAACATGCAAGATGACCGTACCCGGATCTCGAGACTATTTTTGCTTTGCTAGATGTCTCGCTCTTATAGTTACACTTACGTTACCTACCACTTGAATGTCAAACCTCCTACATTGCCATGATAGCCTTTAACCCCTCCACTACCTAGCAAACCTTGTCTGGCTAAGTTACCATTGCGCAGCCCCTCTTATAGCGTTCTTAGATGCAGGTGCAGGTTGTTTCCATGTGATAACATGGATATATGGAGATATCACAATATTTTTTGCTTTTTAAATTAATTCACATATACATCTTGGTGAGGTGGAAGGCTTGGCCTTTTGCTCGGTGTTTTGTTCCACTTTTACCACCATAGTTACTTGTTACCGGTGTTATGTTTTGATATTTTGCTCTCCTAACATGCTCGGGGTTGTTATGGGGACCCCCTTGATTATTTGTTTGAGATTAAAGCTTGTCTGGCAAGACCTAACATTGGTACTATTTGCATAACAACTTAATAAAAACTGCATAGGGCATTGCAACCCCGTGGATAATTAATCAACAACCTGGGCCAGTGCTCCTCATGAGTGTTGGTCCAAACTAGAGCACTGTGCGGGGCCAACTCGGGGCAACTCGGGAGATTTCTATCAAGCCTCCGTATGCGTCGCTTATCCGGTTGTGTCCTAAGAACGAGATACACGGCTCTTATCGGGTTCGTCGACACATCAGGAGGTCTTGCTGGACTTGTTTTACCTTTGTCGAATGTCTTGCATGAGGAATTCAGATCCTCTTTGGGCTATCTCGAGGTTTTGGATTTCCTTTGGAATTGCCGAGGATGATCATGAGATCTAATGTCGAGGTTATTCCTGCGGCGTGTGGTTAATTTGTGATGGATTAGTTGGAGCACCCCTGCAGGGTTAAATCTTTCAGAAAGCCGTGCCCACGGTTATGTGGCAACTTGGATATTTTGTTTGACACCCAGTTATAACCTACTTAAAGTAACTCTAATAAAATACACCAACTGAGTGCATAACCGTGATGGTCTCTTCTCGTGAACATGAACTGAGAGAGAACACAGTGGGGTTATGTTTGACGTAAGTAGGTGTTTAGGATCACTTACTGATCATGGTAGTTTTCGACCGCCTTGCGTAGAACACCATATTTACATTCATGTTCTTGTAAGATAGCCACCAAAAACATGCTTAGTGCTTGCTACAACCTCAACACTAACCACTTTCAAACCCAAAAGCTTACATAGTTTCGGTACCCGGGTTACATGATTGCCGAGTCCCTCTGGCTCATAGATTACAACAATATAGGTGCAGGTGTTGATGAGTATGTTCCAGAACATGTGAATCAGCTCCAGTGGGAGTACGATGAAGAACGTGGTTGGATGTATGTCACGTACCCCGATGAGGAGAGAGGACATGGTCGCGATCTTTGGGATAGCACAGCAGCTTTACATTGCTTCTTTTCTTCATTTGATTTTATCTGTAGACGGACCCTGTCTTCTGTATGATGCTTGAATAAATGTGTGAACTTGTAATTTAGCTTGTGGCGAGTGTAACAGGGCAGCTTTACATGTATGCGGTGTCTACTACACTTGCGGAACAACGAGATGCGCCTCTATCCCTGTTGAGGCCCGCATGCCTTAATAAGGATAGGAGCGCATCTTGGGCGTTACACTTATATCGAGATAATTGTTAACAATAATGAAAGTGCGTTATATCGACTAGAGGGGGGTTAATAGGTGATTTTTACAAATTCATCACTGAGCAATTTCAACTTGAGGAACTTGAAATGTGATGAACTACTAGTAGCGGAATAAGTACTGAAGTGCATGGGAAACATAGCAATAAAACATTAATCATTATGAAGTAAAGCATGCACAGTTTATAGGTAGTGTGATACAGGGTAAGCTGGTGAGGAAGAAGGTGACTGAAGAATTTGAGATGAGGAAATTGTGAAAGTCTTCAGTCAAATTCTTATAATAGTAATGATCGATTTCATCAACAAGTATACGAGGAAATAGAAGGGTTGAGGAAATGGAACCAGGTAGCTCAATGAAGATAATGGTTTGATGACCAAGTTCTAACTGCCGTGATAGTCGTACGTCTGGTTCAGAGTGGCCTGCTATTTAAACCAGAGGACACACAGTCCCAAGACATATAGTTCTTGCTGTATTCTCCTTGAGCTAAGGTCACACAGTCCTCACCCAACACTTGTGGTAAGTCTTCAGTGCAGACTTCCAAACCCCTCACAAACTGGTTACCTGGAGATCCATAGTTGACTGTTGAATGCTCTAGACCATGGTCACTCAATGATCCCCAATTGACTACAGGATGCACTAGACCATGATGTCTAACCGTATGGAAGATACATAGTCTTCACAGGTAAAAAGCATCGGTTCCACACAGGAACAATCTCTTTAGTGATGCTCAATCACTTTGGGTTTGGTGGTTTGGTTTTGGGGTTTTTCCCCAGTGATGATTTTCGCTCAATGTCCTCGGAGGATGGGTTGATCTCAAATGACAAGTGTCAAGTTCTCTCTCGCAGCAGCCAACCATCTAGTGGTTGTGTGTGTGTGGGGGGGTGGCTATTTATAGCCAGGTGCAATTTGACATGATAAGACATAAATGCCCCCAATGATATGATCGTTATGTGGATAGGATGATTAGGGACAGCTGGCGCTAAGCACAACAACGGTCGGAATTTGAACTGTCAAATTCCTTAGGGCTTATCATATTCCTCAGTTGTAGGCAATTCGCACGGGAAAAATCCTAACTCCACAGCCAGACCAATTTCCTCAGAGACCAGAAGAACATTGTCTCTGTCATTGAAGGACTTGACTGAACCGTAAGAGATTTCCAAAGGCTTCACTCAAAGGATTGGATAGGTTGAGGCTTTTGAGTTGAGCATCAGTTTGAAATTTTCCTTAGTATTTACTTGGCCCCCTTTATCAGTACGATGTTTCCTATGACTCAAAGAAAGGAAATTAAACTACAAAAACAAAAGTCTTCATGCTTCATAATCCACGTTCATATCTTCAAGGTCACACTGACTTCTTCATTATCAAAGTCTTCAGGAAATACCAAAGTCTTAAGCAAAGTCTTCACCAAAGTCTTTAGTTGAAGACATACATTTTTAGGGGTCGATAATCTCCAAATATATGAAACTCCTCATCGACTCATAGAGCTTGTGTAAACTCACAAACACATTAGTTCCTTAACCTATAAGTCTTCAATACACCAAAATCACTAAGGGGCACTAGATGCACTTACAATCTCCCCCTTTTTGGTGATTGTTGAAAAATAGGTTAAGTTTTCAACGGGGATAAACACATGAAATGTAAGTACTGAGTTTGAGGAATTGGATTGCAAGATATAGAAGAACTCCCCCTGAAGATGTGCATATTTGAGGAATTTGCTTTGGACTATAAATGCACATAGCAGCACTAAAACATGGAGAACTCCCCCTATATCTTGTAATTCATACACGCATGCATTAAGGTACTTGAGGAAATAAACATGCGGAAAGCAGTTCAATAGCGTCATACCACCATCGGACTTAAGTTTACAACTCAACCAACAAAAGCTTCAAAAGAGCGATAGTTGTAACTTAAACAAAAACAACTCATATATAGAGACCTGTTTGAAGACTAACTCAAATTTTCTCCCCCTTTGTCATCGAAGACCAAAAGGGACGAAAAGTGAGTACTAATGCCCCTAAAGAATTTCATCTTGAAGGTGGTGGAGGAGCGCCAGCATTGTCGGGGTCATTTGTCGTTGCAGGGCCTGCCGCAATGCCGTCAATATCCTTAGCTTCATCCGCCTTGCGCGATGAAGAATATGAGCTTGTAACCAGCTGAGGAACTTGAAATTTGTTCCACTTCTTCCTTGGAGGATAAGACCAATCAAAGTTCTGCTGAAAGTCCATCTCCTTGAGTTCTTCAGGAGTCTTGAAGTGAGACAGAATGGCCCACGTGCGATCAAAGACTTCATGAAGATAATAGTGGTTCTTCCTGATAGAATTGTGCGTGACAGTCATGTCTCAAAGAAGTGAATCAAACTGACTCTTGACCCACTTGTGATTGCAATCAACCTTCTGATGAAGACTGAGAAGAAGCTTGCGATCAGTCATCACACGCGGGGCAGCAGCTTGAGGATTTTGTGTTGAGGCTTTTGTAGTAGAATCTTGGGTAGCAGTGTCATCATTGGTGGAATAGGATGTAGCTTTGTGAAATTGGCCATCCAATGGACGAGTACCTTCATCAATGATAGCTTTGTCTTTGCCCTCAACTGAAAATGTATTCTTGAGGACTTCGATCAGAGCTAGAAAGCCGAAGTGATTCTGAACGTCGGCCTTCAATGGGATTGAAGACCTTGATCTGATGAATTCATGATCTAGGGAGCATAAGGCTTCAATTCAAATGGTGATGTAGCAGCATTGGCCAAAGTCCTCATGAAGAAATAATGGTAATTGATGGGAATCCCATGAATGATGTTGAATAGAATATTCTTCATTACTTCAACTTCTTCTTCTTTAGAATTGTGACCCTTGATAGGACTGAGGGTTTTGGTCAGTATGCGGTATACGGTCCTAGGTACATAGAGCAAGTCCTTCATGAGGAAGGTGGTCCTTTGAGGTTTTTGAGGAGCCAAAGGCTTCATCAGCACTGACATCATGTGATTGGGCAATTCAAGTTGATCAAACATGCATCTTGCTCCTATTGAGGGAATTGCAATTGGCATAGCCCGAAGCAATTCAGTGGCTGGGGCAGTGTAGTGAGTGGATCCAGTCATCCAGTACAGAATCCAAGAATTGACATCAGAAGCATCACCTGTGATGTGCAAGTTTGCATATAATTAAGGAATTAGCTCTTCATTCCAATCACATATGTTAGCGAGGAAGGGAAGAATTCCGGCATCATGAAGAACTGCGAGCACCAGCGTGAAGCACTGGATGGATTCCATATCCACACGAGGAATTTGTTGATGCTCGAAGACTTTCTGTTTGTCTAGCAGCACCGATGCATAGTAATTCATCTGTGAAGGGGTCCAGAATCTGGTGCGACCGGTCTTTGCTGAGTCATATGGATTCGGCCCGGTGAAGAATATGTGCTCCTTGAAGAAATTCGTCTTGATGACTTTGGGGTGCTTTGAGCCTTTGAATGGCATTTTAGGCTTTGGCTTAAGATTTGGCTTGAAGCGGCCCACAATTTCCTTTGGAACGGTAGGAACTTCTTCAAACTGAGGAATATGAGCAGCAATTTCCTCAGGTGTAGTAGGGGCAGCCATTTCTTCCGCTGATGCAGCTAGAATTTCTTCAGGAATGAAGTGAGAGGTGCGGTCAAATCATCAAATCCTTTTTGAATTTCTTCAAGCTGGTCTGGTGACAGAGGAATTCTGGTGAGGGGAGTGGTCATTGGAGAATTGAGGTGTGTAGCTTCCCAATATTCATCATTGATCAATGGAGTGGTATTACCAATGTCCACGTCCTCTTCAATTTCTTTAACGCCGGCCTCTTCAGCAGTTAACTGAGGCTGGGGCAATGATGCCATAGGGGTTGGAGCATTTGCTTCCACCTCAATTTCTTCATCAACCTGCTCTAAGGAAGCAGCTGAATGATCTTCTTCATCTTCATCATTTGGGATGACATAGTCAACACCAAATGGAACTATCTCATAGGTAGGCATGGAGGAGATTGGGGTAGTATCAATCTGATCAGTTGAAGAACTTGGCATAGTCTTCATCTTCTTCATAGCTCAGGAATCTGAAGTTGATGCTTTCCTTTTTGTAGCAGCCCTCTTCTCTGCTGCCTTTGTTTTCTTCACTTCTGATGCAGAAGGAAGGTTGATATTCTTCACCCTTAAAGATTTGACAGTTTCAGCAGAGGGTGATGGTGGAGCTATTTCTTTAGGCGCACCAAAAACTTTAGCTGGCCTGGTAATTTTTTCACGCGCAACAGTGGAGGTTTCCCTGACAGGTTCTTCAATAGCCTGAATTTCTTCGGTTGTGCTTGCAGTATCTTCAACAGTCTGAGCAGAGGATTCTGCCTGAGTAATTTGTAGTTGCGATTGAGCTTTAACCCTTTTGTTGTGGTCCTTGATGGCTATGTCAGCCACTTTGACGAAGCCGACCTTGGCACCTTGCCAATCAGCATAGTGTCGATGGAATTCATCATTGAGGCCTTGGATCTCAGATTGCATAGCCACAAGTTGTTTTGGAGAAAGCTTCACAACATTGCTCTTCAAGAAGTGCTCCTTCTTGTACTAAGCCTTTTTGGCTTGTCGAGCCTTCTCATACTTCCACTTTTCTTTTGCAATGAAAGTAGTGAGGACATGATCTTGTCCGAGAGGCAGTTTCAAATCATCAATTGGAGTGTTGGGATCCTTGTGCTAGATATCAATGAAGTTCAACACAGTCTTAGGATCCAGCATGAGAGGAATTTGAGTCCCCTTTGCTTGAGCCACTCTCTCTTGCTTGTTTCTGAAGATTTCCTCAAGTTATGCATCATTAGCTTCATCATCTAAAGAATTTGAAGGTACTTGGAACAAAACTTTCTTTAGGCGAGGACTTGGTCGAGCACCCCATCCAGTAGTAGCTTTCACCTTTAGTAGAGAAGGACTAGTTGAGGAATGTTCTTGGGCTGATGAACTTGCAGAAGCCCCTGAAGCAATTGAGAAGCCAGTAGTCCTCTAACATGTTGCAAGATGTACATGAGTTGAGGACTTTGTGGCAGCAACTAATGATTGTGCAGCTACTGAAGGCATTGGGGAAGCCTTTGAAGAAATTGGTTGTGAGGGCACTAAGGTTGAGGACTTTTCCTTTGATTTCTTTAGCACTGCAGTTGCAGAGGCAGAGGCAGCACCAGAGGAGGCACCTGCTGGAGCAACAGAGTCTTCATTGAATTTCTTCACTGCAGCTTTTGAAGTCCTCTGAAGCTTTTTCTGATATTTAGCCCATTCAGTAGGAAAGTCCTCACCACGAGCAACGCTAGTGGGGTCCACTTCCTGATCAGCAATAGGAGGAGCCCTTCTGCAAGGAGGTTTGAGGGCAAACTTATTCATGTAATCGGTGGTGACATATCGGTACTCTCTGCATTCCTTCACTCACCTTCGTTCAATCCTCTATATTCCCATTTTTCTTTGATCCTTTGTTTCCTTCCCATGAATGGCTTCATCAGGTGTACAATACCCAGGGTATAAATCCTCAAGGATTTCAAAAGCCATATTTTGTTCAGCCTTCTTTCCACCCTTTTGAGGTCTTTGACCATCTGCCATTTTCTTCACTTGATGACTTTGAACTTTTGATGATTCTGAAGATGTATGCAATTTTTCCTCAAGGAACGCTGCAAATGAGTTAAGTTGATGAGAACCTAGTGATTCATCGGTAGACATGTTGTACCTGTGAATAGAGTATAGGTGTGAGGAATTGTAAGTGGTCATATTCGTTCTTAGAAAATTTTCAAAATACATCAAGTTGAGGATTTTGACCATAGATGTCTTGAGGAATTTCACTAAGTGTTCTTGTCTTAGGTTCCAAAGTTGTGCGATTTGAGGATCCACACAATTGAGGAATCTTGAAGAAAATCATAACTTAGGAAAAACATCAAGGGAATGAAACATATGGGGTGCTTACGAGGTTGATTCTTGAAGAATAAACACCTTTGAGGATTTTTTGAAAATCGTGAAGATAAAACTAGGGCAGTATAATTAGATTTTATTTACCTTGATGAAGAACACGATGAACAGAGAGATGAAATCTGAGGAGTTCATCCGTCCAGATCTCCCACGCCCTAGCTTGGTAGAGGGAGATAGCTACATCGGTGGCAAGGTGAAGACTTCCGCGGCCAATGCGAGTACGATGACGGCAAGGTCGAGGCAGTGATGATCTTTCTCTCCAGCAGCGATGATTTTAGTAGCGATGCTAGGTCTAAGCTCGGGAGAGAGAGAAGTGAGGAGTAACTTGAGCAAAGGGAAATGGAAGGGGTATTTATAGTTGAGGCGAAAACAGACTAGTCCGAAGATTTTGGACTAGATTGCCCCTGACCCTTGATCTTTGTGCAACATGTGTCACCCACGTATTGTGTAGTTGAGATAGTGGGGATTGTGGGTTATCCAGTCATGGGAATCAGACCGATTTGAGTGGGAAGTGCCGAAATTTTGAAGGTAAATATTTTAAAGTTTTCGTTCGCAAATTCTTCAGCTGCCAAGGACATAGTGAAGACTTTGAACGAGTTTCAAAGTAGAACACATATGAAGAATTTATGAACAGACTGGGTTGAGTTTAGCATAGAGGGGGAACGAGTCCGATCACATTCACGTAGATGAAAATCAATCATGAAGAATTAGCAATAAGTGACTGTTGTTGAGGACATTGATAACTCAAATATATATGTATGTAGTCAATGAAGAATATCAGTTCATTGGTTTGAAGAATTTGAAAATTTTGAGGAATTTGCAAAATTGAAGAATTTGAAAAATTCAATAATTTGCAAAATAACAAAAATCTCAACTTTGAAGAATTTCAACTATGGTTGGTGGCGTGACCCACCATATAAGAATGATGATTTCACACACCAAGTACAATTGTCGTAGTGTTCTAAGAATCAAATTCTTCATTAATTTCTTCACACTTAGAGGGTTATTCTTCATTGGTTGAAGAAAAACGTTACTTCGTGTGATGCACAACTAAGTCATCAATTTTGCATGAGGGATAGGATGTGTGTATTTCAAAGAACATTCGAAGATCCTAGGATATTTAGCTCAGACTGCAACTTGCAAAATCTCTTTTCATCCAAGGGCTTAGTGAAGATATGATATAGTTGTTTTTCAGTGTCCACGTGGTCGATGGAGATGCCGCCCTTGAGTACATGATCCCAAAGAAAATGATGACGAATCTGGATGTACTTGCTCTTGGGATGCTGAACTAGATTGTAAGCAATCTCGATAGCGCTCTCGTTGTTGCAGCAGAGAGGCACATTCTTCACCTTGATGCCATAGTCCTTGACGGTGTTCTTCATCCACAGCAACTGAGCACAACATGAACCAGCAAGAATGTACTCAGCTTCAGCAGTAGATAGTCACACGAAGTTTTGCTTCTTGAAGGACCAACAGCCTAAGGATCATCCGAGGAAACGACATGTACCCGAGGTTGACTTGCAATCCACACGATCTCCAACATAATCAGTATCTGAGTATCCGACGAGGTGAAGATTTGAGCCCTTGGGATACCATAATCCAAGCATTGGTGTGTGAGCTAAGTATCGAAGAATATGTTTCACAGACTTATGGTGTGCTCCTTCGGTGTTGCTTGGAATCGGGCACACATGCAAACACTCAGCATAATATCTGGCCTAGATGCACATAGAGACAATAAAGAGCCAATCATGGAGCGATATACCTTCTGATCAAAATATTTACCATTTTCATCAATCCAGATATGGACTTTTGAAGGCATTGGAGTTTTGACGCCTTTGTAGTCTTGCATGTTTAATTTCTTCAGAACATCCTTGAGGTATTTCTCTTGAGAGATGAAGATTCCATTGTGTTGTTGACGAATTTGAAGACCTAAGAAGAATTCCAACTCCCCCATCATAGACATTTGATATTCTTCACTCATCATATAGGAAAATTCATCACTGTAATGTTTGTCAGTACAACCAAAGATAATATCATCTACATATATTTGGCACACAAATAATTCATTGTCATAAGATTTAGTGAAAAGAGTTGGGTCGAGTGAACCAGGTTTGAAGCCTTTCTTCATGAGGAATTCCTTCAGAGTGTCGTACCACGCCCGAGGGGCCTACTTGAGGCTATAGAGGGCCTTCTTGAGTCTGAAGACTTTGTCAGGATGCTTAGGGTCTTCAAAACCTAGGGGTTGAGCAACATATAGTTCTTCCTCAAGCTTACCATTGAGGAATGCACTTTTCACATCCATTTGATAAAATATGATATCATGATGGTTAGCATAATAAAGCAATATGCGAATAGCTTCTAGTCTAGCAATAGGTGCAAAAGTTTCATCAAAGTCAATTCCTTTAACCTATGTGTAGCCTTTTGCTACCAGACGAGACTTATTCCTCACCACTAGGCCATTTTCGTCTTGCTTGTCGTGGTAGATCCACTTTGTACCTATGATGTTATGGTTGCGAGGATCTGGTCGCTTAACAAGTTCCCACACATTGTTTAGTATGCATTGATGCAAATCCTCTTGCATAGCTTGAATCTACTCAGGCTCCTTGAATGCGTCATCAACTTTGGTGGGCTCTATGATTGAGACAAAGGCAAAATGCCCACAAAAGTTAGTCAAATGTGAAGCTTTAGAGCGAGTGAGAGGACCTGGTGCATTGTTGTCATCGATGATTTTGTCAATCTGCACTTCATTTGCAACTGTTGGATGAGCAGGTTGATGAGGCTGAGGATTTTCTTCAGCACCATCTTCTTTAGGTGTATCAGCATGAATGTATTTGTTGGAATGACTTCCTTAGTAGTTTGAGATTCTTAATTGGGTATCATATCTTTAGTTGCCTTCATCTTAATGGATTCCTTAGGAGGCATTTCACCTCAGGAGGCATTTAGGTGTTGAAGACTCTGTAGGTGTCTGAGTCCTTTCCATAACCAAGCATAAAACCTTCATGTGCTTTCGGTCCAAATTTAGAACTATGGTGAGGATCTCTAATCCACCATTTAGCACCAAAGACTTTGAAATAACTCACATCGAGTTTCTTGTTAGTAATGAGTTCATATGAAGTCTTGTTGAAGAATTTGTGAAGATATACCATATTGATGATGTGGCGAGATGTATCAGTTGCCTCGGGCCAGAAGCGACGAGGAGTCTTGTATTCATCAAGAATAGTGCGAGCCATCTCAACAAGAGTCCTATTCTTGTGCTCCATAATGCCGTTCGGATGAGGAGTATATGGGGTAGATACCTCATGAGTAATACCAAGTTCTTAAAGATATTCATCAAGATTGGTGTTTTTGAACTTAGTCCCATTATCACTCCTTATGTGCTTGATCTTGACGCCGAAGTTTGTTGAGGCCCTTGAAGAAAATCGTCTAAAGACATCCTGCACTTCAGACTTGTACAGAATAATATGCACCCAAGTGTAACGAGAGTAATCATAAACAATAACAAAGCCATAAAAACTTGAAGAATTTGTTAATTTAGAATAATGAGTGGGGTCAAAGAGGTCCATGTGAAGAAATTCAATGGGTAGAATAATGGTCATGATTGTCTTCGAGGGATTCTTGGATCTGGTCATCTTTCTAGACTGACAAGCACCACAAGGGTGATCCTTGAGGAATTTGACACCTTTAATGCCAATGACGTGCTTTTTCTTCACAAGCGTGTGCAAGTTCCTCATACTAGCATGTCCAAGTCGTCGATGCCACAACCAGCCTTCTAAGACTTTGCAAGTAGGCATGCGTAGGCTGAGGACCTATTGAGAAAACAACAATATACAAGTCTCCTCTCCTAAAGCCTTTGAAGCATTTGGATTTGTCAGATTCCATGATGAAAACACAATGATATTTTCCAAAGATGACAACCATATCAAGATCACAAAGCATTGAGACAGACATGAGATTGAACCTGAGGGATTCGACTAGCATCACCTTATCCACCTATCCATCCTTTGAGATAGCAACCTTACCTAGTACCAACACCGTGCTTTTTTTCCTTTGTCATGGTAGGTGATATGCTTCAGATGAGAAGGGGCGAGTGGTATATTCATCAGTAGAGATTTATCACCAGTCATGTGGTTTGTGCATCCACTGTCGAGGACCCACTCAGTAGGTTTTGGAGTTTCATCCTGGAGATGAATTAGTACACCTTACGAACTCATATGCTCCAGAGTGAAGAATATGACATCAAATTCATTAGGCAAAATTTCATCACACAACATCATAATTAAAATACTGTGAGGATGTGAGAAATGAGAATTCATTTCTGCATGATCAGCTTGCGTCCTTTCAAGCATTTCCTTAGGTCTCCAGCAAATTCATCAGACGTTCAAGTTTGTCTAGAGACCTGACCCTGCATAAGAAATTAGTTCAATTTCTTCACCACCCACATCTGGAGGGGTGGTAAAGAGTTCATCATTCTGCAAGCTCCATATGAGAAAGGAGACATTGAAGCTAGTGCACTTTGTTTGACAGGATGAGGGTTAGAGTACTCATATGAATAAGTAGAGAAATTCTTCGAGGATTTATGAAAATGATGATTCGAAAAATAATGCTCATATTCAGAACTCTTAGATTTTCCCTGCGAAACAGATGCATTAGCACGGGAATGATACTTTTTACCATTTCAGGAATTTGGTCCAAGTGAAGACTTTGGTCCTTATGAGGAATTTGATCCAAGTGAAGACTTTGGTGCATATGAGTAATTTGATCTGGGGTTCCTTTTCTTCATCGGTGGTGTCGTGAGGACATTTACTTGAAGATTTTCCAAGCAGCTCTTGGGAACCTAGATTTTCCTCATAGGTGAACCGTTCTTGCTGTTAGTTCCAACAAATCTGGAAAATACTTCAGCATTCTAATTGTTGAAGAATTGTAGTTGGAGTCAATTGACTCATCAGAGGAATATTAAGTTTCAGAAGTAAAGGTAGATAAAGTGGATGGATCTACAGGAGGTCCTTTTGCAGCCACCCATGAGGTTTTGGGGTACTACTCAGGTTTCCAGTAGGATCCATCAGCATTGAGTTTCCTCTCAAATGCAATACCCTCTTTACTAGGGTTACTATTCAGGATCTGCTTTTTGAGCACATCATAAAGGGTTTGATGCCCTTTGAGACTTTTGTATATGCCTGTCACATATAATCCTTCAACCCTGCATTTTCGTCAGTAATACTTGTGGTTTCCTCAGATGAGGAATTTGTGACCACGGGGATAGTTGAAGAACTTCCAGCAATAGAATCATTTGAACATTCAGGTGAAGAATGAGCAGTTTCACGTTCCATGCATTTCAAACATGGTGGAAAAATTCTTCCTGAGCGGTACTGATCTGTTGAGTCAGTAAGGAATCGTTTTCCCTTTGGAGATCCTCATGAGACACTCTTAGTTTCTCAAGATCTTGTTTTCTTTGAAGAAATTCATAAGAAATCTTCTCATGATCAACTAAGGGAGCATTATGATGACTCTAAAGGTTATCATACTTTAACTGAAGACTTTTGAGATCATTAGTCAGAGTTTGAGTCCGATCCACTTCCTCATTCAACAGATCATCACTTTTGTCTACCAGATTCTGAAGTTTTTCAAGTGCACTTTGTTGCATGGTGGAAATATTAGCCAAGTTTGGAATAGATAGGTTTCATATATTCATTAGATTCACCTTCACTTGATATAGAGGAGGAATGATGCTTGTGTACCTTGGAACCTTTAGCCATGAAGCAATAGGTGGGAGCATAATCATCATTGCTGATGAGAGTCGTTGGTGTAGTCATTTTCTTCATCGTTGAATATGGACTTGTTGACGAAAGCAGTAGCGAGAGCAAGGCTAGCAACACTAGATTCTGATTCCACCTCAGATTCTTCCTCTTCTTCATATTCTTCAGATTCTTCTTCAGAATCCATTTCCTTGCTGATGAAAGCCCGAGCCTTTCTGCAACCATTCTTCTTGTGTAATGAGGACTTTGAAGATTTCTTCTTCTTCTTCTTCTTCTTCTTCGAGTCCTCTGAACTGTCGTCCTTGTGCTTCTTCTTCTTTGATTCTTTTTCCTAGAGAGGACAATGAGAGATAAAGTGACCAGATTTCTTGCATTTGTGACAAGTTCTCTTCTTGTAGTCGCTTGATGTGGAATCTGATTTCTTGAAGCCAATTTTTGATGAGTTTCCAAATCGGCCTCTCCTTGAGAACTTTTGGAATTTGCTCATGAGCATTGCCAGCTCCTGACTCAGTTCTTCAGGATCAGCAAGGCTACTATCAGATTCTTCGCCTTCCGATGTGGAAATTGCCTTTTCCTTCAGTGCATGAGATCTTCCATAACTTGTCCTATAGAGGTGTGTCTTCTCAACTTGTTGGAATTAATGAGTATTGAATCTCTCAAGTATATCAGCAGGATCAAGTGACTTGTAGTCTCCACGCTCTTGAATCATCAAACCCAGTGTATCAAATGAGGAATCGAGAGATCTCAATAGTTTTTCACCACCTCGTGGTCGGTGATGTTAGTGGCACCAAGTGCTTGAAGCTCGTTGGAGATATCAGTGAGACAATAAAAAGTTTGCTAAACATTCTCATTGTCGAGTCTTTTGAATCGGTTGAAGAGATTGTGAAGAACATGAACACGGGAGCCTCGTTGAGTGGAAACACCTTCGTTGACTTTGGACAACCTATCCCAGATAAGCTTAGCAGACTCCGAAGCACTCACTCTGCCATATCGACCTTTGCTCAGATGACCACATATGATCTTCTTCGCTTGTGAATCAAGTTGCTTGAATCTCTTCACATCAGTAGTGGTGACCGTGGGTGTAATAGAGGGAACACCATTTTCCACAATGTACTAGAGATAGTTGTCAATTTTCTCAAGATGCATCCACATCTTGTTCTTCATGTAGGGGTAGTCCGTCCCATTGAATGTAGGATAGCCCGTGCAAATCTTGATCATACCTGCAGTCGACATAACTAGAACTCCAGGCGGTTAAACCAAAACCATACAAAACAAGGGACTCCCTTGCTCTCATACCAATTGAAAGTGCGTTATATCGACTAGAGGGGGGGAGGGTGAATAGGGGATTTTTACAAATTCATCACTGAGGAATTTCAACTTGAGGAATTTGAAATGTGATGAACTACTAGCAGCGGAATAAGTACTCAATTGCATGAGAAATATAGCAATAGAATAGTCATCATGATGAAGTAAAACATGCACAAATTACATGTAGCATGATACATGATAAGCTGGTGAGGAACAAGGGGACTAGAGAATTTGAGATGAGGAAATTGTGCAAGTCTTTAGTCAAATTCTTCAAACAGTAACGATCAATTTCATCAACAAGTGTACGAGGAAATAGAAGGGTTGAGGAAATGGAACCAGGTAGCTTTATGAAGACAATGGTTTGATGACCCAGTTCCAACTGCTGTGACAGTCGTATGTCTGGTTCGGAGTGGCCTAGTATTTAAACCAGAGGACGCATAGTCCAAGGACACACAATCCTTACCATACTATATTTGAGCTAAGGTCACACAATAATGACCCAACACTCGTGGTAAGTCTTCAGGGCAGACTTCCAAAACTCTCACAAACTGGTCACCTAGAGATCCACACTTGACTGCTGGATGCGCTAGACCATGGTCACCTAGTGATCCCCAATTGACTACATGATGCACTAGACCATGATGCCTAACCGTGTGGAATATACACAGTCTTCAAAGGTAAAAAGCGTCGGTTCCACACATGAACAATATCTTCATTGATGCTCAATCACTTTGGGTTTGGTGGTTTGGTTTTGGGGTTTCTCCTTACTGATGATTTTCGCTCAAAGTCCTCGGAGGATGGGTTGCTCTCAAATGGCAAGTGTCAAGTTCTCTCTCGGAGCAGTCAACTATCTAGTGGTTGTGGGGGGGTGGCTATTTATAGCCAGGGTGCACCCTGGCAGGATAAGACATAAATGCCCCCAGTGATATGACTGTTATGTGGATATGATGATTGGGGACAGCTGGCGTTGAGCACAACAACAGTCGGAATGTGAACTGTCAAATTCCTCAGGGCTTATCATATTTATCACTTGTAGGCAATTCACACTGGGAAAATCCTAACTCCTCAGTCAGACCAATTTCCTCAGAGACTAGAAGAACATCGGCTCTATCACTGAAGAACTTGGCTGAACCGTAAGAGATTTCCAAAGGCTTCACTCGAACGATTGGATAGGTTGAGGCTTTTGAGTTGAGCATCAGTTGGAAATTTTCCTTAGTATTTCCTCGGCCCCCTTTAATAGTACGGTGTTTCCTATGACTCAAATAAAGCAAATGAAATTATGAAAAAAAAGTCTTCACACTTCATACTCCTCATTCATATCTTCAAGGTCACACCGACTTCTTCATTATCAAAGTCCTTAGGAAATACCAAAGTCTTCAGCAAAGTCTTCAGTTGAAGACATACATTTTTAGGGGTCGATAATCTCCGAATATATCAAACTCCTCATTGACTTATAGAGCCTATGTACACTCAGAAACACATTAGTTCCTTAACCTATAAGCCTTCAACACACCAAAATCACGAAGGGGCAGCAGATGCACTTACAAATAATAATTCGTGATCAAGTATATTTGATTGGATATATATGCATAGATATTTCCCCACCACATGATGCTTGCCAAGTAGATGCTGAGGTTGGAATAAGAATTTCACTTGACATGACAAATAAATAACATGAAATTAAATATAATGTACCTTCGTAGAGGGAAGCATGGATTTGTAGAGGTACAAGAGCTAAAAGTTTAAAACAGAGATGGATATATTTTGGGTGGTGTGCGTTTCCTGTCAACGTCATGACGAAGAATTTGGATAAATTCCATGCTAACCACATTAATATTGTTCCCAAACATAATAATTTGTTTAGTCTCTCTCAACCATTCAAACACTTTCCATGGCTAGCCGCATCGACGGGTGCCCTACAAACAATCAACTTTCTAGGGAGAGTTCTTGTTTATTTATTTTTATGCAGGACTGGGCATCCATTTTACCAGCCTCTCTCGTGCAATGACAAGGGAATAAACACCCATCATGAGAATAACTCGCTTAGCAGGGAAGATATTGACCGCCCGTCACTCCAATGAGCAGTAAAGGCACACAAAACAGATGTTTATTTGAATGTTTTGGAGATGGCACATGCATATTTACTTGGAATGGCGGGGCAATACCATATATAGGCAAATTTATTTGAATGTTGAAGGATCCATATCAATATAAGTTCTATAAAAATATACCCAATCATAACTCATTGCATTGTCTTCCTTTTCCAACATCAACTAATTCGATCAAGTTTGAAAATAATTAATTCTTATTCACAATCATAAATTATGTCCAAGATAATATATTTGTAAGCAAAAGTTCTATTCCTTATACTAATCATCCATGAATTGCATTTATGACCAATATTGTGATTGTTAAAATTAAATAGATTTTACTTTCTCAAACCATTGTTAAACTACTACTAAACATTTGTAACATACTTAATTTTAGATTTAAGATATTCAATTCATTCAACAATTTACTCTTAGGATATAAGTGAAGCACAAGAGTGCATGACAAACTACTCCAAAAGATATAAGTGAAGATCAATGAGTAGTTAAACATTTCAGTAGCTATGTGAAAACCCTCTCAAAATAAAGATTCAGATCCAAGGATTTTATTCAAATATAAAAGAATACAAAAATACACTCCAAGAATAGCACACATCATGTGAACAAATAAAAACTTAGGCTCAACAGAGGCTAACCGATATTTGTTGATGAAGAGAGGTGGGATGCCTAACATGGCATCACCAAGCCTAGATGATTGAGACTTATTCTAATATTTATCTCTGGTGCCTTGGAAATCCCCAAGCTTGAGATTTTGTGCCTTGTTAATTTCTTTGATAACATGTGATGTCCACTAGAAAACTTGTTCGTGTAGACTGATGTTGGTCCTCCAAGCACAGTGTTTTGTAGAACATTAGCAAATTTCTATCAAGTGGATATCTAAGGTTTATCAATCTATGGGAGATGTAGGATGGAGATGGTCTCTCTCAAAAAACCCTGCAACCAAATAATAAAAAGTCTCTTGTGTCCCCAACACACCAAATACAATGGTAAATTGTATAGATGCACTAGTTCGACAAAGAGGTGGTGATAGAAGTGTAGTAATGATAGTAGTTATTGATTTTGGTAATAGTAACAATAAAAAACAGCAAGGTAGAAAATAACAAAAGTCAGCACAAATGGTGTCGCAACATGATGCACTTGATCACCTATGGGGCCACGGACCCCTTTGTGGTTCGACAGAGGCGAGGTCACATGCAGAACGAGCAGAGGTAGTGAGGCAGTGATACGTTTCCAATGTATCTATAATTTATGAAGTATTCATGCCATGTTTACTATAATTCTATATGATTTTGGTATGATTTTATTAGAACTAACCAGGACTGACGCTGTTTTCAGCAGAACTACCGTGGTGTTGTTTTTGTGCAGAAATAAAATTTCCCGGAATGAGCTAAAAATTTACGGACAATATTTTTGGAAAATATAAAAAATAATGGAGTGAAGAGTCACCAGAGAGGAAGGCCGAGGAGGCCACAAGCCACAGAGGCGAGGCCCCCCTAGGACGCCCCCCTGGCATGTGACTTCCTTGGGAACCTTCTGGACGTGGGACTGATGCCAAAAACTCCTATAAATACAGAAACCTCCGAAAAGAAACCTAGATCGAGAGTTCCGCCCCACAAGCCTCCAGGGCCACGAAAAACCAATCGGGATCCCGTTCCAGCACCTTGCTGGAGGGGGAAACCATCACCGGAGGCCATCTTCATCATCCTGGCGGTCTCCATGATAGGAGGGAGTAGTTCATCCTCGGGGCTGAGGGTATGTACCAGTAGCTATGTGTTTGATCTCTCTCTGCTGTGTTCTTGAGATGGCACGATCTTCATGTACCGCGAGCTTTATTGATATAGATTGAATCATATGAAGTTTCCCCCTCTCTATCTTCTTGTAATTAATTGAGTTTTCCCTTGAAGTTTTCTTATTGGATTGATTCTTCAAGGATTTGAGAACACTTGATGTATGTCTTGCGATGGGATATCAGCGGTGACAATGGGATGTTCTATTGATCCACTTGATGTATGTTTTGGTGATCAACTTGCGGGTTTCATGACCTTGGGAATCTATGCATAGGGGTTGGCACACGTTTTTGTCTTGACTTTCCGGTAGAAACTTTGGGGGCACTCTTTGAAGTTCTTTGTGTTGGATTGAACATGATGAATCTGAAATTATGTGATGCATATCGTATAATCAAGCCCATGGATACTTGTGGTGACATTAGAGTATCTAGGTGACATTAGGGTTTCGGTTGATGTGTATCTTAAGGTGTTATTTTAGTACGAACTCTAGGGCTGTTCATGACACTTATAGGAATAGCTTATAAGATTGATCAGAAAATATAACTTTGAGGTGGTTTCGTACCCTACAATAATTTCTTCGTTAGTTCTCCACTATTTCTGACTTTGGAGTGAACTCTTTGTCACACGAGAGGTACTTACATATGATTCAACAATGTCAATATTGTTGAGAGAAATTGCACTAGTGAAAGTATGGACCCTAGGCCTTGTTTCCAAGCATTTATTCAACATTTTGCTTGTTGTTTACTATTTGTTACCTTGCTGTTTTTATATTTTCAGATTAAAAAAACCTATATCTAGCATCCATATTGCACTTGAATCACCATCTCTTCACCAAACTAGTGCACCTATGCAAATTTGCCATTGTATTGGATGTGTTGGGGACACAAGAGACTCTTTGTTATTTGGTTGTAGGGTTGTTCGAGAGAGAGCATCTTCATCCTATGCCTCCCACGGATTGATAAACATTAGGTCATCCACTTAAGGTGTAGTATCGAAAGTAGATCTAGAGGGGGGGGTGATTAGACTACTTGTCCAAATAAAAGTTTTGCCTTTTCCCCAATTTTAATTCTTGGCAAGTTTTAGCATTCATAGAATATCAAGTAACACCCTACACATGCATGTATAAGAGTGTAGCAGTGGAAAGTAAAGACATTGCACATGTAAGTAAAAGAGAGGGTTAGGAAAGCAAACACAAGTGATGACATGATGATTTTTCCGTGGTTCCGATAGGTGGTGCTATCGTACGTCCACGTTCATGGAGTCTTCAACCCACGGAGGGTAACGGTCGCGAGAGTCCACGGAGGGCTCTACCCACGGAGGGTTCCACGGAGAAGCAACGTTGACTATTCCATGCGACTTCCATCCACGAAGGACTAGCCTCACTACGGGTAGATCCTCACGAAGCAGGCGATCTCCTTGCCCTTACAAACTTCTTGGTTCACTCCACAACACGAAGTAGGAGGCTCCCAAGAGACACCTAACCAATCTAGGGGGCACCACCCTCCAAAAGGTAATAGGCTCGGTAATGACGATGAACTCCTTGCTCTTGTGCTTCAAGATGATAGACTCCTCAACACACAATCACTCTCTCACAGATTTGGCTTGGTAGAAGAGAAGGGATTGGTGGAAAGCAACTTGGGGAGGCTAGAAATCAACATCCATATGGTTGGAGGGGAAGATCTTAACCTCAACACAAGGGTAGGTGGTTCTCTCTCAGAAAACTGAGTATGATAGGTATGGAATAGTTTTGAGTGCTTCTCTTTCGAGTGGGTGGTGGTGAAGGGGTATATATAGGCATCCCCAAAAATCCAACCATTACACAAAATAAGTCAGACTCGGTGACACCTATGTGTAAATCTTGGTGGTACCGAAGTGACCAAAAGTGGCAACTTTTTAATCTCAGAGGGACCGATATACAATTCTCGGTTGCACCGACAAGGTGACCAACGGTCTGATTTACCAATCTCGGTGACGCCGATTCACCATTCTCGGTCGGATCGAAAATGAGAATTTGCGTAACATAATCTTGGCAACCCAACTCGGTGGCACCGAGTGTAGTGTCGGCTACACCCAAGTGTTAGGGTTTGGCTGAGTCTGTCTAGGGTTTAGAATCGGTGGCACCGGGATAAGAATGTTGGTTGCACCGATTTTGCATATTTGGCTTAGGGCAGACTTTGGTGGGAGAGTTTGTGGATGTTTTGTTGACTTTCACTTGTGCAGGTTTGAGCATATTGTTCACCATCAAAACTTTACTCCCTTTTAATAGTGTTGGCTTTCCTATGGACTCAAAGTGATTTATCACAAATGTAAAATGTAGAGTCCTCTTTCTTGAAGCTTGGCCAACCTATTACCTTGAATATTGGGGTGATTCCACAATCCTTTAGCCATCCCTATCATCGAACTTATCCTAAAATATACTTAGTGAAAGCATTAGTTCAATGACTTATATGTTGTTATTAATTACCAAAACCACCAAGGGAGCAAATGTGCTTTCAATCTCCCTTTTTTTGGTAATTGATGACAACATACTGTAACATCCCAAATCTTGGAATGTTATAATAAATATTAGAATGATTGTTTGTTTGATTGAGTGATTGAATTTGAGTGAAAATTTAAACTTTCAAAAAGAAACTTTTGAATCACAGGGAATGACATGACTTTCACATATGCTTTTGGAATTCAAATTCCTACATTTCAAATCAATGAGAAAATATAACATGACTTCTTCATAAACAAGGAATTTGAAAAGTGGATTTGAAAATCTCTGAATTATTCTTTTGGAATTCATTTCATATTTGGTTCCATTTTAAATTTTGAAAGAATTCAAATACCCTTGACAAGATTTTAAGAGGAGTAACATGACACTCCACACCGGGGTTATTTTTTTTAAGTATTTGAACCATACAACCCAGGGGTTATTTGAAAATCATTTGCAAAAGGAATTAAAAGCCATTTAGGCATTTTCTGAAAAATAATTTTTTAACTATTTATTTTGGCCGTGGAAAAATGTTCATCTTATTGCATTTATTTCCCTGATCATTTCTGTATAAAAGACCTTTATTTTTCGAAAAAGTTTTGATTGCCCAAAAGTTAGTTTCCTTCTCTGTTATTTTATAAAAGGAAAATATTTTTATTAGGAAAGTCCACCGTGGCCCACCTACCAAACCAGGCCGAATCAGATCGAATCCCTCCAGAATCGGCCGCCCGATGCCTTTCCTTTTCTCTCGCTCTCTCTAACGCGCGGGCCCCATCGTCAACCATATTCCCCGTCGCACGTCACTTTCCTTCTTCTTCCTCCTCCTTCCATCGCCGGAGCCACCACCGGATCTGTCACGATCTCCCTCTCCCTTTCCTTTTGGACGACCACGAGGCCGCCTATAAAACCCTATCCCCTCCTCAACCCGTTCCCCCCTGAAACCCCAACGCCGTGCCCTCTGCCTCGCCAAATCGCTTGCCGGAGTTACCCATGGCCGCCGCGCCATTGCCGACCCCGTGCTCGCCCTAGCCACTCCCCTTGCTACCCGACCACACCATACCCTCCACCACCCTCGCCCGCACCTCCCCCTGCACTCGCCCGTGCTCCAGAGCCACCAGAGCGATCTCCTTGTCGACCACCCGAGCGCCATCGCCGCCTCGAAGCTCGCCGTCGTCGCCACCGTCGTCCCCGAGCTCACCTTTGACCACCTCTGGACGCGTCGTTCACCGCCGCATCGCTTGGACCCCTTCACCGTCATCCCCGACCACCGGAGCATCATCCCCGTCCATGCCCGAGCCGCTGGCCGCCGTTGAACACGCCGGAGTTAACCTCCCGCCACGGTGAGCCTCTCCCCTCCGTTCGATCTTATTCCAACGGCCCCGATTGGATCCCGCGTACCCCTTCGGTTCTTTTAGAAGAACCAGCCGGTTTTCTGTTAAGTCATTATTAACCGAATTGTTTTTCTTTAAATTCTGGCCGTCCGCTAGTTAGGCTAAACCGCACACAACATCAACCAATTAGAAAGTGCCACGTAGCCCCCCTGTTAGCTAGTTAGGATTTTTTTTCTTTTTCTGTTTTCTGTTTTAAAACAGAATAGTTCTGTTTTTGTTTTCTTTATATCTTTTATGTTTTTAATTATTTTAATTTGATTCTTTTTGAATCATGTCACAAATGTTATTTAGTTTCTGTAGATATAAAGTTTGACCATATTTGAATAATTTAAATTTGAATTCAAACAGATTTAATTCAAATCTTATTTTCTGAATATCTTGAGTGTAAAAATAGATTTTGAGTTGATTCATTTTGCTACTTGTCACTTGTGACTTTATTTAACAGTAGGTATAATTTGAGAATTTTTAGAATATATTAAATTGGTATTTTTAACAAAACAGATTCTGTTTTAGTTCTTTTAGGTTTATTTCTATTTCTTTTGCTTTAAATTGTTTTAATTTATTTTCTTTTATATTAGTTGGAAAGTTTTACTTTGTTTTATGTTATTTAGCAGAAGTACTTCAACCAAATTTATTTTTATGTTATTTATTATATTTTGATAGCATGAAGAAGTAACTTGCAAATTGATTTCATTGCTAGTTTGACTTCTTATTTGAAAATGTTTTTATAAATTGTTTTATAAGTTTTACTTTCTGTTAACTTAGTTGTTTTATAAATTTTTTTCTCTTATTTTATTATTTCATTTGTTTTTCTTGTTGTTAAGTTTGTTAGGCAAAAACTTATGTTGTTTAGAGTATTGTTCTCTTCGTTCTTAGTTGTTCTTTCAAGTAATCGTTTTGCTAGTAAAATATTTATAAAAATACTTTTCTTATATTTTACTTTGTTTTTGTGTTTTTAATTTTGAAAATAGGATTTATTTTTAGGGAAAAACAACCTTATTTGTGTTGATGAAACTTTGTTGTTTTGAGTTTTGTCTTAAGTATTTCCTTCATCACAACCTTGTTGCTTTTGGTTTTGTGTTACTTTTTGATTGTTAGAATTGATTGCTAGTATGATTGCTTATATGAATGCAATGTTTGATTATTATAGATTTTTATCGGAGAGTGACGAATAGTCCATCAAGTTATTTCTAAGAGCGATATTATTCTTCATCAACAGTACATGCAAGTTCACTTTGACCATCTATTTCATACCTATGTTTTATTGCATGTAGTGATATCATTCAACAAATCCCTCTAGTAGTGTTATTGAAAATTCTTGTAGTCAAGTAGAATGCATGAGGTAGGAACCCACCACTTGTTACTAAAGCCCTGGGAACGTTAGTTATTTTAATGCTATGCTAAAGTAGACGGGGTCTGGTATGAGTGTTCATGAGTGGTGTGAGAAGGAGGACTCTACGTGAAAACGACAACTTCATGAAGGCATCTCCAAGTCCTGCATCTTCAAGACCTCAAGACTTTGAGAATCGAGAAACAAGTTTTCAATACACACTACTGGTTGAAGGATCTAATTGATGGGCATCCCTGGAGTAACCAGTGGATGGCCGGGATGCATGGAGAAGCGCCATGACATCTTGCGGAAAGCTCCACCCAGACTCAAAGAGACAGATGAATACTTCATGCCCGGAAGCTTACCTGTGTAGCCACCACTGTTTAAAATATCGGCTGATATATCGATAAATCGGCTGATTTATCGCTTATCGGTTTCTAAACGGTAAGATAAACACTTATCTTCGGTTTTTATCGGTCTATCCGATTTATCAGTTGTCAGAGCGATTTATCAGTCGTCAGAGCGATTTTGGCCGATAAATTCATGTTCCACCCCGCCTTCCCCAAAACGCTCGCGCGGGCCTTTGGGAATTTGGGCACCTCCAGGAGCCAGTCCAGATTCACTCCCGCCACCCCCAACCCCTCACCGCCGCCACCCCCCACCCCCTCACCGTCGGCGGCTGGACCTAGCCTGCCCGCTCCTCACCCTGTCCCCGTCTCCTTCCCAGCTCCCTCACCACCCCTCACCGCCGCCACCCTCGACCCCCGCACCGCCGCCACCATGGTCTCCTCCGGCGGCTGGACCTAGCCTGCCCGCTCCTCACCCTCTCCCCGTCTCCTTCCCAGCTCCCTCACCGTGTCCCCGTCTCCAGCAATGCCCCGTCCCTCATGGCCTCACCCTGTCACTCACCGTGTCCCCGTCTCCAGCAAGCCCCCACGGCGGCCCGTCCTTGAAGATTGTACACTGCGACGCCCAGGAGTGGTGCAGCGGCATTGCAGCTCTTTCTCACCCCTTCGTCCTCTAGGGATCCAGAGCAGCAGCTGCTCCCCGCCGTCACCCGTCCTCAGATCGAGCAACAGTGCAGCGGCTCTCCCCACTTCTTCCTCCAGGATCCATAGCACCAGCATCTCCACGCGCCACGGGCACATCCCTTCTAGGTTTTGGCATTTGAAGGAGTGATGCATTTAAGCTAGGGAAATTTTGTGAGATGGTTGATTGCATTTATGCTAGGGAAATTTTGTTAGATGGCTGATTTTGTTAGATGGAGTGATGCATTTAACCACTCCAACATAGCATTTAGTATTCATTGTTTATTTTGCTTTAGTTCTGTAGATTGCTGATTGTATTAGCCATTTAGCCTATTATTTACGTAGTTGACTCATACATGGTTTAGGTTTAGATTCATCTCAGGTTTATGTAGTTGACTGATACATGGTTGTTTACTTTTATTTATGTAGATGGCTGGTTCAGGTTCATCTCAGGTTGCAAGTTCATCACTTAAGAGGAAGTCAGATGACATGGCTTGGGAGTTTGCTGAGTTGATTGATCCTCATGACCCACAAAGGCTCAAGTGCAAGCTTTGTGGAAAAGTGATGTCGGGAGGGGTGACTAGAATGAAGCAGCACATTGGGCAGATCAAAGGTTCTGTGACCAGCTGTTTGCAAGCTACACAATATCAAATTACTCGGGCTGTTGCGTCACACCAGGCACCAAAGAAGAAGAAATTGCATAAGATAAAGCATGAATAAGAACTTAAATCTCTGGTCACCATAGAGGCCAATGACTATGATCAAGAACACCTAAATGAAGTTGGTGAAGGTGATCCAAAGAAGGGAGCTATGGATCAATACCTTGATCCAATTGATCCTTCGATCCCGTTGAGATCTAAAAAACAACATCCTATGAATGAGAGTGTTGATAAGGAAAGAAGCTATAGAGTTGGGCAATATTTAGCTAGATGGATGTACAAGAAAAATGTACCCTTCAATGCTATAAATGATGATGATTTCAAACAGTTTTGTGAGTCTCTTGGTCGCTATGGTCCTGACTGGAAGCAACCTTCATAATATTTGATCCGAGAGAAGATGTTGGTGCAGGAGGTAGAAAGGACTAGGGATTTGCTGAAGCCACATGAGGTCGAGAGGGCTGATACGGGGTGCTCTGTCATGACCGATGCTTGGACGGACAAGAAAAGGAGGAGCATCATGAACTTGTGTGTGCATTGCAAGTTGGGGACCGTCTATCTTGGATCAAAGGAGGCGTCGGCCGATGCACACACAAGTCTATACATCTTCAATTATGTGGACGAATGCATTGAGAAAATAGGTATGAATCACACAAGTCTATACATCTTTAATACTTGCTGAATTTTATTACTTGCTGAATTTTAATATTTGGTTATTGCTTGCTAAACTTTATTACTTGCTAAATATTAATACTTGATTATTGCGTTTTGTAGGTGCTGAAAATGTTGTGCAAGTAGTCACGGATAATGCTTCAAACAACATGGGAGCAAAGGTGATGTTGAAAGATAAAAGGCCCATGATATTTTGGACCTCATGTGCAACTCACACCATCAACTTGATGGTAGAAGCGGTTGGAAAGTTGAAGCATTTTGGTTCTACAATAACAAAAGCCAAAGATATGACTATCTTTATTTATGCACATCATGCTACATTGGCTTTGATGAGGTCCTACACAAAAAAGAGAGACATTGTTAGACCGGGGGTGACAAGATTTTCTTCAGCATTCCTTACCTTGCAAAGTCTTGATGCTAAGAGGAAGCAACTAAAGGAAATGTGTTGTAGTGATACTTGGGAAGCATGCAAGCACACAAGAGCAAAGAAAGGGAAGTTGACTCATGCCACAATAATGAGTAGGTCATTTTGGAAAAATGTGTCTCTTTGCATTAAGGTATTGTTTACTAAACTTCAAATTATGCTTGTGTGTCTTGGAATGCATGTGTATATGTTAAATACTAATGTTGTGCACTTGTGCTTGTGTATGTTGGAAACTTGGAAGGTTTTTGAGCCATTGGTGAAAATACTTCGGTTGGCTGATAGTGATGGACAGTCCATGGCCTCTTTGTATGGAGAAATAATAGAGGCAAAGAAGGCAATATTGGCTACGGTTGATAATTCGGACAAGGACTATAATATGATCACAATGGCCATGGAGAGCAAGATGATTGGGAGGCTAGATACCCCATTGCACATGGCTGCATATGCCTTGAATCCATATTATAGTTATGCTACCACAAGCATCTTTACCGATGTGGAAGTCATGTCCGGGTTGATGGAATCTATTGAACAATTTTACTGACGAAGACAAGCAAAACAAAGTGCTCAACATTGATTTGCCCAAATTTAAAAAGAAGGAAGGCATGTTTGGGAAGGCGGTTGCCACAAAAGCAATTGGCAATGCAAATTTCAATGCCGGTAAGTTTGTTCTCAAGATAACATTGTCACGTTGTAATTCTGAAATTTTTGGACTGATGCATAATACTTTATATTTTCCTTTAAATGTAGGGGAGTGGTGGGCAACTTATGGACTACAAACTCCGACATTGATGCACATTGCTTTGAGGATACTCAACTTGACCACAAGTTCATCCGGATGTGAAAGAAATTGGAGTGTTTTTGAACAAGTAAGTGTCAACTTGGAAGTACTCAAATCTGATCCGTCTATTATTTTTTACAAAATCTGAATCACTAAGCTTCATTTGGCAATTTGTAGGTGGATGCGAAGAGGAGAAATAAACTAGATGTGCGTCGTAGGGATGATTTAGTTTATATTCAATTCAATGGGAGAATGATAGACAAGAGGAAGAAGTACTCTTCATCTTGTGATGTTCTTCTTGGTGAAGATGCTTCCATGGCACAAGATTGGATATGTGAAGGTGCTTACGTTCATGCGGAGGAGGTTGATGCAATGGGAGCTTTTGAGTTTGTTGAGCTACGTAGAAGTGCAAGAGTGAGAGAACTTCATGAAGTGGAAGAATTTGTTTCTGATGGGGAAGAATCTAATCATGGGCTTGTCAATGAGGATGACATAGATTTTGAGTCCGATGATGATGGGGTGATACAAGGCAATGCCAATGAAGATGAGGAGGACCTGATGGAGCATTAATGGGGCTTCAAGCCTTCAATGATTTGCACTATGTGTGCCTTTTATGTTTGCTAGTTGTATATTTTGGTTATGACTTGTGAGAGAACCAAGAACCACTATGTGTGATGCTTGCTACTTTCCTATTTTGCTTTGTCATGCAATGATGCAACTGTGCAAAACTATGGTTATTACAGTGGTTATTTGTGTGTGCGACTAGATTTGGCCATTTATTTGATTTTCGAAGGCTTGGAGCACAACCTGATGGTAGATGGTCTTGTATGTGCTTGTGTGTGTGTATTTTCTACTATGTAATGGTAGGTCCTGTATATTATTTTAAGGCTAGGAGTGCAACGTGATGGTAGGTCCTGTATGTGCTTGTGTGTGAATTCTTTTTTGAAGGCTTAGAGCACAATTTATGTGTGTGTGTGTCTATGTGTGTGTGTGTCTATGTGTGTGTGTGTCTATGTGTGTGTGTGTGTGTGTCTGTGTGTGTGTGTGTCTGTCTGTCTGTTATAGCATACTTTACATTATTTTGGTTGGTAAAATCTAAGATAAAAAAAACTTGCCGATAAATGATCGACCGATAAAATCGATAAATCGGTCGATAAGCCGATAAATCTCTTATCGTGTGTCGGCCGATAAGTTAACGATAAGCGATATCCCAAACAGTGGTAGCCACAAGTCTTTATGGGCTCTAGCTTGTTTGATCTTTGTTGTGACTCTGGCTGGGCAGTGCTACGAGATGTAGTCGACGTTAGGATTGGATGGGCACTGACAGTAGCAAGGGAAACACTCTGAAAGACCATGTTTCGTTCGTCCTGTTCTCAAACACCCAATAGTGCGAGGACTTACCAGGAGGGAACGAATCTTGTGGGTAAAGTACACAACACTCTGTAGAGTTAAACCTAATCAATTAGCCGTGTCCCTGGTTACGGACAATTTGAGCCTGTGGACTTGGATCTATCTCTGAACTCTCAAAACTGGACTTATAATTTATTGTGGGCAACTATTGATACTTGTGGGCATTAAGACATCAGTTGGCGGAACCATGTCATGTTAGGTAACTCTATAGTGAAAACTCCTGATATTCCTTTGTTGTAGGAAAAAGAAAATAAAATCATCTTTTATGCAAAAACACAGACACAGAGCCACAAAGCCTTACTGCATATAGAAGAGTTTTTATCTTCTGTTCTACTATGGTGATCTTGCCGGTACATTCAATGTACTGACCTACACGGCTGCAATGTCTTATGTTGCAGATACTTTTCTACGACGAGTAAGAGTACGATTCAGGGTTACGATCTACACTCAACCTGCCATTGGAGTTTATTGGGACTCCACTCCCGTTAACTGTTTCCGCTGAGATTTTAAGGTATACATCAACTTTACGTTAATTACATGTGATTGCAACTTTGATATATACATTGATGTACTGTGTGTGCCAGCATACTGATCCAGGGATGGCACAGAACACACACATGCTTGACTCGTTTTGAGTCGGGTCACTACACATATAGATCAAAGCTTCGATAAAGATATAATCATGGAATATAATCGTCGCTTTGAGAAGTATGTGATAAGCAAGAGCTCCCCCTAAATTTGTTCGTCATTTTTAAATTTGCGTTTGAATGCAAATGCACAATTGATTAGGTACATGGGTTACTTCTTACATGTCACATACCACTTGGTGGTGTGCGAGAGTACCTGGAATGAATATCATAGCACAACACAATCAACCAAAGATGAATGATCATCACATAACCATTAAGATGATAGGAAATAGTGGCATCACACATTAAAGCATATGATCAAACATCATCAAGCGTATATCACAAGCAAAACAAAAGAGTATCACGGCAACCAAAAGCAATTGTTTTGTGAAAAAGCAACAAACACCAAATGCTCTCTCACTCAAAGCCTAATGATCTATATACACTTCTCCCCCTTTGGAAACAAGTTACCAAAAAGTACAAAGGCATATAACTAATCGTTCTTCGGCTGATCTCCTCCAGTTGTCGATGAAGGAGTCGAGATAACGGCATTGGCGAAGATCTCTGAAGATGTCGTTGATGGACCTGGAGTGGTCACGGGAGGAACTGGAGCTGATGGAGCAGGAGCTGTGCTGACAGTAGCTGGAGCTGATGAAGAGGGCCTCAAGTCTGGTGCAGGCACTGTGGTTGATCTCATCCGAGTGGTGAACTGGGTGCCTGGCCCGAGAGGTGATTCATGCTCCTCATCATCATCATCAGAAGTAGAGGAGACCCGAGGGATGTGCACAGAGTCAACTTCCTTCTCAAGCTCTATAACTTTCTTGGACAACTTGTCCACCTTATCACCAAGAACCTTGATTCTTGTCTCGAAGATCCTCACTACACTGTTCTGGTTGTCCAGAATTCCCTTGATATCCTTCTGCATGCCCTGGACGGCTGAGATCAGAAGAACCATTTACTCGTTCTTGGATCTAGGGGCTTGAGCACTAGCGGCTCGTACTACTTCTGCTTCTGCCTGTGCTATAGCAGATGTGGGATGATCTGGGTCCATCACCACGACATTATCCTCAAAATCTGGCTGTAGGGGCAGATGTGGACGATTTAGAGCAAAAATGTGCTTCTCCAACTGAGAGTTGATAAGCAACTGGATGTAGAGTGCATAATAGCAAGAGTGCTTTTGATCAGCAAGAACCCTCTTGATTGTTTCAACAATGAGATCCATGACTCTAAGCCTGGTGTTCCTATCAAGGTGGATCAACATGTTAATGGAGTAGCCTTGGATCATCATGTCATCTTCTGACTTGAGCACCAAGGTGTGCCTCAAAATGGTGTTCATTGTATGGAGGCCTGCTTGCAGATAATCGATGGATCCTAGCTTGTGTGATTGCACCTTGTCAGCAGGGATAGGAGTATAGATATCTTTCATGGCATTGTGACTTGCCTTGGGTTCTGAGTATACATCTAGATCACCTTCCTGAGCTTCTGGAATTTCTAGAAGTGCAGCCCACTCCTCAACAGTGGACTCATACCTAGCACCTTCAGTCATCCATACAATTCTACCATCTCTGTAGAAATCAGGAGTAGAGTAGAATTGCATGATCATCTCGTCGTTCCATGCAGTAAGCTCTCTGCCAATGAACTTATCCAGACCAATGCAATGGAAGTTGTCTTGGACACTCGGGAAGTAGTCCATATTATCCTTAATGAACTTACAATCAACATATCACATGTTGCTAACAGCTGGGCTCTTGTCAAGCAACACTGTCTCATAAAAATCCTGTTGCTCTGTTGTGTAGAACCTGTAGTCAACAACAGTTTTCGTCCTCTGAGCATAAGGATCCAAGGCTCTCCAGGCTCTCAATTCTGAGTCTTTCCTCTTCTTCATGTCCTCAGCAACTAAGTGGCTGGCATCATGCACTGGAAGATGTGGTCCGAGCTTCATCAAAGTAGTCAAGTCATCATCATCTTCAGATCTGGAGGCAATCCCCTTGTTCTTCTCAGAAGTTGGGATGTCTCTAGTAGTCCTCTTGGACTTCTGTGCAACAGTTTTCGTGGAAGGAGCCTTGGTGCTCTTGGAGGTGCCAGTTTTTGGTATAGCAGCATCCATCAGCTTCTTGGCTTTATTCTTGGGAGGGGCCTTCTCAACATGTTCTTCCTCCTCTTCCTCAGCAATAGCACCAGCAGCCTCCTCTGGATCTTCATACATAGAGGTAGGCTTGCCAATCACATGGACAATCCTTTTCCTGGACTTCTTCTCCCCCACCTTCTTAAGCATAGCCTTCTTTGGGGGATCAACAGAGATAGTGGCTCTAGCACTCTCATGTGCCTTGATAGTCTCTGAGCTCACATAGATCTTGCTGACAACTTTCCTTGATGAAGCAGCTTTAGTTGCTGACTTCTTGGCAGCCTTTTCTTTCTTCTTAGCAACAATCTCCTCAGGAATGAAATCTGAATCTTCTTCATCAGAGTTGAGATTCTTCCTGGTTATGGTGGCAGCCTTGGGAAACCCATGAGAGCTGGGGGTGCCTGGATCTGAAAAAGAACTGGCCTCTAGACTAGTGCCAGAACTCATGTCAACTCCCTGCTCTGCAAAATTCTGACTGTCCTCTGAGCTTGACATACTGACCCTGTGAATAGAGTATAGGAGAGCAGAAGTCGATGAGTCAACAAAAAATGAGGCTGGGTTTTGAAATTTAAATAATGATTTTTCAAGATTTTTGCAGTCTGTCAAATAAATATCGGTATAGTCGAAACAGAATTTTCGATGGGGCCGAGACTGACTAACTCTCTAACTGAACCTTGGCACCCTTTTCAGTCAGACCAAAAAGAGCAACTCGGTTCCACCTAGATAGTTCTCAGCGACACAGAAAAGCGTATCGCTGAGACCAATATTTCTGTTTCGGTTCCATCGAGATTTATTGGGCGGATAGCAAAACCCTAGAAAATTCGTTGTTCACAAGATTTTGGAGTTTTGAGTGGATAGGAATACATGCAAAGGGTGTATCAATGATAAACATGAATCTACTGCGCAAGAATCGGACGAGGAGCGCAATAGAGATCGAATTTGTACCCTAGCTTGGCGCAGATCCTCTACGGCGGCGACGAAGGAGTGGATTTCGTCGGCGATGGCTATTCCTAGCGGCGAAGGAGCGCAGGGAAACAAGGGAAAGGACCGGGGGTCTCGGGGCGGCAGCTTAGTGTTCTAAGGCACGACGTATGAGAACAAAATTCAAAGCGTCGGGGTCCACAGCTTTTATACCCACCACTGTTGGTGACACCGATTCTAATTTTTTGGTGTCACCGAGTGCCTCAACTGTCAGCTGATAGGGACACTCGGTGTAACCAAGAAAATGGAATTTGTGGTACCGAGATTGAAACCCAGATCAACCCTAGGAATTCGGTGAGGCCAAGATTTTGTGGTTGGTTCCACCGAGAGGCACTTGGGAGGTTTTAATGGTCAGTCCTTGTCGGTACGGAACTCTGAGTGCTCCACACACAGAGGGATCGAAAAACACTTGTTAAATTTTTTGTGATGCAGCATGAATAGAGTATGAGGTGAGAAAGCATAGATAGCTAAAGAAGTGGTCCTAGGCTTTATTGTATATCCAATTGGCAAAAGATAAATCAAAAGCCAAATAGCAACAATTGTTTATCCTCGAATGAGAAAATAAATGCAGACCAACATGCTCACACAATAGGATGTCAAATGAAATCATGGAAAACATGCACAAACACTCTAGCATTTAACAAGCACTTGGGCGATGACGAAGTCATCTATATATGAGTATTTGACTTTGGAGCCAAGTAAGAGTACTTGATCATAGGTCATACTCATAGTTTAAGCACAAGTGGGGTTACCACTTTTACATAAAGCATTTAATGTTGTCACATACTAAGAGATGCTTTGACTCAAGTCTTCGAATAAAGCTCCCCCTTGATGTGACATCTCCCCATAAGAGGGATAAACTAACCTTGGGTTTTGTCGATCAAGACTTCATGTTGGTGATGTAGTGGTGGATGCTAAAGGTTGATGAAGATCACCAAGAGTTGGGAGCATCCTTGTTGTTTCCTTACTCTTCTCACCTACATGGTTTAGTCCCAACACACAAGAGACAAATACAAGGATATCTATGGACATGGAGTGCAAAGCATGTGTAATGATATCCATTGATTTGTTGATTACGTTGTCCCTTGCTTACCTTTGAGGGAATGTGTGACTCCTTGATCAATTTCATAGGGTTGATGTTGATTGCAAATAGATCTTGCCAATAATGAATATGGGTGAACTTCATTGGCGAAATCACCCCTCAAGAACTTTCTAGTTCTTCTTCATGGGAATCCACATCAAGTTGATGGGGATCCTTGGTGTTGAAGTAGCACTTGTAGAAGTTGAGCTGGTAGTAGCCTTGGGAACCCACTTCACCAAAGCTTGGGATTCATCTTCAAAAGAGTCAAAGACCTCTTGGAGCTTGTTCTTGCCCTTGAGCTTGGTGTCTTGTGGTGGAAGGTCATCTTGAGTGTTTGTCCCCTTGGGAAAAGTATTTTCATACTTCTCCTTTTAAGGAACAAACTTTGGATTTGGATATTGACCTTCTTCCCATTCAACTCCATTAGAGTTGAAGTAGCCAACACCACGATTCTTCCGGTATCCTCCATGCTTGCGTACAATCTCATCAAACTGTTTGTACCCTTCAAGACTCTTGTAGATACCTTTATCTATAATTCCTTTCACTAAAGCATTTTCTTGCTCAAGTGCAACTTGGCTAAGTGAATCATCATTAGTGGTATCAATAGAACTACTAGGAGCAACATTATTGGTTTTAGCATTTTTATTGTTGCTACTAGATGAAGAACCTTTCTTTCCTTTGTTACTAGTTTGCTTGGATTTGACTTGTTACATGAATGTAGACAAGAGTAGTTGTTTGGCAATATAAGATGAAGTCTTATTTCGGAGATCGTCATTGATAGCTTTAAGAAATTCATGTTCTTGCTCCAAATTGAGCTTCTCGAAGCGTAGCTTCTCATGAGTTCTTAGAAGCTCTCTATGATCTTCAAGAGTAGATTCATGAGCTAACTTAAGAGTGTTGAGTTCTTTAGTTAGTTCTTCTATTTTCATCTTATAATCGTCAATTGACTTATCTTGACTAGTATGACAATTATCAAGTTCATTATGATTAACATCACTAGTTTTATCACATATCAAGTCATCATCGTAAAGCAAATCATCTTCATCACTATCGAAATCAAGATATTCGGGGTGTGATACCTTGGGGCCTTTAGCCATGAAGAAACTTCCACCTCCTTCATTTGGTGAATCAAATAGATTATAGGAGTTGGTTGTCACTAGTGCAATTCCGGCAACACCATCATCCTGACTATAGTCGGAGTTGGAGTGATAGCTTCTCTCGGAGTGGTTGTCGGAGTCGGAGCCAGAAACCCATTCACCAAAATGAGCTTGATGCTTTCTTCTTGAGTAGCTCTTGGTGTGCTTGTCCTTCTTCTCTGAGTCCCTACTTCTCCTTGAGGGTCTTTTTTCACAACGATCATCTCTACTCCTTCTATCTCTATGAGGTGATTCGTCTCTTGAGCTTCATCTTCTTGGTAACTCTTCTCTTCGTTTGTAAGGAGCCAAGCACTCATTGGAGTAGTGTCCGGGCTTCCCACAATTGTAGTAGTTTCGGTCACAACTTGACGATCACTTCTCTTCATATCTTAAGTTGGAGCTGTGATCTTTGATTCTATTCTTGTAGAACTTGTTGAATTTCTTGACCATGAGGCTTATCTCTTCATTTGTGACAAAGTTGTCGCTTGAGGTAGCGGGAGCATCACTTGTGTCTTTCTAAGCTCTGCTAGACTTGTGATGAAGGTCTTCCTTGTCTTTCAGTGTCATCTCATGAGCAATAATTCTACCAATCACTTCCGTTCATTTCAGATCTTTGTAGTTGGCCATCATATGGATCAATGTGCACACGGTGTCATATTTCTCATCCAAAGCTCGAAGTATCTTCTTGATGATGAACTTGTCAGTCATTTCTTTGCTTCCTAAGCCGGCAATCTCATTGGTGATGAGAGCTAGCCTAGAGTACATTTCAGCGACTCCTTCACCATCCTTCATCTTGAACTTGTCAAGTTGACCTTGAAGAACATCTAACTTGGATTCTCTCACGGACTCAGTTCCTTCATGCATATCAACCAAAGTATCCCAAATCTCTTTTGCGTGTTCAAGACGGCTCATTTTGCTTAATTCTTCAGGACATAGGCAGTTGAAGATAATGTCACATGCTTGAGCATTGAGTTGCAACATCTTCAATTCATCCGCAGACGCTTCATGATCTGGTTCCTTTCCATCCGCAAAGAATTCACCTTGCAAGCTAACACGAACAAAAGCCCAAACGGCAGAATTATGACCAAGCAAATGCATTTTCATTTTATGCTTCCAACTAGCAAAATTAGTGCCATCAAAGTATGGACCTCTGTGGTGATAATTATCCTCACTAGATGCCGTACTTCTCCTAGGTTGTGAATCTAATGCAATGGAGACCAAAGCTCTGATACCACTTGTAGGATCGAAAGTAGGTCTAGAGGGGGGTGATTAGACTACTTGACCAAATAAAAGTTTTGCCTTTTTCCCAATTTTAATTCTTGGCAAGTTTTAGCATTCATAGCATATCAAGTAACACCATACACATGCATGTCTATGAGTGTAGAAGCGGAAAGTAAAGACATTGCACATGTAAGTAAAAGAGAGGGTTAGGAAAGCAAACACAAGTGATGACACAATGATTTTTCCCATGGTTCCGTTAGGTGGTGCTATCGTACGTCCACATTCATGGAGTCTTCCCACGAAGGGTAACGGTCGCGAGAGTCCATGGAGGGCTCTACCTACGAAGGGTTCCACGGAGAAGCCACCTTGACTATTCCATGCGGCTTTTGTCCATGAAGGACTAGCCTCACTATGGGTAGATCTTCACGAAGCAGGCGATCTCATTGCCCTTACAAACTTCTTGGTTCACTCCACAACGTGAAGTAGGAGGCTCCCAAGCGACACCTAACCAATCTAGGAGGCACCACCCTCCAAAAGGTAATAGTCTCAGTAATGACGATGAACTCCTTGCTCTTGTGCTTCAAGATGATAGACTCCTCAACACACAATCACTCTCTCACGGATTTGTCTTGGTGGAAAGCAACTTGGGGAGGCTAGAAATCAAGATCCATAAGGTTGGAGTGTAAGACCTTGACCTCAACACAAGGGTAGGTGGTTCTCTCTCAGAAAACTGAGTAGGATAGGAATGGAATAGTTCTGAGTGCTTCTCTATCGAGTGGGTGGTGGTGAAGGTGTATATATAGGCATCCCCAAAAATCCAACCGTTACACACAATAAGGCAGACTCGGTGACACCGATGTGTAAATCTCGGTGGTACCGAAGTGACCAAAAGTGGAAACTTTTTAATCTCGGAGGGACCGATATACAATTCTCGGTTGCACCAACAAGGTGACCAACGGTCAGATTTACCAATCTCGGTGATGCCAATTCATCATTCTTGGTCGGACCGAAAATGAGAACTTCCTTAACACAATCTTGGCAACCCAACTCGGTGGCACCGAGTGTAGTGTCGGCTGCACCGAAGTGTTAGGGTTTGGCTGAGTCTGTCTAGGGTTTAGAATCGGTGTCACCGGGATAAGAATGTTGGTTGCACCGATTTTGCATATTTGTCTTAGGACAGACTTTGCTGGGAGAGTTTGTGGATGATTTGGTGACTGTCACTTGTGCACGTTTGAGCATATTATTCACCATCAAAACTTTACGCCCTTTTAATAGTATTGCCTTTCCTATGGACTCAAAGTGATTTCTCACAAATGTAAAATGTAGAGTCGTCTTGCTTGAAGCTTGGCCAACCTATTTCCTTGAATCTTGGGGTGATTTCACAATCCTTTAGCCATCCCTATCATTGAACTTATCCTGAAATATACTTGGTGAAAGCATTAGTTCATTGACTTATATGTTGTTATTAATTACCAAAACCACCAAGGGAGCAAATTTGCTTTCACGAGGGAAAATTTCCACTATCCTGCAAAACTCTTTGCTTGGAGGACCAACACGAGTCTACAAGAAGAAGGTTGTGTAGTAGACATCAAGCTCTTTTCTGGAAACGTTGCCGAGGAGGTGAGTGCTTGAAGGTATATATTTAGATATTGCCATAAAATCTTTTAGTTTCATGTTTTTCACTAGTTTGGTTTTATAAAATAAAACTACAAAAAATGGAATTGAGGTTGCCTCATATGGTTCATCTTTTTAATGTCTTTCGTGAAAATGATGGAAAGGAAAATTGTGCTCAAGTGTTAGAAGAAGTTATTAAAATGTTTGGCACTAAACCTTTGAGTGATGAGCATGATTTGAATATTGTTAGTATGAATTCTCTGAATATTTTTGATGCTAATGATATGCAAATCCACAAGCTTGGGGATGCAATGTTTGATGAAGAAGATATTTTTTGTCCCCCAAGTTTTGATGAGAAAAACTATTGTGATTATGACATGCCTCCAATATATGATGAATATTGTGATGACACATATGCTATAAAGAGTAATGACAACCATGAAACTTGTCATCATATTCAAAGTGGTTATGTTAATCAAGTATCTCATGATAGTTATTTCGTTGAGTTTGCTCCCACTATTATGATTGAGAAGAAGTTTGCTTATGTGGAGAGTGATAAATTTTCTATGCTTGTAGATCATGTAAAGAATGTTGTATTTGCTGGTTATATTTTGGAATTACTTCATGATGCTACTGAGAATTATTATGAGGGAGTAACATATGCTTGTAGGAATTGCAATAATATCAATTTTCCTCTCTACGTGTTCAAGGTTTTGAAGTTATCCTTGTTTTGCCTTCCTATGCAAGTTGATTCTTGTTCCCATAAATTGTTTGCTCACAAAATACCTATGCATAGGAAGTGGGTTAGACTTAAATGTGCTTGTCATGAGATTTCTAACGCTCTTTTGCATGTTTCAATTATTATTCCTATGTGAGCATCATTGAAATCATCATGCCTAGCTAAAAGGCATTAAAGAAAAGCGCTTGTTGGGAGACAACCCAACACTTTTACCTTATGTTTTGATGTGTTCACATGATTAAGCTACTGTATTAATCATGTTTTCTATCTTTTATTCCAATAAAGTGCCAAGTAAAGCCTTTGGGATAGTGTTGATACTTGCTTGATTGATTCTGTGCAAAAATAGAAAGTTTTGCGTCCAGTATATGAATTATATGATTTTACTGGAGCTTCAAAAAATTCTGAAAATTTTACACAAATTTTATATGTAAATTTTTTGATTTTTTATAGTTTGTGAGAATTTTTAGAGTCAGGTAATTATGGTGATCATTCAGATCTTGACAGACTATTCTACTTTTGACAGATTCTGTTTTGCATGCATAGTTTGCTTGTTTCAAGTGTTCCTATAGATTATATTGAGTAATATCAATTGTGGGAATTATTTAATACAGTAGGTACTGCATGAGAAAATTATGAATCTTGTCTTGACAGTACCTAAGCGAATGATCTATCTTTATTATAGTAACCCTTCTCACAAAGTTCCGTTAAGTTTTGTGTGATTGAAGTTTTCAAGTTTTGGGTGAGACACCGATATAAGGAGAATAAGGAGTGACAATAACATAAGATTGGGGATTCACAAGGCACCCCCAAGGTAATATCCAAGGAAGACTCAAGCGCCTAAGCTTGGGGATGCCCCGGAAGGCATCCCCTCTTTCGTCTTCAACGCTATCGGTATATCTTACTTGGAGCTATATTTTTATTCATCACATAATATGTGTTTTGATTGGTGCATCATTTTATTTTGTTTTTATATTTTAGTTGGTATTTATAATCTTGTTTTTCAATAAAAAGTTCCAAGAATTGCCTTTAGGATGCTTGATTTGCATGTTTGATGTGTGCTGTGTAAAAACAGAAACTTCTGCTATAGTGTTTGAATTTTCATATTTTACTGGAACGTGGAAGTTTCTGAAACTTCTAAACAATATTTTCATACAAATTTGATATCATTTCCTAAATTTACATAAATTTTTGAGTTATAGAAGTACATTGTTTTCATAAATTGCTACAGACTATTCTATTTGGACAGATTGTTGTCATAGTTTTGTTATCTACTTATCCTTTAGTTTCCATAGCCTATATTGGTAGATATAAATTGTGGAAATGATATTATACAGTACATAATGTTTTAAAATTATTATGCAACTTGTCTTGACAGTACATAAAGAGTTGATCTATTATTATGTGTACTAACCTATCTCACGAGTTCTTTTCGAGTTTTGTGTGGATGATGTTTTTGAAAATAGGTGAAACCGGGATATGAGAGTGTTGAACGAGATACAAATGATCAAGCTTGGGGATTCCCAAGTCACCCCAAGTAAATATTTCAAGAAGTCTCAAGCATCTAAGCTTGGGGATGCTACGCATCCCACCTCTCTTCATCAACAATTATCGGTTAGCCTATGTTGAGCCTAAATTTTTTATTCGTTCACATGATGTGTGCTATTCTTGGAGTGTTGTTTTTATTTTTCTTGATGTTTAATAAAATACTCAGATCTGAAAATATTAATTTAGAGAGAGAAAGAGAGTCCTCACATAGCTACTTAATGGTTTGACTACTCATTGATCTTCACTTATATCTTTTTGGAGTAGTTTCTCATTCACTCTCGTGCTTCACTTATATCCTATGAGTAAATGGTTGAATGAATTGAATGTCATAAATCTGAAATTATATATGTTTTATATGCTTATCGCATGGGGAGTAATGACTTCACACAGAATAAGAATAGGTGGTAAAATTTATTGAAAGTTAGCAAACACCGCATTGGTCACTTGAACAATTTGTGAAATAATATTGAAGGAAGAGTGATTCCACATATAAATATATTATCTTAGACATCTTCTATGATTGTGAGCTCATTAAATATTTTCAAGCTTGGGAAAATTACTTGAAGTTGGACAAGGAAGACAACGTAATGAGTTATGTTTGGGTATATTTGTATAGAATTTATATTGTCATGGATCCTCCAACATGTGGTACTTGCTTCGACCTCATACTAGCCAAAACTTCCGCACCAAGTAGAAATACTACTTGTGCATCCAAACACCCTTTAAACCAATTTTGCCATGATAGTCCACCATACCTACCTATATGCGGTATTTACCTGTCGTTCCAAGTAAATTTGCATGTTCCAAACTCTAAACCTTGAAATAATATTCAGTTTTGTATGCCCGAATCGCTCATGTAGTGACTAGGGGATATCAGTATCTTCCATACTAGGTGGGTTATTCTCACGATATGTGTTGATTCACTATCATTCATGAGAAAGTGGCTGGTATTCGAGATGCCTAGTTCCATGCTCAAAAATCAAATCAAATAATAATGAAACAAAACTCCCCCAAGAATGTTGTAGGTATGGACAGTACTCATGGATTTGGCTCGCCGTGGAGTGTGATTGGTTGGTGGAGGGGGAGTAAAAACTTTACCATGTTGTTTGGGAACCGCCTATAATGTATCTAACATGGAAGATATCAAGATCTCTCAGTTTTGATGTTGACAATGAAAGCATACCGCTCAAAATTATTATTCATCTCTGTTTTAAAAGCTCGAGCTCTAGCACCTTTGCAAGTCAATGCTTCCCTCTGTGAAGGACCTATCTTTTACTTTCTAGTACTTACCTTTATGCAAGAGTCATGGTGATCTTCACCTCTTCCTATATTCCGCATTTTTCTCTTGGCAAGCTTCATGTGTACGGGAATAATATAGACATATATATCTAGACAAATATATTTGATCATGAATTATTACTGTTGACAATTATCTATATGATAAATAAGTTGGAAGGCGAAACATTAAGCCCCTATCTTTCTCTATGTTCGATGGATGCTATTTGTTCTAAAAATATGCTTTGAGTGTCAAAAATCGTGGAAGACTATATGATAGTTGAGTATGTAGCATTTGCTAAACCAAAGCTCTTACATAGACCCTTCCTGAAAATAAGATGAATTTTAATTGTTCGATGACTAGGAATATGGTTTGTTAGTTTTCAAGAAGCTTTCGGGTCTATACTTTAACATGTGAATTGCTTGTTACTTGATCATGAGAAGTTTTATGATATGAGCTGCTGTTTATGGTTTATATTGATGCTAGAGAAAGTGATTGGAATTATCATTGATCAAACTTGTGCACTTGCTAGCATTCACACTTCATAAATTATTTCTTTTATCATTTACCTACTCGAGGGCAAGCAGGAATTAAGCTTGGGGATGCTGATACATCTCCAACGTATCTATAATTTATGAAGTATTCATGCCATGTTTACAATAATTCTATATGATTTTGGTAAGATTTTACTAGAACTAACCCGGACCGACGCTGTTTTCAACAGAACAACCGTGGTGTTGTTTTTGTGCAAAAATAAAAGTTCTCGGAATGAGCTGAAAATTTACGGAGCATATTTTTGTAAAATATAAAAAATACTGGAGCGAAGAGTCACTAAAAAGGAAGGCCAAGAAGGCCACAAGCCATAGGGGCGCGACCCACCCTAGGGCGCACCCCCTGGCTTGTGACTTCCTCGGGAACCTTCTTGACGTGGGAATGATGCCAAAAACTCCTATAAATATAAAAACCTCCAAAAACAAACCTAGATCAGGAGTTCCGCCGCCACAAGCCATGAGCCACGAAAACCAATCGGGAGCCCGTTTCGGCACCCTGCCGGAGGGGGAAACCATCACCGGATGCCATCTTTATCCTCCCGGTGGTCTCCAGGACGAGGAGGGAGTAGTTCACCCTCGGGGCTGAGGGTATGTACCAGTAGCTATGTGTTTGATCTCTCTGTCTCGTGTTCTTGAGATGGCACGATCTTGATGTACCGCAAGCTTTATTGATATATATTGAATCATATGGAGTTTTCCCCTCTCTATCTTCTTGTGATGAATTGAGTTTTCCCTTGAAGTTTTCTTATCAGATTGAGTCTTTAAGGATTTGAGAACACTTTATGTATGTCTTGCGATGGTATATCCATGGTGACAATGGGATGTTCTATTGATCCACTTGATGTATGTTTCGGTGATCAACTTGCGGGTTCCGTGGCCTTGGGAATCTATGCATAGGGGTTGGCACACGTTTTTGTCTTGACTTTATGGTAGAAACTTTGGGGCACTCTTTGAAGTTTTTTGTGTTGGATTGAACATGATGAATCTGAAATTATGTGACGCATATCGTATAATCAAGCCCATTTGTACTTGTGGTGACATTGGAGTATCTAGGTGACATTAGGGTTTTGGTTGATGTGTATCTTAAGGTGTTATTTTAGTACAAACTCTAGGGCTGTTCGTTACACTCATAGGGATAGCTTATAAGATTGATCAGAAAATATAACTTTGAGGTGGTTTCGTACCCTACAATAATTTCTTCGTTAGTTCTCCGCTATTTGTGAATTTGGAGTGAACTCTTTGTTGCACGAGAGGTACTTACATATGATTCAACTATGTCAATATTCTTGAGAGAAATTGCACTAGGGAGAGTATGGACCCTAGGCCTTGTTTCCAAGCATTTATACAACATTTTGCTTGTTGTTTACTATTTGTTACCTTGCTGTTTTTATATTTTCAGATTACAAAAACCAATATCTACCATCCATATTGCACTTGTATCACCATCTCATTGCCGAACTAGTTCACCTATGCAATTTTCCATTGTATTGGGTGTGTTGGGGACACAAGAGACTCTTTGTTATTTGGTTGCAGGGTTTTTCAAGAGAGACCATCTACATCCTACGCCTCCCACAGATTGATAAACCTTAGGTCATCCACTTGAGGGAAAATTTCCATTGCATACAAAACTCTGCGCTTGGAGGCCCAACACGAGTCTACAAGAAGAAGGTTGTGTAGTAGACATCAGGCAGCGCGGTGATGGGGACGCTGGTGTTTTACCCACGTTTGGGCCGCTCAGAAGCGTAAAAACCTACTCCTGCTTTGGTGGACTGATCAGAGGAGCACTGCACACACATCGCTGAAACCCGGCGAGGGTTGCTTTCGCTGGACCTGCTACGTGAGTACATGTGTCCAGAGGTCCAACTCTTTAGCTATGTTGCCTTGGGCCTCCTTTTATAGATCAAAAGGGCAACCATGGTGGCAAAATAGACATGGTCTTATAATTAGATAGCTAATAGTGCTATCATACCTAAATCTGGCACTTGGGAAAAAATGCCATCAATGCTAGTCTAGGTGGCATGCGGGATGCATTCCCGGCAAGATTCTACCACCGTTTTAGCTAACTAATGCACCACATCTTGAAACACCTCTACACGGGTGTCAAGGGGGCATAATCTGTGTTCCAGCATGTTGGCACGTGCTTAGCGAGAGCCACTTAGACACCTAGGGTCTCAATACCACATCAACAAGTGACTGGTGTTGTGATGCAGTGGAGTGGTGGTCGATCGGCTCGTGCTTGCTGGTGGATGGCTTAGCGGGTGTTCCTGAAGATGTATGCGCCTCGGTCCCTAGCAGGTGATAATCCCCAAGTGCGAGAAATCATCATAGCAATTTCCAAAGGTGGAAGTGATAAGTATGGTGTGTGGAACCCATAAGGTGCTAAAGGTAAGATCAATATATTCTCAAGTCATATCTGCCACTGATACGACTCTACATACACCGAACGTTTGTTTCCATATAGAAATGAGAAATAAAACTATGTTGTGGGTATGAAGAGGATAGCCTTGCATTCAATCGGATGATTGAAATATAAAAATACGTGTTTTTAACAAAAATTTAGAGTATATTACTATATATTACAAATAGCGAGTGTGGAATAATGATGGATTGGTGCGCGGAATTATCCTAGGCAATTGTTAACAAGACCGATCATCGTTATTGCAATTTTATATGAGGGAGATGCATAATCTAACATACTTTCTCTACTTGGATCATATGCACTTATGATTGGAAATCTAGCAAGCATCCGCAACTACTGAAGATCATTAAGGTAAAACCCAACCATAGCATTAAAGTATTAAGTCCCCTTTATCCCATATGCAACAACCACCTTACTCGGGTTTAAGCTTCTATTAGTCTAGCAACCCACTATAAGAAAATCATGAACATCTTGCAACACCCTTCAGCGGGAATCTTTCACGTGTGCGCGGCACGGAAGGCGCCATGGGACAGAACCTAAATAAAACATACAAGTCAAACCAATCTAGATCATCAATCAAGCCAAAAGACAAAAGAAATCTACTCAAAACATCATAGGATTGCAACACATCATTGGATCATAATATGTGGCATAAAGCACCATGTTCAAGTTGGGGATTACAGAGGGGTGTGGGAGGGTGGACCGCTTAAATGAGACGAGGAAGGTGATGAAGATGGTGATGTTGGAGAAGACGATCACCGCGGCGATGGTTCCCCCGGCGGCACTCTGGTGGCACTGAGATAGAGAGAGAGATGTTCTTCCTCGTCCATGGCCTCCCCTTAGATGGTGAGAGGTTCTCCCTCTGTCCCTTGGCCTCCATGGTGATGACGGCCCCCTCCGGCTTCCTCCTCCATGGACTCCGGTGATGATGCCCCCTCAAGCAGGGTGCCGGAGAGGGCCTAGATTGATTTTTCATGGCTACAGAGGCTTGCGGCAACGGAACTTCCGATTTACGATTATTTTCGTAGTTTTGGGTATTTATAAGAATATTTTACATCGGTCTCACGTCAAGGGGGTGCCCAAGTGGGCCACAAGCCCGGAGTACCCTCCCTGGGGGTAGGGCGCGCCTAGAGGGCTTATGGCCTCCTCGACCACTTCCTGGCCCAACTCTTGTGCTTCGGGGGGTCCCTTTTGGTCCATAAAAACACTGTAAAATTTCAGCCCATTCCGAGAACTTTTATTTATGCACAAAAAACGACACCACGGTAGTTCTTCTGAAAAATAGCATTAGTCCAGGTTAGTTCTAATCAAATCATACCAAAACCATATAACATTGTTGTAAACATGGCATTAATACTTCATAAATTATAGATAAATTGGAGACGTATCATCATCCCCAAGCCTAATTCCTGCTCTTCCTCAAGTAGGTAAATCATCAAAGAAATAATTTATGAAGTGTGAATGCTAACATAGTGCATAAATTTGATCAATGATAGTTCCAAAAAAATTTCTAGCATCATTATATATCATAAACAGTAGCTCATCTCATAAAACTTCTCATGATCAAGTAACAAGCTATTCACATGTTATAGTATAGACCATAAATTTTCTTGAAAACTAACAAACTATGCTTTCAGTCACCAAACGATTGCAATTCATCTTATTCTCAGGAAGGGTCTCTGTAAGAGCTTTGATTTAGCAAATTCCACATACTCAACTATCATATAGTCTTCCATGATTGTTAACACTCAAAGCATATTTTTAGAACAAATAGCATCCATCAAACACAGAGAAAGATAGGGGCTTAATGTTTTGCCTCCTAACTTATTTATCATGTAGATAATTGTCAACAATAATAATTCATGATCAAATATATTTGAATGACCATATATGCTTGGATCTTACCCCACCACATGATGCTTTCCAACTAAAGAATAATTGAGGTTGAACTAACAAGGAATACTATTGACTCTTGCAAAGAAGTAAATACTTGAAATTAAAAGATAGGCCCTTCACAGAGGGAAGCAGAGGTTGTCATGTGGTTGTTAATTTTGGATGTTCAAACCCTTAATGTAAAGGAACGTCACGTTATGCTGCCATTTGTGATAGCAACCATTATAATGCAGTCCCCGGATTTTATTTCTTTACCATCACAAGTTCGTACAATGCTTATTTTCCCTTGCAATAAAAGATCATGCATAGGAGCAATTTTTATTGCTTTTTGCACCGATGACAACTTACTTGAAGGATCTTTTTCAATCCATAGGTAGATATGGTGGATACTCATGGCAAGAAACTTGGTTTAAGGGTTTTAGATGCACAAGTAGTATCTCTACTTAGTACAAAATTTTGGCTAGTAAAAGATCCTAAGCAAGCACCACATGTTGGAGGATCCATAACAACATAACTTTCAACAAATTTTACCACCTATACTTCTTATATGTGAAGTCATTACTCGCCATGGGATAAGCATATAAAACATCTATAATTTAGATCTATGATATTCAATTTATACAATCATCTACTCATAGGATATAAGTGAAGCACGAGAGTAAATGAAAAAACTACTACAAAAAGATATAAGTGAAGATCAATGTGTAGTGAAGTAGTTAAATAGCCTTGTTAGGACTCTCTCAGATTCAAGATTTCAGATCCAATGATTTTATTCAAACATATAGTAAAATGAAAATGTGCTCCAATATAAACACATATCATGTGACTAATAAAAATATAGCTCCGAGTAAGGTATACCGATAGTTTGGAAGACGAAAAAGGGGATGCCTTCCGAGGCATCCCCAAGATTAGTTGCTTGTATCTTCCTTGAATTTTATATTGGTGTGCCTTGGGCATCCCCAATATTAGTTGCTTGTATCTTATTTTCATTTTATATTGGTGTGACATGGGAATCCCCAAGCTTAGGGTCTTGTCACTCCTGATTCTCCTCATATCGATATGTCACCCAAAACTTGAAAACTTCAATCACACAAAACCTAACGAAACTTTATGAGATGGGTTAGTATGATAAAACAAATAATTCACTTGGGTAATGTAAAAGACAAGATTAATAATTGTTTCCACATAATTCCTACTGTACTCTATAACTTCCACAATTTATATTAAGCAATATAAGCCATAGAAACTATAAAACAAGCAAACTATGCATTAAGGGCAGAATCTATCAAAAACATAACAATGTGTAATGATCTGAATACTAACCAAACTTCTGATGCTCCAAAAATTCTGAAAAATTAGTACATCCTATTAAATTTATATGTAAATATTTTGTAAAAAATTCTGTTCAAAATCATTCTTTTGTTATTTTTTAAAATTACGGCAATGAGCACAAAAGTTTCTGTTTTTGCACAGAATCAAGTCGACTATCACCATAGATCATCCCAAAGGTCTTACTTGGCACTTTATTGAGAAAAGCTATAAAAAATGATTAATGCAGTAGCATAATCATGAGAACACACAAAAATAGTAGGGGTAAATATTGGGTTGTGTCCCAACAAGTGCTTTTCTTTAATGCCTTTTTAGCTAGGCATGATATTTTAATGATACTCTTCCAAGCACAATTTTGATGATAATTTTATTCATACTCTAAAATATATAAGTGAAGTTCATAGAGAATTATAAAATTAATATATATTCACCAATATACAAGCTCAAAATATATAACTGGAGCACACAAAGCATTCTATAAATCCTTACTCAAAAGATTTAAGTGAGGCACAAAGAGCATTCTATAAAGCCATACTCAAAATATTTAAGTGAGGCACAAAGAGCATTCTATAAAGCCATACTCAAAAGATTTAAGTGAAGCACAAAGAGCATTCTATAAAGACATAATCAAAAGATTTAAGTGAAGTGCATGAAGCATTCTATAAATAAGTGTAGGACTATCTCATACTACCATGGTGCATAAAGTAAAAGAAAATAAACAAACACAAAAGACACATATCATGTGAACAAAACAAAAACCGAGATATACCAATAATTGTCGAAGAAGAAAGATGGGATGCCAACCGGGGCATCCCCAAGCTTAGATGCTTGAGTATTCCTGAAATATTTACTTGTGGTGCCTTGGGCATCCCCAATGTTGAACTCTTGCCTCTCCTTATTCCTTTTATATTGATAACTCCTCAATCTTCGAAGACTTCATCCACACAAAACTTAGTAAAACCCCCGTGAGATCCGTTAGTATAATAAATCAAATCACTAATTTTAGGTACTATCGTAAACTCATTCCAATTTCTTATTAGCATCATATATACTAAATTCCAACTTCACCATGGTTCATACCCCCCGATACAACCCATAGGTTCATCAAAATAAGTGAACAACACAGAAAACAGAATCTATCAAAAACAGGACAGTATGTAGCAATCTGAACATTTACCATACTTATGTAACTCTAATAACTCTGAAAAATTATGAAAAATAAAAAAAATCATAGAAGTACTGTGTAAATTTTGGAAACTTTTGACGTTCCAGTGAAAAATGTAAATTCACACACTATAGCCAAAGTTTTTGTTTTTGCACTGCACATACCAAACAAGCAATATAATCATCCTAAAGACAAATCTTGGCACATTATTTTTACAATAAAATGGATATATACGAGGGGATAATTAGTTCTGAGAAACTTCCACGAAAAATTCTACATTGTTTCCATGAGCATGAACACAAGTGTTCAAGGTCGACCCTCACTTCTCTAGTGCATAACCTTCCAATCACTTCTCTCTTTGAAAAAAGTTTTTAGGCATCAGAGGCATTTTTTGTATTTTGAATTTTTTTGTTTGTTTCACCCACAACTAAATAAAACAAAAACAAAATATAAAAAAGTCTACTTAGTGAAGAAAGCAAGCAAGCACACACGAGAATATCAACCCCACACTATTGCTCCCTCACAACGGCGCCAGAAAAGAGCTTGATAATCCCCAAGTGCAAGAAATCAACATACCAATTTCCAAAGGTGGAAGTGATAAGTATGGTGTGTCGAACCCACAAGGAGCTAAAGGTAAGATAAATATTCTCTCAAGTCCTATCTGCGATTGATACGACTCTACGTACACCGAACATTTGCTTCCGTCTAGAAACGAGAAATAAAACTACGTTGTGGGTATGAAGAGGATAGCCTTGCATGATATCAGAGAATTAAAATATAAAAATAGGTGTTGTTAACATAAATTTAGAATATATTACTATATATTATGAATAGCGAGTGTGGACTAATGATGGTTTGTTGTGCGGAATTATCCTAGGAAATTGTTAACAAGATCGGTAATCTTTATTGCAATTTTATGTGAGGGAGAGGCATAAGCTAACATACTTTATCTACTTGGATCATAGGCACTTATGATTGGAACTCTAGCAAGCATCCGCAACTACTAAAGATCAGTAAGGTAAAACCCAACCATAGCATTAAAGTATCAAGTCCCCTTTATCCCATATGCAACAACCCCCTTACTCGGGGTTAAGCTTCTGCCACTCTAGCAACCCATTATAAGCGAATCATGAATGTATTGCAATACCCTTCAACGGGAATCCTTCACATGTGCACGGCATGGAAGGCACCATAAGACAACACCTAAATAAAACATATAAGTCAAACCAATCTAGATAATCAATCAACCCAAAAGACAAAAGAAATCTACTCAAAACATCATAGGATGGAAACACATCATTGGATCTTAATATGTGGCATAAAACACCATGTTCAAGTAGGGGATTACAGCTGGGTGTGGGAGAGTGGATCACTTAAAAGAGATGAGGAAGGTGATGAAGATGGTGATGTTGGTGAAGACGATCACCGCGGCGACGGTTCCCCCGGCGGCACTCTGGCACCACCGAGAGAGAGAGGGATGTGATTCCTCCTCCATGGACTCCCCCTAGATGGGGAGAGGTGCACCCTCTGGTCCTTGGCCTCCATGGTGATGATGGCCCCCTCCGGCTTCCTCCTCGATGGTCTCCGATGATGATGGCCCCCTGCGGTAGGGTGCCGGAGAGGGCCTAGACTGATTTTTCATGGATACAGAGGCTTACAGCGGTGGAACTTCTGATCTACCATTCTTTTCATAGGTTTGGGTATTTATAAGAATTTTTGGTGTCGGTCTCACGTCAAGGGGGTGCCTGAGGGCCCCACAAGCCTGGAGTACCCTCCTTGGGGGGTAGGGCGTGCCTAGAGGGCTCCACTTCCTAGCCCAACTCTTGTGCTTCGGGGGTATCTTTTGGTCCATTAAAAATCACTGTAAATTTTCAGCCCATTCCGAGAACTTCTATTTCTGCAGAAAAATGACACCATGGTAGTTGTGCTGAAAACAGTGTCAGTCTGGGTTAGTTCTAATCAAATCATACCAAAACCATATAAAATTGTTGTAAACATGGCATGAATACTTCATAAATTATTGATACGTTGGAGACATATCAACAGGCACCGGGGACATGCTTGGCGCGATATGTACCCGTCCTGGGATGTTGCATTGACCTTGTCGGCGTTGCTTAGCCTGCGTAGGTCGCCTCTGTCGGAGTCTTGGTCTTGGATGCTGGTTTTTCATGGTAGTAGCTTTCCCAACAGGCTCAGTCCACTCGGTCGGAGGCTTATCGTCCGTGCACAAGTCAGGGGGAAATAAACACCCCTATTTGTATACCCCGACGGAAGCCCCCTGGCCTAAGCCATACGTGTCACTTGGCCCCAAACAGTGCATGGAAACATGTCAAAGAAATGCTGCCCTCATGTCCCACATCCACTTCATGTAATTAATGTAGGTCGTGGGGGCATGGAACAGTAGCCATTAGAGAGTAAAAAGTGCCAGTAAAAGAAATGGCATTTTTTCCAAAAAGGTAGCAAAGACCCAGCCCCGCGTGCAGGTCCCCAAATAAAAGGGTAACGCACAGGGGCGCAGATCGTTCGCGTCCGTTTCTCCGTCCTTCATCTTCCTCCTCAAGCAAAAAAACCCGCTTCCACCACTGCCACCTACCCACCAAGCACTGCTAGATCATCCACAACCATTAATAGCCCAAGAAATGAGGCGAAAGATGGGCCCTGTGAAGGGGAAGCAGACGGCCGCACCGGCAGACCTAGTGGCTGAAGAGAGGAAGATGAAAGCAGAAGAGCTAGAGAGGCAGAGACAGATAGATGTGGTCATCTCTCTGTCGAACCTGGATGGCAATGCCTTGATCGAAAGATATTCCTATATGTGGGGAAGGGAAACAAAGGGGCATGGAGAACATGTAGTTCTGCCGAACAACCCCAAAGAAAAGACACCATCAGATTCGTACCACTTCTTCTACGCGTACTTTCTCTACCGTCTCTCCTCCTTGTTCTTTGATTTCTTCTATGCCATGATGGCGAGGTATGGATTTCACCTCCTGGATTTCACGCCCAATGCAATGGCGTGCATGGCGATCTTCGCCCATCTGTGTGAGAACTTTATTGGAGTTGCCCCCAATGTGGATTTGTTCAGACACTTCTTTGTCCCTCACATAGAAGACAAGTCCCACCACTCAGGAAACATAAGCTGGATTCCTTGGGGTAAGAGGGAAAATTGGGATTACCTCCTTGGTCAGCATCATAGAAAGTGGGAAGAGTGGAGGGGCGACTGGTGCTGGATCAAGGATGACAAAGCCCCTGAGTTCTGCACTACGCTGATTGAATGCATCATGCATGGAAGCGACTAGAGTAAGCCGGGCCTCACCAACAACAAGCTCTACCCGATGCTGAGTAGGATTGTCCATCTCAAAGCTGCGGGCTGACAATCGAACATGTGGGGGCCTACTTCCTCTAGTGGCGCATTGCACCACTGTAGAAAAGGGACATGTTTCCATGGGAGTACAACTGTCTTGCCGAGTGGATGCAGTTGTAGCCAGGCCCCGCCAACAACCTAACGGTTTACGGCCATGGTTGGTTGTGCGATCATCTGTTCGGCCACCTTGGGTCATTCCATTTTCTGGCAGGGATCGTTCCCTTGCACCTCAATTCCGCACGGAACTAGATTCTATAATGGATGCCCGACTGCAACTCTTCCGGGTCAAGCCCGATTGGGGGATGTCTGCCCTGGATGACGAGATGGAGTGGGTCTCCAATCTGGAAGGAAGAGCTTCCAGGGTGGAGGACAATCTGACTGCGCCAACCAAAAGGGCGGAGAAGGCATTCATTGCCGCTCGAATTCTAGAGGACAACAAGGTCAGAGCCGTCAAGAGAATGGTCTCCATGGAAGAGGAAGAGGAGGAACCCGAGGATGATGATTCTTCTTACGAGGGAGCGAAAAGCATGCTCTTGAGGAGGTTGTCGGGTTCGAGTCTGCCGAGGCCGGGGCTTCCCAAGCCACGACGACACGAACCCAAGAGGGGTTTGAGGCGAAGGAGGCGAAGGAGCCGGAGGTGCAGGAAGAAGGGCTAGAAATGGTACCTCAAGCTCCAGAACCAGGGCACCGCCTATGTGAGCGCGTCAACCGAGAGTCAGCGGCCCCTGCGCCTTCGCAGGGCACCAATATGATGAAGAAGACGACCACCAGGGGAGGCATACACAAAGCAGCACACCGCCAATGTCTCCACCTCTCTTAGGCTAAGACTCCTCCCGCCAAGCGACGGAGGGTTATGGGGGTAGACCCCCAGCCCCCCGTCAAGCCCAACTTCTCTACTAAGCTTGCGCCTGCCGGAGATTTCGATCCCTCCGCCAAGCCATGCTCCTCCAACTTTGAAAAGGGGCAGATCAACTCTGCTGCCTATGTCGTACGAGCTAGGCTCCCATCTCATCACCTCAGTGTGAGTTACTCAATAACGATCTTTGTCAAAGTTTTTTGTCCTTGATTTCTTTGACTAATCTTGTATAACTGAATCCAACAGGGATACATAGACCCTTGCGCACCGAGCCGGGTTCCATGGGAGGCATGAGTCCAGCAAGAGACGTGGAGGAGAATCCTGCGCCTAGCCCCCGGCGCAGCCCTCTATGCGAAACTCAAGTGCAGACCTCATCGGTTGGTGGGGATGAGGAAGGGCATCTTCCTACGCCTGACAGGGAGATGAGAGAGAGATATGAAGGAGAGACTCGCCAGGAGGAGCCATCCTTCCAAGATCTCTCGTCGACCATTTCCCGCGGGAAAGAATTACCGGCAAGGGCCTCCACCGAGGAGTTCGCCCATGCTGAGGTCACCACTGAAGGGGAGGTGACAGACCGCATGCCGGCAACTAATGTTGTTGGGGGAGAGGACGCCCCTCCTCAGCAACCTCCATCGGGTATCCCACTTGTCCATGTTTTCACTTCCCCCTTTCTCTTTCCTTGTGAGCCTTGTTGATTCTTAAATTTCATTTCTTCTTCTTGTTGCTCTTGTCTGCAGCTCCACCACTTGAAGAGCCCGAGTTGCTGGAAAAAGTGGCTGGCATCGGGAAAGATGTTGCTGAGGAAGTGACGAGGATTGCTGACGCGGAGGGTCATGAGTAGGTTGTCGGGGAAGTTTAGGAATGCTCAGAAAGAACAGAACCAGTCCCCGGTAGCGCATCTGGCCTGGACATAGTCATTGAGGAGAAGACTCCTCTTTTGTCCATGGGGCCTTCCCCTTCGACCTATCCTATTTCCTCGGCCCTGCAATCTCCCCTACACAAACTGGTGTTGGTCATTGCTTGACTAGGTCCCACAACTCCTGGCCCTTCCTTCTCAGTGGGGGTAGATATTTATGAGGAAAGAGACGGGTGTTGGCGCTGCTGTCTCAAAGGGTCGATGAAGGTGATGGTTCCGTTAATAGCACTAAGGATCTAGCTTTGTTGGAATCCATCGCGGTAGGGCTCAAGGATGTGTACAGCAGGCACAACCTCAAATGGCAGGCAACAAGGAACATCGCGACCTGGCCAAGCTCGTGGATCAGAAGCTGAAGAACAAAGGGAATGAGTTGCGAGAGTGGTATAACGAGCAGGTCCATTCCCGTAAGAGGAAGCATGAGACGCTGGCCATGTCCAAGGAGGACGTTGCCGCATGGGAGGCTCGACAAGTGGAGCACGAAGCGCTTCTTGACACGAGGGAGACAAAGATCTCCTCCCGAGAAGAGGCTCTCGAAGCTACTCTCCATGGTAAGGATGAAGAGATGGAGGCCCGCGTTCAGCAACGCACGAAAGAGATGGAGGATGGCCACAAGTCCGCTCTCGACACGCTCTCCTTGAAGCCCTCTGCCCAACTAAAGAAAGTGTCCTACGAGCTTGCTGGCGCATCTGCTGCCAAGACCACTTTCGAGGCCCAATTGAGCAAGCTGACGAAAAACCTTGCCAATAGTAATAAGGAGATCAAGGCCCTCAAGGAGGCAGCATAGAAAGTGAAAGACACTCTGGAAGAGGCGCAATCCCAGCTTTCCTCCAAGAGAGATGATCTTGATGCTTCCAAAGACGTGGTTTCCAAGATGAAATCCAGGCTTGACTCTTTTGAGAGTGACACTAAGTCTGCCGGTGCTCGCGAGAAGCTATTGCAGAGAAACCTGCCAATGTCTAGACCTTCCGAAAAGATGCAGAAGACAAGCTGGAGAACCATATTTTGTAACGTGGCCTCTAGATCAAGAGCATGACTGACATCGCCGAGCACCTTACTGCAAAGATTGCATGTATGGACATGAAGAGCTGGGCCTTCTCCGTCAGCAAGCACGAAATCCCAAGCGTCAACATGACACTCTTCTTCAAAGGCCTGATCGAGTGGCTGAAGACGTATGAGGACGACAGGGCCGCCACCTTTGCCAACGAATCTCGGAAGCTGGCTCGCGACACTCTCTTCATGGTCTTGAGCAACCTTGCCTTGTTCCACCCAAAGCTTGACCTCTCCGATGGTTTCAGGAAGCTGCCGCCAGGCACCGATGCCTTTGCTACCATGGAGAAGGCCAGTTCCCTTGCTGACATGATACTCTCAGTCCCAAGGACCTAGGGAAGTCACTAGAGTTAGCCTTGAGTCAATCCTACCGCCGTGTTGTCCTATACTTAAGACATAATATCTATCCTGTATTAGACCACACACTATCTTTGCTTTCATGTTTGCTAAACTAATGTATTTATATAAACATATACTATCCCCCTTTTCTTTCCTTCTGGTAGTCGTATAATTGTTTTCTTTGCGTGCTTTGTTTGCCCGCCCACAACGTGCTGCCATGATTGCTTTGAGCAACGGATCCTTAGCATTCTGCTGGCAAGGACATGCTGCCGGTAAGTTTTTTCTTGATGGTCTTTGATGCTGCCGCATGTTTTGTTGAGCAGACTTGAAACAAATCAGGGGCGCAAACAAATATGGTAAGGTTCCATCGCACACAAGATTAGCCATACGAAACCTTGGTTGCTAGGGGGAATATACAAATGAAAGCTCTAATGGATGTTGAAAATCATGTCAACTTAGCTTTCGTCATGGTTCCTCCTTTCGCCCTGGCATGTGTTCATTCATGCACCTTGTCCTTCCTTCCATTCACGACCGCCTCTCCTCTTCGTGTTTACCGAAAATACATGCATGTGTATCTACCATTGCCCTGAGAGGAAGGGAGAAACAAAGAGGGGAAAATGGAGTAACTTGGGGGCCTGTTAGTTATGAACACAATCCTCGACATGAGTCTGCCGGGTCAACATAAAGAGTCTCAACTAACTAAAAGCGGGGGAAGTAAACGTAATTGGCCAAGCCTGCTCTCCTTTCCTTTGCACCCAAGGGTCCCGTAGCGACCAATGCGATGGAGGGATTGGTTAACGGTATGTTGCCATGGTTCACTTGCTGGGGGTGCCAACCGATGGATTTTCCCCAGCGTTCGGCTCGGGATTTACCCTTGATGAGATAAATGTAGGACCGAGCCTCGCTCGAGCTTATATACACTGGTGGCACCACCATTATGCAGAACTGGTCATAGGCGGGGAAGGAGGGGAGAGAGGGATATCGCCATGTACCTATTTTTTTGCCTATCGGACCGAGATGCACCTCCCCGGGATTAGGTGGTCTTGCTCGATGACCACAATAGGGATATCGTCGCCTCTCAGTTTGGCTCCTCCTCAGCCATGGTCTACACCGCAGTTGTGTTGTACTCATGAGACGCATCAGCCGCAACGCCTACACCCCTAATCCTCATCGCCGCCATTCCTGTAAGGTTGACACGCGATGGGATCCGCAGAGAAAAAAGCTTAGGGAGCGGCATTGCTCTTCTCCTTCGACTCTCTCGGCTGAGGGAATGATGACGAAGATCGATGCACCGCTCACGATCTCGGGTTCGCACAAATGACGTGCCCCCTACTTGGCACGCCAAAGATGTTGGAGCGTGATGCACTCGATCACTTATGGGGCCATGGGCCCCTTTGTGGTTTGGCAGGGGCGAGGTCGCATGCACCAAGAGCGGAGATAGTGAGGCAGCACGATGATGGGGACGCTGGTGTTTTCCCCAGGTTCGGGACGCTGAGAAGCATAAAACCCTAGTCCTGCTTTGGTGAATTGATCAGAGGAGCACGAAGCACATGCAACGCTCAAACACGGCAAGGGTTGCCTTCGGGGGAGCTGCCACGTGAGTACAAATGTCCAAAGGTCCGAATCTTCAGCTAGGTTGCCTTGTGCCTCCTTTTATAGCCCAAAGGGGCAACCACGGTGGCAAGACAGACATTGTCTAATGATTAGGTAGCTAACAGTGCTATCATACCTAACTCCGGCGCTTAGGACAAAAATGCATAAATGCTAGTCTAGGTGGCATGCGGGGATGCATTCCCGGCAAGCTTCTACCACTGCTTTAGCTAACTAATGAACCACATCTTGACACACCTCTGGATGGGTGTCAAGGGGTATAATCCGTCTTCTAGCGTGTCGCCACATGCTTAGCGACAGCCACTTAGCCACCTGGGGGCTCGACGCCACATTGATAAGTGACTAGTGTTGCGACGCAATGGAGTGGTGGCCGACCATCTCGTGCTTGCTAGGGGATGGCTTGCCAGGTCTTCCTAAAGATGTATGTGCCTCGGTCCCCGACAGGCACAGGGGACATGCTTGGTGCGGTATGGGCCCGTCCTGGGCCGTTGCATTGACCTTGCCGACGTTGCTTAGCCTGCATAGGTCTCCTCTGTCAGAGTCTTGATCTTGGATGCTTGTTTTTCGTGCTAGTAGCTTTCCTCGACAGGCTCAGGCCATTGGGTCAGATGATTATTGTCCGTGCACAAGCAGGGGGTAATAAACACCCCTGTTTTATACCCCGACAAACGGTATTGCAATGCTTGAAAACAAAGCTTAGGGTTCATACTTTCGCTAGTGCAATCTCTCAACAATGCTAATATAATTGGATTACATAACCATCCCTGGACGTGCAACAAAGAATCACTCTAAAGTTCTTATCTAGAGGAGAACATAAGAAGAAATTGTTTGTAAGGTATGAAACCACCCTAAATTTATCCTTTACGATTGATCTTTTCGAGGGTTCGTACTAAAATAACACCATATGATACGCATCAACCAACTCTAATGTACCTAGATACTCCAATGTCATCAAAAGTATCCATGAGTTAATTATACAATACACATAAAACAATTCCCAATTCATAATACTCCATCCAACACTAATAACCTCAAAGAGTGCCCCAAGATTTCTACCGAGGAAAGTAGAACGAGAATGTGCATCAACCCCTATGCATAGATTACCCCAACGTCACCTCAGGAATCCGCGAGTTGAGTGCCATGACATAGATGTAACGCCCAAGATGTGATCCTATCCTTATTTTGGCATGAGGGCCTCGACAGGGATAGTAGCGCATCTCATAGTTTCGCAAGAATGGATATCATTACAAGTACATGTACAGAAGAGATGAGTATATGGAATTGGCATACAATCGCCACAAGCTACATCAGAGTCACATCAATACAACAACGTATTCAATCATCATACAGAAGAGCAGGGTCCCACTATGGATGAAATCAAATGACAAAATGGCATCCATCCTTGCTATCCCAGGCTGCCGCCTGGAACCCATCCTAGATCGATGCAGAAGAAGAAGAAGAACTCCAAATCAAACAAAACCTCGCTCTCATGTCAAAGCATCGCATTGCCTGTACTTGCAACTATTGTTGTAGTAATTTGTGAGCCACATGGACTCAGCAATCTCATTTACAAGGGTATCAAGACTAGCAAAGCTTGATGGGTGAGGTATGGATAAGTGGTGAGGCCGTAGCAAAAAACTAAGCATTTATTTGAGTGGTTAACTTACCAGTACAGAAAATAGGTATGGTGGTCTACGCATAACGGACGTGAACTAGTAATGATCACTAAATGACCCTGAACACCTACTTACGTCAACCATAACCCCACCGTGTTCTCTCTCGGATAAGGACTCACGAGAATAGACAATCACGGTTACGCACACGGTTGGTGTATTTTATTAGAGTTTACTTCAAGTTTGCTATGACCGGGTGTTAAACAAAGTTTCCAAGTTGCCACATAACCGCGGGCACGGCTTTCCAAAAGATTTGACCCTGCACGGGTGCTCCAATTCATCCATCACAAATTAACCACTCTCAGCGGGAATAACCTTGACCACCAATCCTGTGATTTCTTAGCCAATTCCATAGGAAAACCACAACCTCGAGATAGCCTAAAGTATTTCAAAATTCCTCACAGAAGACATTCGAGAAAGGTAAAATAAATCTAGCAAGGCCGCCCGACGTGTCTACGAACCCGATAAGAGTCGCGTATCTCATTCTCAGGACACGACGGATGAGCGATGGTTACCACGCCAATCACCGAGTTGCCCTGGGCGGCATTAATAAGCTGCTCTGGGTTGGACCAACACTCATGAGGAGCACTGGGCCGGGCTGATGATTAAAGATCCTCAGGTTAATTACTCCCTATGTAGGTTTATTAGTTATTAGGCAAATTTAGTACCAATGTTGGGCCTTTCGAGAAAAGCTTTATCATAAAATAAAAATCAAGGGGGTCCCCATAACAACCCCGAGCATGCTGGGAGCGCTGAATATGGAACATAACATAGGTACGCAAGTAACTAGGACGGCAAAGATGGAACAAAACACCAAGCAAAAGGCCATGCCTTCCACCCTTTAGCAAGTATATATGTGCATTAAATTAAATAGAAATAATATTGTGATATAACAAAAGGTCCATGTTGTCACATGGAAGCAATTGCACCTGTAGCTAGAAACTCTATCAGAAGGGCTGAGCAAGTGGTAACATAGCCAAACAAAGGTTTGCTAGAATGTGGAGGGGTTAGAGGCTTATCATGGCAATATTGGGAAGCTTGACAAACAAGTGGTAGGTAGCAAGACATAATGATAGAAGCGAGAGAACTAGCATAACAATGATAGTAGTGGTATCCTGGAAAATGTGTCATCTTGCGTGAGATCCCGCTTGGAAGAAGAACGAATTCGTGAAGAAGACGATATGAGACGTAGTCGAACGAATCGTCACACACCGAACGCTTTTGGAACTCTATTGAGAAGAAGCAATCCGGAAACAAAAATCAACACACGATAAGACCATAACATATGCATTACATGATGCACAATCAAATATGATGCAAGTTATGCATGACATGCCAAAGCATAACAATCAACTTCTACACATTAAGTGAAGCTCAATATGCAACTCGTTGCATATTGATGAAACTCCACATTGAATTGCTTAGTTCATTCCCGTTAGGTACACGACAATATTATTTTTTTTAAACATGGCAAGAGGTGAAGCATAAAGAAAGAAACTATCTAGGCATCTTAAATGAGGCCGGAAACAACTTATAGCATTTCCGAAATGACCTCATATGTTACTTACGAAATTGGTCCAGATCTGAACTAAGCATATTTTACATTTTTTAAACAAAATAATAGAGTATACTATGTGATTATACAAGTCATTCTAGTCGATTTACATATATGGAACATTTCGAACGGAGCTACGGTCTAAAAGTTATGACACGCACAAGATGTACATGACATGAATGCAAAATGCAAGGAAATCACAACCACAAGCACTTCAAAACGTGTAGGCAACAGGATAATATTAAACTACATGAAATTCTAAGCAAGTTTCATATATGGCATGCCCAAAACGGAGCTACGGTTCAATCACAACAACCAACACAAGTTCTATTTGAAATCTGCCCAAAACAGCAACAAGGCATTTTGCACACATGAAAACAACAAGCTACAAGATCCTAAAATGCACAAACTAAGCATGGGGCAGTATCATATAATACACACTTCATTTCATCTTCACATATCATGCTCCAAATAGGCATGGATCACATGGTAGGAAGACCACAACATGGCTAATTGATAACAGTTTCAGACAGTGAAAATAACAGTTTTTTGACAGTGCAGTTTTTTTTTATCACAAAGGCATATTAACAGCAATAAAACTATATGCTACAGGGCATATAATGGCATGAAATTTAACAGCATACTAGAGGACATTGTAAACTACAAATAACTACATTGCACCAACCACAAATGGGTTTTTGATCACTAGCAAAACACATGGAAAGACAACAACAAAATGTTACAGATTCCAGACTTAGAAATATTTTGGAGGCTCAAAACAGTAGTATTTTTATGACATGCTGGCTACAAGAAAACAACACCTAAACATGGATTATCATGGCAAACAAAATGACCAGGGGCTAGTGCACATGTCAAAGGGCATATCTCATGTTCAAAAATAATTCATATGATGCATGGATTTAATCACACGAAAATAACGAAATGGCATCACAGCAAGAATAACATGCACACAGATTTACTCGAATGACAAAACTAATTGCGCAGATAATTTCTATGGATTTTTCTACCCCAAAATCATATATAATACACATATGTTCATGTAGGAAAATATGTCACAATTAATTTTGCAAGTTTATGGCATAACCTATTAGCAAGTTATTCATGCAATTAAATGCAACCATCACACCCAACATTTTATCATGCATGAAAATGTGATACAATTAATCTACACATAATTCTACACATCTTTCATATACAAAATATTTTGATAAGAGGCTTGGTTATTTAATTATGCACGATGCAAAAATGATGCTTTTTTGTAATTATTAATGCACTGGTTAAATGGAGAAATTTGTAGAGATTTGAAAGAAAAATATGGTCCAGATCCATGCTTGGCCCTAAACATGAACTTCGCACAACATTTCTATGGAGTGGACAGAGCATAATATAGTGGAGCCGGGGAGCTCACCATGGGCCAATCCCGTTCGGTGGAGAAGAGCTGGGTAGGCTGGGCCTTGGAGGGGGTCCTAGGACGCGGAGGGCGAGCTGGGCCTCGCTGCTCCTGCTGGCCCACGCGGGCTTGATCAGGCCCACGAGCGGGCGAGAACTGCGTGCGCTTGGTCAACGGGCGCTCAGGTTCGTCCTCCTCTGCCCAGGCACAGAGAGGACTCCATGTCGGCGGCAGGACATTCAGGGTAGGGCTTCGGCGGGCGAGGAAGGCGGGGGAGGCCGGATCCGTGATGGGGCAGCCTGAATCTATCCATTCCCAGCGATTTTGAGGCGCGGCGGCGAGCTCCTTGCAGCGGCATGGCAGGGTGGCGAGGTTCTCCCCTGGGACGAGAAAGTGAGAGGCTAGGTGAGAGAAGGCACGACAAGGGAAGAGGAGACACGAGGGGGGTCGACCTGCTTTTCCGGCGAGGCTGCTTGCCAGCAAGGTCCGATGGTCGGGGGGAAGACGGGGCTTGCCTTGGCCAACGAGGAGGCGATGTGAGCGGGAGGCGCTCCACTGTGGGAGGAGGCGGCTTCCTCGGGCCCGGTGCGGGCCGCTCTTAGGCCTGGCGGGCCGCGGTTGGTGGGAGGCGGTGCGGGGATAGGTGGTGAAATCCGGTTGGCTGGGAGGCAGGCTCGTGGCAGCGCGCTTGTCTGGCTGGCGGCCAGGTGGCGGGGAGGGGCTGGCCGGCTCTAAGCACGAGGAGGGGGTGGCGGCTGGGTGGCTAGGGTTGGTTAGCCTAAAAATGGGATGGGGAAGGGTTTAAATAGGGAAAGGGGGTAGGGTTGGGTTTTTTAGCCCGATTCGAGCCGTTCGATCACGATCGGACGACTCAGGACGTGGGGGTGGTGTAGATGGGCTAGGTGGGTTGTGGAGAGGGGACATGGGCAGAGGAGATAGGGAGATGGTGGCCCATGACACGAGGTTTTAGAAACACCGAGAAGTCCCCTAATAAACCGATGACCGCACTGCTATGGCTGACCGTTCAGATAATAAAAGACCTCTGATGGCGACAAAATTTGGCAGGTGGTCTACCTACAATACAATAAGACCGCACGCCAAGTTTCAACCCAATCCGAGAATATTTCATATGCACTTGAAAAACAATATTTTATCGATGTTGCGGGCGCGTGCATGTGTGGTTGGTCTCGAAATGGGCATCGTCACGAACGGAGAGAACTGACAACTACTAACGGAAGCAAGTTTTAAAAAACGAGTGATGATGTTATGCACATGATGCGAATGATGCGATGATGAATGCGACAACCAAACGAATCGCACGACGACAATGGAATAAAAGGGGAATCTTCTCGAGCGTCAGTCCCGGGCTGTTACAATAGATCAAGTGCTCTCAAATCCATCAAAATATTCAATCTTGTAATAACGAGATCTTAAAGGGAAAAATCAATTCATCACAACAAGATAGAGATGGGAAAACACCATATGATCCATCTATATTAAGAAAGCCCGCGATACATCAAGATCATGCCAAATAAAGAACACGAGAGAGAGAGAGAGATTAAACAAATAGCTACTAGTACAAACCCTCATCCCCGAGGGTGTTCTACTCCCTCCTCGTCACGGATACCATAGGGATGATGAAGATGACCTCCGGTGATGATTTCCCCCTCCGACAGGGTATCAGAATGGGGTCTAGATTGGTTTTTCTTGGCTAAAGAGGCTTGCAGCAGCAGAACTTCTAATCTAGGATTATTTCTGCGGGTTTCTGAATATATAGGATTTTTGGGTGTCGGTTTTATGCAAAGATCGGCCATGAGGGGCCCACAAGGCACCAGGGCGCACCAGATGGGGACAAGCGCGCCCTGGTGGGTTGTGGCCGCCTTGTGGTTCTTTTGGCCCTCCCACTAAGCTTCTAGTGCCTCTTTTTTTCCAAAAAGAATCGTCAACAAGTTTCATTGCATTTGGAGAACTTTTATTTCTCGACAAAAACAATAGCACGATAGTTCTGCTGAAAACAACGTTAGTCTAGTTTAGTTACATGCAAATCATACCAAAACGATATGAAATTATTTTCAATACGACATGAATAATTCATAAATTATAGATACGTTGAAGACGTATCAGCATCCCCAAGCTTAATTCCTACTCGTCCTCCAATAGATAAATGATAAAATAAATAATTTATGAAGTGTGAATGCTATGATAGTGCATAAGTTTCATCAATGATAATTTCAACCACTTTTCCTAGCATCATAAGAGCAACACTTTATCATAAAACTCATCATGATATAGTACCAACCAATTCACATGTTATGGTTCAAACAATGAATTCTCCTAAAACTTAACAACCTATGTTCTTAGTCACCAAACAACTGTAATTCAACTTATTCTCAGCCAAGCCTAAGTAAGAGCTCCAAATACTCAATCATCATATAGTCTTATATGATTGCTAGTACTCAAGGCATATTTTTAGAACAAATGGCATCCATCGAACACAAAGAAAGATAGCGGCTTAATGTTTCACCTTCCAACTCATTTATCATAGAGATAATTGTCAACAATAATAAGTCATGGTCAAATATATTTGACTAGCCATATGTGCCCAGATCTTTCCCCACCACATGGTGCTTCCCAACTAATAGATTGAGGTTGGAATAAGAAGTTGACCCAACATGAAAGTAAGTAACATGAAAGTAAATAGATTGTCCCTTCACAGAGTGAAGCAAGGATTTGCATATGTGTGTGAGCTCATTGTTTAAAATACATATGAATATGTAACTTTGAGTGGTGTGCCTTCCTGTCAACGTCACAATAGAGTCTTCAATATCTTCCACGCTAATCACATTATTGCCGGTTCCCGAACAGAATTTAAATTTTTACCCCCCTCCACCATCCAAACACATTCCATGGGTGGCCGAATCCACTATTGCCCTCTAAACAATCAAATTTCTAGTGGGAGTTTTTTTGTGTTATGCAAGACTAGGAATCCTTGTTACCAGCCTCTCTCATGCAATGACAAGTGAATAAACACTCATCTTGAAAATAAATCACATATCATGGAATTGAATGACCGCCCATCGCTCCATGAGTGGTACGAGCACACAAAATGGATGTTTATTTGAATGTTTAGAAGTGGCACATGCAATTTTACTTCGAATGGCACTGAAATACCACATATAGGTAGGTATGGTGGACTCTCATGGAAGAAACTTGACTCAAGGATTTGTATGCACAAGTAGTATCTCTATTTAGTAAGAAGTTTTGGCTAGCAAAAGGTTGTAAACAAGCACCACATGTTGGAGGATCCATAACAATATGACTTTTATGCAAATATACCCAAACATAACCATTACGTTGTCTTCATTGTCCAACTTCAACTATTTGATCAAGTTTGAAAATAATTGATGGGTATTCACAATCATAAAAGATGTCCAAGATAATATTTTTATATGTGAAAGTTCTCTTTCTTATATTAATCATTCATGAATTACTTGTATGACCAATTTGATGATTTTCAAACTTCAATAGATTTTACTTTATAAACCAGATGTGGAATTACTACTCAGCAAAAAGCACATTAATAATTCAGGTTGATTATATTTAATTCATTCACAATTTACTCATAGGATATAACAGAAGCACAAGAGTGAATATCAAACTACTCTTCAAAAGATATAAGTGAAGATCAATGAGTAGTCAAACAATAAAGTAGCTATGTGAGGACTCTCTCTCAATAAATATTTTCAGATATTTGTTATTTATTAAAATATCAAGCAAAACAAAATAAAATGGCATTCCAAGAATAGTACACATCATGTGGACAGATAAATTTTTTGGCTCAACATAGGCTAACCGATATTTTTGATGAAGAGAGGTGGGATGCGTAGCATCCCCAACCTTATATGCTTGAGACTTCTTAAAATATTTACTTAGGGTGCCTTGGGCCTCCCCAAGCTTGTGCTTTTGCATCTCGTTCAATCCTATCATATCACGGTTTCACCTATTCTCGAAAACTTCATCCACACAAAACTCGAAAAGAACTCGTGAGATAGGTTAGTACATATAAGAATAGATCCACACTTCATGTACTGCCAATACAAGTTGCACAATAATTTTCAAACATCATCTACTGTTTAGTAACGCTTCCACAATTTATATCTACCAATATAGGCTATTGAAACTATAGGATAAGTAGATAACAAAACTAGGAGAACAATCTATCTAAGTAGAACAGTTTGTAGAAATCTATGAAAACAATGTACTTCTCTAACTCAAACAATTATTAACATTTATGACGTGATAAAGAATTTATATGAAAACTCTGTGTAAAACATTTCAGAAACTTTCCACGTTCCAGTAAAATATGAAAATTCAAATACTACAACAGAAGTTTCTGTTTTTACACAGAAAATATCAAACATGTAACTCAAGCATCCTAAGAGGCAATTCTTGAAAAAATTTATTGGAAAACAAGATTATAAATACCATCTTACGGGGCATCAAAGAAAAACACATATCATGTGACGAATAAAATGACGCTCAAATTAAAATGACGCTCAAAGCAAAACAAATATCATGTGACGAATAAAAATATAGCTCCAAGTAAGATGTATCGATAATGTTCGAGACGAAAGAGGGGATGTCTTCTGGGGCATCCCCAAGCTTAGACACTTGAGTCTTCCTTGGATATTACCTTGGGGGTACCTTGGTAATCCCCAAGCTTAGGTCCTTTCTGCTCCTTGTTCACCTCATATCGGTATCTCAACCAAAACTTGAAAACTCGAATCACACAAAACTTAGCGGAACTTCATGAGATGGGTCAGTATAGTAAATGTAGATCATTCACTTAGGTACTGCTAAGAAAAAATTAGTAATTATTTCCACATGATACATACTGTGTTATATCGTTCTCATAATTTATATTACTCAATATAAGCTATGGGAACACTAAAAGAAGCAAACTATGCAAGCAAAACTGAATGTGTCAAAAACACAACAGCCTGTGCAGATCTGAATGAACACCATACTTCCCTAACTCTAAAATTCTGAACAACTAGGACAACACATAGAATTTTCATTGAAATGTTTGGTAAAAATTCAGAATTTTTCGACTCTCCTATAAAACCAAATAATTCATATACTGGAAACAAATCTTTTTGTTTTTGCACATAATCAAACAAGGAAGTATCCACACTATCCCAAAGTCTTTACTTGACACTTTATTGAAATAAAAAGACACAAAACATGATTACTAAAGTATCTTAATCATGTGTACACACAAAAACAGAAAGCAAAATTGTTGGGTTGTCTCCCAACAAGCGCTTTTCTTTAATGCCTTTTATCTAGGCATGATGATTTCAATGATGCTCACATAAGAGTAAAGAATTGAAACACCATGGGAGCATCATGAAGCATATGAAAAGCACATTTAACTCTAACTCACTTCCTATGCATAGGGATTTTGTGAGCAAACAATTTTTGGGAGAAAGAATCAACTATCATAAGAAGGCAAAACTATTGGGTTCTACCGTAGGTGCATCGCATGCCAATTAAAAATTTCCTACGCGCAAAACATCCAAGAACTTGCTACAAAGATGGATCACAGATCATTACCAGTAGACGCACAGTGCCGTGCAACGGAAGTAGAGTTGGGGCAGCAAGTCCGCGTGGTCCGTCTCCTCCTCGTCCATTCTCCCTCGAGCAGCCGGTCTGATCTCCCTCGAACAGTCGGTCGCCGGATCCCACATATAGGTTCGCCGGAGCGGCGCAAGTGCACCGCCTCTAACGGTGACCGCGCGTGCAGCAGGAACACACTGTGCGGCGGACTGCTAGGTCCAATCACACAGTCAGTGGTGGGTGGAAGTGGCTATTCGCAACACATTCAAACCCTAATGACGGCGCCAAAGCGATCAACCGGATGGGTGTGCCGCACCTCCACTATATATAGGCATCCAGCGCGGGGTCAACTCTTAGGCCTCGCACAGATCCTAAATCCCACGTGTTCCTTCCCTTAAGTGCACTACCCTTTAGGTTCTCGTTCACTTGGTCGCGAGTCAGATCACATCTGACTCGACCAGTCAGTAGCGGCCTCTAGCAAAACTTGCCGACTCCAAGTGTCTGATGAAGCTGGTTAGGCGAACATGCACTTCACACTTCTATTCCCTTTGGCACACGATATATGTTGTTATGCACAAGGCGACATGGTCATCCTTGTTGCGACATGACCTCTTTCTCGTTTCGCTGAATCTAACCAACATTCGTATTATCTCATAATCCTCATCGCATGGCCATGCTTATCTAGGTCGGATCACCCGAGGGGCCCAGAGTATATATCTCCTGGTTGGAGGGGCAAATCCCATCTTGCTTGACCATGTCCCGCAACATGGGTCTGGAAAACCCCAAAACCTACCTTTGTAACTACCTAGTCACGGAGTAGCGTTTCGTTGGCGCAAATTAAGTCTGTCACCATCCCGAGTACATGCGCCAGCTCAGGCCTTAGGAAATAGAATGTATGTTGTACTAGAGACTCACAAATGACCTATCGATGCGTCTCATATTTGGGTCTGTCCAACGCAGACCTTATCTGGACTCGGATTCAACTACGTCAAATCCGACCAGATCTTTCTGAGTCCGTATTATCCGGCTAGCATCCAATGCTACATGGTCAGTGAGACCAAACCATCCACCATGTCATATGCTACTCTGATTGGCTACGTGTCCACACAACCCTTTCGACTAGGGACCATTTAGGACAGTCATCATACAATGCATAGTCTCACAAACAAGTCATGTACTTGTTAATGCACATCATTGATAATGTTCAAGGACTCTCTTTATTCATAAACACATCGGAAATATCATCATACATGATTGGCTCTAGGGCATATCTCCAAGAAAATTAAGCATATCTTCAAAGATTTGAACACATACAGAGGAAACTTGATATTATTGCAATTCCTACAAGCATAAGTTCCTCCCTCATAATATTTTTCAGTAGCATCATGAAGGAATTCAACAATATAAATATCACATACATCATTCTTTCCAAGATTCACAAGGATCTAACTTTTATTACTACCCACCCAAGCAAAATTCTTTTCATTCAAAGTAGTGGGAGCAAACTCAACAAATAACTATCATGCGACACTTGATTGACATAACCAGAATGAATATTAAAATCTTGATAACAAGTTTCATGGTTGTCATTACTCTTTATATCATACGTGTCATCACAATAATCATCATACATAGGAGGCATGCTATAATCATAGTAAATATCATCATCACAAGTAGGGGGTCTAAATAGATCATCTTCATCAAACATAGCATCCCCAACCTTGTGGCTTTGCATATCATTAGCATCATGAATATTAAGGAATTCATACTAAAAATATCAGTATCATGCTCATCATTCAAGGAATTCTCATCAGGTATTATCATAATTTCTTCCTCTACCAATTGAGCACAATTTTCCGAATCCTTATTTTCACGAAAGGCATTATAAAGAAGAAACAAATGATGCAACCCAAACTCCATTTTTATAGTTTCTTTTGTAAATCCAAACTAGTGAAACACAAGAAATTAAAATATTTGATTGCAAGATCTACAGATATACCTTCAAGCACTCAACTCCCTAAAAATGGCGCCAGAAAAGAGCTTGATGTCTACTACACAACTTGTTCTTGTAGACTCGTGTTGGGCCTCCGAGCATAGATTTTTGTAGGACGGTAGCAAATTTCCCTCAAGTGGATGACCTAAGGTTTACCAATCTGTGGGAGGTGTCGAATGAAGATGCTCTCTCTCAAACAACCCTGGAACAAAATAATAAGTAGTCTCTGCGACCCCAAAATACCAAATACAATGGTAAATTATATAGGTGCACTAGTTCGTCGTAGAGATGGTGATACAAGTGTAGTAATGAGACTAGATATTGATTTTTGTAATAGTAACAATAAAAACAGCAAGGTAGCAAGTAACAAAAGTTAGCAAAAATGGTATTGCAATGCTTAAAAACAAGGCCTAGGGTCCAAACTTTCACAAGTGCAATCACTCAACAATGCTAATATAATTGGATCACATAACCATCCGTGAACGTGCAATGAAGAATAACTCCAAAGTTCTTATCTAGCACAGAAAATAAGAAGAAATTGTTCGTAGGGTATGAAACCACCTTACAGTTATCTTTTCCGATCAATCTATCCAAGAGTTCATACTAAAATAACACCATATGATATGCATCAACCAGCTCTAATGTCACCTAGATACTCCAATTTCACCACAAGTTTACATGAGTTAATTATACAATATGCATCAAACAATTTTAGATTCATAATACCCAATCCAACACAAGGAACCACAAAGAGTGCCCCAAGATTTCTATGGGAGAAAGTAGGACCAAAACGTGCATCAACCCCTATGCATAGATTACCCCAATGTCACCTCGGGAATCCGCGAGTTGAGTGCCAAGACATAGATCAAGTGCTCCCAAATCCATAAAAGTATTCAATCCGGTGATAACGAAATCTCAAAGGGAAACTCAATTCATCACAACAAGATAGAGAGGGGAAAACACCATATGATCCAACTACATTAGCAACCCACGATACATCAAGATCATGCCAAATAAAGAACACGAGAGAGAGAGAGAGATTTAATACAAAACCTCGGCCCTGAGGGTGGACTACTCCATCCTCATCATGGATACCATAGGGATGATGAAGATGGCCTCCGGTGATGATTTCTCCCTCCAGCAGGATGTTGAAACAGGGTCTAGATTGTTTGTTTGTTGCCAAAGAGGCTTGCGACGGTGAAACTCCTGATCTAGGGTTATTTCTGGGGTTTGTGAATATACAGGATTTTTGGGCATCAGTTTCACGCGAAGATGGGCAACCAGGGACCCACAAGACATCAGGACACGTTAGAGGGGTTGTAGCGCCCTGGTTGGTTATGGTCACCTCAAGGCTCTTTTGGCCCTCCCACGAAGCTTCGAGTGCCTCTTTTGTTCCAAAAAGTTTTGTTGCATTTGGATAACTTTTATTTCTGCATGAAAAACAGCATCACGGTAGTTCTGTTGAAAACGCCGCCAGTCCGAGTTAGTTCCATCCAAATCTTACCAAAACCATATAAAATTGTTGTGAATATGGCATGAATACTTTATGAATTATAGATACGTTCGAGACGTATCATCCCAATTTCCAAAATCTTAAGGCTTCATGAACACAAAACTTTGACAAGAACTCATGAGATAGGTTAGTGCAGCTAAGAATAAGTCAACCACTCTTGTACTGCCGAGACAAGTTTCACAATAATTTTCAAACATTATCTATTGTATACTATCATTTCCACAATTTATACCTACCAATATAAGCCATTAAAACTCTAGGACATGCAGATAACAAAATGATGAAAACAATTCTGTCTAAACATGATAGTCTCTAGAAATTAATCTAAAAATGGTAATTTTGTAACTCAATAAATTCTAAATATTTAGGACATAACAAATAATTTATATCGAAACACCTTGTAAAAATTTCAGAATCTTTCTAATGGGGTCGTCTACCATGGTAGGGTCACAAGGCTGACATCTAGGGCCCACCTATGGTCCCTCATTAGCATTGAAGCTCCCGAAGTAAAGTGCATTCGGACGCACTTGAAGAACCACTCAGATGCCCATAGCTACACTCGGGCGATAGAAGTGCAACAACTTAGAATGCAAAGCGTCCGAGGGATCTGAAGTGACACTTGCAGAATAGTTAATCGCACATTACCAATAATGCCCTACTTAAGATTGTCGTTCCTGTAACGTAGCTGTAAGTAGCATTTATGGCGGCGCTCGGGTGGTAGTGGCGCATTCTATGTAAGCCACCATCGGGCGCCGTAGCAAGGTTCCGACATCCTGTATTCCGTTATTCCCCCATAAGCAGACAACAAAGCCTCCGGGCTCGAGACGTAGGGCTTTTAACACTTTCGAGTGGGGCCTGAACTCTTACACATCCGAGTGGACAACTGAGATGTAGCTAGACTTCACCCCTCCATTCGTACCCCTGGTAGTATTGTTAGGCTAGTTCCCTCGACAGTTGGTGCCCACCTTGGGGCTGCGTATCTAGCGAATTCCAGCGCAGGTGGAATTTCCACTTTTCCAATCATCATGATGACACTTGGCGGAGAGATCTTCTTCGGTTCCCTCAGCTTCACCGTCGATGACTCGGTTTGGCTGTAGGAAGCATTGCTGGATGTTCAGGCACCGCCCTCCCAAGGAGCAATGCATTTTAGCGCGATGACGTTCGGAGTCCTTCGACAGCCGTTGACGCCATATCAACCGAGTTCACCAACTCGCTTTGCGGCTTGTCGCCGGCGCTTCGGGTGCTCACGGCTGCAATCTTGGATCAAGCACGCTATGGCAGTTCAAGCCACAACTGAGCAGACTCCCGTGTGCGGCACCGACGAGTCCATGCACTAGCTCTTCCTATCATCAGACGACGAGTCCTCTAGTGCAGCTGATTACGAGAGTAGCGGGCATGTCGCAGAGGTCCTGATGGCCGACCCGTCCCGAGACGATCCTCCTCCTTGGTACTCCGTAGAAGATACTTGACGGTGTCCTAGACTAGGGGGTACTCACCACGTCGTCTCCCGACCAGTGGGTCAGGCCGAGGACCCCCATGATGATTCACTAATGGTCCACTTCAGGCAGCCCATGACGCATACAAGGAAGACTCCACAAAACTTGGCGCACAAGACAAGGACTCCTCTAAACCCTAGGCCTATGGTATTATATAAAGCAGGGTCTGGCTAGTCAATAGACAATCTCATATTCATTACTAAAATTTCGTGGTAGATACGTGTATTATGTACTGTCCCCATATCAATACAATCAAAATCAAGACGTAGGGTATTATCTCCTTGAGAGAGCCCGAACGTGGGTAAAACCGTGTGTCCATGTTACCATCGCTCCAAGACACCTAGCTTAGAACCCCTATTATGAGATATGTCGGATTTGACACCGAAATTGGTGCTTTCATTCAGAGTGCTAGGCGTGGTCGTGATGAGATGGGATCTTCAAGTGATGCCAAATCAGGTGTTAGGGATTTATTTGGTTTTGCGTAGATCGATTTGTGTGCAAAAATATGTTCCCTATCCTGTGTTATTTGTTTTCGCAGATCACGCTTATTAAAAAGTTGTAGACGATACTCGTGTACGATCGACGAGCGATTTATTCAAAGGATCCACCCGAAGGCATTGTATGGATATGTCCACACCAGGCTTTTACGGCAGGAGGCATGCCTGGATTTATTGACGCCACATGATGATGCGCGCTTCGAGCGGCGGTGACAGGATGTTTGGCTCCAGCCCTCGGGACAGCATGGGTTCAACCACGATCCTGTTAGTTCTTACTCACATGGACCTCCAGGATAGTAAATTAAATTGTATTTTTAGAATTAATCTTGGAATCAGTTTGTTAACTATTACTGCGTCAGGAGTAGTACTTTTAATCCAAGCACAACTGCACATGCATGTGTTCCGAGGTCTAATCAATGAATAGGGCATCCAGCTTTGCTTGTTCACGTGCATGAAGACTGATTCTAATATATTTTTTCTCTTTTAAATCAAGTGATGTTGAAAACTTCCCACGGAGGCCGAACTAGCTTAATCGATTCTGCTAATGTACAAGAATTGGTGAATATACATCGATCTCCAACTGCTACATGATGCATAAAGGCCTGGTGTTCGGTCCGCTGCAACCACGCATGATAATGCCAGGTTTAATTTTTCCTGGCTATTCGTTTACAATGCAAATCTATTTTGGGCAGAATGTTCTTTTGTTTTTTTCTGCTGCATTATTATTGCAAAGATACTCTACTAATGTTGTCGTGTGACGTCGGCCTGGCCAGCTTTTTGCGGATTTCCGACCTATGTCAACATTGAATTTGCACCTCATAACCGACCTCGACTACGTCGTTACCTCGATGAGCCAACATAGTCGTCCAGCCTCGGCCGACCTCTATGTTCAGGCCATATTTTTGAATTAATTTATTGTCATGTGAATTAATTGTGCAAAGAACTTTTTTCTTTGGTTTTCCACTTTCTTATGCGTGTAGATAAATAAAGAACAACCAAACTACCTTGTTATCTTGGCCAACCGACCAACAATTTGGATTACTGAGTCCAAAGCATCACCCCAGCGATCGCACGGATCCGGCACATCGGCATCACCACGCCATCAATTGGTTAAGTGGACGTCCTATGCGCTAATTTGCTCCGTCACCTCGCCTGGACCGGGAGCTTCGTCATCTCCTCATCAACGTACTCTGGGGACTTTGGCGTCACCGACCGACCAGCTTTGTCATGTTGGCTGGACCAAGGATTTCGCCTCGCCACATCGACCGTGCATCATCGCCACTTCGTCAAACGGAGATCTTTGCTCAGACACCTCGGCGTCTAGGCCATATTCCTTTAGTTATTTGATTCACTTAAATTAAATAAATAGAATAATTTTTTTATATATATTATTACCTTTAGTTGTTATTACTCTTTCCTTACACTATATTGTGTGCACAGGTAATCGACTTTGGCTGTGTCATGCGGTCACCTTGGCGTGCCTACATCGTCATCCCGCCTTCAATAACCAAATTGTCTCGTTGACATGGTCGACTAGCGTGGGGGCTTCACAGTCACGATGCCAAACTACTCCGTCTCCTTGGATGGATTGGGGGTTTCTCCTCAGCCCTTCAAAGTGTTGTCACTTCATCAAGCCGAGCTCTTTGTCGGCTACCTCGTGACTGGCTTGGGGGCTGGGACCTTGACCCACTACAAGCTCGACACAAGTCACACCGAGCACCTTAACCAGCTAAGTCGCTTCCATGCTCAACTTTTTTCAATCTTTAATTCCTGTGTAGTTCAACCAACCATTATATTTATGTTAAATAAAAAAGTTTGTTTGTTAAAAACACTTCCTTTTCCCATGATAACTGGGGGCTTCGTCGTCACGCTACCGACCTACACGGTCTCCTCGGCTGGACTGAGGGCTTTGCATCGCCGCAGCAACCGTGTTGCCTTGCCACTTCTCGACCTGAGCTCTTCACTCGGTTACCTCGGGCTTGGGGGCTGGGACCTCGGCCAGGACGAGGACTACGTCTTTGTCCCGCCACAACCCCGGACCGCACCGAGCACATTAACCAGCTAAGTCGTTTTCGTGCTCAGCTCTCTTTAAAATTTTACTTTTTATTTGGTTCAACCAAACATTGTAAATTTTGTCAAACAAAAAGTCGTTTGTTAAAAACAATTTCCTTTCCCCAAAGCTAACTGGGGGCTCTTAAATTTATATGAGTCATTTTATAATAGATGTGTTTTCTTCTTGGTCCTTGGAAAGTCTTTATCTACTACTTTTCCGACGCGAGTGTGTGGTCAATAGCCTGATAGACGGGTTTCTCTCCAGAGCCTCGCATTTAGTTTGCTAAATTGCCCTTGGAGAAACACTCCACCTTCGGGATATGGAGGTTGAGCCGAAGGGTGACCCTCTTGAAGTCTGGAAATCGGGTGTATCTTGTTAAAGCACGACTGAGCACAAATTAAATTTTAGCCCAATTCTGCATTGGCACAATTTTCTTTTATACAAACATACAGTTTTTTTTTGCAGAAGTTTTTTGTTTTTTCTGACATTAACTCTTGCAGTACAACGCAAGATGCATTTCACGCATCGACAATATTACAGTGGGTCTGCTGTTAGCACCAAACCCACCAAACACCAAGGTACTCCATGCAGTCTTCGTCAAAATGTCCTCGGTATTTCACATTTATATGCATTGAGTTTGTGTTGTGTCTTTGGTCTATAGCTGGATTGCCCGGCTCCTGTGCTTACCCCTTACGGTTCCGCTTTGTTCTGCTAAGGGGTAAAGGGAGAACCACTGCGATTGTCACTTACACTTTAACTGGTTAAGTGCCTCAGTTGGAGAAAGCCGAAATTTGACTATCACAATAAGTGTAAATCGGTCAGCGAACCACAAGCGGTGTTCAACCTAATATAGCTGATCGAGGTTATCCGAGTAAAATGAAGGGCCTTGCATTCTTGAAAAGGCGAATTTGTGAGTGGTTCGACCTCGAATAATCCGAGAAGTCGACGTATACTGGGGGCTATTAAGTTGCCCACAAACATATGCTCCTTGACTAAGTGAAAGTTATAAAGCCCAGATAGTTGATTGCCTTGTTTCCGCTAACACAACCGCCTCCGAGAACCGAGACGTTGGCTAAGCTTCGTCTTGTTTGTACAGAAACACCCTGCATAGCATCTACAAAGGGGTGGAAGCCGACGATAGGCCACTTTCAAATCATAAACAGCCAGAAAGGAGTCAAAATAGCATATAGCATAAAAGAATTTGTATTTAAAATGCGAGTGTTTCCTTTAGTAATCATTGTTATAAATCCATAAATATGCATCAATTTGACTTAAGATTTTGGCCAAGCTGAGTCACCTAGATCCTATGCTTACCCCCTACGTTCCCGATTCTTTGGCTAGGGGGTAAAGGGAGCACCTATGTGATTGTTACTTCCGGGTTATCCGAGTTAGTACCTCAAACTAGGTGAAGCCAAAAGCTAGACATCTTAAGAAAATAATTGGTCGGCAATAACAAAAGTGAAAATTTAGGTTCAAGAAAGACTACAGAGTTCGGGAACATTCCTTGAACTAAATCCTCAATATTTTCCTACCACATTGATCGGAGTTGAGGTTTCCCGATCATGTTCAAAATAATATCTTGGGAAAAGGAACTTATAAATGAACTATCTTGTAGAAGATGTTTTTATGTTAAATAAGTAATATAACATATCTCTTTGCGTACCTTTGTTTATAAAACCGTATGGCTAGATTGCCTTGTTTGTCGTAAATCTTTGTCCTTATAAAGGCTTTATAAAGTAGGACAAACACTCATTGGCTACTGGCTTGGGGCTTGGGGCTAAATTAAGGCTTGGGGCTACTACGTTACCTATTCGACCACCTGTGCCTAAATTAAGGCTTGGGGCTACTACGTTACCTATTCAATGCAGCAAATTCGAAGTGCAATATGGTTTCCGAGGAGATTCGATCCTTAGGTTTGTCGGCGCACCCAACCCGAGTCTCGAAAACTACTATGTACCGCATTTACATCCCTAACTTACGCCGCCAAGCAAGAACTTGATCCTCAAGCCAATTTCGCAAATTGACCTATGTCTCAGGGGCTACTAGGATTAGTGGTTTTATTTTTGATTATTATATTTCCTTCAGGTGCACCTAGGGTTATAGACCGACACACTCCTTGAGGGATACCAACCTTAAATATAGATATTAAATGAATTGCAATGATCGAAACTTAGTTCCACAGAAAATCAGCCCAGTATCGAGGTGGTGCACTATTTCCAAAGAAATCTAGTGTAAAGCTCGGATGCACGTGGTTGGCTCAATAGAGGGCATTGCCGGTATTAAGCTCGGCCGAACACGTCCAACCTTTTCAAAGACCGGAGTAATCTATGACACCTCGAATGCCGACCAGCGTTGGAGCTCGGCTGCGCAAAACACCTTAGAAGCATTCCAGCATAAAACTCAAATGCGAATGGTTGGCTCCATAAAAGACTAATTTCGGTATTTAAGCTCGGATGGACTCCTCCAAATATTCAGAGACCAATGTGATCTATGACACCTTGAATGTCGAATAGTGTTGGAACTCGGCTGCAAAAAGACACCTCGGTCGCAGTCCGGCGTTGGTGCTCGGACGCAAGAGGATACCTTGAATGTCAAATATTGTTGGAACTCGGCGGTGAAAAGACGCCTCGGATGTAGTTTGGCGTTGGAGCTCGGACGCAAGAGGACGTCACCACACGGGAAACACTTCAAACCCCAGGTCTGACGTGAAAAATTACAAGTGATTGATAAAGGTCAATACTTAATGGGGCTCCTCGATCACCCGACATGTAAACTCTTCGGATTCAACTCGGCGATCCTCAAGATCGGACATGGGAAGATTTGTTGAACCAATTTTCAAGACCGACGATCAAAGATGAAGAATTATTCGGAAGAACCGAGGAGTGTCCTCAACTTCAAGACCGGTTCAGGGGGCTACTAAAGGTGTCCTGGACTAGGGGTACTCACCATGTCATCTCCCGAACAGTGGGTCGGGCCGAGGACCCCCATGATGATTCACTAATGGGCCACTTCGGGCAGCCCATGTCGCATACAAGGAAGACTCCACAAGACTTGGTGCACATGACAAGGACTCCTCTAAACCCTAGGCCTCTAGTATTATGTAAACCGGGGCCAGGCTAGTCAATAGACAATTTCATATTCATTACTAAGATCTCGTGGTAGATACTTGCACTATGCACTGTCCCCATATCAATACAATCAAAACTAGGACATATGGTATTATCTCCTTGAGAGAGCCCGGACCTGAGTAAAATCCTGTGTCCATGTTACCATCGCTCTGAGACCCCTAGCTTAGGACCCCTACTACGAGATATGATGGATTTGACACCAACAATACTCGCGGTCGAGACGGTGATCGGAACAAAGCTGCCTCCGACGGTTACGTTCCTCGACACCTCACTCGGGATCAGTGGGAGGAAATCAGGCGCAGGACCGATGAAGTTCTTCTCACTCCCATCACGGGAACTTTTCCGATGGAGATGGCTCTGGAAGCTACGCGTCGGCCTACCTTGGCGGAGCGTGAGCGACTCGAGCATGTTCAGCGATCGCTCGACGAGTGTGCGGCAAGGGAGATACCCAGTTCTAGCCGTAGTCGTCGTCAGTTGTTCAGAAAAGAGCGTCCATACACTGTCCCGATGATGCGCACGCCATTGTTGAACCCGGCTGAAGCCACTCGAATTGCCGATTCGATCCAGCCATCTAATTCGGCGGCTGGAGAGGGCATTCGACAAATCCAGGCCGTTTTGAAGACATCTTTGGAATAGAACTCTGAAGTGTCACAATCCCATCAGTGTATCCACAACATGTCTGTTTGAGTAGAAACAGTTCAGTCGGCTCATAGCCCTCTCACGGCAAGGAAAGACTGGCGAACTCCTCCTCTTTTCGGAGGTCCGTACGGAGGGCGCTAGCGCGATGATCACAATGTCAGTCGGACACCACCTCTGAGGGGCAGGTCATACGGCCCACATCACTATGATGGTGGTCGGCTTGACGTAAGGGACCAACAGTGGAGCCCCGTCCGACAAAGAGGTTATGGGGATAATAGCCATAGACCCCGCAGTTCAATGCCAGATCCATCATCACTCACCATGTGGTTGATCGGAACATGGACAACAAAGACCGAGCGAGTGGCTGGGGTGCATCTAGACTTGGTTGCTTCAGCAAATACATCCGAGAAGCTGAGATTCCTACCAATTACCATTTAGCGACGGGAATTGGCAAATTCAACGGTGAGTCAAAGCCAGAAACTTGGCTCGAGGACTACCGAGTAGCCATTCAGATCGGCGAAGGCAATGATTTGGTTACAATGAAGGATCTTCCGCTCGTGCTGGAAGGGTTAGCGTGTGCATGGCTGAACCAATTGCCCGCTAGTTGCATCTATTGTTGGGAAGACCTAGCCCGAGTGTTTGTTAAAAACTTCGAGGGAACGTGTGCGCCTTCAAGGCCAGCACTGGGTATCGAGCGTTGATTCTTAAGTTTGGCCAAGCTGGGGATGTGTCCCTTAGTCGGGCCATGGAGATAGCGAATAAGTACACCAAGGGTGAAGAAGATGACCGCCTCAATAGTGACAAAGGACGTACTGGTGACGCCCTCAGTCGGGGGGCAATGTGGGGAAAAACCAGTAGAAGCGGAAGGTTGATTCTCCCGGTGAGGCAGAGGTTGCGGCCATCTTCGGACAGGGCCAGGCCAAACCGAAGCCGAAGAAGAAGAAGATAGAGTAGATTCCCAAGAAGAATTCCGACTCCAAGCCTGACATTCTCGGTCAACCTTGCCAATTTCATACCAAGACGAATGAACACGACAACATTGTGCTCCTGAATCATACCACTCGGGAATGTCGCCTGCTCAAGCAAGCTATGGGGAAGGAGCCCTTGGAAGATAAATATGATGCTGATGAGGAAGAGCATTCCCCTGAGTACCCATCGGTCGACAAAGTCTAAATGATCTTCGCTGACGTCGAGAGTAAAAGACGGTTGAAGTTTGTCAATTGGGATGTCAACATCACGGTTCCGACGACCTCCAAACACCTCAACTGGGCGAAGACTCCGATTACATTTGACCAGTCTGATCATCCGACCCACATATCCACCCCCGGGAGGCAGGCGCTGGTCGGTGATCTAACCGCGAATGACATTTCACTGCGTAAGGTTCTGATGGACTGAGGCAACAGGCTCAACATAATCTACACTGACACGCTCAAGGCAATGGGCATCCCAATGTCCTGGTTGAGCAAGAGCAACATACATTTCCATGGGATTGTCCATGGGAACAAAGCAAAGTCACTTGGCCAGATCTCTCTGGATGTGGTATTCGGAAAAAGTGAGAACTACTCCTGGAAGGAGCGATTGACCTTAAATTGAAGATGCATGTTTCATGGCCAGAGCATGTTACGTGTATCTTAGATTGAAGATGCCAGGGCCGAGTGGCGTGATCACTATGACTGGTGACCGAGTCATAGTTGAGGAATGTCTCAAGCGGGGTTCCAAGATTGCTAATGAGCAGGTGCTCGCAGCCGAGCTCAAAGGTTATAAGAAAGAGGTGGATAAAGCTAGCTTGCTCAGGTCAAAACTACCCGCTTCCGAGTAGGCTTTTCAATCGGCTAGCGATTCGAATCATGTCCATGTTCACCCGACGGATCCAAGTGCCGCACCGACGAACATCTCTACATCACCCAGGGAGAAATGGGAAGCCAAGCTCATCCAGTTTCTCCATGAGAACTGGGACAAATTTTGCATCGAAGCCGTCTGACATGCCCGGTGTTCCCAGGAAGCTAGCTGAGCACCGACTCTGAACTGATCCCAAAGTCAAGCTAGTCAAAGAGTACTTCTATAGATCCTCCATGGAGAAGCGCAAGGCGATTGACGAAGAAATAGCTCGACTCCTAGCTGCTGAGTTCATTCATGAAGAATACCACTCCAAGTGGCTCGCGAATGTCGTCCTGATGCTAAGAAGGACAAATCACTCGAAATGTGTATTAACTTCAAACACCTCAATCGGGCATGCCCGAAGGATCATTTTCCTTTAGCTCCTATAGATCAAATAGTAGACTCTACTACGGGATGAGAATGTCTATTGTTCCTGGATGTGTACTCTGGGTACCACCAGATCTGAATGTATTGTCTTGATGAAATAAAAACGGCCTTCATCACCCCATTCGGGTGTTTTTCTTACGTCAGAATGCCATTCGTCTTGAAGAATGTTGGTGCTACTTTCCAGCGAACTATTCAGAAATGCTTGCAAAGGCAGATCAGTCGGAACATGGAGGCCTACATGGACGATATTGTGGTCAAGTCTAGGAAAGGTTCTGACCTCCTAGCTGATCTAGCTGAAACCTTCGCGAATCTATGGTGTTTTGAGATAAAATGGAATCCACCTAAGTGCACATGCGGGGTACCGGCAGGAAAGTTGCTTGGTTTCCTCGTTTCCAAATGCGGGATCGATGCCAACCCAGACAAGATCGACGCCATAGTCCGAATGAAACAATCGGAATGCCTACATGATGTGCAATGGTTGACAGGTTGTCTTGTGGCCTTGTGTCGATTCATCTCAAGACTCGCTGAAAAGGCTCTACCCCTTTACCTACTAATGAAAAAGTCTGACAAGTTCAAGTAGACTACTGAAGCACAAGCCACATTTGAAGAACTCAAGGCATTGCTTTCCACCCAGCTAGTGTTATCTGCTCAGGGCAGCCAGGAACCTCAACTCATGTACATCGCAGTTACTAACCAAGTGATGAGCACCTCCCTTGCAGTCAAATGTTAGGAGCCAGGAAAAAGATTCAAAGTTCAAAGACCCATCTATTATACTCTGAAGTCCCCCTCCAAGCATAGATATCCGCATCATGAGAAATTGGTCTATGGTATTTACGTGACCGTTAAGAAGGTGGTTCATTACTTCCAAGATCACTCGGTCACTGTCACGCCCAAGATGCGATCCTATCATTATTTTGGCTCGAGGTCCTTGACAAGGATAGAAGCGCATCTCGCCGTTTCGCCATAATGGATATCATTACAAGTACATGTACAGAAGAGGTGAGTATATGGAATTGGCTTACACTGGCCACAAGCTACATCTAGATCACATCAATACAACAACATATTCAATCATCATATAGAAAAGCAGGGTCCGACTACGGACAAAAAAAAATGATGAAATGACATCGATCCTTGCTATCCCGGGTTGCCGCCTGGAACCCATCCTAGATCGATGAAGAAGAAGAACTCCAAATCAATACAAGCATCACACTCACGTCAAATCATCGCATTACCTGTACCTGCAACTGTTGTTGTAGTAATCTGTGAGCCACACGGACTCAACAATCTCATTTCCAAGGGTATCAATACTAGCAAAGCTTAATGGGTGAGTTATGGTTAAGTGGTGAGGTTGCAGCAAGCAACTAAGCATTTATTTGAGTGGCTAACTTAGGAATACAGAAAGTGAAGTGGGTGGTCTATGCATAACGGACGTGAACTAGTAATGATCACTAAGTGATCTTAGACACCTACTTACATCAATCATAACACCACCATCTTCTCTCTTGGAAAAGGACTCACGAGAAGAGACAGTCATGGTTACACACACGGTTGGTGTGTTTTATTTGATTATATTTCAAGTTTGCTACGATCGGGTGTTAAACAAAGTTTCCAAGCTGCCACATAACCGCAGGCACGGCTTTCCGAAAGATTTATCCCTGTAGGGGTGCTCCAACTCATCCATCACAAATTAACCACACGCCGCGGGAATAACCTTGACCACGAATCCCATGATTTCCTAGGCAATTTTGTTGGAAAACCGCAACCTCGAGATATCCCAAAGTATTCTCGGAATTCCTCGCACGAGACATTCAAGAAAGGTAAAATAAATCCAGCAAGACCGCCCGACGTGTTGATGAACCCGATAGGAGTCGCATATCTTGTTTTCAGGACACGGCCGGATGAACACTACGTATGGCGGCCTGATAGAAATCCCTCGAGTTGCTCCGTGGTGGCCTTGCAAGTGGCTCTATTTTGGGCAAACACTCATGAGGAGCACTGGGTCGTGTTGCTAATTAAAGATCCGGGGGTGCCCATGGGTCCCTATGAATTTTTATTAGTTATTAGGCAAATGCAGTACCAAAGTTGGGCCTTGCCAGATGAGTTTTATCCCAAAACCAAAGTCAAGGGGGTCCCCATAACAACCCTGGGCATGTTAGGAGTGCAAATTATGGAACATAACACCGGTACACAAGTAACAAGGGTGGCAAAAGTGGAACAAAAGATTGGGGAAAAGGCCAAGCCTTCCACTTATTACCAAGTATATAGGTGCATTAACTTAAAATAGCAATAATATTGTGATATAACAAAATATCCATGTTGCACATGGAAAGAGCTTGCACCTGCAACTAGCAATGCTATAAGAAAGGGTTGATGAAGCGGTAACATAGCCAGACAATGATTTGCTGGTATGTGGAGGGGTTTGAGGCTTATCATGGCATTTTGGGAGGCTTGACAAACAAGTGGTAGGTAGTTAGACATAACGATAAAAGCGATACAACTAGCATGGCAATGATAGTAGTCGTATCCAGGGAAATGATCATCTTGCCTGAGATCCCGATTGGACGAAATGAATCCATGAAGAAGACGATCCGTGAACTAGACGAAAGAATCCTCACACACCGAACAGTTTCGAGACTCTATCGAGAAGATGCAGTCCGGAAACAACAATCAACCCATGATAAACACCACAACATATGCCTGACATGATGTGCAAACAAATATGATGCAAGTTATACATGACCTGGAAAATCACAACAATCAACTCCTACACATTAAGAGAAGCTCAATATGCAACGAGTTGCATATTGATGAGACTCCATATTTGAATTACTTAGTTCACTCCCGTTTTGTTGGAGATATGCCCTAGAGGCAATCATGTATGATGATATTTCCTATGTGTTTATGAACAAAGATATTCCTTGGACATTATCATTGATGTGTATTAACAAGCATGTGACTTGTTCGTGAGACTACGCATTGTATGATGACTGTCCTAAATGGTCCCTAGTTGAACGGGTTGTGTGGATGCGCAACCAGTTAGACTAGCATATGACACGGTGGATGGTCTGGTCGCATTGACCATGTAGCATTGGATGCTAGCCGGATACTATGGACTCAGAAAGGTCTGGTCAGATTCACCATAGTCGGATCCTGGTCGAGATAAGGTCTGAGTTGGACAGACCTAACTACGAGACGCAGTGATAGGTCATCTGTGAGTCTCTAGTACAACATACGTTCTATGTCCTAAGACGTGAGCTGGCACATGTACTCGAGATGGTGACATACTTGCTTTGGGCCGACCAAACGCTACTCCCTGACTGGGTAGTTACAAACGTAGGTTTTGGGCTTGTCCAGACCCATGCTGCGAGACATGGTCGAGCAAGATGGGATTTGCCCCTCCTACTAGGAGAGATATACTCTGTGCCGCTCAGGTGATCCGACTTGGATAAGCATGGCCATGCGATGAGGATTATGAGATAATCCGAATGTTGGTCGGTTTCACCGGAACAAGAGGTCATGCTGCAACAAGGGTGACCATATCGCCTTGTGCACGACAACATATATCGTGTGGCAAAGGGAAAAAAGTGTGAAGTACAGGTTCGCCTATCTAGCTTCATCGGACACTTGGAGTCGGCATGTTTTGCTAGAGGCCTCTACCGACTGGTCGAGTCAGATGTGATCTGACTCGCAACCAAGTGAATGAGAACCTAAGGGGTCGCGTGCTTAAGGGAAGGAACACGTGGGGTTTAGGATCCATGCAAGGCCCTAGAGTTGAGCCTGCGCCGGATGCCTATATATAGTGGAGGTGCGGCAGACCCATCTAGTTGATCGCTTTGGTGCTGTTATTAGGGTTTGCATGTGTTGCGAATAGCCACCTCCACTCGCCACCGCCGACCATGTGATCGGACCTAGCATTCGGCCGCACGGGTGTTCCTCCTGCACGTGCGGTTACCGTTAGAGGCGGTGCACTTGTGCCGCTCCGGCGAATCTGTATGTGGGATCCGACGACCGGCTGTTTGAGGGAGATCGGAATGGCTGTTCGAGGGAGATCGGACAAGGAGGAGATGGACCACATGAATGCGCTGCCTCAACTCTACTTCCACTGCACGGCACTGCGCGTCTAGTGGTAACAATCTGTGATCCATCTCCGTAGTAAGTTCTTGGATGTTCTGCGCGTAGGAAAATTTTAATTGGCATGCGATGCACCTACGGTAGAACCCAACACGTTTAGGTACACATCAATGTTATATGTTGTTAAACATTTCAAGAGGTAAAGCATAAGTAAACAATCTTTCTAGGCATCTTAAATGAGGTCGGAAACAACTTATAGTGTTTCCGAAACGACCCCATATGTTAATTTCGAAATTGGTCCAGATCTGAACTACCCATATTTTATATTTGTTCAACAATAGAATAAAGTGTACCATGCAATTCTGCACGTCATTCTAGTCGATTTACATATATGGAACTTCTCAAACGGAGCTACGGTCTAAAAGATATGACCAACCCAAGATGGATATGCCATGAATGCAAAATGCAATAAAATGACAACCAAAAACATTTCAAATCATGAATGCAGCAAGATATTATGATACTACATGAAATTCTAAGCAATTTTCATATATGGCATGTCCGAAACGGAGCTATAGTTCAAACACAACAACAAACACAAGTTTTAGTGCAAATCTGTCCAAAACAGCAACATGGCATTTTGCAACCCACAAAACAACAAGCTACAGCCACCTAAAATACACAACAAGGACATGGTGATATATCCTACATGGTGCTTAAAAATTCATTTATTAACAACAAGTAGATTGGAAGCATGGATCAATAGGAAATGAACTCACAAGTAGACATATTGAACTAAGCAGTTTTCAAACTTAGTGAAAATCTCAGTCTTTTTAACAGACCACTTTTTATCATGAAGGCATATTGACAACAGTGAAACTATGGGCCACATGGCATATATTCGCTTAAAACGTAAACGCATGCTAGAGGGCATTATGAACTACAAATAACTCCATGGCACCAACCTCAAAGGGGTTCTAGATCACTAGCAAAACACATGGCAAGACAACAACAAAATATCACAAATTCCAGACTTAGAAATATTTTGGACCTTCAAAACAGCACATTTTCATATCATGTTGGCAACAAGAAAATAACACCTAAACATACATTTCTATAGCAACCAAAATACCAAGGCCTAACACACATGTCCAAGGACATATCTCATATTTGCAACTATTCCAAAATATGCATGGATTAATTCACGCAAAATAAACAAAAGGGAATCCTAGCCAAAAGGATATGCACACATAATTGCTCAAATGGCAAAACTAAATGCACAGATAAATTCTATGGATTTTTCTACCCCAAAATCACAAATAATATGTGGGTTTTATTAAATAAAAAAATGACACAACAATTATGCGAGATTAGGAGATAAGTCATTTAGCAAGTTATGTTATTTCAATTAAATGCAAACATCACATTACATATTTTTATCACGCATGAAAAAGCGATATAATTAATCTACACATTATATATATATAGTTTGATTAATCTCGATGCACGGTAAAATATATATACGCAATACAAAATATGGCATTTATCCGAATTGAATGCAAACGTTACAATAAACATTTTTCATGCATCAAAATGGGATATTAATAATCTACACATAATTCTACACAAGTTTACATATATATATAATATTTTGATAAGGTGCACGATCAATAAATTATTAGCAATTCAAAATCATGCAAAATCTGTAATTATGCCACATCCAAGAATATTAGACAAATTTACAGAACGATAAAAAACGTACACTATGCCGAATCTTGAACTATCGGGCCGAACGAGAGCAGGCACAACATAACAGAGGAATGCCTAGGCTGGGTGGTCACCTTGTGGGCTTGGTCCATTCGATGGAGAGGGGGGGTGCAGGCCGGCTCTGGGCAGGGGCTGGCCCATGCGATGACAAGGTGGGCCGAGGTCCACATGGGTGTGAGGCTGGCGCCCTCGTCCTCCTCGCTCAAGCGAGCGCTGACAGGGGCAACGACGCTCAATAGGGAGGAGACGACAGGCATCCATGGTGGGAAGGCGACGGAGAGGAAGCCCGAGGACAGTCGGATCTCGCATGGGAGGCCCCGGGGTTGCCGGATCCAGGGTGTGGTCTGGTGGTTGGCGGAGCACTAGGCTCATACATGGCATGGGTGCCACTTAGGAGGAGCTCCGGCGGCTCGTGGCGGGACCGACACGCGACTGGGGCGAAGGTCGACCGGTGGCGGAGCACGGGAGCTCGAGGGAGCAACGGTTGCAGGCGACTCGGCTCCTGTGATCGAGAGGACACATCCAACGGCGGTGGCTCGGTCCCTGTGGTCAGGCGAACACATCCGACCAGGGGCGGACAATGTCCAGGCAGAGCTAGAAGACTGAATCTGAGTCGTAGATTTCAGATCTGAGGGCTAGATTTGGCTTGGGTTTGGATGTCTAGGAGGGAGGTTTCTTAGGGTGGTGGCTACAATTTGGCAAGGGGGAGACCCTAGAGAATGAGAGGGGCTCTCTCCATGGGGTGGTCTTATATAGGGAATGCAGTACGTGGGTTGGATCTCGTTCGTCCGATCATGATCCGATGGCCATGAACGGAGGGTATGCTAGTGGGCTTTGGGCTATGTAGAAGGCCCTGGGTGGAGAAGAGAGGGAGCTGTGAGGCCCATGACAGTATTTTAGAACCCCGAAAACATTCGATAATAAACCGATGATAGTGTCGCTACAGTTGACTGTTCGGGTATCAAACGGACCCCGATTGCGACGAAAATTGACAGGCGGTCTGCCTACAATATAACACGACCACATGCCAACTTTCGACCCAATCCGAGAATATTTTATGTGCACTTTTGAGAACAATATTTTATTGGTGCCACGGGCATGTGCGTGTGGTGCTCTACTCGAAACGGTCGATGACACAAACGGAGAGAACCCTAAGAGTTTCCGAACATTGGACCGTGTTGACTTTATGACCGAGTGGACTGAGCAAGAGTAGCCGGCCCTAAGAGTTTCCGAACATTGGACCATGTTCTCTGAAGGATCCAAGATGCTCAATGGCTCGGGGGCTCACGTTGTTCTCGTCTCTCCCAAAGGAGACGGTTGAATTATGTCCTCCAAATCTATTTCGATTCGCCAAAGAAAATAGGCCGGTACGAAGCCCTCCTGTATGGACTCCGAATGGCTAGATCACTCGGTATTCGTCTTTTAGTGGTCTACGGAGATTCAGACCTTGTTGTCAATCAAGTTATGAAAGAATAGGACATTCTGAGTCCAGCTATGACTGGTTATTTCAACACAGTTAGAAAGTTAGAGCAGAATTTTGAAGGTTTGGAGCTGCATCACATTCCTCGCGCAAAGAACCAAGCAGCACACGACCTGGCAAAAATTGGATCCACTCGGCAGGTAGTTCCCAAGGATATATTCCTCGAACATCTGCGCGCCCCATCAAATCTGACTAAGGTTGACATCCCAGCTGTGGTCGACCTAGTCAACAAAATGCTGGTAATCACTCCCGAGTGGACTCAGCCTTATTTAGCATATTTTCTCTGGCAAAAACTCCCCGAAGATGAAGAAGAGACTCTTCAAATCGTCCATCGATCTAAGTCATTAGAAGTCTCGGGATATCAATTGTACAAGAAAAGAGCCACAGGAGTCACTCAGAAATGCATCTTCCCAGAGGGAGGGCTCTAGATCCTACATGATATTCACCCGGGAACTTGCGGCCATCACGCATCCTCTCGAACATTGGTCGTCAAGACTTTTTGAGCAGGTTTCTATTAGCCCCGAGCCAACGAAGCCGCTAGAGATCTGGTTGATAAGTGCGTCGTATGTCAGTTCTACAAGAACAAGTCCCACAAACCCACCTCCGTGTTGAAGACAATCCCACTCACTTAGCCATTCGCCGTATGGGGCCTTGACATCGTTGGACCCTTGTGGATGGGGACGAGTGGGTTCACCCACTTGCTCATAGCGGTCGATAAGTTCACCAAGTGGGTTGAGCCGAAACCCATCAAGAGTTTGGATGTGAGCACTCTCGTCATTTTCATTCGGCAAATCGTCTTCAGATTCGATGTGTCACACGACATCATCACAGATAATAGGAAGAACTTTGACTCGGACGAATTCCGTAAGTTTTGCTATTCCCAAGGTACTTGGGTTAATTATGCCTCCTTGGTTCACCTGTATCCGAATGGGCAGGCAGAAAGAGCAAACGGGATGATCATTCAAGGATTGAAACCCCGATTGGTGAGGGACCTGAAGTACGATGCGGGAGCCTGGGTCGAAGAACTGCCATCTGTCCTGTGAGGCATTCGAACGACTCCTAACCGCTCTAGGAAACACACTCCTTTCTTCATGTTATATGGGTCAGAAGCCGTGCTCCCGTGTGATCTTCAACATAATTCCCCCCAAGTGGAACAATACAATGAAGCCGAGGCTAAAGAAACATGACAAGATGATCTAGACCTCTTAGAGGAAGAAAGAGAGTTAGCCCTTATCAGATCCACACTCTACCAACAGGATTTGAGGCATTATCATGAAAAACAGGTCAGAGGCAGAGCTTTTCAGGAGGGAGATCTGGTTCTCTGACTCAATCAGTAGAGACCCCATAAGCTAGCACCTCCGTGGCAAGGACCGTTTTCTATTTCCAAAGTCCTGCAGAATGGAGCATACCGACTGTACAACATCGAGGATGATGTAGAAGAGCCTCGGAGTTGGAACGCGGACCTCCTTCACAAGTTCTACATGTTGCACACGTCGAGTGTAAATTGTGATTTTCATAATAAATTAGAGTGATCTCGATGAATAAACCTTTGTTTTGTTATATTTTGTCGAAATTCAACTTCTTTTTTTGTTCAGGTGAATTGAATTACCTTACCACCCTAGTGGGTGTAAATACTTAGCTGCAAACTTGATTTTCCTAAGTACAAACTACTCCTAGTGAGGTTCTTGCCCACACTCGGGGGCTTAGCCGCGACCCCGCGTCGCCTAAGTTAAAAACGCTTTGAGTGGGACATCCTTCACACTCAATCGTCAAGATGAACATGATCATCATTGTTCAAATAAAGACAAAATACTCCGAGTGAAGGTTTCACCTACACTTGGGGGCTTGGTCACGACCCCGCGTCGCCTAAGTTAAAAACTCTTCGAGTGGAACACCCTCCACACTCTATCGTCAAGATGAACATGACCATAATTGTTCATCTAAAGACAAACTACTCTGACTAATGGTCTCACCCACACTCGGGGGCTTAGCCGCGACCCGCGTTGCCTAAGTTAAAAACTACTCCGAGTGAGGGTCTCGCCCACACTCGGGGGCTTAGCCGTGACCCCGCGTTGCCAAGTAAAAAACTACTCTGAGTAAGGGTCGCACCCACACTCGAGGGCTTAGCTCCGACCCCATGTTGCCTAAGTTAAACACTACTCCGAGTGAGGGTCTCGCCCACGCACAGGGCTTAGCCGCCACCCCGCGGTGCCTAAGTTAAAAAATAATCCGAGTGAGGGTCTCGCCCACACTTGAGGGCTTAGCCGCAAGCCCGCACTGCCTAAGTTAAAAACTATCTTGAGTGAGGGTCTCACCCACACTCGGGGACTTAGCCGCGACCCTGCATCGCCTAAGTTAAAAACTACTCCGAGTGAGGGTCTCTCCCACACTCGAGGGCTTAGCAGCGACCCCACATCGCCTAAGTTAAAAACACTTCGAGTGGGACATCCTCCACACTCGATCATGAAGATGAATAGGACCATCATTGTTCATCTAAAGCCAATCTACTCCGAGTGAGGGTCTCTCCGACACTCAGGGGTTCAGTTGCGACCCTGCATCGCCTAAGTTAAAAACTCTTCGAGTGGGGATATCCTCCACACTCAATCGTCAAGATGATCAGGACCATCATTGTTAATCTAAAGCCAATCTACTCCGAGTGAGGGTCTCGCCCACACTCGGGGGTTCAGCCGCGACCCTGCGTCGCCTAAGTTAAAAACTCTTCGAGTAGGACATTATCCACACTCGATCGTCAAGATGAACATGACCATCATTGTTCATCTAAAGACAAACTTTTCCAAAATGGGGTCTCACTTATGCTCGGGGACTTAGATGGGAACCCGCATTGCCTAAGTTAAAATCATTCCAAGTACAAATGTCATTCACACTGGAAGTCTCATGCGTGATCCTGCAATCACCTAAGCATAAAACACTCAAAAGACCAAGGATCAAATAAAGATAAGGCAGATAAGAACTGCGCCGCTCAAAGCAGAAGTATGGTCGACAGGAGCCCCAGGCTCTTTTAAAAGTCTTACGGTTACATCTACCACTCGGCATTCCAAGGCAATTGTTTAAAGAGTTTTTTTAGACCGACGATCACTCGGGGACAGGTGGGACCACTACTTCGATGAAGGTGTCGAGATGAAGGCTCTCTGTGATTAGAGTGGCTGCTTCCATGAACATCTCCATGATGTCTTCAATCCTGACGAGCTTCCTGTTTGTGACTTCCAAGGACTTTAGCTTCTTCTCGTCCACTCCCTTGCAGTGGACCCGAACCAGTGAGAGAGTGATGTCATCTCTGGCTCGGGCTGCTGACTTCTTCCAGGCCTTTAGTCGGCTCAGAGAGCGATGTCATCTCTGGCTCGGGCTGCTGACTTCTTCTAGGACTTCACTCAGGTCGTGACATCTCTCGCTCGGGTGAGTACAGTTTCCTGATCATTGGAAGGTGCTTTGTCAGAAAAAAGTTCCTTCTCAATGTCCACAATGGTGATGCAAAGCCTCTTGATGTACGAAACCACTTCGTCGACGCGCTCATCCAGACGGAGAAAGGCCATGGCAGCAGTATCCTTGAGCAGCTTTCGGGACGGGTCCAGCTCTTTTTTGATCCTGTCAGTCTCCTCGGCAACGTCAAAGCAGAACTGTGGGTTCAGTCGAAAAAAGAAAGGAATCAGAGTCAAGCAAATTACATTCGGTTATACAAGGATACATGTGTCATTCGACAAAGTTTACCATTGACATTCTCACCCACAGTATCTCTGAACTCTTTGATGAACTGCTCCAACACAACCTTCTTGGTAGTGATATGCTCCATTTTGGTCTTTAATCCAACGAGCTCCTCCCTGGACTTCTTCAGAGCAACCTCAAAACTTTTCTTCTCCTCCTCCAGCTTTCCGACAGACTTCAGTTTCTCCTCTGCCTCCTTGGCCTTCCGACTGGCCTCCTTTTGTGCGGTTGCCAGTTTTGTGTCCTTCTTCTCGTGGGCTGTCTTCACGGTTAGTAAAGAAACATAATTTTTGAATCTCTCGACAAGTTTACGATTTTTTCCGTGAAGATCGGATGAAGTAGACTCAGTCAGACAGGGAGAAAGAACAGGGATGGTAACAATCGGGCATGATGAGTATACCTACCATCGCATTCTTCTCCTACTCCAATCGGGCGCTCTTGGCCTTCTCAGCTTCAAGGTCGAGGCGTAGGGTCATCACCTCCTTCTCTAGAGCATTGTAATGGCTTCCGAGATCATAAACAGCCTAAAAAAAGCAAATGGAAGAAAAATATTAGTCGGACAAAGTCATATGGTACGTCAATCGGATACAAGATAACAACTCATTCGGTTAAGCTTCAAAGTTCTATGACTCCTGCCGACTGCTTCAGTCAATGGCAACCTTGGGGACGAAACCCAGTGGGTGCACTCAGCGCACCCCCACTGGAAAATCAAGTTCAAGACACTTTTTTCGATGATAGATCGAAAACTTCTACACTATTAGACTAACGCCGGCTGCTTCAGTCGACGACAACCTCGGGGACTACACCAAGTGGGTGCGCTCAACGTGCTCCCGCTGGAACTTAGAAACACCCAGTGGGTGTTCCCAGATGCGAACCCACTCAGGATTAAAACCAAAGACAAAAGATGGATCAAAATATTTAATGAGGAAGGTACTTACGCAAGTACTTACTCGGACATTCTTCTGCAATGCCGCACTCGAATCAACTCCAGCTGGATCAACGCCTCCTTGCTCGCTCCCGTCTAGTCCTTCAAGACATGGTGTAGTGAGAAGATGGTGGTCTCGCAAAGAGTTGGTAAGAAAGATGACGTGCCGGTTCTGAGTGCGACTCTAGAGCCTGAGTTGGTTCCCTGTGATGATGCCAAGGCACCAGCAGGTGATGGCCCTTGAATCACACCCTCTGTGGATCAATCTTGTCATCCACATCGATGTCAATCACGTCAAGCGGGGCTACAAGCGTTCAAAAACATTAGGAAATAAGAAAAAGGAAAACCACGACATATGCAAGAAAGAATTTGAAGCTTACCTTTCGGGGACGCGACGCCGACTTCGGCCCACTCCTTCTCCAGAGTTTGGGGTTTAGGTGAAGTGGTCTAAGTGTCAGCACTGTAAAGGAAACATTCAGATTTTCGCATCATTCGGTTGGATTTAAATAGTAATCTTTGTGTGAAAATACTTATGCTGAAGCAATAGGGATAGTCATCTTAATCTTTGGAATGGGGACTGCCTTCCGAGGTTTGGCCGCAACAACTTTGGCTTGCTTTGCCGCCTTCTCTGGTAACTAAGCAAGTTCCCCACGACCATGCTTCGAGCTGCGAGTCGAAAGAACATTGGCAGTCAGCTTGACAATGATTGACGCTTTGGAGCCGCCGCTAGGGGCTCCTGGTTCATGGCGCAACTTGGTGCAGAACTCGGGCACACGGTCTTATGACCGCGTGGACTCCACCTCGTAGCTCTTGTCCGAGTCCTCTTCATCATCATCTTTGTCGTCATTGTCTTCGTCTCTTTCCGGAAGATCAGTATCACTCGCCACGTCAACCAGACCTCGATTCACGACTGTAACTGAAGTATTCATGTCCACAAAAGCATACCAAATGAAAAACAAGTCAATCAAGCTGATTTCGACAAGTAGAACAGTATCACTCCGTTAATAGGTCTTTTGGAGTTCCCTCATTCGGTGGATTCTCTACTGAGAATGGAGCTACAAGTCTACTCCCCCTAGGGTTATCGCGCGCTGGAGTAATCGCCTTGATCTTGGCTTCAACCATCTCTGCGTCGAGCTCCTCTAGGGGTGCATCTGACTGGTCTCATCCAGTCCGGTCTATCTCCACATGGAGTGGTCCCTATCTTGTAGTGGTTGAATTCTCCTCTGATGGAAAACTTTGAGCAAGTCCAGGCCATTGACACCCTTCTACACTAGGCCTACCAGAGCTATCACCAAGATATCTACTTCTGTCTTCTCATCTTTGTTCATGGTCAACCTGGAGACTGACCGAATGCTCTTCAACATGTACAGAGGAAGCCCTGGCTAATTCTCTCCGACTAGAACATCCTGGCAATAAAACCAGATTTCCTGCCAACCCTTCACCGAGTCGGGAAATGTGATCGTCGGAAAGCTGACCTTACCCCGCAACTAGATTCCCAATCCCCCACACAGTTGAGTCACATTGGTTTTATCCTCTCACCGAGTGGGCTTCTTCCCGGTCATCACTCGGCAAGTGAAAAGATGTTTGAACAAGCCCTAATGGGGCTGGCAACCCAGAAAGTTTTTGCATAGAGAAACAAATGCAGCCAGATAAACTACGACGTTGGGTGGTATGTGGTGGAGTTGAGCACCGAAGAAATCTAAAACCGAAAAAAGAATGGGTGAGGCGGAAGAGAGAAACCTGGCTCGAGGTGGGTCACCAAGAGGACGCGCTCGTTCCCCCGCGGTGAGGGTTCGTTCTCACCCACCTCCGGTAGCCGCCAACTCCCCTTGGACAAGAGGCCTTGGCCCTCCAACTCGAGCATCCAAGCCTTGGTGACCCGCGAAGGCATCTAATCGCCGTGGGTCCACCCTGCCGGCATGCTAACGGTTGAGGAGGAGCTGCACGAGCCTTTCTTTGCCTGCTCGGCCTTCGCAGTCGCTCCGCGAGTCATCTCCGGCAGCGCTGAGTCTTGTTCGCGGCGGAGAGCTTTATGGGGATTTGGCGCTGGCATTGGAAAAGCCGAAGGGAGGAGCAAGAAGTGAGATTCGCCCCCCCCCCCCCCAAAAACTTCTTATAACAAAAATTGGGAGAGATCCCTGGCTGTCAATCCACAAACGGAGCAAGATTAGCGGATCTATCGTTGAGAGCCTCAGAGAGATGTGGTGAGAATCACGACGCAGTTATCCAAGCGTCGTGCCCACTACCCCCAAAATCCCATGGGATGATCGTTCAATCGCACGTCTGCATGCGCCCTTCGCGATTTCGAATGCGCGGGGACCTCTCATGCCTTCAATAAGGTGAGCTCAGCACTCCGAATCGCCTGACGATTGGTTTATGAGCTGAATGGTCAAACTGTTTACATCTAAACACTTGGATGAGATAATTGAGCATTTAGATCGTTTCTCCAGGGAAACACTTCAATTTCAAATGACATTATCGCATATTCAAGCTAATTCATTCGATCAAGAATGGATAATCCTGAATCCGTTAAGATTTGAGGCCGAGTGGGAAATGATCCAGAGCATTTCTTCAACACCTCGACCACTAAAACCTCACGGATCCGGGGGCTACTGATGGGGTCGTCTACCATGGGTAGGGTCACAAGGCTGACATGTAGGGCCCACCTGTGGTCCCTCATTAGCATTGAAGCTCCGGAAGTAAAGTCCATTTGGACGCACTTGAAGAATCACTCGGACGCCCATAGCTACACTCGGGCGATAGAAGTGCGACAACTAAGAAGGCATAGCGCCCGAGGGATATGAATCGACACATGCTGAATAGTTAATAGCATGTTACCAGTAACGTCCTACTTAAGACTATCGTTCCTGTAGTGTAGCTTTAAGTAGCATTTATGGCGGTGCTCGGTCGATGGTGGCGCACTCTATAGAATCCACCACCGGGTGCCGTAGCAAGGTTCCAACATCCTATATTCCTCTATTCCCCCATAAGCAAACAACAAAGCCTTCGGCTCGTGACGTAGGGCTTTTACCACTTTCGAGTGGGGCCTGAACTCGTACACATCTGAGTGAACACCTGAGCTGTAGCTAGACTTCGCCCCTCCATTCGTACCCCTAGTAGTACTGTCAGTCTAGTTCCCTCGACACTTTCCATGCTCTAGTAAAATATGCAAATTCAAAAACTACAGAAAAGGTTCCTCTTTTTGCACAGCACACATCAAGCATGCAATTCAAGCATCCTAAAGGAAATTCTTGGTACTATTTATTGAAAAAAAGACTATAAATAACATCAAGCAAAGAAAAAAATATAACTACGCTCCAAGCAAAACCTATATTATGTGACAAATAATAATATAGTTGTAAGTAAGATACATCGATAGTGTTGCAGACAAAAGAGGGGATGCCATACGGGGGCATCACCAAGCTTAGAACGCTTGAGTCTTCCTTGAATATTAACTTGGGGGTGCCATGAGAATTCCCAAGCTTATGGTGTGCCACCCCTTATTCCCCTCATATTGGTATCCCACCCAAAACTTGAAAACTTCAATCACACAAAACTTAACGAAACTCATGAGATGGATTAGTGTAATAAAAACACTCACTCAGGTACTATCCAGACAGGATTCATAATGTATTCTATCATTCCACAATTTATATCATTAAATATAAGCAATGGAAACACTAAAACAGGAAAACTATGTATGCAATACAAAATCTATCAAAAACAGAACTGTCTGTAAAGATTTGAACTAAAACATATTTCCCTATATCTAAAAAATTTGAAGGATTCAGAAAACATAGGAAATTTGCGAATAAATACTTTTTAAAAATTTCTTAATATTTTGAGGTTCCAGTATAAATAAACAATTCATATAGTGGACGCAAACGTTTCTGGTTTTGAACAGAATCAAATCAACAAGTATCCACACTATTCCAAAGGCTTTACTTGGCAAATTATTGAAATAAAAGGCACTAAGCATGATTACTACAGAAATGTAATCATGTGAATACTCAAAAGGAGGAAATGTATGTCAGCTAGTGCGACCCGGGGTACCATGGCACATCTACTGATTGCCCTGAGGGCGATGGTGAGCAGACCCTGGTGGGGTTGCATTGCACTGGCAGCCCCGGGTGTGGGCGCTGTGAAGGATCTGTCCCTTTAGGCCCCCTGTGGTTGACCCAGGCCTTGCCAACGTAGCCAGGCACTTGGTCGCCTCACGGGGGTCTTCCTGCAGGGCGAACATGCCCAATCCCCGTCATGAGGATGACTTGCCCGCTTTGGCAAAGATGGAGGAGGCCGTGCCTACGAGCGCGGCCATGCACAGTTTCCTTTCTGGTGATTAGGGGGCAGCGTCCATTGTTGTTTATAAAGCAGGTTCCCAAAACTTATCATTTTGATGATAGATGATTAGGACAAATTGGCACTGTAGGATGGAGGTCATCGCCGAGCCCATGTAGGCGTCACAAAGACCACTTTACCTGGCAACCCTTTCCCGGTGATATTTTTGGGGAAGAGGACCGAGGCACTACAAAGGGGGGAGGGACACATTCATGTAAGGGATTGAGACACTCTCCCCCCCCCCCCCCCAAAAAAAACACTCATGTATCAGAGCCTCAAACTCCATCCTTTCCAAGAAACAAATCACAAGCAGGAGTAGTTTTTTATGTCCCTGTGGCCAGAACCTGGGTAACTCGCTTGTTTACATCGTTTCCGACAAGGAAGAGTGAAATCACCCATCGATCTTGCTGCCTTTGTCATCATGTTGCAGGTTGCAAGCCAAGCCCCCTGTGTCCAAAACCGGTTCTTGGAGTAGTTCTTAGACACAGATCCAGGTCTCCGACATTTGGCATGCTAGGTAGGGGGACTTTCCATCTTCGCACCTTCATCCTCGACATCAGCATCGACATGGATGAAGTTGGTGCCCGTCGGGAGCACGCCACGTGCCGAGCTGCCACCAGGCAACCCCATGCCCGTGGCACCTAGGGCCGGCGTCCCTGAGCCGCCAACGAGCCGGTCCAGGAGCGTGTTGCCTCCTTCATCCACCCGTCCGTGAACGAGCAGGCACGAGATCACTCCGCCACCGTGACCTCACTCGTGCATTGCGATCCTCCTACTCCACGCACTGCATTGCACATTGCTTAGGAGCTCCTACACTACCACCCTGCTAAAGACTGCTATGAAGCATGGCTCGAGCACATCACCGAGCTCGTCGATGCCGCGTGTACCGCTCCGGGCCATGACGGTCAGACGCCTCCCAGCTTGAAGCCCCCTCCGCCATCGAATGCAGAGCACGAGTCCCCTCCCCCACCTTGTCTGGCCCACAACATGCATGAGCGGCACCATGCCGTGCGCGCCCTGGAGCTGCTCCATGGGTCATCGATGCTGGTGGATGACATTGCTTGAGACTGCGGCGGTATTTCCCCAAAGAGGAAGGGATATTGCAGCATAGGTATGGTAAGTATTTCGCTCAGTTATTAAACCAAGGTTATCAAGCCAGTAGGAGAACCAAGAAACACTATTTAATTGGTACCTGCACACAAAGAACAAATACTTGCAACCCGAGGCATAAGAGAGGTTGTCAATCTCTCCTTGATAAAAGATAGATTGGTTTGTATGAGATCTCATAAATAGATCGCACAAGAACACAAAATAAAAGATGCAAATAAAAAGTGCAGCAAGATATTTTTGGGTTTCTGGAATAATAGATTTGAAAACAAATGTGAAAAAATAGATCGGGAAGCAATATATTAAAAGGATAGACCCCGGGGCCATAGATTTCACTATTGGGTTCTCTCAAGAAAATAGCACACGGTGGGTAAACAAATTATTGTTGGGAAATTGATAGCAGATCAAATACTCATGATGATATCCAAGGCAATGATATATATATAGGCATCACGTCAAGGATTAGTAGACCAAAACGGTTCTGCATCTACTACTATTACTCCAGAATAGCCTCTATCCCGCATGCATCTAGTGTATTAAGTTAATGGATAAACGGAGTAATGCATTAAGATCAATGACATGATGTAGACAAGATCTATTCATGTAGGAGTAGACCCCATCTTGTTATCCTTAATGCCAATGATACATGTGGGCCTCGCTGCCCATTCTGTCACTAGGAGAGGACACCGCAACATCGAAACCATCACGAAGCACCTCTTCCCATGGCAAGAAAATCGATCTAGTTGGCCTGACTAAACCAAAGATTCGAAGATGAAATACGAGGCTACAAATAACCATGCATATAAAAGATCAAAGAAGACTCAAATAATATTGATGGATAGAAACTGATCATGAACTCAAACTTCATTAGATCCTAGGAAACACACCGCAAAAAGTCATTACATCAAATAGATCTTGAAGATACCATTTTATTGAGAATAAAAAGTGATAGAGAGAGGAATCCATCTAGATACTACCTACAAATCTATAGGTCTATGATGGACTACTCATGCATCATCAGAGAGGCACCCATGAGGATGATGAACCCCTCCATGATGGTGTTTGATTAGATCTCGTGGTTCTGGAACTCGTGGTGGATGGAATTATATTTCATGGACTCCTCTACGGTTTCTAGAATATTAGGGTATTTACAGAGCTGAGAGGCGGTGGAGGAGACCCCCATGGGCCCCACAACCCATCAGGGCGCCGCTGGCGTGGCCTGATGTCTTGTCGACCCCATAAGCCTCCCACCAGGTGCTTCCTTGGCTCCCAAGTTGTCTTCTGGTCCAAAAAATATCTAAAAAGTTTCGTGGCAATTGGAGTCCGTTTGGTATTGATATTCTGGGAAGTAAAAAAACAAGCAAAAAATAGTAACTTGCACTAGGCACTATGTCAATAGGTTAGTCCCACAAAATGATATAAAGTTGCTATAAAATGATTGTAAAACATTGAAGAATGATAATATAACAACATGGAACAATCAAAATTTATAGATACGTTGGAGACGTATCACCATCCCCAAGCTTAATTCCTGGTCGTCCTCAAGTAGGTAAATGATAAAAACAGAATTTTTGATGTGGAATGCTACCTAACATGTTCATCACATTTTTATTTATTTTGTAGCATGGACATTTGGACTATTAGATGGTTCAAAGCAATAGTCTAGTTTGGACATGAAGACTTTAATACTCAAACATACCAACAAGCAACCATGTCTTTAAAAATATCAACATTAAATAAAGATATCCCTAGCCCATCAAGCTCAATCATTCATCCATTCATGAAACACACTTGAATATTAGCTACACCCAATGCACAAGTATGATCATAGTGCCCCCTAGTTGGTGCTTTATAAGAGAAGATGGAGACTCAAATAAAATTAAAAATTGCATAAAGTAAATAAATAGGCCCTTCGTAGAGGGAAGTAAGGATTTGTAGAGGTGCGAGAGATCAAATCTTAAATGGAGATAGAAAAATATTTTGGGTGGCATGCCTTTCCTGTCAACGAAAACGATCGAAATTTTCAATACTTTCCATGCTAGATATGTCATAGGCAGTTCGCAAAAACAAAATAAAGTTTATTCCTTTTTCCACCATTATTTCACAATCCGTGGCAAGTCCTATCCACGGGTACCTTCCATACTAACACTTTCCAAGGAATTTACTGTTTCACAACATAAAGTAAATTTCGTTTTCATTTCAGGACTGGGCATCCCAATTACCGTCGTACTCTCGTGCAATGACAAGTGAATAAACACTCATCTTGAGAATAGCACATCTAGCATGGAAAAATATCGGCCATCCCCTGCCGTTTCATGAGCAGTACGAGCACACAAAAAGGAAATTCATTTTGAAAATTAGAGATGGCACATACAAATTTCCTTTGAACGACATGGAAATATTGCATATAGGTAGGTATGGTGGACTCATATGGGAAAACCGAGTTTATGGACTTCTGATGCACAAGTAGTATTTCTACTTAGTACAAATGTAGGGTAGCAAATTGATTGAGAAGTAACAAACCAAGAAACGAGAATTCTCATAAACGGGCATTAAGCATAACTAACACCGAATAATGAACCACAAGTAGGATTTAATTTCATTTCATAACTATTGACTTTCGTGCCAGCATAGGGAATCAGAAAACCTACCACCAATGTTCTTACTAAAGCATAATTACTCATAAAAATGACTCACATATTACTATCATCATGTCTCAAAACTATTACAAGGAATCAAGTTTAATTTGTCCGATGATCTTTATGAAAGTTTTTATTATATCCCACTTGAATATCTATCACTTTGGGACTAGTTTCATATATTCCCATTGCTTTTAACAAGCCCAAATAAATTGATGTGAAGAACATGAGCATAAAAATTTCATATCTCAAAATAATATAAGTGAAGAATGAGAAAATTTCTTCAAAATTTACTACACTCAAATTAATCTAAGTGAATCATGAGAGTATTTCTTCAAAAAATTAAATCACACCATGCTCACAAAGATATAAGTGAAGCACTAGAGCAATTCTATAGCTCAAAAAACTTGAAGTGAAGCATATATAGCAATTCTAACAATTCATAGCATGATTTGGCTTATCCATCAAGGACAATTGTGACAAACTAAAAATAAAATCAAGCAAAGACTCATATAATACAAGAATCTCCAAGAGAAGCTCATGATATGTGATGAATAAATAGCTCCAAGCAAAATTCAGATGATCGTTAGAAGAAAGAGGGGATGCCACCTGAGGCATCCCCAAGCCTAGTTGCTTCTTTATCCTTGGATGTTATCTTGGGGTGAAATAGAATCCCCAAACTTAGGATCTTTTAACTACTTATTCCTTCATCCATCGTGATCCCACCCAAAAGTTGAAAACTTCAATCACACAGAACTTAACAAAACCTTTGTGAGATCCATTCGTATAATAAAGCAAATCACCACTCTAAGTATTGTTGCAAACACATTAGTATTTCATTATTGCATTATATATAATGTATTCTAACTTTACTATGAATTATACCCTCCAATACAAACCATAGATTCATCAAAATAAGCACACAATGCAACGAAAATAGAATTTGTCAAAAATAGAACAATCGGTAGTAATATGTACTACAACCATACTTATCTAACTCCAAACATTCTAAAAAATTGGGGAACGTACAAAATTTCTATATAAATATTGTGTAAATAACTCAGAATTTTTCGTCACTTCTATGATTTCTAAAATTCTTCGTCTGGACTCAAAGGTTTATGTTTTTCAACAAGATCAAATCAACTATCACCTAACATGATCCCAAAAGATTTACTTGGCACAATCACAAATTAAAACAAACAAAGCACTCAATATCAAAAAGAAAAAGGTGAAAATAAATTTTATTTATTGGGTTGCCTCCCCACAAGCGTTATCGTTTTACACCCCTAGCTAAGCATAAAACATAGATTCAAGTGATGTCATCATTAGTTTCTGACTCCTCAATCGCACAACTAGAATTATTCAAGGATTTAGCATGCATACTTTCAATGACAATACTTTTAGGAATAAGATTTAAAAATTCATTCTTGAAAATATGGTCATTTCCCACTTCAACAAAATTGGGGTAAATACTAATCATTTTAAGATCTTCATTGTTGCTACTAGAAGTGGCACCCTTATTCTTAGGAACGTGTTTACACTTTCAACGAGTTTGTTCAATAGTCTTATTGTAGAAAAAGCTAAGCTCAAGTTACTAAATATTTCTTCCAACTTATCAATTCTAGCGGGGCTCTCTTCCATTATTTTGTTGACTTTGGGTTCTTTTTTCCTTAGTATCTTAAGAGCATATCCCTCTTTTTACCCAATTCTATTATCAAGATTATCCCTGCTTTTATCCAATTTGTTACTATTTTCTTCGGTGAGCATTTTCTTCTCAATAGGATGTAACCTTTGCATAATGCGCTCAAGAGTTAAAACCGTTTCATTGATAGTGACAGGTGCTGCACCCACTAAATCTCCCATAGCATTAATAGCATCCAAAGTAGGGCACATCAAGGAATTCCCACCGGTAATTGTATCAAGATGAATCTGTACCAAGTGGTGATGCCCACATAAAAACCGCAAAGAAGAATGACGGTAGATTTATAATGATCAGATCTATTATGAACATTGCAAATCCTATATCAACCATCTTTTAGATTCTCCCATCCCCTTTGTTTAAAGTTAAGAAGCTCATTCTTGGGGGTACACGCAATAGAGGAAGAACTGCCAATAGCAAAGAGGTAGACAAACAAGATATCTGACGAGAAAAAGGCAAACGAAAAAGAGGGTGAATAAAACATGCAATAGAGGAAGAACTACTTTTTATTATATAACTCTCGGACTCGCTTACATATGGGGAGCATAAAGCAAAACTCAAAGCTATATCATACTAAAAACTTTATTCTACTAGATCAAGATATAACCAAAAGGATCAAACTAGGAAAAATGAGAAAAGTAAAATATGTGATGGTGATACGATACCGGGGCACCTCCCACAAGCTTGGCACAAGCCAAGGGGAGTGCCCATACCCATGTGTTTAGTTGTATTTCTTCGGAGGTGGTGATGTTGGAGTTGGATCTTCAAGCTTGTTCAGTTTCCTTTTAAGCATAAACTTATGTTCCCTCACATCATCAACTTCCTTCTCAAGCTTCAATGTCCTTTGACATAATTCTTGCTTGCTCTCCTTTAGAAAACAAGAAGGGATAAATAGAACCTTGGGTTTTCTCCTTGTGTTTGGGAGGCTTAATTTCCTGAACTCCACATGCAAATCTCCTAATTTAGGCAGAGGGATCTCTTCTTCATCCGAGCTTTCTTCCACATACTTGCCTTCTTGTTTCTCCCCCGAGAATACTCCATAAGGATCTAGGTCCCCATAGAGCTAGGGATTTGCAAGATAATGCGATATATAGCTCTCCCCATTGGACTCTTGGGATGACATCTTGCTCTAAACCTCCTGCAGAAAGAACTCAAAATGAAAACAGGAAGTATTGTCATGATACGAAAGTCAAAACCTTCGTTAGATTATATAATGAATTTTTACCGACATAATGGAGTGTACCATAAGAAAACGGAGTCCGGGGGGGTGCACAGGGTGGCCACAAGCCATAGGGGCGCGACCAGGGGGTAAGCTGCGCCCTGCAGGCTTGTCGCCTCCTCGTGCACTTTTTGGACTATTTTTAATTTTCCAAAGTTATTAAAAATTCCAAAATACGTAAAATTTGCAATTGAATTTTTTTTTGGAGTCGGTTAACTTACCGTACCACATACCTATTCCTTTTCGGAGTCTGAAACGTTTTGGTAGGTCTCCCTAATGCACTCCTCCGGAGTTATGGTATTGATAATATTGGTTTCAAAATTTATGGGAGTACTTGAGATATAATATTTGATTCTTTTCCCATTTACCACCTTCGGGTTAGTGCCTTCAGCATTGTTTATCTTGATGGTACCAGAACGATATACTTCCTCGACAATGTAAGGCCCTTCCCATTTAGAGAGAAGTTTTCCTGCAAAAAATCTTAAACGATAATTGTATACCAAGACATGGTCACCTACATTCAATTCATGCTTTTGTGTCCGTTTATCATGCCATCTCTTAACTTTTTCTTTAAACAACTTGGCATTCTCGTAGGCCTAGGTTCTCCATTCATCAAGTGAGCTAATGTCAAATAACCTCTTCTCACCAGCAAGTTTGAAATCATAGTTGAGCTTTTTGATTGCCCAATAAGCTTTATGTTCTAGTTCAATAGGTAAGTGGCATGCTTTACCATAAACCATTTTGTATGGAGACATACCCATAGGGATTTTGTAAGCAGTTATGTAAGCCCATAATGCATCATCAAGTTTCTTAGACCAATTCTTTCTAGACCTATTAATAGTCTTTTGCAAGATCAATTTAATTTCTCTATTGCTTAATTCTACTTGACCACTAGTCTAAGGATGATATGGAGATGCAATTCGATGATTAACATCATACTTAGCAAGAAATTTACGGAAAGCACAATGAATAAAGTGTGAACCACCATCCGTCATTAAATATCTAGGGACTCCAAATATAGGGAAAATAACTTCTTTAAGCATCTTAATAGAAGTGTTATGATCAGCACTACTAGTTGGAATAGCTTCTAGCCACTTATTAACATAATCAACAGCAAGTAGAATATGAGTCTACGTGTTGGACTTTGGAAAAGGTCCCATATAATTAAAACACCAAACATCAAAAGGTTCAATAACAAGTGAGTAATTCATAGGCATTTCCTGACGTCTACTAATATTACCAATTCTTTGACATTCATAACAAGACAAGACAAACTTACAAGCATCCTTGAAGAGAGTAGGCCAATAAAAACCAGATTGTAATACCTTGTGTGTAGTTCTATCTCCAGCATGGTGTCCTTCGTAGGCCTCGGAATGACACTTGTGTAGGATCTGTTCCTATTGGGGATATAACCCCACGGTGAGACCTGCCCTGAGGGCTCCGGGTCACACCAGGCGGCTCGAACGCCAGCTCAAGAGTGAGCCATGAAGTCTTAAGGCCCAAGACGCTTGGCGGCTTGACAGGATGGGCCGGAACGTGGCCTGGACGGAGCAGACCCGGGCGTGTAAGCCGCCCAGAGACAACTTGGTTAGGGAAGGCTAGAGAAGGTAGAGGTAGACTCGGACGTGTAATGAGAGTCGGTTACAACTTGTATGACCCGTGGTATTGACCTCCTATATAAAGGCAAGACCTGGGGCGAGTTAGAGATCAAGCTATCGAGAACTAGGTCAAGCAATAGCTCCCTTGTAATCGATATGTCAAGCAAGACAAGCACAAGCAAGACGTAGGGTGTTACCTCATCTTGAGGGGCCGAACCTGGGTAAACTCATGTCCTTCATCCCAACCAACCCCTTTGAGTCCATCGCGTTAGCAATGGCCTCGAATCCAAGTCCATTCACCAGGACATCTGTCATGTTAAAACCATGACAGTTGGCGCCCACCGTGGGGCCTGCGCTTGGTGGTGTTGAGTTCTCAAAGGGCTCTCTCCCAGGGCTCGAGGGATACGTGGTCGGAAGGATGAACAAGAGTCGTCGTGGCTGGCTCTACATCGATGACGCCGGCTGGGGGCTCGATGCCGGATTTGTGGAATATGGATTCTGGGTTCCTTTCGGTGGGATCCACGTCTTCATTGGCAGGATCGACGGATCTACGCCCGGGCCGGATGTCTACACCGACATCATCGAGCCGGCTCGGGCCGCGCAATCCAACCTTGATGTGCAGCCCGCCCGTGTTAACCCGGGCTGGAAGCACGTCATGAGGTTTACTCAAGGTATGGATCTTGAAGCTTCAGCATCCCAGGAGACTCTTGTCTATTTAGAGGACGAGTCTTCGAGCGGGGAAACGGAGTCGATCTACCAGCTTCACAACAGTGGTCTCGGGGGTTACGACAAGCTTTACCCTAAGTTGGAGCACTCTGAGCCGGATGTTTTCGGGCCGCCAGTTCATGCGGCCGTATTCATGGTGGGTTCGGCCCCAGGTACGAGCACCACCGCCGCTGGAGCGACAACCTCAGGGGCTGAGTCGCCGCCGCCAGCTCAAGTTCTTCTAGATCTGATGAATGAACTCGCGGCCCTAATGGCCATCAAGGTCACGCCAGACAATCAAGCCACTCGAAACTTAGAGATTGTAAGACTCAAGGACCGGATGGCAGAGGAGCAATAGAGGATACGTGAGCTAAAAATTCAGATGGAGGAAGAGGCAGAACGTATTAAGACGGATGCCTTCTGACCTGGGCTGGAACGACAATCGGCGGCTATGGTGCACCGGATGCAACACCAATCCCTCTTACCAGAACGTTATGAGGCTAGGAATCTCTTCAACACACCAGGAACGGGACGGACAGCAGATGCACCTAGAATCCGGCCGACGGCTCGACCGATGCCACCCCCGGCCTGACGAAACTAGGCCTCACCTGTGGTCTTTACAACACCGGCGGGTCATTATTCCAACCCGGCGGAGAACATGGTGGTGGCGGCACCCGGCTTGAAACAATCCCTATCCCGGATGAAGCGCCTTTTGTGGAGGATGTGCGGAACGCCATTGGATACCTTCAGACGGCGATGGCCTAGCAGGAAAAGTATGCTTATAGCCAGAGTCGCGTTCATTCAACGCCTCTCCCCAATCGTAGCTTTAGCCGGCGCTATGAGTCACCGGCGTTTTCCAACAGCGATTGTCACAGAGGGCCTCAGGGGGAGGATCATGTGGCTCTAGATGCACAAGCACCTATGAACCAGGCAAGAAATCAGCCAGATGCGGCTACGGTGGCCACGACAGCTCACCAAGAACCCACACCCTCTGTATCAGTAGGAGTGGGAGTGACCACTAGGGCCGTGAGAGTACCATGCTTATCGCCGGCTCTGCAGAGTGAGCGGTTGCCAATTGATTTCAAAGGGCCTTGCAAGGTCCCGAATTACACTTCTGATCTACCTCCGGAGGCCTGGATTGAAAGTTATGAGCTTGCCATGGAGATGTTGGATGTCAGTGAGGTGGTGTGTGCAAAGTACTTCATCATGATGCTTGAAGGTCCATCTCGCACGTGGTTGAAGGGCTTGCCACCCAATACCATCAAATCATGGGCTAAGTTGAGGGCAAAGTTCAGCAAAAACTTTCAAGGGACTTGCAAACAGCCTATGACCATTGTGGATCTCGATCATTGTGTTCAGCAGGAGAATGAGTTGGCTCACCATTGGGTCCGGAGGGTGGGGACCATCATCCACTCCTCACCAGTGTCTCTTCATCCCGCTAAAGCAGAAGCTTGGCTGGCTCAAGTGTACGTGTCAGGACATGGGAGAGCTCATGACGGCTCTCATAAAATATCCTGACTCTGATAACACGAAGGATCCAGGCTATGATGAGGATAAGGCCGGCCAATTTAAGAGGAACAATCAGGGCAAGGGTGTGGCAAATAATGGTAACCAGAGTAAGCGGAAGAACCCCGAAGGCGGGTCAGAGCTGGTAGCCAATGCAAGCACCGGCCAGAATCATCCTAAGGGCAATGGGAAGTCCAAGCAGCCTTTTAACAAAAATAGGGCTCCCTTCAATTTGGAGGATGCACTTAAGAAGCCCTGTCCGGAGCATAGCCGGCCCCATAAACCTTCAGCGCACACATGGGGTGATTGCCAGATCATGCAGAAGTTCAGGAACTATAACATGCAACAGCACAACAACCATGGTGGTGGCCCGCCCGGCGGCTCAGGACCAGGCGGGTCAGGAACTAGATTTGGATCCGATGGCTTAGGGTCCGGTCACCATGGTCAAGGCAATCAAGGAGGACATCCTCAGCACCCGGGTAATAACAATCAGCAGCAACATAACTAGTCTGGATATTAGAGTAATCCAAAGCAGCTCAGTTCAGGCCAGTATCATGTTTTCACAACCAGCCTTAACAAGCGGGATCAGAAGTTACGCAAGCGGGCGGTTAATGCAGTTGCGCCGGCTCTGCCGTAGTACTTGAAGTGGTCTGAATATGACATAACATGGAGCCGGGAGGATCACCCGCCGCGTGTTGATGACCCAAGGCGGCTGGCCTTGGTAGTTGCCCCCCAAGTGGGAGGATATATGGTGAATAAGGTACTTATTGGTGGAGGCATCAGTATCAACATCCTCTATTATGATACCTTCCGGCGGATGAAGCTGCTTGACAAAGATCTTAAGCCCTCATCCACCGTTTTTCATGGTGTGGTGCCAGGCAACTCGGCTTATCCAGTGGGAAGGATTTCTTTGGAAGTCACTTTCGGTGACGAATATAACTACAGGGTGGAGTCCTTGTGGTTTGAAGTGGTCAAGATCAAGAGCCCTTACCATGCGTTGTTTGCGCAGCCGGCTTATGCTAAGTTTATGGCTAGGCCCTGTTATGTTTATTTGTAGCTCAAGATGCCCGGATTGAACGGCACGATCACTGCTCATGGCGATCAGAAAACGGCTATTGAGTGTGAGGAAGGAGATGCCGCTTATGCGGAATCCAGTTGTGCTGAGGCGGAGCTCAAGTTCTATAAGGAGAACGCTGACCCGGAGGATATGACCCCGCTGAAAAAACCCACGACGGAGGTTGAGCCGCCACTCAAATTGTCGGCGGATGATACCAAGGCAATAGATTTCACTCCGGGCGACTCATCCAAACAGTTCATCAACCGGGCGAACATGGATCCCAAATAGGAAAGCGCGCTCATCGAATTCATCCGTGAGAATCGGGACATCTTTGCATGGAAACCTTCTGACATGCCGGGTGTACCAAGAGAATTCGCTCAGCACAACCTTAATGTGGATCCTAAGTTTAAACCTGTCAAGCACTTTCTATGGCGGTTCAATGAGAGACGCAAGGCCATTGGAGAAGAAGTTGCCTGCCTCTTAGCGGCGGGTTTCATTGTCGAGGTCTTTCACCTGGAGTGGCTTGCTAACCCAGTGTCGGTGCTCAAGAAGAACGGCACGTGCCGTATGTGCGTGGACTATACGGATCTTAACAAAGCTTGTCTGGCTGATCCTTTTGCTCTCCCTCGTATTGATCAGATCATTGATGCTACGACGGGTTGTGAAAGCCTATGCTTCCTGGATGCTTATTCAGGATATCATCAGATCAAGATGGCAGTTAAGGACCAAGAGAAGACAGCTTTCATTACGCCTTTTGGAGCCTTCTGTTATGTGTCTATGCCTTTTGGGCTCAAGAGTGCCCAGGCGACTTATCAGCGTTGTGTGCAGAATTGCCTTCACAGTCAGATCGGGCACAATGTTCACGCGTACAAGGATGATATTGTGATCAAATCAAGGAAGAAGGAGACCCTTTTGGATGACTTAAGGGAAACCTTTAGCAGTCTCCGGATCTATAAGATGATGCTTAACCCGGCAAAGTGTGTCTTTGGTGCTCCGGCTGACAAGCTCTTGGGATTTCTGGTTTCTGAGCGTGGCATTGAAGCTAACCCGGATAAGATCAAAGCTATCACCTCCCTGGCAGAGCCGGCTTGTATTAATGATATCCAACGCCTGGCAGGGCGGATCGCCGCATTGAGCTGGTTCATAAGACGCCTTGGTGAGAAAGCTATCCCTTTATATCATATGATGAAAAAGACACATAATTTTGTCTGGAGTACGGCGGCGGGTGAAGCATTTGAAGCACTAAAGAAGCAACTCACTGAGCCGCCGGTATTAGCTGCTCCGGCTAAGAAAGAACCTTTGCTCCTGCACATAGCGGCTAACAACCGGGTTGTCAGCGCTGCAATTGTGGTCGAGCGCAAGGAAGCAGGGAAGGAATATCCGGTTCAGAGGCCGGTTTATTATATCAGTGAGGTCCTGACAGAGTCTAAGCAGAGATATCCACATTGGCAGAAGCTAGTGTATGGGGTATTCATGGCCAATCGCAAGTTAAAACACTACTTCTTAGGGAACAAGATCACAGTGGTCACCTCTGCTCCGTTGGGGGACATAATTCAAAACAAAGATGCCACTGGTAGGATTGCTAAGTGGGCACTAGAGCTAGGACCTCTCAATCTGAAATACGTGCCTCGTACGGTTGTCAAGTCCCAAGCCCTTGTGGATTTTATAAACGATTGGACAGAGTGTCGAGCTCCCAAGGAAAAGTCGGATAACACGTACTAGACTATACACTTTGATGGATCCAAGCAGCTGGAAGGATTAGGGGCAAGAGTTGTTTTGACATCTCCCAATGGTGATAAGTTTTGTTATGTGCTCTGGCTGATGTTCCCTTGCACCAATAATACGGCTGAATATGAAGCCCTGCTTCATGGTCTCAGGGTAGCCAAGGAGATAAATTTAAGCCGGGTAAGATGTTTGGGCGACTCAGATCTTGTAGCTCAGCAAGTTTCAGGCACTTGGGATTCCAAGGACCCGCGGATGGCGGCTTATCGTCAGGCGGTGGATGTCATTGCTAGTCACTTCAAAGATTATTAGGTAGATCATATTGATCGTTGCAGGAACGAGGCGGCTGATGCCTTGTCAAGGTTAGGCTCTCAGCGAAAGCCGGTGCTGCCCAATATCTTTCTGGACGTCTTACATCACCCGACTGTCAAATCACCTTCAGAGGAAGATTTGGCTGTTCCTGGCCCAAAGGGGCAATTGGTGGCGGATCTACATGCTATTCCAGATTGGACTGTGTCTTACCTGACATATTTGAGTCGGGGCGAGTTACCTGATGATGAAAATCTGGCTAGACAAATCACCCAGCGGTCTATGTCCATGACAATAGTTAATGGTGAGTTGCACAAGTGCAGTGTTATCGGGTGTTTCAACGATGTGTCTCACCATAGGAGGGTAATGAAATCTTGAATGAAATTCATGCTGGAGATTGTGGACATCATGTCGGCTCAAAATATCTAGTGGCTAAGGCCTTCTGGCATGGTTTCTTTTGGTTGACGGCTCACAAAGATGCAGAGGATCTGGTTTGCAAGTGTGACGACTGTTAGAAATTCGACCGGCGTGCTCATGTTACGGCTCAAGAATTGCGCATGATACCAATTACTTGGCCGTTTGCAGTCTGGGGGCTTGATATGGTCGGGCCTTTCAAGAGATCTAAGGATAAGAAAACGCACCTCTTGGTGGCGGTTGACAAGTTCACCAAGTGGGTACAAGCTGAGCCGGTCAGCAAGTGTGACGCGGCTACGGCGGTTCAGTTTATTAAAAAGCTGATCTACTATTTTGGTTACCCTCACAGCATCACCATGGACAATGGCACAAACTTGTCCAAGGGGGCTATGAAAACATTCTGTGACCTGGAGCACATCCGTCTTGATGTTTCGGCGGTTGCTCATCCACAGTCCAACGGTCAGGCAGAGCGGGATAATCAAGAAATCTTGAGAAGTATCAAGCCCCGGCTTATGGTTCCTTTACAGCGGATGCCGGGCTGTTGGGTGGAAGCTTTTCCATTCGTCTTATGGAGCATCAGAACTACCCCCAACAGATCCATAGGGTATACACCTTTCTTCATGGTTTACGGTGCAGAGGCCGTGTTACCAAGTGACATCCGGCATGACTCGCCACGAGTGGCGGCTTACGTTGATACGGACAATGAGACAGTGCGTCAAGACGCGTTGGATGCTTTGGAGGACGAACGAGAGCTGGCGGCAGCCCGTTCGGCGATCTATCAGCATGACCTGTGCCGCTATCATAGCCGTAGGGTCAAGACCCGGACGTTTCAAGAGGGTGACTTAGTGCTGCAGCTGATTCAAGACCAGACAAATATGCATAAGTTATCTCCTCCATGGGAAGGGCCTTTCATGGTCAGCATAAATCTCAACAATGGGTCATATTATCTCATTGACATCCGGGATGACTCAGATACTTCAGGTCAGGAGACCCGCCGGCCGTGGAACATAACGCATCTGCGGCCTTTTAACACTTGAGTTGTTGAGACTCGCCACTGTACACTATCATTGTACATATCATATTTATATATGAATAAAGTAGCATCCCTGCAAGCCGGGGCCTCTACCGTTTCGCATATCTTCATCGATGCAAGGAAAAAACCAAAACTTTGGTTGTCGAAGGGGGCTTACCACCTCCGGGTGTAGCTTATCTATCCCTAACAACTAGCTTTTATGCCAAAAATGTTGACAAGTCAACATTGGCTGTCGAAGGGGGCTTCCTACCTTCGGGTATAGCTTATCTAACCCTAACAGTCGGCTCTTATGCCAAAAAAGTTGACAAGATAACTTTGGTTGTCGAAGGGGCATCCCACCTCCGGGTGTAGCATATCTATCCCTAACAACCCGCTTTTATACCAAAAATGTTGACAAGTCAACATTGGCTGTCGAGGGGGATTCCTACCTTCGGGTATAGCTTATCTAACCCTAACAGCCGGCTCTTATGCCAAAATAGTTGACAAGTCAACTTTGGCTGTTAAAGGGGGCTTCCCACCTCCGGGTGTTGCTTATCTATCCCTAACAACCGGCTTTATACCAAAAATGTTGACAAGTCAACATTGGCTGTCGAAGGGGGCTTCCTACCTTCGAGTATAGCTTATCTAACCCTAACAGCCGGCTCTTATGCCAAAAAAGTTGACAAGTCAACTTTGGTTGTCGAAGGGGGCTTCCCACCTTCGGGTGTAGCTTATCTATCCCTAACGACCGGCTTTCATGCCAAAAATTTTGACAAGTCAACATTGGCTGTCGAAGGGGGCTTCCTACCTTCGAGTATAGCTTATCTAACCCTAACAGCCGGCTCTTATGCCAAAAAAGTTGACAAGTCAACTTTGGTTGTCGAAGGGGTCTTCCCACCTCCGGGTGTAGCTTATCTAACCCTAACAACCGGCTTTCATGCCAAAAATGTTGACAAGTCAACATTGGCTGTCGAAGGGGGCTTCCTACCTTCGGGTATAGCTTATCTAACCCTAACATCTGACTCTTATGCCAAAAAAGTTGACAAGTCAACTTGGGTTGTCGAAGGGGGCTTCCCACCTGTGGGTGTCGCTTATCTATCCCTAACAACTGGCTTTCATGCCAAAAATGTTCACAAGTCAATATTGGCTATCGACGAGGGCTTCCTACCTTCGGGTATAGCTTATCTAACCCTAACAGCCGGCTCTTATGCCAAAAAAGTTGACAAGTCAACTTTTGTTGTTGAAGAGGGATTCCCACCTCCGGGTGTAGCTTATCGATCCCTAACAATAGGCTTTGATGCCAAAACTGTTGACAAGTCAACATAGCCATTCATGGGGCTTCTGCCCTACGGGTGTAGCGTATCATACACTATCGGCCGGCTCTTAAGCCAAGCAATTGACTCCGTCAATACATCAGGAAGACACAACATCTTCGGGTTATGCTTTTAAGCCGCCCTCCTAATGATGTAGAGATACATCCATTTCATACAAGGAATTAAGCTGCAAAGAGCCAGTAAGGCATGCTATGGGAAGAACAAGGAAGATGGCATATATATATAAGCCAGACTTTCATATGTGCGCGATGGCACAATTCAAGAAAGGCAATGGTTGCTACTAGTCTATTACAGACGCTCTCTGTGGAGCCCAAAAATATCATCAATTTTTTTACACCGCTCATGGCAGGTCATAAAGAGCCGGCTATTAGTAGGTATCTACAGCACGATCAGCTGATTGGCGGGTCACCCTGCTCCGGGTCTTCGGCTGCCTCGATCGAGAGATTTTCCAAGTCCCGGTTGCAGTTGATTAAAGCCGCAAAGGTTCTTTTTCAAAGAAGGGGGACGGGTCAAGTTCAGAGGCGAAAAGATTCTTACCGCGGGCAGGTGTCAAATCTTTGCTTTCAAAGAGAGGGCCACGGATCCTTTTCTGATCCGCGCTATAAGCCGCCTGGTAAGTCGCCAGATTAAGTTCTTCTACTAAGACGGAGGCTAGGACTTTGGAATTCTTCACGCACCGGGCATAGTCAGCCTCTGAAAATTCGGAGCCATCATCCTTCTTGGAGGGAAACCCGTCCATCATTTTAGCCGGAGTTAACTCGGGGGCAAAAGCTAGCGCCCGGCTTATAGCTGCGATCGCCCCCTAATGGGCGGCTGATTTCTTCAACTCTACGATTTGATTCGGCATCATGGACAGAAGCTCTAAGATCCCTTTGAGAGATGAAGGGATGTCATCCTTGTACTGTACAACTTTGATGGTACACATAGCGCCGAAGTAGAGTTGCTCTGTGAAGGTATATATGGCCTTCAGGGGCAGGAAGCTGTCAGAGGCAAGTTGGTAGCTCCTAGGACCTGCATAAGACGGAGATCTCATTGTAAGTCGCCAGTGCAAGTACAATACACCAATTGAGTTAAAGTCATCAAAAAACTTACCAAAAAGGGTGACTGTCATCTTCGCAATGTGGCATTTCAAGGATTGCAGTTCATCAGATACAATCATGAGCCGTTGATCAACATCATCCGCCCGTTTAGTCAAGGCGGTTTCTTCAGCTTTTGCAGATTCCTTCAAGGTGGTGAAGTCGGCCTTAATTTTGGTCAGCTCTTCAGAAAGGAGTCAGCATTTCTCGTGAGCTTCACTCCGAGCGGCTTGCTGAGCGGCTAGATTGCTTTTTAAGCCGACCACTTCTGACCCGGCTTCGATTAAAGCTTCCTGCAACATATCAAAACAAGAAATAAACCGATAGGGGGAGAAAATTTGAAAGATATAGCAAGTCTCAAACAGATTGCAAGCAATATGCATGACACTTGGGGGCTAATGTTTATTTTCAAGACAGTTCCGACTCAACTTCGACAAGATTGATCCGGAACTTGGGGGCTACATACTGGTTTTTTCAGAAGGTTCAGCATGAAAGTCCCGACTCAACTTTGACCAAGATTGAGCCAGCCCTTGGGGGCTAGATTTGGCTCTATTACTCATTCTTAATAAAGTCTCGACTCAACTTTGTAAAAGATTGAGCCGCCCCTTGGGGGCTACGAATGGATCTGTTACCTATCTTCTAGGAAGGTCCAGTTCAAAATTAACAATTATTGAGCCGACCCTTGGGGGCTAACGACAATGGTTTGAGATCACAACTAAGTAAGTTGAGCCCTACATGTTGGATGTTTCTACTTCTATTAAGATGGAAGAGCTGGATTATTATCGGTTAATATTATCCTGGCTCTTCGGGGCTACGTAAGGGTATAAGGAGGAAAAAGGAATACCTCTAGTTTCTCTTCATTAAGTTAACCAGTTTGAGCTCTAGATCCCGGCTTGTAGACAGCCGGTTCATGTAGCTAGCATGAAGTTTGTCAGCCATCATTTTGTCTAAGGCGGGGAGCTCAAACTCCAACTTCCTGGAAGCTTCAGCCATTTCACTATGCTTGGTCAGCACATGAGGTGAAGGAGAGTGCAAGCCGGCACCGGTAATCATGACGTCCGGGGCAGCGGTATCATCAGCAGCCTTGGTAGGGCTCGGCGGCTTGGAAAGGTCCCTTTGCGGGCTCTCTAGAATAATATCGTCAGCAGTCGGCTCTGTAGAAGTTGTTGGAGGGTCCGCAGCCGGTATAGGTGCGTCTGGCTTGGCAAGCTCCAGTTCTTGAGCAGTAGGGCCAGGGGAGGGCTTGTTGGTTTTCCTACGCTTGGCTTGAGCCCTAGAAAAGCATGCAATTCAGAGTCCAAGGGTTACAACCACCAAAGAGGCGGACGTAAGGCTGGAAAAGCACGTACAACGGATTAATCTTTGGAGGCGGTAGAGCAGTGGTCGTAGAGTCGTCGGACGAAGGTGATCCCTAAGAGACAGTTCAGATAATACAAGGAAGTGTTGAAATTACAAAGGAAAAGCTAGTAAAATCAAATAGAGAAGAAATACATACCTCTGCGGGGCGCTTCTTCTAAGCCAGGGAGTTAGGTAACCCAGACATGAGATCAGTAGAGCCGGCGCTCCGGGTCTGGCGTTGGTCAGCTTGCTGTTGCTTTTTCAAAAGAAATTGGGGATCCAAATAAGCAAGAGGATGAGAAAGGGGAACTTTTGGGTACAAAACATTCTGAGTCGGATGAAACATAAGTTACCTCAGGGGCATTGGCGCGGCTCGTCTCTACCTCGTCCTGTGAATAAGTTGTTATCAATAAGGTGAATAAAGAGGTAACAAAAAGTAGTCAAATTATACCTCTGAACCGGATGATTCTGGTGGTTCAAACCATTCCTCTTCAGGGGTGGTCTTCTCCGTCCTCTTGGTCGGGGCCTTCTTCTTGTTTTTCTTTAGAGGAGGAACATACTTCTTCTTCCAGAAGTCGGAGTTAGCCTAAAAAGGTAAGCCAGGTAATAGCGATGAATTGCCAAGACATAACTAAAACAAAGAGAAGAGACTATGAAGAGTCGCCTTACGTTTGGGGTCGGATTAATCACACAGAAAGGCGCCAGCCCAATGGCGCTGCAAGCTCCTGACGTCTCATGGACAAGACTCCGGATGACAGTGGTAATATCAACTTCGATTAACGTCGTCCGGCTGACGCGTAGGGAATTGTCATACCGGCCTGGGTATTCGCACATGAGGTGGCTTCTCTGGCTCAAAGGCATAATCCTCCGAGAGATCCAGCAATGGATCAAGTCCAATCCCGTCAATCCATTAGCCATGAGGGCTCTAATCTTGGCGTGAGCCGTCTCGTGCCTTGCAAATTCAGAAGTTGATAGCCGGCCGGGAAGCTCGGAGATAGTCTTGAGCCGAGATGGGTGGTAACGCGGCAACGGATGCTCACCCTCCGGGGAGGTATCTTTACAATAAAACCAAGTATTATTCCAGTATTTTGGATGACTCGGCATCTGCACAGCCGGAAAGGTTATATCCCGACGCCTCTGAATGGAAATCCCACCGAGTTCTCAGCTTGGGCCGGCCTTCACTTCAGTCTGTCGATTCACGTAAAAGAATTCTCGGAAGAGACCCACAGACGGCTTAGTTTGCAGATAGACCTTGCTGAGCACTTGGAAGTTGCATATGTTTGAGACGGAATTGGGGGCAATGTCTTGAGGATGCAGCTTGTAAAAATGAAGGACGTCCCGAAAGAACTTTGAGCCGGGGGGTATGAATCCATGTTCAATGTAATCCGAAAAAACAACTACCTCGCCCTCCTGAGGAACGAGCTTTTGTTCATTACCTAGAACCCGCCAATGGAGGACCTCTTTGGCAGGGAGGGTGCCCACGCGTACAAAGTCCATCAGGAACTCTTCGGTGATGCAAGAGCCGACCCAATTGCAGGAGTTTCATGCGCGAGACATGGCGGCGGTTTAAAACTGTGCAAAGTAACCATATACGACGAGTCAAGAAATGGCAGATATCTACGGGCGGCTTAAAAGCTTAAGACCTTAAGGATGAGACGCCAAGATCCGGCTGGTGAGAGCCGGAACTGCACGGCGGGTCAAGGTTACGAGAAGACAGAGTGAAATTTGGCTAAGTGAGGAAAACAGGTTTTGCTAAGTATCGCTAAGATTGTGGATCTACAAAAACAAAGGAAATGTTTCTATTTTCAGACCTAGAGACGAACTAGCGAAAACGAAGAAAGTTTAAAACAACGGGCGGAGCCGTGGTGAATCTGAGTAGCATTACTATCGGTCTCCTACATAGTGGTGCAGTGGGGACAAGATATCGTCAAAGGTTTAGGGGCTAAATATGGTCGGCATTGATGGAAGCCCGAGTTCTGAGCGGCGGAGGCGGAGCTCCATGAAACCCTACCGGAACGGTTATGGATCTAGGGGAAGAAGGACTCAATGGAGACGACGCGATGAACGCGGAGGGAGCTCTGTAACGAGTCAGGTTCATGCAGCATCCTTGTCGATGACGATGAGGAGACGGTGTTGGAGCGGAATGCGCTGGAGCGGAGGCGTCGGAAGGAAAGAGATGAAGAGCGAGCGGGAGAAGGCAAATGGTGCCCCTTGTGGTCCTATTTAATAGAAAAAAGGGCGGAAACATGCATGAAAATCCAGGTGTCGGAGGTCATTTGACCGAAGCAGATGCCCCGATTCTTGGACTATCCATTTAATAAGGGAAGATTCGTTGCGTGCGTCAGAGGATCTTTTTTGACTGATTTGACGTGACGTCATGGCAGGTCATTATTTTCTGAGCGTCTTGCCAAGGAGTAAGAAGAAGGCTGAAGTGAGCAAACACAAATCAACCTGGGTCCTAATGTTGGGGATATAACCCCACGGTGAGACCTGCCCTGAGGGCTCCGAGTCACACCAGGCGGCTCGTACGCCAGCTCAAGAGTGAGACGTGAAGGCTTAAGGCCCAAGATGCTTGGCGGCTTGACAGGATGGGCCAGAACGTGGCCCAGGCACGTAAGCCACCCGAAGACAACTTGGTCAGGGAAGGCAAGAGAAGGTAGAGGTAGACTCGGACGTGTAATGAGACTTGGTTACAACTTGTATGACCCGTGGTCTTGACCTCCTATATAAAGGCAAGACCCGGGGCGACTAAGAGATCAGGCTATCGAGAACTAGGTCAACCAATAGCTCCCTTGTAACCGATACATCAAGCAAGATAAGCACAAGCAGGACATAGGTTGTTACCTCATCTTGAGGGGCCTAACCTAGGTAAACTCGTGTCCTTCATCCGAACCAACCCCTTTGAGTCCATCACGTTAGCAATGGCCTCGAATCCAAGTCCGTTCACCCGGACATGTGCCGTGATAAAACCACGACAATTCCTGTTCATGCTCAGGTACACAACGTCTAATAACACCATCCACCCCTTCTTTATAAAGGCATGGGTCATCCCAAAAGTAATGTCTTATATCATAGAAGAACTTGTTCTTTTGGTTGTATGTGAAACTAGGTAGCATAAATTTAGGAACAATGTAATTAGCATAATCAGCATACCATGGAGCATTATGCGAAGCATTTATGACAATTGATTGTTCATTAGGGAAGATATCATCAATAGGTAGTGGGTCATCAAGAATTTTCTCTAACCTAGACATGTTATCTGCTACGGGGTTCTCAACACCCTTTCTATCAATACTATGCAAATCAAATTCTTGTAGCAGAAGAACCCATCTAATAAGTCTTGGTTTAGCATCTTTCTTTCCCATAAGATATTTAATAACATCATGATCAGTGTAAATAGTTACTTTGAATCAACGATATAAGTTCTAAACTTATCACAAGCAAACAAAACTGCTAAAATTCCTTTTCAGTGGTAGCATAGTTTCTTTGGGCACTGTCTAGAGTTTTACTAGCATAATGGGTAACATTTAATTTCTTATCAACACTTTGTCCTAGGACAACACCAACAGCATAATCACTAGCATCACACATAATTTCAAAGGGTAGGTTCCAGTCAGGTGGTTGAACAACAGGTGAAGAAATCAAGGCATTCTTAAGGATTTCAAATGCTAATACACAATCCTCATCAAAAACAAAAGGAATATCTTTTTGCAAGAGATTAGTGAGAGGCCGGAAAATTGTAGAGGAGTCTTTAATAAGTCTCCTATAGAAACCAGCATGACCAAGGAAACTTCTTATACCTCTGATATCCATGGGACACGACAGTTTTTCAATAGCATATACTTTAGCTTTATCCACCTCAATACCTCTTTTGGAAATTTTGTGTCGCAAGAGAATGCCCTCATTAACCATAAAGTGGCACTTCTTCTAATTCAAGACAAGATTTGTTTCTTCGCATCTCTGCAAAACTCGATCAAGGTTTCTCAAGCAATTATCAAAAGAAGTTCCATAAACGGAGAAGTCATCAATGAAAACTTCAACAATCTTTTCACAAAAGTCAGAGAATATAGCAGTTATACATCTTTGAAAGGTTGTAGGTGCATTGCATGAACCAAAAGGCACACGTCTATAAGCAAAGGTACCGAAAGGACAAGTAAAAGTTTTCTTTTCTTGATCCCCTTTTGACATAGGTATTTGAGAGAAACCAGAATAACCATCTAAAAAGTAGAAGTGTGTGTGTTTAGATAATCTTTCTAGCATCTGATCAATAAAAGGTAGACGCTGATGATCTTTCCTAGTAGCTTTATTTAATTTCCTAAAATCAATTACCATTCTATACCTTGTAACAATTCTTTGCGGGATCAATTCATTTTTATCATTAGGAACAACAGTAATACCTCCGTTCTTAGGGACACAATGGACATGACTAACCCATCTACTATCCGCAACAGGATAAATTATACCTGCCTCCAGAAGCTTTAATATTTCATTTCTTACCACTTCTTTCACTTTAGGATTTAACCGTCATTGGTGATCAACAGCTGGTTTAGCATCAGGTTCCATATTAATTTTATGTTGACATAGAGTGGGACTAATGCCCTTAAGATCATCAAGAGTATATCCAATAGCAGCACGATGCTTCTTCAGAGTTTTTAATAACATCTTTTCTTCATGCTTTGAAAGGTTAGCACTAATAATAACATGATATATCTTCTTTTCATCAAGATAAGCATATTTTAGAGTATCCGGTAATTTTTAAGATCAAACACGGGATCACCCTTGGGTGGAGGAGGATCCCCAAGTATTTCAACTGCCAAGTTATGTTTCAAAATACGATGGTGATCAAAGAAAATCCTATCTATTTCATTCCTTTCATTCATATGCATATCATTTTCATGGTCTAGCAAATATTATTCTAAAGGATCAGTAGGAGGTACAACAATAGAAGCAAGACTGATAATTTCATCCTTACTAGGCAATTCTTTATCATGGGGTTGTCTACGAAATTTAGAGAAATTAAACCCATGGGACGCATCCCCAAAACTGACATTAATAGTTTATTTCTCACAATCTATCTTGGCATTAGCAGAATTCAAGAAAGGCCTACCAAATATAATGGGACAAAAATCATCTTGTGGGGAACCAAGAACAAGAAAATCAGTAGGATATTTTATTTTCCCACACAAAGCTTCAATATCTCTAATAATCCCAACTGGAGCTATAGTATCTCTATTTGGAATCTTAATGGTAACATCAATTTCTTCCAATTTAGTTGGTGCAATATCATTCATAATTTCTTTATATAAGGTAAAGGGAATTGCACTCACACAAGCACCGACATCACATAGGCCATGATAACAATGATCTCCTATTTTAATAGAAACAACATGCATGCCAACAATAGGTCTATGTTTATCTTTAGCATCAGTTCTAGCAATTCTAGCAGCTTCAGTGCAGAAATGAATAACATGCCGGTCAATATTATAAACCAAGAGATCTTTAGCCATAGCAATACTAGGTTCAACTTTAATTTGTTCATTGGGTGTAGGTTGCTACTACTTGAGCTTGCGTTGGTTTTCAATTGAAGAGTAAAGGGTGATGCAGCAAATTAGATAAGTATTTCACTCATTTGTTGAGAACCAAGGTATCAATCCAGTAGGAGATACAAGCAAGTACCCAATCTTCGCACGTACACAAACAATCAAACACTTGCACCCAACACTATAAAGGGGTTGTCAATCCCTTCACGGTTATTTGCAAGGATGAAACTGATTGAGATAGATATAGAAGATTACTAAAACAAAAAGTAAAAAGATTGTAGCAAAATATTTTTGGTATTTTTGGTTTACAGATCTGAAAATATAATATGGAAAGTAGACCAGGGGCCATAGGTTTGACTACAGGCTTCTCTCTTGAAGGAAAATAATACGTTGGGTGAACAAATTACTGTCGAGCAATTAATAGAAAAGCGAATAATTATGAAGATATTCACTGCAATGATTATGCATATAGGCATCACGTGCGTGTCAAGTAGACCGAAACGATTCTGCATCTACTACTATTACTCCAAACATCGATCGACTCCAGCCTGCATCTAGAGTATTAAGTTCATGAAGAACAGAGTAACGCATTAGGTAAGATGACATGATGTAGAGGGATAATCTCAAGCAACATTATGAAAACCCCATCTTTTCATCCTTGATGTCAACAATACAATATATGCCTCACTACCCCTACTATGTCACTGGGTGAGGACACCGTAAGATTGAACCCAAAACTGAGCACTTCTTCCATTGCAAGAAGTACCAATCTAGTTGGCCAAACCAAACTAATAACTCGAAGAGAATTGCAAAGATATAAAATCATGCATATAAGAATTCACAAAAGACTCAAATAATATTCATGGATAATCTGAACATAAACCCACAATTCATCGGATCTCGACAAACACACTGCACAAGAGTATTACATCAGATAGATCTCCATGAAGATCATGAAGAACATGGTATTGAATCACAAAGAGACAAAAGAAGCCATCTGGCTACTAGCTATGGACCCAAAGGTCTGTGGTGGACTACTCACGCATCATCGGAGGGGCAATGGAGTTGATGTAGATGCCCTCCATGATCGAATCCCCCTCCAGCAGATTACCGGAAAAGGCTCCAAGATTGGATCTCTCGGGAACAGAGGTTTTCGGCGGCGGAAAATTATTTTTGTGGCTCTTTTTTGTATTGGGGGAATATTTGGGAATTTATAGGCCGAAGAATAGGGTTAGAAGAGCAGGGGTGGTGCTCACGGCCCTGGCTTGTGACCTCCTGGTAGGTCTCTTGCCTTCCCCTCCAAGTCTGGTAGATGTCTTCTGGTCCAAGAAAAATCATCGCCAATATTTGTTCTGTTCGGACTCTGTTTAATATTCCTTATATGCAATACTCAAAAACAAGAAAAAAATTAGAAAATGGCACTAGGCTCTAGATTAATAGGTTAGTCACAAAAATAATATAAAATAGCATATTAATGCATATAAAACATCCAAAATAGATAATATAATAGCATGGAACAATAAAAAATTATAGATACGTCCTCGAGTAGGTAAATGATAAAAACAGAATTTTTGATGTGGAATGCTACTTAACATATTAATCCATGTAATATTCTTTATTGTGGCATGAATGTTCAGATCCGTAAGACTCAAAACAAAAGCTTAATGTTGACATAAAAACAATAATATTTCAAACATACTCACAGAGCAATTGTATCTCTTCAAAATATAATGACAAAAGTAGGTTATCCCTACAAAATCATATAGTGTGGCTATGCTCCATCTTCCCCACACAAAGTATTTATATCATGCACAACCCCGATGACGAATCAAGCAATTGTTTCACACCTTTTATGTTCTCAAACCTTTTCAACTCTCACGCAATACATGAGCACAAGCCATGGACATAGCACTATGGTGGAATAGAATACGGTGGAGGTTGTGAAGAAAAAGGAGAAGATAGTCTCACATCAACTAGGCGTATCAACAGGCTATGGAGATGCCCATTAATAGATATCCATGTGAATGAGTAGGGATTGCCATGCAATGGATGCACTAGAGCTATAAGTGTATGAAAGCTCCAAAAGAAACTAAGTGGGTGTGCATCCAACTTGCTTGCTCATGAAGACCTAGGGCAATTTGAGGAAGCACATCATTGGAATATACAAAGCTAGTTATATAATGAAATATTCCCACTACTATATGAAAGTAACAAAATAGGAGACTCTCTATCATGAAGATCATGGTGCTACTTTGAAGCACAAGTGTGGAAAAAGATAGTAGCATTGTCCATTCTCTCTTTCTCTCACTTTTTTGGTGGGCATATATGGCCTCCTTTTTTTATTTGGGCTTCGCTGGCCTCTTTTATTTTTCATAAAGTTCGGAGTCTCATACCAACTTGTGAGGGAATCATAAATTCCGTCATCCTTTCCTCACATGGGACAATGCTCTCATAATGATGGTCATCACACTTTTAGTAACATACAACTCAAGAATTACAACTCGATATCTATAACAAAATATGACTCTATATGAATGCCTCCGGCGGTGTACTGGGATGTGCAATGATCTAGCATAGCAAACGACATCAAAAAACGGAAAAGCCATGAAAACATCACGCTAGCTATCTTATGATCATGCAAAGCAACATGAAAATGATGGTGCGTGTAATAATAAACGGAGTTGTGGAAGTTGCATGGAAATATATCTCGGAATGGGTATGGAAATGCCATAATAGGTAAGTATGGTGGCTGTTTTGAGTAAGGATATATGGTGGGTTTAATGCACCGGCAAAAGTTGCGCGGTACTAGAGAGGCTAGCAAAGGTGGAAGGGTAAGAGTGTGTATAATCCATGGACTCACGCTAGTCATAAAGAACTCACATACTTATTGCAAAAGTCTATTATTCATTGAAGCAAAGTATTAGACGCATGCCCGTAGGGGAGAGCTTGGTAGGAGTAAACCATCGTGCACTCCACACCCTCACACAAAGGTTGACAATCAATAAACAAATCATGCTCCGACTTCCTTACATTACGGTTCACCATACATGCATGCTATGCGAATCACAAACCTTTAAACAAGTATTTTTTACCAATTCACTATTACTTTGTAACATTACTCTTAATATTACCATCTTTATACCTCAAAACTTTATGCAAGGAATCAAACTTCTCATAATATTTAATGCACTTTATATGGAATTTTTATTATATCCCTCTTGGATGCCTATTATATTAAGACTAAATTCATAACCTAAACCAATTACCATTCTGTCTAAGGACTCTAAAAATAATATAAGTGAGTTACGAGAGTTCAGTGATTTCTATAAAACAAAAGACCACCGTGCTCTAAAAAGATATAAGTGAAGCACTGGAGCAACATTGCCTAGCACAAAACATATAAGTGAAGCACATAGAGTATTCTAATAAATTCACGATTCATGCATGTCTCTCTCAAAAGATGTGTGCATAAAGTATGATTGTGGAAAATTAAAAATAAAAGACTCATATCATACAAAATGCTCCAAGCAAAACACATATCATGTGGTGCATAAAAATATAGCCTCAAGTAAATTTATCGATGGATTGAAGACGAAAGAGGGGATTCCTTCCGGGGCATCCCCAAGCTTAGGATTTTTGGCATCCTTTAATATGGATTGGGGTTCCTTGGTCATCACCAAGATTAGGCTCTTGCCACTCCTAATTCCATAGTCCATCAAATCTTTACCCAAAACTTGAAAACTTCACAACACAAAACTCAACAGAAAACTCGTGAGATCCGTTAGTATAAGAAAACAAATAAACACCTTAGGTACTATTGTGAACTCATTCTTTATTTATATTGGTGTAATATCTACTATATGCCAACTTGTCCATGGTTCATACCCCCCGATACGACCCCCGATAGAACACAAAGAAAACAGAATCTGTCAAAAACAGAACAGTCTGTAGCAATCTGGAAACTTCGTATACTTCTGTAACTCCAAAAATTCTTAAAACTTAGGAAATCCTGTAAAAATTCGTATATCAATCTTGTGTAAAAATTTCAGACTCATTCGGCTCTCTGATAAATTTATAAAATTCCTGGACTTGGCGCAAGAGTTTCTGTTTTCAGCAAGATCAATTCAACAATCACCATAGACCATCCCAAAGGTCTTACTTGGATCAAACACTAATTAAAACACCAAAACACAATTACTACAATGCTAATAATGTGGTAAAAACTCAGAAATAGAATCAAAAACCAGAACATAAAAATAAAATTGGGTTGCCTCCCAACAAGCGCTATGGCTTAACGCCCCTAACTAGGCATAACACAATAGATCTAGGTATTTTCATCTTTGGTATGCAATCCAAAATTAGATATCATAATAGATTCATAAGGAAATATTATTTTATTTCTAGTAAATTGTTCCATGCCTTTTCCTTCCTTCAAATCAATAATTTCACCAATCGTTCTAAGGAATGGTCTACCAAGAATAATAGGACATGTAGGATTGCAATCTATATCAAGAACAATGAAATCTAGAGGCACATAATTCCTATTTGAAAAAATATGAACATCATTAATCCTTCCCATAGGTTTCCTAATAGTGCAATCCGCAAAATGCAAATTTAAAGATCAATCATCAAGATCATGGAAACCTAGCACATCAAATAAAGTTTTCGGAATCGTGGAAACACTAGAACCCAAATCACGCAAAGCATTGCACTCATAATATTTAATTATAATATTAATAGGAGGTTCCCACTCTTCATGAAGTTTTCTAGGGATAGAAACTTCCAACTCAAGTTTTTCTTCAAAAGATTTCATCATTGCATCAACGATATGTTCAGTAAAAGCCTTATTTTGATTATAAGCATGCGGAGAATTCAACATGGATTGAAATACGATCAATCAAAGAATATCTATCATAATTAAAGTCCTTGAAATCCAAAATAGTGGGTTCATTGCTATTTAAAGTTTTGACCTCTTCAATCCCACTTTTATCAATTTTAGCACCGATATCTATAAACTCCGAATCATTAGGATGACTTCTAACTAAAGTTGACTTATCTCTAGTCCCATATTTATCAAGATTTAGATTAGAAAAGAAAGATACAATAGGAGTCACATCAATCACTTTGAGATCTTCATTATTATTATCACGAGAGCACACCTCTTCAAGCCATTCAAGCTTAGCACGTATTCTAGCAGTGCTTTCCTTACACTCACTAGTAAGCGTTCACGTGCAACGCATGAATCATAGAGTTATGATAGAGAGAAAAAGTTGGATTGTAGGTTATAGAGCGACAACATAAGTGTCAAGGGAGTAGGATTGATTATTGCGGCAGTCATGGGGACATCCCTATAGGTTTCCTTGGTATTTCCCAGCTAATTTTAGTGACTCCCTTGATTATGTTGGAATATTGTTGAAGAGATTATCGGAAACCCTTAGTGTGTACAGTCAGTAATCAATAATAGGAAAGCATGTTCGTGCTGCTCGGTGGAAGAGACAAAAGTAATTTGCAAGGTAATACCCGAAGCTTCCTTGAACTCGAATTTGATTATGCAAGCTGTCGAAGTTAGGATTTAGCGTGTCAGTTATACACTCTAGAAAATGTAAATCTATTAAGTCTAGGATGCATGATCCAACAATTTACCTACTTTATAAAATCTGTTTTTCACTCTAATTTAAGGGAACTAAACATGTTTTTGACATGACATGGAAGACAAATGACATATGCTCCTCTTTAGCAACAAAACGATTTCACTCCTGAAGATAAGTGTTGGAAACATGCACATCATCTTATTTGACACATGAACAAGCGACTGGATTGGTCCCAGTATTACGGAGACAAAAGGTCATGAAACATCAGTGTGAATCTTAGATCATGACAATTTAGGTTTTCCCTTTCATATCCACATTGTGTATAGTTGGATCAGATTTCAATGTTTATATGTAATTTAGCAAGAGTTCTATCAAGCCATTAACTCCATAGAATCCACTTTTTTAGGTAAACATTGATATTATTTAGGAGTGAGAGACATACCTGACCCCACAAACAATTTTTGGAATCTAAATTGATTAATATCAGTAGCAAGTTAGGAAAGTCATGTATGTGGCTAATCAGTAGTTAGGAAGCTCGTATCTCCATGTGCGATAGGTAACTTCATAATTCACAACACGAAACCATTTCTGAATTCTAAACACATTTCAGAAATCGAAAACCATGTAAAAATATTTCAGAATTCACAACATGCCCATATGTATTTAAATGAAATGATGATTCGAATAAAAAATAAAAAAGCCAACAAAGTTTGCTTGACTACAAAATAGCATGAATAAAAAGCAATCAAAGAATGAACTTGCATCATCCTTCCAAAACATCTCTATAGACAATATTCTTGGTGCTTTTCCCTGATTTATCAACCTGTTTGTTTGGCTTGGCCAAAATCCGCATCATTTGCCTTGATACGCCCCTAGACAAGGCAACATACAACTGACCATGGGAGAACACCGGCTTGGGAAGAGCAATACCAACATTTGGGATGGTCTGGCCCTATGCATTATTCATGGTCATCGCAAAACTTAGACGGATGGGGAATTGTTTCCTCTTAAGCTTGAAGGGAAGTGAGATATCCTCCAATGGTGATAAAGGGATCCTCAGTATAAATACCCTTTTCCCAATATGTTGCCTGCCAACAATCTCTGCATCAATTGCATTATCATGGAAGGCTCTAATAATTATCCTTGTTCCATTGTAGAGACCATTGTGAGGGTTGAGGTTCCGTAGTAGAATGATGGGGCAATTGACCTTCACCTTCAACACATGCGGTGGCAATCCATTTGGAGTGAGTGAATTCACAAATTAAGTCAATGGGGTAATTGTCGGAGAAGTTATCCTCAATAGAGTCGAAGCTATGGTATACCTTCTCTTCGCCTGGAAACATGCCGATCATCTTGGAATTCAGCTCATCAACATGGTCATTCTTCGTGGAAAGAATAGCACGGGAGCTCATGTACTCTCCCGATTTAGCATTGAAATTAAGAGATGGGAAAACTTGTTTGATTAGCCTATTAATTGCCATTTCATCATCAGTATGACCGATCACTATGTCCTCAGGGAGACGCACATAGTCATCACCTATTGCTTCTTCGGTTCCATTGCCAATCCTCAAGAGATACTCAGAGAACCAAGGGTCAGCTTGTGCTCTCATGTTACGTGTAAGGTGTATCTTACGAATCTTCTGCCATATATAGGATCTTTGTATCATAGCATATGTGATGTGCGCTCTTGTCCCTTTTGGAACCAATGGAAGCACCTGCCTAAAATGTCCACCAAAAACGACAATCTTCCCCCCCAAACGGCAAAACACATCCCATTATGTCTTGGAGTGACCTATAAAGCGCGTCCATAGCTTGACACTTTGTCATGGCAACTTCATCCCAAATTATTAAGGCCGCCTCTTTCAGCAACTATGCCATACCACTTTGCTTTGTGAAACCACACATGCTATTTTTGGTGATTTTAATGGCTATTTTGAACCTAGAGTGTGCAGTACGCCCTCCAAGTAATATCAAGGCTGCTATACCTGATGTGGCAGTGGGAATGGCTTTCTTACCCATCGAACGCACCTTAGCAAGCAACGCCTTGAACAAGTATGTCTTCCTAGTGCCTCCTGGAGCATCAAGAAAGAAGAATTGGCTTCTTTTGTTCATCACATGGTCCATGATGTTATTGAACCCAGCTAATTGCTCATTGTTTAAAGAGTTGATAAGATCAATATCCTCTTGGTCCACACTGACCTCCCTCTCCTCTCTAACCTCCATGCACTCATCTCCTAGAAAAGCATTTGTATCAACCAAGTTTGGAAGGCCATAGCTTTTAATATCCTTCCCCATGGAATGCAACAAATTCCTGATGTCTCTAAGGACCATCTGCTCAAGTATTTCCTTGTTGGGATGGGTACATCGGTAATCCTCAGACATCGACTCTAGGTGTTTGTCCCGTAACTCTTGGATTTTTGTAACCTCACAAAATACTAAGATAGTGGCAAAAAAGCGTCTAAGAGCACAAGGCATCTGAAATGCAGCAGCTTCAGTTAGGTAGTGATCAAGTGATTTGTCATGCTCAATTAAGCCTAATTGTTCACATGCCTCTCTAAAAGTAGAGCACGAAATGCCTCACACCTTTTTCAAATCATCATATGATGTCGCACCTCGGACCTGATTCAAGAGAACTCGCAAATAGTAACTCTCCTCCTCAGCAGGGTGTGCATACACAATTCTACCAATTTATGGCCTTTGTTTTCTTTGATACCATCTCTTCTTCGATGCATCCCATCAAAAGTGTTATGGAAAATCTCTATACAACCATTGTCGTGCATAAGGATACTTTCGATTCATTTGAAAGTACTCAGTAAGCATGGTTCTTGAAGAAGATGGCTTATCAACAATATCTTTCAGATTATCATCGGCTTTAAATGCGACCGTGTGCATGCCTGGTAGATGAAGCTGCAGCTACAGGACTGAAGGACTAATTCCAAACATTTTAAAGCGTAAAATCCTAGTGATAGCCTCTGGAGCTGATACAAAGCGTGCATCTCGGTCATGTCCTTTGTAGATATACTTGAACAAATACTTCACTGCCTTGATGCTCGAGCAAGCTTCTACATTGATGTGGCAGTTGTACTTCATGAGAAGAAACGGGTTGTAAGGCACCACCCACCTATTGTCCAACTTTGCTCCTCTCACTTTTACTCGCCTTCCATCATCCCTCCTCTTATATATGGGATATGAGTCCTTTCCCTATTGTGTACCAAGACAAAACTCCCGAGGGTAGTGAAAACGACACTGCTCCTCTATCATGCAAGCACATTTTTTATTGAGGACACCACATGTCCCGTGTAACATGTGTTTTATGACCAGAGCATGCAGGACAAGGTATTTATCTTTATCAGGTATTTCTGCTGATATGACTCTATCATAGTCATCTGGAGTCTTTAACTTGCTACCTCCCTTCGTGATTAGAAGGATATGTTCGTGTGGAAGCCCTCTTTTCTGAAACTCAGTCACATGAACATAGGCCACAACCTCACCAAAATGCTTCTTCTTAATGAGAAAGTCCATCAAATCTCGCTGCTTTGCCTTGTACACTCTTGCAACCAGGTCTGGTCGGTCCTGTGGTAGTTGTCTGGGCATCAGCTTTGTTGTTATCTCCTCCCAGTATGGGTTGCATGTCATTGTGATAAAGTAATCTAGTTTACCCCATCGCTGCACTATGGCCATTGCATCTAGGAACCTTCTCTGCATATCTCTATCACCACCAGGAAATGTCCTTGGAGTACAATCCTTCTACAAATCCGATCACCACATGACTCACCAGCAGTGATCGTGTCTACAAGACCCTACATAGAAGATACATGATGCGGGTATTAAGAATATTGAACTATATTGTAAAAGTGAGATCGATAGTATCATAAGAAAAATCCCAAGAATGTTACCTGCTAGAGGTCCGCTCGTATAATCTTTTGATTTTCTGGCTTGGAGTACCAATCAAGCCTCATTGTCTCAATTTTAATGTACATATCAACAACCCATTGTTGGAAAAGACGCCCCCCGAATAGGACGATGTTGAAAATCTTCTTCCTGATCATCAACTTGAAACAGTAATACTCCCTTGCAGAAACATATTTCCTTGATTGACCAAGTTCGACCTCCTCATCCTGGTTGTCCTCGTTATCGTCTAAATAGAGATTCGTATCATTAAACAAATGGGATATGTACCCTTAAAATAAACATGTATAAGTGATGAAACATACCTGGAGGCAAATCATCCACATGTTCATCAAACTGTGCAGAATTATCTAATGTAGTTTGCATTGTGTCATCAGCTATTTCTGTTAGATTAACACTTGTAGGCAAGTCATTAGACCGTTCTTGACCTCATTCTGAACTACCAAGTGGACCTTTTAAACACAAGAATTTCAGAATATTAGTGTTTGGTGTTGTTTTAATTGACCTTGTTACAAATTTAAAACTATAAAATCATACCTGTGTCAAACACATGGCATTCATCTTCTTGTGTAGGAGCATATGGCAACCTTCTATTCCAACCAGTCTCCCCACCAGGAAAGAATAATTGATATGCCAAAGGGTCATAACAACCATAGTATGCTCTAATATACATGGGCGCTCTCCTGATCCATGCACGATAACATTTCCATCAAAGCAGTTATGTGTGTCACTCCCTTCAACCCATATCGTAGCAACCTGGGAAGTTGTCGGGACATTGTACCATCGTTGATCCAGGGTTATATCTGTGTTTATTTGAATTCTATATTCATCAAGGCTTACTGAAGAACCAACATTATTAAAAGTCTGCACATAAGGGTTGTGTTGTATCATACTTAGAATTTTGCGAATGAGATCAATATTAAGATCTGGAGACCTCTGGACTCTGTGCGCTAAGATGTCATCTGTATCATAAATATACTGTTGCAAATGTCGCGGACCATGTTCACCATGAACCAAATGATCCAAACGGTGGTACAACTGTCCATGTGCACGAAATGTATATATCCCAGTGCTTACTGCAGTGCTGACTCGCTGGTCGAGTGTCACTCCAAGACTCGTGAATGAGAAGTGTGAGTTGAAATACCTTATGTTATCTCTCAAATATTTAGCATCATTATCATCCGGACTTGTAAACAATCGTTTCAACTCAGCAGGCACATCTGGAATAGATATGCTACCATTTTCTTTTCTACAACAGAATGCAAGTCCCTCGTATTGAACTCGCATTGCTCCACAATAGCTGCAATCTTTTACCGATTTTGCAGAATATACATTTAATTTCAACAAAGAGAATTTTATATATTTATAGGTATAGAAGAATGTAGAGTTGCAATGATACCAGGGGTTACAAGTGCTGCCACTGAGTCATTGTTTTCAGAGTTAGCTGTAGATCATTTTCGTTGACGTGCTTTTTGCTGCTTATGTAGGTATTCGACTCTCTTTTCTTCACCCATTCGAGCATACCAACCTTGACACCTTGGTTTTTTCTGGGCCGGTAGAGTAACATCCGAAATTTCAGCACTATTTGTGTGTGGTGTACCTCCATTATTACTCTGACCTACCACAACAATTTCGTAGACAACACATGAGACAAAAAACGAATCATGGAAAACATCACAAAGTACTGTTCCCTCCAGTCCAAAGTAAGTGTCACAGTTTTGAAATAAGTGTAGTTCAACCTTAGTTTATATATAACTGCGACACTTATTATGGACCGGAGGGAGTATTTGATAAAGAAAAACATGTTTAAATGAACTAACCTTTTCCATTCCTATTTGAGTCATATGTAAGAGGAATCCTTTTGACAACTCCATCACTCGCAGCTATAAATTAGACAAGGATGTCAGTTTTGAGGTTTTGTCACACAGAGAGAATAATCTCAACCATTGGTTAGAAAGGTGCACAAGCATGGACCTTTTGCAAACGTGTTTGTTACATAAGTAAACGGAGCATGCTCACTCTGAACCAATCCGCTAGATGGTGTAGATGACTTAGTTGCATCCCCTTTTGCCTGGCGCGCTATTCGTAGCTTCTTTAGGTACTCTGCTTTATTCTCTCCGGCCAGATGAGCATACCACCCTTGCCATTGCTCTGTTTATTCTCCAAACCAATATATGTTTCTGAATTCTAGAACTAATGATTTTCGAATCTTGATTAGCAAACAGAGAATAGTTATAATCAAAGAGCACTGAAGATGGTAACATATAAAAAGGTAGTTGGCTGTGAGCAGAGTGAGATTCAGATTTGAATGAGATGCGCTCATCAATGGCTTTTCCAAAGTTAAAATATTCATAGTGCACAAGAGATATTTCTGCGGATGACTACAATGATAAGGCATGGCAATCGCTGCTGACAGTACTGAATGATGCTCATACAAGAGAGCAGAGACATGAGAAAATTATCACTGATTTTGTGAGATGGAGAACATAAAGGATCATACAGTATAAGAATTGAAAAATATTATGTACCATTCGCAGATATTATGTCAGTTTGTTAGGTAGATGTAACTCAACCCCAAAGTTTGTTAGCGCAATGATTGCCTTTTATTCGAGAATTCTAGTTTTAATTAACTCTTGTTTACAAAATTTTTTTGTTTACTATTGTTAGTAATCTCAGATTGTTAGCGCAATGAATGCCTTTTATTCGAGAATTCTAGTTTTAATTAACTCTTGTTTACAATTTTTTTTGTTTACTATTGTTAGTAATCTCAGATTGTTAGATTCCAAGGTGGCACGTTGTGTCTTGTTTGTAGAAAGCAACACAACACACTACTACCTTCCAAATTAATGTTTTCAAACAATCATTAGTAATCACGTTCACGTGCTTCCAGTTAGCACACTTCCAAACCTCTAATAATCAGTACAGCACATTCCGAAAGATCTAGTGATCAGTTAAAAATGAGGGAGCTAACAACAACAGTGACAATTTGTGTTCAATTGATTTGGTCAATACACGCACCTTTGAATTTTTTTGATCGGTCCCAGTGGATTTGATCCCCAACTGCATATCAGACGTAAGACGCCCGCTTCCTCGCTCCCTCGTTTGACATAGCCGCTCAGGGCTGCTGAAACATCCGGCAAAAGATCAATATAAAAAATGTGTTGGATTCAGAATGGGAAACCAATTCACAGAGCAGCGATAGCACATGTACGCAATGCTAGCCTGAAACATGCAGATAGGTAGTTTAGTTGATTTCTTGTCTAGCTAGAGGTACCTACACTTGTAACCATACACGTATGGATCGTACATGGAGCCCTTCCAAGTCGTGGTTAATTATTTCTATGATCACTCAATTCGTATACATGTGAACTTGAAGCTGAAATCAGAACACACACCTCAGTAAACAAGGCAGTAGCAGGTATGGATTCCCGGGGCCGATGGTGACATCTACACGCGTACGTGCATGTGGATGTGGTGGTGAGACTTGGTCGATGGAACGGTGAGAGCACAACCACAAAGCAAGGACAGCGAGGGGTGGGAGCAAGGAGGTCTAGACGGGGCGAGGAGGGATGCCTGAGAAATTTGGATCGAGAGGTTTGAGGTCTGGACGACGTGAGGTGGAGGTCTCAAGGTTGGAGAAAGATCGCGGTAATTATTGCGAAGATCGTGGTAATTATTGCTAATTGATTATGATTAAAATATGCCTAGACGGCACGAGCTAATTATGATGGCAGAGATCATGGTAATTATTGCTAATTGATTATGATTAAAATAAAATTAATTATAGTAAATGATGTGATACAACATTCAGGCCATCGGGACCAGTGAGAGATGGCAGATTTGTGGCTGAGATGTAATGTTTCTGCCATAACTCGATTGTTTAATAGGAGTGGAGATCAATAGAAATTCTCATAGATTTTAAGGACTCATTAATATCACGCTTAGGTGTAGTAGATCTAATTTTCAAAGAATCAATCTCAAGTGAAATTCAATCAACGTTCCTAGCCAAATCATCAATCTTGAGCAATTTTCTTCAATCATAGCATTGAAAACCTTTTGCGAACTAATAAATTCTTTAATATTGTTCTCAAGATCAAAGGAAATCTTATTATAATTTCCATAAGAATTTTTGTAAGAATTACCATAATTATTAGAGGAATTACTAGGAAACGGCCTAGGGTTGAAATTACCTCTATACGCGTTATTACCAAAAGTGTTCTATCAACAAAATTCACATCCACAGATTCATTTTTTCCAATCAAAGAAGACAAAGGCATATCATTAGGATCAATAGGAGCACTCTTACTAGCAAACAATTTTATCAATTCATACATCTTTTCACTCAAAGTATTTATTTCTTCAATAACATGCACTTTTTTTACTAGTAGGCGATCTTTCGGTATACCATTGAGAGTAATTTTCCATAATATTATCTAGGAGTTTAGTAGCTTCTCGTGATTTCTACAAAAGTACCACCCGAGGCGGGTCTAAAAGATTCCTAGATGCAAAATTCAATCCCGCATAATTTTTTTGTATAATCATCCATAAACTCAAACCATGTGCAGGGCAATTTATAATCATTAATTTCATCCTCTCCCAAGATTCGCAACATTCTCATGATCAAGTTGCTTAAAATTCATTATATTGTTCCTAAGGGAGATGATCTTAGAGGGCAGAAAGTACTTGGAAATAAAAGCATATTTACACTTATTCCATGAATCAATACTATTTTTACGCAAACATGAAAATCGAGTTTTAGCACGATCTCACAGTGAGAACGGAAATACCTTCAATTTAACAATATCATTATACACATCTTTCTTCTTTTGTATATCACACAACTCAATGAAAGTATTTATATGGGATGCATCATCTTCATTAGGAAGGCCGGAAAATTGTTCTTTCATGACAAGATTGAGCAAAGCGGCATTAATTTCATAAGATTCCACACTAGTGGTGGGAGCAATCGGAGTACTAATAAAATCATTATTATTAGTATTGGAAAAGTAGCACAACTTGGTATTCTCTTGAGTCATAGTGACAAAGCAAGCAATCAAGCACACAATCAAACAAAACGCAAACAAAAAGGCGAACGAAAGAAGGGCGAATAAAAAGGCAAATCTTTTTGGTAATTTCTGAAAATTGTTTTAGAAGTGGGGGACAAGAAAACGAGAGGCAAATGGAAAATAATGTAGATGCAAGAGATGAGTTTGTGATTGGTACTTGGTAGTCTTGATGTAGATCTCCCAGGCAACGGTGCAAGAAATCCTTCTTGCTACTTCTTGACCCTGCGTTGGTTATCCCTTGAAGAGGAAAGGGTGATCCAGCAAAGTAGATAAGTATTTACCTCTGTTGTTGAGAACCAAGGTATCAATCCAGTAGGATATACAAGCAAGTCCCCAAACCTTCGCATCTACACAAACAATCAAACACTTGCACCCAACGCTATAAAGGGGTTGTGAATTCCTTCACGGTTATTTGCAAGGATGAGATCTGACAGAGATAGATATACAAGATTACTAAAATGAAAAGTAAAACAATAGTAAAAAGATTGCAGCAAAGTATTTTTGGTATTTTTGGTTTATAGATCTGAAAATATAATATGGAAAGTAGACCCAGGGGCCATAGGTTTCACTAGATGCTTCTCTCTGGAAGGAAAATAATACGGTGGGTGAACAAATTACTGTGGAGCAATTGATACAAAAGCGAATAATTATGAAGATATCCAAGGCAATGATTATGCATATAGGCATCTCATCTGTGTCAAGTAGACCGAAATGATTCTGCATCTACTACTATTACTCCACACATCGACCAACTCCTACCTGCATCTAGAGTATTAAGTTGATGAAGAATAGAGTAACACATTAGGTAAGGTGACGTGATGTAGCGAGATAAACTCAAGCAATATGATGAAAACCCCATATTTTTATCCTTGATGGCAACAATACAATACGTGCCTCGCTATCCCTACTATGTCACGGGGTGAGGACACCGCAAGATTGAACCCAAAACTAAGCACTTCTCCATTGGAAGAATTACCAATCTTGTTGGCCAAACCAAACCAATAACTCGAAGAGACTTGCAAAGATATGAAATCATGCATATAAGAATTCAGAAAAGACTCAAATAATATTCATGGATAATCTGAACATAAACCCACAATTCATCGGATCTCAACAAACACACCGCAAAAGAGTATTACATTGGATAGATGTCCATGAAGATCATGAAGAACATGCTATTGAAGCACAAAGAGAGAGAAGAAGCCATCTAGCTACTAGGTTTGGACCCGATGGTCTGTGGTGGACTACTCACGCATCATCGGAGGGGCAATGGAGTTGATGTAGATGCCCTCTATGATGGAATCCCCCTCCGGAAGATTACCGCAAAAGGCTCCAAGATTGGATCTCTCGGGAACGGAGGCTTCCAGCGACGGATATGTATTTTCGTGGCTCTTTTTGGTATTGGGGGAATATTTGGGAATTTATAGGACGAAGAATAGGGTTTGGTGACCTGCTGGGGGGGCACAAGCCTACCAGGCGCGGCCAGGGGTGGTGGCCGCACCCCCTAGCTTGTGACCTCCTGGCAGGTCTCTTGCCTTCCCCTCCAAGTCTGGTAGATGTCTTCTGGTCCAAGAAAAATCATCACAAAGATTTTGTTCCATTTGGAGTCCCTTTAATATTCCTTATCTGCAATACTCAAAAACAAGGAAAAACAGGAACTGGCACTAGGCTCTAGATTAATAGGTTAGTCCCAAAAATAATATAAAATAGCATTTTTAATGCATATAAAACATCCAAAACGGATAATATAATAGCATGGAACAATAAAAAATTATAGATACGTTGGAGATGTATCATAGGTGTTCTAACATAGCTCTTATGAACCATAATTGAACCTTTAGCATGTTCCTTGATTCTAACAGGGAAAGGTGGTTTCTCAATATAAGCAGCAGGAATAACAGGGTCAACGTTATAAGTACTAGTTTCTTCTTCAACTTTAATAGGTTTAACTAATTTCACTTCAATGTGAGGATGATATTTAAACCAGTTCTCCTTAGGGAGATCAACATAGGTAGCAAATGATTCACAGAAAGAAGCTACTATCTTAGAGTCAAGTCCATATTTAGTGCTAAATTCATGAAAAGCATCGGTGTCTATAAAGGATTTAACACAAGCAAACGTAAGGTTTATACCTGACTCCTTACCTTCATCGAGTTCCCAATCTTCAGAGTTGCATTTAATTCTTTCCAGTAAATCCCATTTGAATTCAATATCTTTCTTCATGTGGGAACCAATTCAATACCTTTGATCATTACGAGAAAGCCAAGCATAAAAATTCTGAATAATCAATTCTCTTGAGTGCTCATGATTGGGGCATGAATATAACATTGAATCAAACCTCCCCCAATCTTGAGAGATACTTTCTCCTTCACGAGGCCAAAAATTATAGATATAATTCCGATCATGATGAACTAGATGCATAGGATAAAACTTCTGATGAAATTCCAATTTCAATCGGTTGTAGTTCCATGATCCAATATCATCACATAGCGTATACCATGCCAATGCATTCTTCATCAAATATAAAGGAAATAACTTCTTCTTGACATCATCCTGGGCAAACCTGCAAGCTTAAATAATCACAAACTTCATCCACATAGAGTAGATGCAAATTAGGATGTAGTGTTCCATCTCCTGCATAAGGATTAGCTAGCAGTTTCTCTATCATACCTGAAGGAATTTCATAGTAAATATTTTTAGTAGGTTCAGTAGGTTGAGGAGCAACTCTTTGTGCTTTCGGTCGAGGTGAAGATACACCAAACAAGCCCCTCAAAGGATTATTTTCCATAGTAGCAAGTGACAGTAAATTTCAGCACACTATATAACTGTTTCCTTACCAAATTCCACTCACCAAAGGCGCTTCACTCCCCAGCAACGGCGCCAGAAAAGAGTCTTGATGAACCAAAAGTATATGGTATCTATCATAGTCCTTTCGATAATTAAGAGTGATGAACCCAACGAGGAGCAGAAGGAAATGACAAGCGGTTTTTAGTAAGGTATTCTCTGCAAGCACTGAAATTATTGATAATAAATAGTTTTGTGATAAGGTAATTTGTAACGGGTAGCAAGTAATAAATGTAGCAAAGGTGCAGCAAGGTGGCCCAATCCTTTTTGTAGCAAAGGACATGTATGGACAAACTCTTATATAATGTGAAGCGCTCCCGAAGACACATGGGAATTTTTGTTAAGCTAGTTTTCATCACGCTCATTCGATTCGCGTTCATTACTTTGATAGTTTGATATGTGGGTGGAACAGTGGTTTGTTGATTCCCTCACTTTTACATAGACCTAGCCATGGGCACCTTGGCCTGACCCGGCCCGGCCCGATCTTGCCCACGGGCTGGGCTCGGGCCTAGGTTTTGAGCCCGGTGGCCAGGCCGAGCCGAGCTGCTATTGAAATATGTATTTAAGCCTATGTCGGGTCGGGCTTGATGGGCCGGGCCGGGCTTTTTAGGCCTCAGATCGGGCCTGGCCCAAAAGTTAGGCCTGATGGGTGGGCCGGGCCGGGCTCGGGCCTTGGTTTTTAGCGTCGGGCTTTTTTCGGCCCGACCCGAGGCCCGGACCTGCCCGAGGTATGGCTAGGTATACTTGGACATACCTCCCACTTATGATTAACTACGAAAGAAGAATTAAGATAAATCTAACCATAGCATGAAACATGTGGATCCAAATCAGCCCCTTACGAAGCAATGCATAAACTAGGGTTTAAGCTTCTGTCACTCTAGCAACCCATCATCTACTTATTACTTCCCAATGCCTTCCCCTAGGCCCAAATAATGGCGAAGTGTCATGTAGTCTACGTTCACATAACACGACTAGAGAAGCGACAACATATATCTCATCAAAATATCGAACGAATACCAAATTCACATGATTACTTATAACAAGACTTATCCCATGTCCTCAGGAACAAACATAACTACTCACAAAGCATATTCATGTTCATAATCAGAGGAGTATTAATTATCATTATGGATTTGAACATACGATATTGCACCAAGTAAACCAACTAGCATCAACTACAAGGAGTAATCAACACTACAAGCAACCCACAGGTACCAATCTGAGGTTTTGAGACAAAGATCGGATACAAGAGATGAACTAGGGTTTGGAGAGGAGATCGTGTTGATGAAGATGTTTACGGAGATTGACCCCCTCTCGATGAGAGGATCGTTGGTGATGACGATGGCTTCGATTTTCCCCTTCGAGAGGGAAGTTTCCCCGGCAGAATAGCTCTGCCGGAGCTCTAGATTGGTCCTGCCCAAGTTCCGCCTCGAGAAAACGGAGCTTCATCCCGAAAGATCTCTCTTGATTTTTCCAGGTCAAAACTCTTCATATAGAAGAAGATGGGCACCGGAGGGCTGTGAGGGGGCCCACAAGCCACAAGGGCGTGGCCAGGCGGGTAAGCCGTGCCCAACAGGCTTGTGGCCTCCTGGTGGGTCCCCTCTGGTATTTGTTTCGCCCAATATTTTTTATGCATTCCAAAATAATTCTCGGTAAATTTTTAGGACTTTTGGAGTTGTGCAGAATAGGTCTCTCATATTTGCTCCTTTTCCAGTCCAGAATTGCTGTTGTTGGCATTCTCCCTCTTTATGTAAACCTTGTAAAATAAGAGAGAAAAGGGATAAGTATTGGTTCGTGTAATAACAAACCATAATGCAATAAATATCAACATAAAAGAATAATGCAAAATGGACGTATCAGCATGGCTCACGAGCCACTCCTTACGGAGGGCATGTCTCAGCACCAAGCACCTCTAGGAGCTAAGTTTCAAAAACCTCTAGGGTTCACTCACCTTTCTTTTCCGCCAAAGCGCCCTGATTCCCTAGGCACGAGCCACGTGCACATCAAGGAAGTGGGGGGACCCCGAGCATTGCACCTCAGGGTCTCCTACCAGCCCTAAGAGCCCTGCACCCTCTAGGCTTGTTGAGCCCTTGCTCCAAGCATATTAGCGACGGTGCATCTTGCCTCGGGGGATGGGAACCAGAAAGACAGGGCATAGAGGCGGCGTGAAAAGGAAAAGAGGGATCCGAGGAGAAATGCGGAGATGGATAAGACGATGGGTACTTAATAATGGTGCATCAAAAAATGTCTTCCCGCCCCCGCAGGGCCATGCCTACTTTATTACACGGGTGAGCAAAGGGAACCTAAGCACATGGGTCGCCGCTGTCATCGGTATCGACACTTTCTCCACCGTCGCTCGTGGGCTCGTTGTCATCGTCACTTGCCTTGGCCGCACAGGTGTACCACTTGAGAAATACAGCCACGTCCTCCTTTGTGGCCTCCCAGAGGCCTCCTCTCGGATGGCATTCACCGACCACGTGAAGTCAAAGTTGTTGTCTATGCAGAGGAGTTTGCCGAAGAGTCGCATCGCCGCCTGGGTCAGCAGCCCGCGTGATGCACTCTCTGTGTCAGTATCCATTTCCTGTAGTTGCTTTAGGAGATATGATGACCCACAAGTGTAGGGGATCAGTCATAGTTCTTTCAATAAGTAAGAGTGTCGAACCCAACGAGGAGTAGAAGGAAATGATAAGCGGTTTTCATCAAGGTAATTTCTGCAAGTACTGAAATTGTAAGTATCAAGTAGTTTGATAGCAAGGTAATTTGTAACGAGCAAGTAACGGTAATGGTAAATAAGGTGCATCAAGGTAGCCTAATACTTTTGTGGCAAAGGACGGGCCAAAATGATCTCTTATAATCAGAAAAGTGTTCGTGAGGTTACACAAGAATTTGATCTAGTCACTTTCAGCATGTTGGTTTGATTCGTGTTCGATACTTTGATAATTTGATATGTGGGTGGATCGGTGCTTGGGTGCTGTTCTTACTTGAACAACTTCCCACTTATGATTAACCCCCTCGTAAGCATCCACAACTATGAGAAAAGTATTAAGATAAGATCTAACCATAGCATTAAACATATGCATCCAAACTAGCCCCTTACGAAGTAGCGCATGAACTAGGGTTTAAGATTCTGTCACTCTAGCAACCCACCATCTAATAAATACTCCAAAATGTATTCCCTTAGGACCAAGGATGGTGAAGTGTCATGTAGTCGACGTTCACATGACATCACTAAGGTAATCACAACATCATATCATCAAAATATCGAACACATATAAAATTCACATGATTACTTGCAACATGACTTCTCCCGTGACCTCAAGAACGAAGGTAACTACTAACAAATAATACTCATGCTCAAGATAAAAGGGTTATTTAATAGCATAATGGATCTAAACATATAAACTTACACCAAATAAATCACATAGCAATCAACTACACAAGGTAATCAACACTACTAGTCACCCATAGGTACCAATCTGTTTCGGTACAAAGATTGAACACAAGAGATGAACTAGGGTTTGAGAGCAGATGGTGTTGTTGAATATGTTGATGAAGAATGGCCTCCAAAAGATGATAGGGTTGTTGGTGATGACAATGGCTTCGATTTCCCCTCCGGGAGGGAAGTTCCCCCTTATGAATCGCTCCACCGGGGGGTAAAAGTGCTCATGACCAAGTTCTGCCTATAGACGGTGGTGCTCCACCTCTAAAGTCATCTCCTTATTTTTTCTAGGTCAAACCACAATATATACCATAAGATGGGCTCTAGAGGTGGGCCTGGGTGAGCACCATCCACTAGGGCGCGCCTAGGGGCCTCACACGCCCTAGTGTATCGTGCTCACAAGGTCCCCCCAATAGTTTTTTGCTCCAATATGTTTCATATATTCCATAAAAAATTCTCCATAAAGTTTGAGCTCAGTAGGTGATGTGCAGAATAGGTATATCTGATATGGCTTTTCAGGTCCATTATTCCAGCTGCCGGTAGTCTCCCTCTTTGTGCAAACCATGCAAATTATGAGAGAAAACGCATTAGAATTACTCCCCAAAGCATTAGTATGCATAAAAACATTATAAATATCAGTAGGAAAACATGATGCAAAATGGACGTATAACCTCCCCTAAGCTTAGACCTCGCTTGTCCTCAAGCGAAAGCTGATATCGGAAAACATGTCCACATGATTTGAGAGAGAGGTGTCGATAAAAACAAAATCCGGAGATAGTAGCATCATGCTTATTATCATAACAACAACAAACTTTAACATATAACTCATTCATATAACTTTTATCTCATAAAAACATCATATAACTTCTTATGAGCAAGTAACAATTCATCCCGACATAGAAGTATAAAGCATAAACCTTATTAGAAACCAACAAACTATGTTCTCAGTCAACTTTCTCACTAGAATCCGTCATATTTTCAGGAAGGGTCTCATGTCGGAGCCTTTTGGCAAGTCCACTTACTCAACCATCATTTAGTCTTCCATGATTGTTAACACTCATAGCATACCCATCAACGAAAAGTTTCAACCGGACACGTATAAACATAGGGGCTTATAGTTTCAACCTCCTAACGTATTCACCTCAAGGGTGATGTGAACAGTAATAAGTCATCCCACTCATATCCAACCGGATATATGTGCCTTGATCTTTCCTCACAACATGATGCTTGCAAAAGTAGAAAAATAAAAAAGGAATAGGTAAGAATACTTTGACTTTTGCATAAAAGTAAGTGCATAAAGGTAAAAGATAGGTCCTTCGCAGAGGGAAGCAGAGGTTGTCATCCACTTTTTAGTTTGTATGCCAATTCCCTTAGCACAAAAGAATGTCACGTTGTATTGCCGTGTGTGATAGCAACCTTTATTATGCAGTCTATCGCTTTTATTACTTTGTAATCACAAGTTCGTGCAACACTCAATTTTATCTTACACTAAGTTGTCCAACACTCTTAGAAGAAACTTGTATTGCCTCGGTGCACCAATGAAAACTTACTTGAAGGATCTTATTCAATCCATAGGTAGGTATGGTGGACTCTCAAACATGAGTTCGGGTTTGGGAGTTTTGGATGCACAAGTAGTATCTCTACTTAGTGTGGAATTTTTGGCTAGAAAAGATATTAAGCAAGTACCACATGTTAAAGGATCTATGACAATATAACTTCTATGTGAATATGAACAAGCATATCATTACGTTGTCTTCCTTGTCAATGTCAACATTTTTTGCATATAATATTTAATGGGGGCTCATAATCATAAAACATGACCAAGATAGTGTATTTTCATGTGTATATTCTCTTCCCTAATTAATTTTTTGATGAGTTGCATCATTGACTAACGCTATGTTTGCCAATCTCCAATAAATTTTACCACTTATACTTTTCTTTATGTGATGTCATTACTCACTATAATATTACCATACGATGTTTTCTCATTTATTTTATTTTATTATGATTGCAACAAGAAAGTAAAGAGGCAAAAGCTCAAACAAAACTTTATTATATAACTCTCACTTGATTACATAGATAGATAGATCATGAAACTAGCGCTCAAAAATTGATCATACTAAACTTTATTCAAGTAAATCATGAAAAAGCTAAGGATCGAAATAAAAAGCAAAGGTAAAAAGTGATGGTGATACAATACTGAGGCATCTCCCCCAAGCTTGGATCAAGCCAAGGGGAGTGCCCATACCCATGTACTCAAGTCTCCTTTGGTGGTAAAGGTGATGAAGGTGGTGGTGATGAAGCGCCACACTTTAGCTCTCGTAAATACTTCAATTTATCAATGACGCCGCTAAGTGTGGTGATGTGCTCCTCTAGCAAAATATTTTCATGAGTGAGGAATTTATTCTGAACACGAACCGCTTTGAAAGCCCTAAAAGTTCAATTTCAATAGGGGTGAGATGATGGTAATAAGGCCGAAGGATATCTTCTTCCTCCTCCTCTTCTATGTGCATGGGTTTCCCTCCTTCTCGATCTTGATCCTGCATAGCTTCCTTGCCCTTGTCCTCATTATTGGCTTCTTTTGGCTCTTCTCTCTTCAGCTCCATCTTCATCAACTAAGCATCCTCTTCTACATTATTGGGGGAGGAAGAAGCCATGATGCCTGGCTTGATAGATCTGCTAAGAAAATAGTAGGAAACAAGAACAAAGAATATTTTCGCGATGCGGTATTCAAAAAAATCAGGGATATATATAGGGAATTTTTATTCTTGGAAATCAAGCAAACGGAAGGAAAACGGAGTCAGGAAGGTTTCCTAGTTGGGCACCACCCACCAGGGCACGTCAGGGAGGGCAGCGCGCTGTGGTGTATCATACTCACCTCGGTTACTTTCCTGTTTATTTATTATTTTCCAAAAAAATTTAATATTCCAAAACTAACAAAAAATATTTTTGCTTATTTTTTGGAGTTCTTTTACTTACCGTATCACATACCTCTTTTTTTCCACAATTCTGGAGTGTTTCGGAAGGTTTCTCTTATGTGTTCCTCTGGTGTCATGGTTTGGATACCATTGCTTCCAGTATTAATAGGCGTACGTGAGATATAGTGTTTAATCCTTTGTCCATTGACCAGCTTCAGGTTAGTACCTTGGGCATTATTAATCTTGACAGCTCCAGAGCGATGAACTTCTTTGATAACATATGGTCCTTCCCATTTGGAGAGAATTTTCCTACAAAAATCTGAAACGAGAATTGTACAAAAGAACATATTCTCCAACTTTGTAATCTGACTTTTGGATTCTTTTGTAATGCTATCTATAACTTTTTCTTTAAACAGCTTAGCATTTTCATAAGCTTGGGTTCTCCATTCATCTAATGAGATAATATCAAATAACCTCTTTTCACTTGCAAGTTTGAAGTAATAATTGGGTTATTTAATTGCCCAAAATACTTTATGTTCTAACTCTAGAGGCAAATGACAAGCTTTTCCATATAGCATCTTGTATGGATACATACCCATAGGATTTTTGTAAGCTATTCTACAAGCCCAAAGTGCATCATCTAATTTCTTAGACCAATTGTTTCGGGACCTATTGACAGTTTTTTGTAATATAATTTTATATCTCTATTGCTAAGTTCAATTCGACCACTAGATTGAGGATGATAGGGTGATGCAATTCTATGGTTAACATCATATTTAGCAAGCATTTCTCGAACATCACCACAGATAAAATGTGAACCACCAATGGTCATTAGATATCTAGGGACTCCAAACTTTTAGAAAATAACTTCTTTAAGCATTTAAATAGAAGTGTTATGACCAGCACTACTAGTTAGAATAAATTCTACCCACTTACTGACATAATCAACAGGAACCAAAATATGAGTATACCCATTAGAGGAACGAAATAGTCCCATATAATCAAAACCACAAAAATCAAATGGTTCAACAATAAGTGAATAATTCATAGGCATTTCCTAATGCTTAACAATATTACCAATTCTTTGACATTCATCACAAGACAAGACAAACATACCAACATCCTTGAAGAGAGTAGGCCTGAAAAAACCAGATTGTAATACCTTATGAGAAGTTCTATCTCTCGCATGATGTCCTCCATAAGCTTCAGAATGACATTTCCATAGGATTTGTTCCTATTCATGCTCAGGTAAACAATGTTTAATAATACCATCTACACCTTCTTTATAAAGATGTGGGTCATACCAAAAGTAATGTCTTAAATCATAGAAGACCTTTTCTTTTTCTTTTGTTGGTATGTGAAGCAAGGTGGTATATATCTAGCAACAATGTAATTAGCATAATGAGCATACCAAGGAGTGTTTTGAGAGACATTTATTGCAGCTAATTGTTCATCAGGAAAACTATCATCAATAGGTAGTGGGTCAGCAAGAATATTTTCTAACCTAGACAAGCTATCAGCTACGGGGTTCTCAGCTCTTTTCCTGTGATATGCAAATCAAATTCTTGAAGCAAGAGAACCCACCTAATGAGTCTAGGTTTGTCATCTTTTTTTCCACATGGTATTTTATAGCAGCGTGATTTGTGTGAACAATAACTTTGGAATCAACCATATAAGATCTAAATTTATCACAAGCAAACACAACTGCTAAATATTATTTTTCAATAGTAGCATAATTTCTTTGGGCACTATTTAGAGTTTTGCTAGCATAATGGATAACATTTAATTTCTTATCAACTCTTCGTCCCAAAACAACACCAACAACATAATCACTAGCATCACACATAATTTCAAAACGCAAGTTCCAATCAGGTGGTTCTTTCTTAAGTGTTTCGAAGGCTTCCACACAATCATCATCATAAAGAAAGGGAATATCTTTCTGTAAAATATTAGTAAGAGGCCTACAAATTTTTGAGAAGTCTTTAATAAACCTCCTATATAAAGCAACATGACCAAGGGAACTCTGAATACCTTTAATATCTTTAGGACCTGGCATTTTATCAATTGCATCAACTTTAGCTTGATCCACGTCAATACCTCATTCGAAGATTTTTCTGCCCCAAGATAATACCTTCATTAAGCATAAAGTGGCATTTCTCCCAATTCAAGAAGAGATTAGTTTGTTCACATATGTGCAAAACTCTATCAAGGTTACTTAAGAAATCATCAAATGAAGTTTCGTAAACGGAAAAATCATCCACGAAAACCTCCACAATCTTTTCACAAAAATCAGAGAATATAACAGTCATACATCTTTGAAAGGTAGCAGGTGCGTTGCATAAACCAAAAGCCATACGTCTATAAGCATAGGTTCCAAAAGGACAAGTAAAGGTGGGTTTCTCTTGATCATATTGTGATACAGGTATTTGAGAGAAACCAGAATATCCATCCAGGAATCAAAAGTCTGTGTGCTTAGATATTGTTTCAAGCATTTGATCTGTGAAATGTAGAGGGTAATGATCTTTTCTAGTAGCTTTATTTAGTTTTCCAAAATAAATTACCATCCTATAACTAGTAATAATTCTGTGTGGGATCAGTTCATTTTTATCATTGGGAACAACAGTAATACCACCTTTCTTAGGGACATAATGAACGGGACTTACCCATCTACTATCAGCTATGGGATATATTATACCTGCTTCCAGAAGCTTTAATATTTTTGTTCTTACCACTTCTTTCATCTTGGGATTTAATCGTTGTTGGTGATTAACAACGGGTTTCGCGTCAGGTTCCATATTGATCTTGTGCTGACATAGAGGACTAATGCCCTAAAGATCATCAAGAGTATATCCAATAGTAGCCTGGTGCATTCTTAAAATTTTTAATAATGTTTCTTCTTCATGTTCTGAAAGGTTAGCACTAATAATAACATGATATATCTTTTTCTCATCAACATAAGCATACTTCAGAGTGTTAGCAAATTGTTCTAATGCAAACACAGGATCACCTTTAGGTGGAGGAGGACCTCTGAGAGTTTCAATGGGGAAATTGTGTTTTACTAGAGGTTGTTGTTAAAAGAAAATTTGATGTATTTCATTTATTTCATACAAGTGCATATCATTTTTCATGGTCTAGCAAATATTGTTGTAGTGGATCAGAAGGAGGAATGGCAATAGAAGCAAGACCAGTTATTTCATCCCTACTTGGTAATTATTTATCACGGGGTTGTCTACTAAAGTTGGAGAAATTAAACTCATGAGACACATCACCAAACTTAACACTGACAATTTCCTTTTGACATTCTGTCTTAGCATTAACAGTGTTCAAGAAAGTTGTACCAAAGATAATTGGACAAAAGTCATCTTGTGGGGAACTAAGAACTAGAAAATCAGTAGGATATTTTATTTTCCCACACAAGACTTCAACATCTCTAACAATCCGAAGTGGTACGATGGTGTCTCTATTAGCAAATTTAATAGTAACATCAATATCTTCTATTTCAGCAGGTGCTATGTAATTCATAATTTCTTCGTATAAAGTAAAAGGAATAGCACTCACACTAGCACCCAAATCGCATAAGTCATGATAACAATGATCTCCTAATTTAACTGAGACAACAGGAAATCCAACTACGGGTCCATGTTTATCTTTTTCATCGGGTTTAGCAATTGTAGTAGCTTCATCACAGAAGTAAATAACATGCCCATCAATATTTTCTACTAGGAGATCTTTAACCATAGCAACACTAGGTTCTACATTAATTTCTTAAAAGGGCCTAGGTGCTCTAATATTACTCTTGCAAACAATAGTTGACAACTTAGCATGTTCCTTTATGCTAATATGGAAAGGTGGTATTTCAATATTGCAAATAATAGTTTCTTGTTTAGCTATGACCTGTTCTTTAATTTATTTTTAATATGGGATGATATTTAAACCACTTCTTCACAGGGAGATCAAAATGAGCAGCAAATGATTCACAAAAAGGGGCTACTATCTCAGAGTCAAGTCCATATTTAGTGCTAAACTTGTGAAAATTACCAGTATCCCAAACATATTTAACAAAATAAAATTCAAGCTAAATACCTGATTCATTACCTTTGTCGAGTTCCCAATCTTGAGAGTTGCATTTAATTCTTTATAAGAGATCCCACCTGAATTCAATAGTCTTCTCCATCAAAGAACCAATACAAGAAGTATCGAGCATGGATCGATCATTATGAGAAAGCCGAGCATAATTTTTTTGGATAATAATTTCTCTCGAGAGGTCATGATTGGGGCATTAATATAACATTGATTTAAGCCTCGCCCAAACTAGAGCGACGCTTTCCCCTTCACGAGGCAAAAAATTATATATATATATATATATATATATATATATATAAAATTCCAATCACGATGAACTACATGCATAGGATAAAACTTTTGGTGGAATTCCAATTTCAACTGATTCCAGTTCCATGATCCAATATCATCACGTAGCCTATACCATGTCAATGATTTTCCATTAAAAGATAAACGGAAAACCTTCTTCTTAACTTCGTCCTTGGATAAAACTGCAAGCTTAAATAATCCACAAATTTCATCCATAAAAATATGTATTAGGTGCATATAAGATGTTCAGTTCCATTTCCTGCATAGGAATTAGCTAGAAGTTGTTCTAACATACCCGAAGGAATTTCATAACCAGTATTTTCAGTAGTTGTTGTAGTTTGAGGGGCAAGTAATTGTGGTTCCGGTCAAGGTGAAGATACCCCGAACAAACCCCCCAAAGGATTGCTTTCCATAGTAACATGTGACAGTAAATTTCAACACGTAGTATAAGTTTTTCCTTACCAAGATCACTTCACTCCCCGGTAACGTCGCTAGAAAAGAGTCTTAATGACCCACAAGTGAAGGGTATCAATTGTATTGATTGGTAAGTAAGAGTGTCGAACCCAACGGGGAGCTAAAGGAAATGATAAGCGGCTTTCAGCAAGGTAATTTCTGCAGGCACTGAAATTGTAAGTAGCAAGTAGTTTGATAGCAAGGTAATTTGTAATGAGAAAGTAAAGGTAATGGTAAATACGGTGCAGAAAGGTATCCTAATCCTTTTGTGGCAAAGGACATGCCAAAACGATCGCTTATAATAAGCAAATAGTTCTTGAGGGTACACGGGAATTTCATCTAGTCACTTTCATCATGTTGGTTTGATTCGTGTTCGCTACTTTGTTAATTTGATATGTGGGTGGACAAGTTTTTGGGTGTTGTTATTACTTGAGAAAAGTATCTGCAAATACGAGAAAAGTATTAAGATAACATCTAACCATAGCTTTACACATATGGATCCAAATCAGCCCCTTACGAAGTACCGCGTGCGTAAACTAGGGTTGAAGCTTCTGTCACTCTAGCAACCCATCATCTAGATACTACTCCACAATGTATTCCCTTAGTTCCAAGGATGGTGAAATGTCATGTATTCGATGTTCACATGACACCACTAAGGCAATCACAACATACATATCATCAAAATATCGAACACATATCAAATTCACATGATTATGCAACATGACTTCTCCCATGACCTCAAGAACAAAGGTAACTACTCACAAATAATACTCATGCTCAAGATCAGAGGGGGATTGAATAGCATAATGGATCTAAACATATAATATTCCACCAAATAAACCATATAGCAACGAACTACACAAGGTATTCAACACTATTAGTCACCCACACATACCAATCTGAGGTTTCGGTACAAAGATTGTACACAAGAGATGAACTAGGGTTTGAAAGGAGATGGTGTTGTTGAAGATGTTGATCAAGAATGGCTTCCCAAAGATGAGGGGGTTGTTGGTGATGATGATAGATTCAATTTCCCCCTCCGAGAGGGAAGTTCCCTCGGCAAAATCGCTTCGCTGGAGGGCAAAAGTGCTCCTGCCCAAGTTCCGCCTCGAGACAGTGGTGCTCCATCCTAAAAGTCCTCTCCTTATTTTTACTAGGTCAAACCACAATATATACCATAAGATGGGCTCTAGAGGTGCGCCTGGGTGACCACCACCCACTAGGGCATGCTTGGGGGGCCAGGCGTGCCCTGGTGTACCGTGCTCACCTCGTGGCCCACCTCCGGTAGTTTTTTGCTCCAATATTTTTCATATATTTGATTAAAATGCCATAAATTTTTAGCTCAATTGGGGATGTATAGAATAGGTATCTCTGATATGCTTTTTCATGTCCAGAATTCCAGCTGCCGGTGTTCTCCCTCTTTTTGCAAACCTTGTAAATTATGAGAGAAAAGGCATTAGAATTACTCCCCAAATAATTGTTATGCATGAATGTTTTATAAATAATACTGTGAAAACATGATGCAAAATGGACATATCAAGATCGTCGACCTTGGCCTGGAGTTGGTCCCATTGTGCGTAGTGCTCTCAGTCTTTCGCAAGTAGGCGCCCCCGCTCTGCCTCTCGCATGGACACTAAGGATGCATGCTAGCGTTCCCGAGTCTTGGAGTCCGCATCGCGGATGGCGACCCCTACCTAGCACTTCGATAGGTCAACTTTGCAGGATGCGAGTTGGCCCTTGTGCACAACAGCTAGCTTGCAGAATGTCTTTTCACGGGCGTCAGTGTCCCTGGCCAAGTTCATGGTGGTGATTCATCATGGCTACAACGTCCTCAAGATGCTGGCTACACTGGTGTTATCATCATCACCTGCGACTAGAGGGACGCGATCCGTTCCCTCGAGCCTACCTACAAAGCTGCAGCGGCTGAACATTCCGGTGACAAAGGGTGTGAGGGGCCCTGTGAGGCCGCACCCCCAAGGAAGAAGCAGTTGTTGCCCGCCCTAGGCCCCGCCAAGGCGAAGAAGGTAGCCTCCGACGACAATGGTGCGTGCCTCATGCCCGTTGCCGATGCCTGCCTTTCCCTGGCATAGGAAGGCACGCTTAGCGCCCCATCAGACTGGGTTTAGGGGATTTCATGTGGAAAGCATCTGACCCGACCAATGTGATGAGAAAGGTGCTCGGGAACCACATGGAGGCGTGCCTCAGTGTGCGTCCCCGGAAGCAGGGAGTGCAGCACCAGGAGCCAGGATCATAGGAGTTCATCGCCCAAGAAATCGGTAAGCTATGATAGGCACATGCCATGCATGTAGAGCATCGCTCGGAACACCTCATCAGCTAGGCCGGCGACCTCAGGGAGAGCGGCGAGGTGCGCATGTGCGTTGACATCGCAGGCCTCAACAGGGTTGTCTTCCAGGGCGTCTTCTAGCCATCGTGCATTGCCCAAGCAAGGGCATCGCCGCCAACTACATGTGCATGCCCTTTGGCTTGGGGAATGCCGACGTCACCTTCCAACGGTCGGCACAGCTCGCGATGGCGCTTCACAAGGCGCCAGGACCGCGCAAACCCTCAAGGCCTCAGGAGCTAGCCGGCCCCTGAGGGGTGAACCTCCGTGGCACGCTTCATCAAGTGGCCTCACGCTTCCGCAGCATCGTAGTTTCTAGGTGACCTTTTGGTTTTTTAGAATCAAGCAACCCCCCCCCCCATATTCTACATTACCATCGAGATGGTACTTCCTCATTATGTAATGAACCCGATTAACCTAGCCCGCATGCTCCACACTGGTGGAGAAGCAAACAGTGAACACACCCGCGGGCCGCACAAACCTCAGAGTGAAATGTCCTTGGCTCGGCAGCTGCATGCCCTCTCCCGCGGCACGCGCTCATTAGCTTCCCCTTGGGACTCACGCGCGTGGGGGCTGGGCACGGTCCCAGTGCTTGGGGTCTGACCCAGCGGCACCGGAATCCCAAAGGACTGGCTTCTGGCTCACGAGCCTTCCCACACGCATGTGAACCCACCAAGGCCCTTGGTGCATGTTCTCCTTGCGTGGCGCCCACGTGCAAGTTAGCAAGGACGTGCCATTCGAAACAAAGTGTTTTTGTGGAGGATTTATCCCCAGGGCGGATCCCTTGAGGGGTCTCGCGAGGCGTCCCAACAAGCAACAACCCCTTGTGTGAGCCGCTCGCGTGTCAAAGGGGAGTCCCTAAGCATTGCCCTCAGGAGCCTTCGCTAGCCCTCGGAGCTCCTCACGTCTTGGCCTTGTCTAGGCATCGCGACCTAGCACACCAACAACAGTTGGGGCATGCTCCGGGGCTGGGCTCTAGCGACGCAGAACGTCAGGGTGATCTTGGTGAGTGGGACAAGCCTAACAAAGAGTGCTAAGGAGGAATTTGTTTTCGACAGAAAATATCATTTGACTTATAGCATGAAGGCCATAACCTGTTTTACACAACCCCGCGCGGTTAGCACAGTTGTCTGCAAGAAAGGAACGATAACACAAAAGAAGAAGGACCAAGCTCTAGCAGCACCTCCTCTAGAGACTCCAACTCCAGCGCCGCGTGTGCCTATTCAGAGCCCTCCTCTTTGACGCAGGTGCCTAGGTAATCATCCAAATCGTTGTGGCTCCCACTTCCCTTAGAGGAGGTGTTTCCGCTTCCATCGGCACCGGAAAGGCTGTTGTTGTCGCCCTTCATGCAGCAGTCCAGACAATCACCGGCCTCCCCAAAGATCTTCATGAAGACCTTGGCAGCCCCTTCCTGCAAGCCACCAGCGAGGGAGAATGACTTCCACCCACGATTCAAGAACATGAATCCGAGAGGATTGAACTCTATCGCCACCCAGGAAGACCCATTACAACAATCATCTGCTTACAGCCATAGGCCCAGGTGCACGCACTCCTGCATCTCTTCCTTGAAGGAGTCCGATAGCCGGACCCAGGTGCGGGTCTTGTTGTCCATCATTATGATGAACCCACGGACCATGACCACGGAGTTGCCTCGTCGCAGGGGAGGCTGGGTAGATGCGCCATACTTCTTGTCCCAGCCGCGGCAACATCGCGCGTCGAAGATGGATGCCTCAAGTGCCGCACGTGAAGAGCCCTCGCCGACCCTGCAAGCGCCTGCCCCCTGGCACTCAGGGATCACACAGGGCGGGACCCTGTCGACGATGTGAAGCACTCTTGGAGGACGGGCCTTGGCCAGACAGGGCATGGGAGCTGCATGAAGGAAAACAGAATGCCTCGCAGAAGGAGCAGGGGCGTCCCAAGCCCGAGAAGCAACTACTACTTAAAAAAAGGACCCTACAAATGTCTTACGTCTGTCCAGCGCCGGGTGGTTTATACTAAAGTAGGAAGGAAACATAAAAACCTAATCCGAGGAGGTGCCATCTTTGTCATGGCTACCGAAGGGTTCACCGCCAAGGCTGCCACTCTCCTCATAAGGCACATCCTGAGTGAACCGACCGACCAAGAACTCCACATGCCCGCGCACCTCGTCGATGATGGTGCTCCGTAGCTCTATAGGAACTGGCTCCATCACGCGAGAGAGGACGAAATCTGGGTCATGGTGGTGGAGGTTGGAGAAGACTTGCATCAACGTACAATCCAGGAGATCGTGTGTGCTTAATTTGATGTCTTCCTCCACCTTGGAGACTCCCGCCTCCAGAACCTTCACTACCTTGAAGAAGAAGTCGAGGTAACCTCCTTTGTCATGCACATGCGAAAGCTTGAGGACGTCCCTAACGAAGAGACGGATTGCACCGCCTCCATGACGAGCGAGGTTCAAGAACTGCCTAGCATGTTGTGCCTCCATCAGCCGTGCCATCATCACGTCGTCCCTGGCCTCTTGCACGGTGGCAAAGGCTTCACCAACCTGAGCTTGCAGCGATGCCAACTCCGCCTCGACGCCTCCTAGATCTCGAGGGCGGCCTGGAGATCGGCCATGATGCCCCGCATCTGGGTCTTGAGCGCACTCACCTCCCCGAGAAACAAGTCAAATCGAAGCTAGAAGCGGGTTTCCTGCCGAGCCAGCTCGCCGCAATAGTCCTCCAGAGCGGCCTCCCACTCTCGATCCACCCTCGCGTCAGAGTTGACAAGGATTTTCTCACACGTCACCACGAAGGTGGCCTCATCGGCAAGGACCTCGCCTTCCAGGGTCTCGAGACGCTCGCGTTCCGCCTCCTGGACGAAGGCGGTCCGAGCGGCCTCCCGCTTACGGAGAGCCACGTCAGCCTCCCGCTCAGTGATGGTCGCCTCCCTGCGGGCCAGTTTCGACTCGTGTTCAGCATGTCGGAGAGTGTACGCGGCGGGGGGGGGGGGGGTCTCCCACCCCTAGGGCTCCACCGCAATTCTAGAATGGCCAATGGATCCCCTGGCCTCACCAAGCCAGGTGCGAGCTGAGGCCTCACCAGTAGGCCGCACGCGGGAGGGTGCCCTGGGCGAGGAATCCCTTTGCCTCTTGAGCCTGGGCGCCCTAGGAAGTTTGGTGATTAGGCTCGTCAGCTAGGCAGGGTATACAAGAGAAGGCAAGAGCAACAAATGCTCTTACTCGTCGTTGGCAGCCCAGCGCCATCGCATTGGATTCAGCCTTGGTCGTTGGCCCTCGTTCATCCTAGGGGAGGAACGCAGTGCTGAAGACCCCACCTGCACTCCTGTTGAGACTGCATCGATATTTCCCAAAATAGGAAGGGATGAAGCAACACAACTATGGTAAGTATTTCCCCCAGTTATGAAACCAACGTTATCGAACATGTAGGAGAACCAAGCAACACTATGTAAACGATACCTGCACCAATAGAACAAATACTTGCAACCCGACGCGTAAGAGAGGTTGTCAATCTCTCCATGGTAAAATATAGATCGATTTGTATGAGATTGGATTAATAGATTGTGCAAAAACACAAAATAAAATAATTAATTAAAAATTGCAGCAAGGTATGTTTGGTTTTTTGGAATACTAGATCTAAAAGCAAATGCAGAAAAAGATAGATCGGAAAGCAATATGTTAAAAGATAGACTCGGGGCCATAGGTTTCACTAGTGGCTTCTCTCTGGAGTATAGCACACTGTGGGTAAACAAATTATTGTTGGGAAATTGATAGAAGATCAAATAATCATAACGATATCCAAGGGAATGATCATTATATAGGCATCACGTCCAAGATTAGTAGACCAAAACGATTCTGCATCTACTACTATTAATCCACACATCGACCGCTATCTAGCATGCATCTAGTGTATTAAATTCATGGACAAATGGAGTAATGCAATAAGAATGATGAAATGATGTAGACAAGATTTATTCATGTAGCAATATACCCCGACTTGTTATCCTTAATAGCAAAGATAATTGCGTGCCTTGCAGCCCCTTCTGTCACTAGGAGAGGACACCGCAAGATCGAACCCATCACAAAGCACCTCTTCCAATGGCAAGAAAACCCGATCTACCTAGCCTAACTAAACCAAAGATTCAAAGAAGAAATACGAGGTTATAAGTAATCATGAATATAAGAGATCAAAGAAGACTCAAATAATATTCATGGATAGAAACTGGTCATGAACTCAAACTTCATCGGATCCCAACAAACGCACAGCAAAAAGTCATTACATCAAATATATCTCCAAAAGACCATTATATTGAGAATCAAAAGAGAGATAGGAAGCCACCTAGCTATTGCCTACCGACCCGTAGGTCTATGGTGTACTACTCATGCATCATCGAAGCGGCACCCATGAAGATGATGCACCCCTTCGTGATGGTGTTAGATTGGATCTCACGGTTCTGGAACTTGCGGTGGCAGGAATTGTGTTTCGTCAAATCTCCTATGGTTTTTGGAATATTTGGGTATTTATAGAGCTCATAGGCAATGTAGAGGCATCCCGAGGAGGGCACAACCCACCAGGCCACGACATGGGGCTTTGGCGGGCCCGGTGTCTTGTGGCCTCCTCGGCCCTACTCTCTGGTGCTTCTTTGGTCCTCCAGGTGTATTCTGGCCCAAAAAAATCTCCAAAAAGTTTCAAGGTGTTTGGGGTTCGTTTGGTACTGATATTCTACAAAGTAAAAAACAAGCAAAAAACAACTAGCACTTGGCACTATGTCAATAGGTTAGTCCCAAAAAATGATATAAAGTTGATATAAAATAATTTTTAAACATCAAAGATTGTTAATATAACATCATGGAACAGTCACAAATTATAGATACATTGGAGACATATCAACATCCCCAAACTTAATTCCTGGTCGTCCTCGAGTAGGTAAATGATAAAAATAGAATTTTTGATGTGGAATGCTGCCTATATGTTCATCACATATTCTTTTCTTTTGTAGCATGGACATTTGGAATTTTAGATGGTTCAATGCAATACTCTATTTTTGACATGAAGACTTTAATACTCAACCATACCAACAAGCAACCATGTCTTTCAAAATATCAACACAAAAGAAAGTTATCCCTAGCCCATCATGCTCAATCATTGATCCATTAATGAAACACATTCAAATATTAGCTACATCTAATGTTCAAGTACGATCATAGTTACCCCTAGTTGGTTCTTTATAAGAGAAGATGGAGACTCAAATAAAAGTAAAAATTGCAAAAAGTAAATAGATAGACCCTTCACAAAGGAAAGTAGGGATTTGTAAAGGTGCGAGATCGCAAGGTTTAAATTGATATAGAAAAAATATTTTGGGTGGCATACCTTTCCTGTCAACGAAAACGATCGATAGCTTTCAATAACTTTCCATGCTAGATATATCATAAGCGGTTCCTAAACATTAAATAAAGTTTATAACTTTTTCCACCATTCTTTCACAATCCAGGGCGAGCCGAATCCACGGTTTCCTTCCATACCAACACTTTCGAAGGAATTTATTATTTTACAACATAAAGTAAATTTCTTTTCAATTTCGAGACTGGGCATCCCTATTACCGCCATACTCTCATGCAATGACAAGTGAATAAACACTCAACGTGAGAATAACACATCTAGCATGGAAAAAATATCTGTCACCCCCTTGCGTTTCATGAGCATACGAGCACACAAAAAGGAAATTCATTTTGAAAATTAGAGATGGCACATAAAAATTTGCTTGGAACGACATTGAAATAACCCATATAGGTAGGTATGGTGGACTCATATGGCAAAACTGGGTTTAAGGATTTTGGATGCACAAGTAGTATTTATACTTAGTACAATTGGACGCTAGCAAATAGATTAAGAAGCAACCAACCAAGAAACAAAAATTCACATAAGCGATCATTAAGGATAACTAACACAGAATAATGCACCATAAGTAAGATGTAATTTCATTGCACAACTATTGACTTTCGTGCTTGCATAGGGAATCACTAACCTTAACACCAATATTATTACTAAAGCATAATTGCTCACCAACATATCACATATTACTATCATCATGTCTCAAAACTATTACATGGAATCACGTTTAATTTGTCCAATGATCTTCATGAAAGTTTTTATTATATCCCTCTTGAATATCTATCACTTTGGGACTAGTTTCATATATTGCCATTCCTTTTGATAAGCTCACATAGATTGAAGTGAAGAACATGAGCATAAAAAGATCATTTCTCAAAATAATATAAGTGAAGCATGAGAATTTATTCAAAATTAACTAACTTTCAAATTAATCTTAGTTAAGTATGAGATTATTTCTTAAAAATTTAAAGCACGCCGAGATCAAAAAGATATAAGTGAAGCACTAGAGTAATTCCATAGCTCAAAAGGTTTAAGTGAAGCATATAGGGCAATTCTAACAAATAATAGCATAATTTTGGTTGTATCAAATAGGTGTGTCAAGCAAGGATACTTGTAAAAAAATAAAAAGCAAATCAAGCAAAGACTCATATAATACAAGACGCTCCAGGAAAAACTCATGATATATGACGACGAAAAATATAGCTCCAAGTAAAATACCGATGGTCGTTAGAAGAAAGAGGGGATGCCACTCGGGGTACCCCCAAGCTTAGTTGCTTGTTCACCTTTGGATATTATATTGGGGTGCTGTAGCATCCCCTAGCTTAGGATCTTTTCACCCCTTATTCCTTCATCCATCATGATCTCACCCAAAACTTGGAAACTTCAATGACACAAAACTCAACAAAATCTTTCTGATATCCGTTATATAATAAAGCAAATCACCACTCTAAGTACTGTTGCAAACCCATCCACATTTTATTATTGCATTATATATACTGTATTATAACTTTACCATGTCTTAGACCCTTCAATACAAGCCATAGATTCATCAAAACAAGCACACAATGCAACGAAAATAGAATCTGTCAAGAACAGAAGAGTCTATAGTCATGTGTACTCTAACCATACTTATGTAGCTCAAAAAATTATGAACAATTAGGAAAACGTTAGAATGATTTCTTGAGATTCCTGCACTTGCATTCAGCTGTCCCCCGACAGGCCTTGCCAGGAGGCCAACATCGGGTCTTCTTGGTGCCCTGCCTGGATGTCCTCTCCCAGGAAGGTTTGCTTCCCGTGAACTCTATCTTGATCTTTTTGGCCTTGAGCTTGCCAGTGATGTTTAAACCTGTTCCCGGCAAGTAATCCTTACCGGAAAGCTTGGTCCTAGATATGTCCTACAAGCGGATTTCTTCCCTACCATGCCCTTCCCGCCTGGAGGCTGCGACTTGCCAGTGCGTGTCGAGGGGTAGCAAACACCACCCTGTTCGCTACACCGACAGGTGGAAACACTAGCACCCAAATCACATATAGAAAATCTTTCATAATTTTTAATCTTGACTTTAATCGTACGTTCCAACTCATCATGTAATTTTCTAGGAATTGAAATATCTAATTCCAACTTTTCTTCAAAGGAAGTAAAAGCTTTATTTTGTCCATAAGCATGGGGTGAATTTATCATGGATTGCAACAAAAAATACATTCACCAAAGATCAACAATCATAATTAAAGTCTTTGTAATCCAAAATATTGGGCACATCACTAGTTAAAGTCTTGACCTCTCCAAACCCACTTTCATCAAGATTTTCACCCTCCAAATTATTGGGACGTCTTCTAGCTAAAGTGGACTCTTCTTCAGTCCCTTTATCATCAATTTTAATATACTAAACAAAGAATCATCAGCATGAACACCAATTATTTTAAGATCTTCATCACTTTTATGAAAGCAATCATTACAAAACGCCTTTTCTAAAAGTTCTCTTTTAGCTCTACGAATAGCGGTTCTTTTCTTACTTTCATCCATATAAACATATAAAGCTTTAAGTGATTCATTAATATTAGGTGGAAAATCTTGCAACTTGAGATTTTGTACATCCCGGGAAATTCTATAAATGCTTCTAGCCATATCATGAATCTTATTCAACTTTTTTCTATGATAGTATTGAAAACTTTTTGAGCATTGATAAATAGTTTAAAATTGCTCTCCAGGTGAGAGGGGTTCCTATTATTATTGTAAGAAGAATTACAATAGGAATTACCATAATTATTAGAGGAATTTCCAGGATAAGGCCTAGGATTAAAATTACCTCTATAAGCATTGTTATTAAAATTGTTTCGCGAGATGAAATTCACATCTACAGAATCATTATTTTTCTCAATCAAAGTAGACAAAGGGACATCATTGAGATCAATATGAGCATTTTTACTAGAAACCAACTTCATAAGAGCATCAACTTTTTCACTCAAAGTACTAATTTCTTCAACCGAATTAACCTTTTTACTAGTAGGTGCTCTTTGAGTATGCCATTGCGAATTTTTGTCCATGATATTATCTAGCAATTTTGTAGCTTCACCCAAAGTAATTTCCATAAAGTACCACCTGCGGTGGAATCTAAAAGATTTCTAGAGATAAAATTCAATCCCCCATAAAAAAATTGTATGATCATCCAAAGATTTAAACCATGAGTAGGACAATTTCTTAGCATCAATTTCATTCTTTCCCAAGATTGTGCAACATGTTCATGATCAAGTTGCTTAAAAATAGTGATTTGAGTTTGAAGGGAAATACTTTTCGCGGGCAGAAAATACTTAGCAACAAAAGCATCCATGCACTTATCCCAGGAGTCGATACCATTGCGAGGCAAAGAAAAAAACCAAATTTTTGCATGATTCTACAAGGAGACAGGAAATAATTTCAACTTCAGAATATCATTGCCCACAAATTTTTTATTTTTCGTATCACACAATTCTATGAATGTGTTTTGATGGGACGCGACATCCTTATTAGGAGTACTAGGAAATTGATTTTTCATGAGAAGATTCAACAAAGCGGCACTAATATCACAAGACTCCGCATTAGTGGCGGGAGGAGCAATAGGAATGTTATTAAAATCATTATTATTGGTATTGGAAAAATCACACAATTTGCTCTTTTCTTGACTCATCATGACTACGCAAACAAGATTGCAAGAAAACAAAATATCTGACGATAAAAAGGCAAACAAAAAAGAGGGCGAATAAAACGGTAAATTTCGTGAAGTGGGCAAGAGCAAAACAAAAGGAAAATGGAAAATAATGTAAATTTCAAGGAGATGAGATTTGTGATTAGGAACCTCGTAGATGTTGATGATATCTCCTTGCCAATGGTGCCAGAAATTGGCAAGTTGACGGGAGACTACTTTCGTACATCCTCCTGAGCAACGACACGAGAAATTCCTTTGACATGGCTTCACACTGCGACGGTATTTCCCCAAAGAGGAAGGGATGATGCAACATTTCTATGGTAAATATTTCCCTTAGTAATGAAACCAAGGTTATCGAACTAGTTGGAGAACCAAGCAACACTATGTAAATGGTACCCGCACACAAAGAACAAATACTTGCAACCCGACGCGTAAGAGAGTTTATCAATCTCTCCATGGTAAAAGATAGATCACTTTGTATGAGATTGTATTAACAAATCACATAAGAACACAAAATCAAATAAGTAAATAAAAAGGGCTTCAAGGTATTTTTGAGTCTTTTGAATAGTAGATCTGACAGAAAATGTGGAAAAAGATAGAGTTGGGGGCCATAGGTTTCAATAGTGGCTTCTCTCATGAGTATAGCACACACTGGGTAAACAAATTACTGTTGGGAAATTGATAGAAGTTCAAATAATCATGACAATATCAAAGGCAATGATAATTATATAGGCATCACGTCCAAGACTAGTAGACCGAATCGATTCTGCAGCTACTTCTATCACTCCACACATCAACTCCTATCCAACATGCATCTAGTGTATTAAGTTCATGTAGAAACACAGTAATGCAATAAGAACGATGGCATGATGTAGACAATATCTATTCATGTAGGAATAGACCCCATCTTGTTATGCTCAATAGCAATGATACATGAGTGCCTCGTTGCCCCTTCTGTCACTAGGAGAGGACACCGCAAGATCGAACCCATCACAAAGCACCTCTTCCATGGCAAGAAAAATCAATCTAGTTGGACTAACTAAACCAAAGATTCGAAGAAGAAATATGAGGCTATAAGTAATCATGCATATAAGAGATCAAAGAAGACTCAAGTAATTTTCATGGATAGAAACTGATCATGAACTCAAACTTCAACGGATCCCAACAAACAGATCGCAAAAAGTCATTACTTCAAATATATATCCAATAGACCATTATATTGAGAATCAAAAGAGATAGAGGAAGCCATCTAGCTATTTCCTATGGACTCGTAGGTCTACGGTGGACTACTCACGAATCATCGGAGAGGCACCCATGAATAAGATGCACCCCTACGCGACTGGAATTGTGTTTCATCAACTCCCCTAGGGATTTTGGAATATTTGGGTATTTGTCGGCATTCTAGGAATGGGGGTACCTAGTCCCACCTTCATGCGGCCCAGGACATGACCGACTTCATCAGCTAGGTGACGCCTGTCAAGATAAGGTCCTCGCGAGGACCCCGGGCTCGTGAGGAAGAACGACGTCAAGACCGGCAAGGATGGGCCTCCTCAGGCCCCCTCCTGAGGGGCGGAGATCTCTATCCAAGGCCTTGCCTCAGGACTCAAGGGTGACGCAAGGAAGGACAGGCGGGCGCCAGACGCCAGGCGACACAATTTCCTCTTTGGTGCAAGGGGAGAAAGGACATACACGGGTTCCCAAAGCGCCGCCCAAAGGTTCCCTTCTGGTGCAACAAGACCATGACCGCCAGCCCCGCAGGGCGGATGTCATCGCCGATCCCACCACCGCATCACCATCAACTACTTTGTAGGCGAAAACCGCCTTTGGAGAAGGCACGGGTGTACTCCTGTCCCCCTGCATAATTCGCCGTTGTGGGATTCCGTCCCGCCATTGATATAAGGGAAGAGGGCCCAGGCCACCGCTATATATAGAAGCTAGGTCACACCGTAGAGGGGATCCGTGACCCCGACCCTCATCTGATCGAACACTTAGCCACTCAGCTCACCACGGCAAGGAAGAGAGCCAAGAACAAACTTTGGGTGCCCTCGCGAGGCTCAAGCTCATTGTATTAATTCATCCGCCAAAACCACTATGAGAGGCAATCCACCAAAGCAGGCGTAGGGTATTATGCTTCACAGCGGCCCGAACCTTGGTAAACTGCCATGTTTATCTTCTTCCTCGTCATCGAATGAGTTCGCTGTTTTGTCCATCAAGTAGCGAGCTAGGTTGGGTGAGGCCGCAAGGAAACCTTCGCACACCCTTGTGTTCGAACCTTGAGGGTTTTGCGGAGCAGAAAATCCGACATTTGACGCGCCAGGTAGGGGTCACGTCAATGTTTCCTCAAGTCAAACTCTTCTTCCACCTCGCCGCTCCAATCGCTGATGCTCACCAAGCCCGTGCCGAGCGTCAAGCTGCCCTGTGTCGCTCCGACTGTACTCGTGCACCGCACCGACGCGCGTCGGTCCTCTTCGCCTACAGCCAACGCCGCCCCGGGCCCGGACGCCCACGAGCGGCAAGGCTCCTCCCAGCCTCCCACTGCGCAGCGCGATGGCCGCACTGCCAATCCGTCAATCGTCCCAGTGACCGGGTCGTCCTCCCACATCAGGCCCGGGCCGACGTGCAGTTTGGGCGTGCTCGCCATGGCAAACGAGTAGCTCCACTACCGCCCTCCCCTTGACTGCTATGACGCCTGGCTTCGGCGCATCACATAGCTCGTCAGCGCCGCTGGTGACGCTTCGGCCCTCTCCTACTCGCTTCGACCTCAGTCCTCACTAGCGGACGACGGGGCCCATGATGGTCCGCCACCTCCTCCACGCAGCGATGTCGACCCCGGACCCAGGCGCGAGGCACGCCAGCGCGACCAGCCCCGCGGGCCACAAGCAAGGGAAAGGGACTAAGTGAGCTGCCAGGTGGTGCCCCGATCGCGCGTCGACGCGCGAGTGGTCCCCGAGCTGCCAAACCAGCACCGCGACCCAGCACTGCCCGAGGAAGCTCCTCAAGAGCCTCAAGACCAGGTCCCACCCGCACGTGTAGCGGCTCCCGTCGAACCAGTGGGCTGCCTCGTCATCGCATCAGAGCTCCATCCAAGCATATGGCCCTGCAAGTTCAAGCCCAATCTGCCGCCTCGCTATGATGGCACCACGGACCTCGCCGAGTTCCTACAACTCTACTCGCTGAGCGTCCGGGCTGTCGGCGAGAGAACAAGGTCATGGCGTGCTGGTTCCCCATGGCGCTAAGGGCGGCACACTCTCCTGGTTCCTCAACCTCCCGGTGAGATCCATCGCCTCCTGGGAAGACCTGTGTAAACGCTTCATTGCCAACTTCTAGGGCACCCGTGACTGCGCGCTCACCGTGAACGACCTGGGGCGTGTGAAGCAATAGGATGGGTAGACCCTACACAAGTGCATACATTGCTTCACCACCATGCGCCTCAAGATAGCAAAGATGCCGCCTTCGTCGGCGGTGTCACCGACACCAAGATGAAAGAAGAGCTCGCCATGAACGACGAGTTGTGCTCTGCCCTGGAGATGTTCAACCTAGCGAACAGGTGCGCCAAGGCTGAAGAAGGCCGCCTGTCCCTATGAGAGTTTCTGGCGTCAGAGCCCGAGGAGAAGAAAACAAAGGCCAAGGAGGAAAAGCGCAAGGCCCTGACAGTGCTCGTGGCTGAGCCTGAGCCAAAGCGCAGCCGAGGCAAGGGTGGGACCGACGTGTGTCTTCCACGGCACCAACAACCACGGCACCGCAGACTGCCAGGAGCTCAGGCTGGTTCGTGCTGAGCACTTCGACCGACGCCCCGAATGCACTGATCATGCCTTTGGGCGTAGTGGAGGCTGCTGGGACAACAGGGACCAGCGCCAGGGGTGGAACGACCATCCTCAGGAAGACCGCTGGGTGACCCGCTTTGGGAGGACCGTTGGCGCGACTAGCCTCGAGAGGACCGCTGGCACGACAACCCTCCGAAGGGTTCGCGACACGGGCATCCTCGTGAGGTTCGACCTCACGAGGCTGGTCTACCACCACTACTGCCTCCACCCAGAACGAAGGAAGAGGGCAAGTAGGATGACGGGGCTAGGGGCTTCTAGGACATCAGGGCCGTGGCCTGCATCCTGGGTGGCGCTCAGGCCCCATCCTCCAACCGCGTTTTCAAGTAGTTCGTGCGGGAGGTCAACACGGCGCTCCCAAAACCCTTGGCCATGCGCACCCTCAAGTGGTCCCAAACTGCCATCAACTTTGACTCGAGGGATCAACTTAGGTGCTCAGCCATGGCTGGCAAGCTCCCCATGCCATGCACCCAGACCATCAGCAACTTCCTCGTCAGCAAGACCCTCATCGACAATGGAGCTGGGCTCAATGTCCTCTCCATTGAGACCTTCGAGACACTCCAAATACCTTACAACCAGCTTATGTCAGCCAAGCCCTTCTCAAGAGTAATTGATGGCTCCACATTGCCCGTTGGGCAAGTACGCCTGCCCAATATCCAACTCCCTTACAATGCCATCCTCGGTTACCCGACCCTTGCTAAGTTCATGGCGGCGGCCCATCACACCTACAACATCCTCAAGATGTCTGGGAGTGGCGGCGTCATCACCGTCTCCTGCGATGAGAAGTATGCCATGCTCACTCGACCTTGCTATCGTGCCGCTGTGGTTGAACGCTCGAACGACGATGAAGACGCCCCACCACGCGAGGATGAGCGCCGGGCGAAGAAGCATCTCACCCTCGCGGAGCGCTAGGGGGGATGGCACCTCAAAGGAAGGAGTCTCACTCTCTGCATTCAGGGATTGGGCCACCCCTCCCCTCGCATAGGAAGGCATGCCCAACACCTCCCTTGGGTCAGGCTTGAGGGCTTCCATCCGGAAAGCACCCGGCCTGGCCGGTTAGACAAGGGAGGTGCCTAGGCACAACTTTGAGGCACGTCCTAATGCGCGATCACCAGAACCAGGGGCACGTCACGAGGCACCAAGCTCACAAGAATCGGTCATCGAGGCAATCATGGAACTTTAGGAGGCATAGGTCGGGCAAGGAAGGGGATGCCCTACACCGCCAATCGCAGTCCCCATTATCGGACCGGTCGACTGGCTACGCGCCTGCGTCAACGCACTCGCCATCAACAATGCGTTACATAGGAACCACTTCTGGCCGGCTTGCGCCGACCACGGGTGGGCCTACCTGAACAACTACGTTCACATGCCCTTTGGCCTAGCGAACGCAGGAGTCACATTCCAGCATCTTGCCCGGGCCATGCTCGCGCCTTGCCTATCGTGGGTCCCTTTCCCGAGGAGACGATGGGCCCGTGAGGGCCACGCTCGTGGAGGCACAAGATCAGGCTACAATGACAGCTTCGGCTCTTTAGCGGCATGGCCACCAGGTGACTTTTTGTTGATCTGTGCCAGGTAACTTTTTGGCTTGTTTCTTTTAAGGTGTGTGCCGGAACGTGTCGTCCTCGGAAGCCAGGACGTACCCCTTCAGCCGCCATGTTTACTCATATTTCGTTAGTTTTTCCATGCATGCAACCTACTTCCTAACATTTCCCCTTTTGCTGGCATGGCATTTTACCGCCATGAATGTCGTCACTCCCGAGCGGGACCACCTCTGGCCGCCTCATGAGAGTGCAGGCATGGCGACTGTGCTCGAGTGTATCCCTGGAGCGTCGAAAAATCCACTCACTGAGCTCTATTTGGCCCGGCCAGTCCCTTACACTTCATCTCCTAGGGTCACTGGTGCTTGACCCTCCCATGGCCTTAGGGAGGACACTCGGTGTAGGCTGCAGTGAAGACCCCAAGACCCTAGATGAAGCCGTCAGGAAGAAGACTCGGGCACAACCCGCCTCGAGGTAGGGACCTCACGAGGCCAAAGCGCCCTCGTGAGCTCCCAGATACACCTCCCAGTTCTACCGTACCAGCCATGAGTACAAACTCGATGGGTTGTACACGCCCAGAGCACCCCGAGGACGCAGAGGGGTTCTATCCCATCCATTGTGGCAGCCACAGCTTCATGTTGGTGGAGAAGTCAACACCGCCCACCAATGGCTATGCCCATGCAATGTGGAAGCCACATTCCCGTGCTGGTGGAGAAGTCAACACTGCCCACCAATGGCTATGCCCATGCAATGTGGAAGACACAGCCCCATGATGGCGGAAAAGTCAACACTGCCCACCAATGGCTATGCCCATGCAATGTGGAAGCCCCACGCCCAGTGCTGGGGATAAAAAACTAAGGGCAACCTAGCTGTTGCATCCAACCTCAGGAACGCTCCTTGTGGCCCCACCTCACTGCATTCCCTAGGATGTACGCGTGAGGGGCTGCACGAGGGCTACCGCTAACGCTCTTCGGGAAAGTATGGGAGCCGCTCGTACGTCAAGGGGGACCCCTGGGCATCGCGACTAAGGGGCCTCACTAGCCTCGTAGCTCCTCACCTCTTGGGGTCGTCCTTGGTGATCCAGTCGGAACCAACGACGGCATAGGTATGCGCGGAACAAGACCCTGCCGATGCAGAGCGACACAGCAAGCAAGAAGGTAAGAAGGCGAAGAGGGCAATCACACAGTTCAACAATTATTACAATCATTAAAGTTTTAACGAATACAACCAGTTTAATGACTCCAAGAGGCATGTCGAATGATGCAGGAAAGAAATAAGAAAGGGGAATCAAGGGGAGCATGCGCCACTGCTCGCCCCACCCACGGAAAGCTCGTCGCCGACATCACCGACATTGTCCTCCTCGCCACAAGCTTCTACGGTTTCATGGGCGGTTGAACGGTGACGCGGGTGAACCTCTTCACCAGCTTCTCGCCGGCAGCTTTGACTGCGTCCATAGTGCTGCTGCGGACCCCGAGGGCAAACGGGCGGATCACGGAGTCAAAGTCGAACCCTGGCTCATGGAGATGAAGATGGCTAACGACGCGCGTTGTTACCTCAAAGAAGAGGTCATGGCACTCGCTTTCCAATACCACTTCCAACTTGGGGATGGGGCCCTCCAGATCCTCGACAAACCTTGAAGCGAGCTCCGCGTAGCCGTCCTCAGGATCCACCAGGGGTTCCTCAAACCCTTCCTTGCAGAGGGAGTAGAGTGCTCGGCGCAGCCTGAGCTCGATCAAGGGGAGGGCACTGAGCTCCTCGGCATTTCTGCTCTCGGCCTCGGCTAAAGCCTTTTCCGCGCCTTCGAGCCGGACCTTATCTAGGGCCGCCTTCTTCTCCTGTGCCTCTAGGCGGCCTCACACCATGGCGCCATCGGCTTTCGCCTGGGACAACTCATAGTCTCGGTCAGCGAGCCGAGTCTTGCAGGACTCGAGGGCCTTCTGAGGGAGTCCTGGATTAAGGGGTCCTCGGGAGTCCGATCTATCTCTTATGGGCCGGACTATATGGGCCGCTTATTGAACATTGGATTGATCGAAGGCCTTGTCTCTATGAAGGAATCTGCGGAAATCGTGGCTTGTCCTCCACGTTTAATGACGCAAATAGGCATGTTTATCTCTTCAGCGTGTAACCGACCATGTGTAAACCCTAGATACCTTCGGTGTCTATATAAGCCGGAGAGTTTTAGGCTGTAGCCAGAGGACAACTCATCTAGAGTTAGCTATTCAATCTCGAGGTAGCTCAACTATGTAACCCTCATATCATCAATACAATCAAACAACACGTAGGGTATTACCTTCATAGGAGGAACTTGGGTAAAACTGTGTACCCTTTGTTTCATGTTACCCTCGATTATAGTCTCACAGCTCGGGACCCCCTACCCGAGATCTGTCGGTTTTGACACCGACACCTTATGCCGCCAGAGAAGTTATTCCTTGAGTGCGGACTTCTCCTCCTAAAGGGTCCTCAGGCGGGACTCCACCTTGTTGCAGCACCATTCGGCAAACGCCACCTTGGCTAACGCCGCCTCGAGAGCTGCTTTGGCCGACGCGGCCTCCTCCTCGCTCCTCGCCATGGTGGCCTTGTCTTGGCCGGAGGACGCCACGATAGGCGTCGGCCCCGAGCCATCTGGAGAGGAGCCCAGAAGCCCCAGAAGCCCGCTCACGAGGCAATCGTCAGCACCCGCGAGGGCATCCCGAACCTCATCTAGGACGTCAAGACCACGTGGCAGAATCGCCAATACCCCCTCCCAAGGAGTCGCCTGCACGACCGCACACGACGCCTCCTGATGGACGGCAGCGCTGGGAGCAGGAGGCTCCAGAGGCTGCTCGGTAACCAAGGGAAAGACAAACGCAGACAAGTCTATGGGCTGCCAGCCCTTGGGGGCTGGCCCTCCGGACTATGGCACTAGCGCACCCTCAAGAATAGAAGCTACCACACCAATAGGCCTCAGGGGCTCCAGGGGCTTCGCGGCGGCGGCCAGGAGGGGCGCCTCGTGAGCCTTCGCCCCTTCACTGCAGGAACCTCATCAGGCAACGACGGCGTAATGGGAGCAAGGAGGGCATTGGAGGATGCCTTCGGCTTGACTCCCGCCTTCTTCTTCCTCATCTTCAGCGCGGAGACGACGCTAGTTGACAAGCCAGGGAAGAACCATCAGCATCTAGATTACCGAAGGGAAGGCAAGGTTACACCGAGTCCTTAATCCTCAATGTTGACTCACTTCCTCTTCCCCTTCGCTCCGACGATGGCGGTGCCTTCGCCAAAGGGGGCGACAGGAGCACCAGGCGGCAACACTGCCGCCAGAGGGATAGTCGCAACCACAGCCTTGCCCGCCTAGCCGCAGGCTACAACTCGGGCGGAGGCAAGGCCGGCACCTCGGCCACCATGCCTGCTAGGTCAGGGTGCACAGAAGGAGACTCGCCCCCCGCCTCTTGGGGTTCATCAGGCAGGCGGACCGCAAGGCCCCTGGAGAACATGCCGGGGTGCGGAGAAACCCGGGCCGAAACTTCACCAACATCATCGTCGTCCTCAAGGTCGTGCAGGAGCACGCTCTGCGATGGGGGGACGCTCTTGCCGGGTCTCCGTCTGACGTCTTCTCCGAACCCTCCCCGCCTGAGGTGTCACCGGAGGACACTGTCACCGGGGAACCAGGGACCTTGGCTAGGGAGAGCCCCAGTTCATCAAAAGTGATCATCCTAGCAACCAAGGAAGCCACGTCGTCGCGAGGGTACAGCGGGGTGTAGCCATTAGGGAGATCACCGGGGTCACCGTTGAGCAGGGTCCCCATAGCAATGTTCACCTCCTCGGGAGTTATACACGCAGACAGCCCGAGCTCGTTGTCGTTGCCTCGATAGTCCCACATGGGCCTAGAGTGGGACTGGAGGGGCACCAGGCGGACCAACAAGAACTCCTTCACTATCACCCCCCAGTCAGCTACCGGGCACTGATGTCGCGGGAGATCCGCTCCACGACAGGCTTGGCCCGGGGGTCAAAAAGCTTTGCGGAGCCCCACATGGGGGTCTTCTCCGGCTGCCCCTTCGGCAACTCCAAATAGGATTTAGGGCTCACAAGATCCATGAAGACCCAACAGTGCCGGAAGTTCTTCACCTTCTTCCCGGCCTTGAGAGGATGTTGCCGCTCTGGACCGCGACGAAGGAGACGCATGCCATCCATTGGGCACCATCGTGCACGCGCAAGCTGAAGAAATGCCCGAAGAGGGACACCGAGGGCTCCACACCCACGAAGGCCTCGCGGTAAAAGGCAAAGGTGGACAATAGCAGGATAGAGTTGTGTTGGAGGTGAAGCGCCTAGATCCCGTAGTGGTCGAGGATGGCGATGAAGAACGTGGACAAAGGCAGGATGAGGCTAGCGACAACGCTATGGGGGAAGAAGGGATAAGCTGACCCGGATGAGGACCGCCTCTCTGAAGAGCCACCCCATATACAGGTCCACCCGTGCTCGTTGGTCCCGTGCGTCGTTGATGGGACCATTGGGACTAGGTATCCGTCCTTGGCGATGCTGGACACGGAGAGCACCGGCAAGATGGGGGCAGGGGGCCGAGCCCTGTGCCTCTGGCTTCGACTTGCTGGCGGGGGCCATCTGGAGGGAGAGCGAAGCAACGCCGGATCTGGAGGGGTCTCAGCTAAGGTCGAGATCTAGAAGTAAGAGCAAGTGCGCGAAAGAGGAAAGCAAGAATGGCTCGACGCTGGAAGTCATGCTTTTGTCGATTCAGGTGGTAGCCATGGAGATGCCCCACTTCAGACACACGACGCGCTCCAACCCTGGCCCCGCAGGCGCTTGGGGCCCGCGGCACTTCGGGACGCACTCAAGGCTTTGCCCTAAAGCTACCTCAAGTGCGCCTTGTGCCCGGGGGCTATTGTCGGCATTCTAGGAAGGGGGTACCTAGTCCTGCCTGCCTGCGATAAAGGACATGGCTCACTTCGTCAGCTAGGTGAGTCCTCGCGCGACGTTACTCAAGAATAGGCCCTCGCGAGGACCTTGGGCTCGCGAGGAAGAACAAAATCAATAACGGCAAGTATGGGCGTCCTCATGCCCCCTCCTGAGGGGCGGAGATCTCTATGCAAGGCCAGGCCTCGGGAGTCAAGGGTGACACAAGGAAGGACACGCGGGCGCCAGTGCGCTAGACGACGCAGTTTCCTCTTTGGTACAAGGGGAGCAAGGACATACATGGGTTCCCAAAGCGCCGCCCAAAGGTTTCCCTTCTGGTGCAATAAGACCATGACCGCTAGCCCCGCAGGGCAGATGTCATCGCTGATCCCACCAGTTCATCACCATCAGTTACTTTGTTGGCGAAGAACGCCTTTGGACAGGGAGTGGGTGTACTTGTGTCCCCTTCAAAATTAGCCGCTATGGGATTCCTTCCAGCCATTGAGATTAGGGAAGATGACACATGCCACCGCTATATATAGAATCCAGGTCACACCATAGAGGGGATCCATGACCCCGACCGCGATACGGTCAAACACTTAGCCACTCAACTCACCAGCGCAAGCTAGAGAGCCAAGAACACACCTTGGGTGCGCTCGCGAGGATCCCTCATTGCATTAGTTCATCCATCGAAACCTCCACGAGAGGCAATCCATCAAAGCAGGAGTAGGGTATTATGCTTCACAGTGGCCCGAACCTGGGTAAAATGTCGTGTTCATCTTCTTCCTTCTCATCGAACGAGTTCACTGTTTTGTCCATCGAGTAGGAAACTAGGTTGGGTGAGGCTACAAGGAAACCTTCGCACATGCCCTTGTGTTCGAACCTTGAGGGTTTTGCGGAGCCCGAGATCCGAGAGTATTTATAGAGTTGATAGGTGGTGGATAGGCGTCCCGAGGCGGGCACAACCCACCAGGCCGCGCGTGGGGCGTCTGGTGCACCCTGGTGTCTTGTGGCCTCCTTGGCCCTCCACCCTGGTGCTTCTTTGGTCCTCTAGGCGTCTTCTGGCCGAAAATAAATCTCCAAAAAGTTTCACGAGGTTTGGGCTTCGTTTGGTACTGATATTCTGCGAAGTAAACAAACAAGAAAAATAGCAACTAGTAGTTGGCACTATGTCAATAGGTTAGTCCCACAAAATGGTATAAAGATGCTATAAAATGATTTTAAAACATCCAAGATTGATAATATCACAGCATGGAACAATAAAAAGTATAGATACATTGGAGACGTATCAGGCGCTCGTGGTACCCCTCCTGGCTGCCATGGTAAGGAGAAGGGAGGGATACATGATGTTCACGCAAGGATGGAGCAGCAGCGCTGGAAGTAGGTGAATGGGGGTAGTTGTGCAGTGATGGTTCCACCCATCAGATTTGGTGGTTTTCTAGGCGGGAGCACAGTCCCCCAAGCATCATGGGGAAGTGGACGCGACGTGCGCTCCATCGTGCACCACATGTCGTGCCTGGCCCGTAGGTGGTTATGGCCTGCGCCATTTCGCCCCCCAACAAGCCACATGGTGCACGCCATGAGCCCGAGGGTTACTGTCGGGCCTATGGGATGGGGGGTACCTAGGCCTATCTGCATGTGGCCCAGGACGCGTGGGTTGCGTTAAGTGCTTAGTGGCCCATCGATGAGCTTGACGAGCAAGGCCCTCGCGAGGGTCCACGCCTCGCGGGGCACCCAACGATAGCACTATCAAGGACTTCAGGAGTCCTCTCGACGAGGTTGCCCCCGATACTCTCAGGAGGCGGACCCACCGAGGATTGTCCTGGAGGGGCCTTACGGCCCCCTCCTCTCACATGGGTGACGTGTGTTGCGCCAGGGGGCGCCTGGAGCGGTGCCCGTGGGCACGGATGGGGGACTTCCTTCTTTCGTGATAGAGGAGCAGTGCCAACTCGACAGGCCCAAAAGCAATCCCCAAAAGTTTAATCTTTGATGTAAGAGGACCAAGGCTAGGGGCTCGGCAGAACGGAGGTCATCCCCAAGCCAACCCATGTATCATGACAAGGAGCTTTGGCAGGCGAAGACTACTTTTGTCAGGATAAGCTGCAGTCTTGCCCCCTTCAAACCGGTCATTGTCATAACCCTTACTGCCTTGTGTTTTAGGGGGAAGAGGACTAGGGCCAGTATAAGAGGGGGGAACCGGACACCGTAGAAGGGGATCGACCCCGGTAGGCAAGAACACACCTTATACTCATCCTCACTTCCAAGCAATCCAGACAAGCAGAAGTAGGGTTTTACACCATGAGGTGGGCCAAACCTGGGTAACTATGGTGTTCTTAGTAGTCGCCTTGAGGTTGTGAGGTAGATCAGAGAAGGAGAGCGAGCGCACCCCAGAGTTCAAACCTTTATGTGTCCCGGATCCCTGATTCCGACAGCACTTGTTAGTGATGTAACAAGACGATGCACTTCCCTTTGGTGAGCAGCGGGCCTGACTGACCATGGGTTAGTGCCCCTGCTCACATGCAGTCGCACATGTCAGTGATGCAACAAGCCTACATGCATCCCTTTGCTGAGTGGAGGGTTGGATCGACCGTATGTTTGTCCCACTGATCACATGATGTCACACATATAGGTGATGCACCAAGCCAATGCACGTCTGTTGGGTGAGCGGTGGGCCGTACCGACTGAGGGAGTCCTGGATTAAGGGGTCCTCAAATGGCCGACCTGTTTCTCATAGGCCGGACTATATGGGCCACAAAGTGATCATTGGGTGATCAAGGGCCCTGACGCCAAGATGGAAGCTTTGAGAACCATGGCGTGTCCACCAAGTTGACGACCATAGTTAGGCGTGTTTATCTCTTCGACATGTAACCGACCATGTGTAAACCCTAGGTACCCTCGGCGTCTATATAAGCCAAAGGGTTTTAGGTTGTATAGACAGAACAACTCATCTAGGGTTTAACTCTTTGATCTCGAGGTAGATCGACTCTATAACCTATACATCATCAATACAATCAACCAGGACGTAGGGTATTACCTCCATAGGAGGGCCCAAACATGGGTAAAACCTTATCCCCTGAGTCTCCTGTTACCATTGATGCTAGTCTCAAAGCTCGGGACCCCCTACCTGAGAGCCGCCGGTTTTGACACCGACACCGACCGTGTGTTGGTGCATTGCGAACATGATAGGCTTTAAGTTCACCGCCCGACTTAACTTGTACTAAAGTGTAACTCTTGCTTCCTGATGAGATCGGTCAAGAGATATCCGGATTAGAAATGCGAGGGAGGAGTTTTTTCCCATGTGGGACGTGTGGGAGTTTTTTTCTAGTGAAGCGAAGGTGTGGTAGTTTGGCATATAGAAGACTTGCGTGCACCTCTTCACGTGTGTGCACCTCTTCTCTTCGTACATAAAGTTCTCTTCATACATGTACTCCACCTAGTGCATGTGTCACAGAGAGAGAGGGGGGAGACAGCGAGATGGTGTGTGTTAGAGGCCTATATACATATTTTTGTGTGAATGAGAGACCTAAATACATATAAGAATGTTCAAGGGGCGATAAGTGAGAAGACAGGAGAGCGATCGTTTACGTGAGATGTCGATAGAGATGGATAGAGGGAAGAAATTTACAAGCATACAAGTACAAGGAAAGAAGGGAGGGGATGCTTGAAGATGGTTTGAGAGGGCCAACAAGACTGAGAGTGTACAAAATGCGTGATTGACAAAGAGAGGGGATGAGAACGTGTGTGGTTTGCATGTATGGTCGGTAGATAAAGTAGAAGGCATGGATGATGAGAGGGGGAGGGACAATTAATGTGTGTGTGGTAGGCGGTCCTCTTTGGATAGGTCGTAGTTTGGTCGATGTGTATATGTGGGAAAAGAGGAGACCTAACAACCAATATAGATCAAGCAATTTGTGTAGGAACATAGCTAGAAACATCCTAGCTACATATAGAGGGAAATCGATCGGTGCACATACATGTGTCAAAGATAAAGAACACCCACAGTGATGAAGAGAGGGAGATCTGTGTGGGGGGCAACTACCTACCTACCTAGGAGATGGCGCGAGGGGCCTACTAGCTGGTTAGAGACAATGTAGGAGTATGAGTAACAAGAGAGGGGACGACAAGGAGCGCTTGTGTGCATGCGCCTGAGAGTTATAGTAGGAGCCATGGATGGTGAGAGGGGGGTGGGATGTACGTGTGTGTGTGCACATGTGTGTGTGTGTGTGTTAGGCAGACCTAGCTAGAGGTGTATATCGATCAATATGTGTAGGGAATACGGATATTGATAGACTTAACTAGAGAGATCGTGGGTTATCTCCCTAAAGAAATAGAACGTTTGTGCGCAATGAAGAAGTTGCCGAGTGGGGAGTTTGTGTGTGCGTGCATTCATGATAGAAAAGTCGGCTGTATCCATAAAAATAGGAGGAGTGTGTGTGGATGTAAAAGACTCACATAGACCATAATAATATAAGAGTGGATTCAAATATTTACACAATATATCATATTGTTTGTAACCCATGCTTGCAAGATATAGTGGAGATATGGCTGGTGTGGTTTTTAAATGAACGCGATATATGATGAGTCCAATTACATGACATTTTTCTGATATATTTTGTTTCTACAAGGTGCGCTTTGTGAAATTTTACCTCGTTCTTGCACTACTTTTTGTTGATAATCCATTAGGTAACGTCTTTTGGAGCAATATTCATTTAATGGAGCAAATCCCAAAAAATGACAATGGAATCACCTCTTAAAGTTGATAAACACTTTCCATAAACAAATAAAGCAAGAAGGCCTAAGAAACAACCATCGTCACGCATCCAAAGCAAACGATTGTGTTCCACATGACCACGTGTGCTCGTATGAGATGTCGCTTGGCGCGCTGCCACCTCCAGGGGATCAACTCTTTTCATCCCTTCGAAGCGGATTGGGAACCAGATGAATACACACTCCAAAACTCATCTAGAAGGAACAACCCTAGCCTGTGGATCCCATCCAAAGGGATGATCGACCAAGAGAAGAAGGGGATACCTCTCACCGCGAGGAGAATGACATCATCATCAACATCTCCGGCATCATCGTCATGATCATCATCATATCATCATCATCAACATCGGAATCCTTATCATCTACAACATCAAGAACCCTATTGGATCCTTTGGTGTACTAGTTGAATCAATTGTCCACATATTCCATTACCATTACCTTGATGATTGTTGTTTGCATGTATGAGTAGACCCCTAGTTCTTGGGGATATGGATGAATTTTGGTATCTGTAGGATCTTAAATGTTTATTATGGATATGAGATCCCTATTAAATGCTTCGTTTAATAACTTTGTGAATGTTGTGAAGGGGCCCCACTCAACAGTTTTGCCTTTGTTGTCCATGAATTATATCACTGTCTTTGCATAGGTTTAGGATGTGGAGGTAATTCGAGGTGATAGTAAAAGCCTACTTCTCCTAACCTTTACAAGTGATTGGGGATTATAGAGCACCCTTAGTGAGACTGGTTCATGGGGAAAACCTTAATTATCATGAATTTTAACCCACATGGGCATATCAGGATAGTTGCATGCGTGGCACAAAGTCTACCATGAGTACAACGTGTTCTATACCCGGCTCCACACAGCATAATTGTCAACAGTGGTGTAACAGCCTGGAACCGACGCTTCAGACACCTTCCAATTATTTCGAGTATCGTTGTGTGATTTATTTTGTTTGTCACATTAATCATCACATCATTCACGTCATCCGCACTGCATCAGCACTCCGTTGCCGTCATTTTTCAAACTTGCATCCTTTCATAGCTGACAGTTCTTCCCGTTCTCATTGAGGACCATTTTGAGGCCAAGCACACACGCACGCGCCCATGGCATTGTTAAAATATTGTTTTGAAAAGTGCATATAAAACTTTCTCGGAATGAGTTAAAAGTTGGCATGCCGTCTTAAATTATTGTAGGTAGACCACCTGCCAAATTTTGTCACATTCGGAGGTCGTTTGATACTCCAATGGATAAACCTATAGCGACACTATAGAAGGTTTATTCGTCAAACATTTTCAATGTTTTAAATTCTGTCATGGGCTACTCAATCCCCTCTCTTTTTCCTGTCCATGCCCTCTACAGAGCCCACCCATCACCTAAACCTAATCCCTTCGATCCGAACCATCTGACGGACATCTAACAATCCGAAAACGGCATCAAAAACCCTCCAGATCAACCCATGCCTATAAATAGCCATCCTAACCACTTCCTATTGTGCAAACTCAAGATCCTACCTTGATTTCCATGTGCCCAACCCTAAGACACCACCTGCCTCTATCGTGTGTCCTACCTCCCGGACCAGGCCCGTGAAGCCTATCCGGAGCCCGCCCTAGGACCGAACCGTGCCGCCCACGCCTGAGCTCCCCGTGCTCGAGCAGCCAGCCCCCGCCTCCTCTCGTGCGCCTCCATGGTGCCCGTGCCGAGCTCCTCCAGCCCGACCCTGCCTTGTCGAAGATGCCGGTGACCCCGTTCATGCCGATCCTCACGCCGACCTCCTCCTCCCGCATCTCTCTCTCTCTCATGCTAGGAACTGCCATGGATGTTGTCGCCCGAATCTCTGATGGCTATCACCATCCTCGACCCAGATCTGGCCGACCCCGACCTCCATGCAATGGATTCGACCATTCCCCGCCACGTCCTCATCATCAGAAGCCGCGCCATGGCCGTCGGAGGCCCTACATCACTTTCGTTTGTGATGAGGCTGATGCCCCTACGGGCATCATTGATCTGCATCGTGGGTTGCCATCCCTCGCTCCGCCCTTGCGTGCCGCAAGGGCGCCAGGCCCAGCCGCAGCCTCACTAGCCCACCGCGCGTTGAAGGGGAGCCAACGTCATCCATTGCCGACCCAACTCCGACATGTGCTAGGACCATTCGGTGGGCCTCAGACCTCGCTATCCGGTGCCTTGTGGCACTCTATTTTATCTTGGGCCCATGTGTAGTCTTGGGCCTCTACTAGGTTTCGCCCGAGGAGCTTTTTCTGCTAAATATGCCATGTGCACATATAAATTACCTAGCGCCTAGATCATGTTCGGGTCCTATTGCAGATTCGGCCTGTAGTTGTTTTTTAGTGTGTATGAATTTCTCTATTTAGGGAGGACATTTTCAATTGCACAAAAAGCCATGTGTTTTGCATTGCTCATAAATAAATAACCAAGCATCGAATTAAAATGTTTCATATATGTAAAAAGTTCAGAATTTTGGTTAGTTTCACAATATCCAACTTTCATTCATGTTTGAAATGTTGAACTTGTTTTTATCATGCATTTTACGCGAATGCCATGTTAAAAATGATTTATTTCATAACTAAATAATTGTAGTTCCAAATTAAATGTTCCACATATGTAACTTGACTAGAAAAACATGTAGAATCACATGGTGTATTTTATATTGCTCTTTAGCAACAATAAAATATGGTTAGTTCCAATATGGACCAAATTCTAAAATTTCGTATGAGGTCATATGGAAATACTATAAGTTGTTTACGGCCTCATTTAAAATGCCTAGATGATGTAGTGGTGTATGATTCACCTCCTGCCATGATGAAAAATATATAAAATGGTTGTTTAGCTAAACAACATTAAGCACATTCCTGTTGATATGGGCACTTATAATGTTGTTGTATGTATGTTGTGCCTGTACATTTACAATTGCTTTAATTCCATCTTCACTTTATGCCATGACAACCCACATTAATCAACATTTAATATTGACCATTACCTTAGTGAGAATGAACTAAATAATTTGAATGTGGAGTTTCGTCAATATGTAACTTGTTGCATATTGATCTTCACTTAATTTGTAGTGTTTGATTGTTGTGATTGGCATGCCATGCATAATTAAATAGGAAGTGCATCATACTTGATTAGGCATCATGTCATGAATGTGTTGACGTGTTTACTATGTCATTTTTTGTTTCCGAATTTTCTTCTCCTTGCTAGAGTTCCAATGCATTTCGGAGAGTGACGATCCGTTCGACTACGCCACATTCGTCTGCTTCATGGATTCATTCTTCTATGCTAGTTCCCTGGATACCACTACTATCATTTCTATGCTAGTTGTCTCGTTTATATTGTTTATATGTCAAGCCTCCAACATTCCCATGAAAAGCCTCTAACACTTCCATACCCTAGAAAACCATTGTTTGGCTATGTTACCACTTGCTTGGCCCTTCTTATAGCGTTGCTAGTTGTAGGTGTAGATTATTTCCATGTGATAACTTGGATATCTTGAGATATCACAATATTTTTGCTATTTAATTTAATGCACATATATACTTGGAAGAAGGTGGAAGGCTTGGCCTTTTTCTCGGTGTTTTGTTCCACCTTTGCCACCCTAGTTACTTGTGTATCGGGTTTTGTTCCATATTGAGTGCTCCTAACATGCTTGGAGTTGTTATGGGGACCCCCTTGATATTCTTTTGGGATAAAACTCTTCTAGCAAGGCCCAATATCGGTACAACATTTTCCTAATAACTAATAAAATTGCATAGGGACCCTCCGACACCCACGAATAAGTAATCAACAACCCAGGCCACTGCTCCTCATGAGTGTTGGTCCAACCTGGGCAATGTCTGGCGCCCCCTGTTCACCCGGGGTCTCAGCCAACCGGACGTCGAGCCTATCGAGATACGCGGGATACTGCGGGTTATTCCATGGTTGAGGTTTTCCAATGCAGCTTGTGGTTAGTTTGTGATAGATGAGTTGGAGCACCCTAGTAGGATTAAATCTTTCTGAGAGCCGTGCCCGCGATTATGTGGAAACTTTGATATTTGTTTAACATCCGCTCTGCCACACCCTATGTTTGTAGCACATTGTTATGTTTGGGTTTATAAAATTTGAAGCCACCTAAAACTTTTTCTATGTGCTTGTGCTTGCTTGCTATGTTGTTTGCTTGCTTGTTTATTGTGTTTTATCGCACTACTAGGTTCTATTCCACTTCATATTCATCTTCCATGTTCCAAACCTCATGCCCAATGATCATGCCATGTGAATAGTGCCCGAAACTATTTTTATCAAATTTTGTTTTAACCAAAAATGATTTACTCTAACTAGGTTTTCAAAAACCCCTGAAATGAGGTTTGCACTGCAAGTCCTCAAATTAGGTGGACCCTTCTTTCCCAAAGGCTTTATTTCAAACCCAATACACATATGACTTCCCGAAACCACCATATATTATTTTTAAAGATTATTTTCATATTTTACTCAAAGGCTTTTTCTTAAGGCCAGAAATGGTTTTCCTAGGGAAAAATTATTTAAATGCTTTAAAAATATTTGAGAAAATTTAGAGAAACTCAGCGGACAAATATTTTCCATATATATGAGTTTCAACTCAAGGGCATGACCAAATCATGGGAAAAACACCTCAATACCCTTTCTGTTCAGATCAAAATTTTGAAATATTTCTATAAGAAATATTCTCAATAAATTCCAGGAAAATTGTATCAAGTCAACACTATCATGGGTGATGATCTGGCAATGTTTCATCTCAATCCAAGTTGGTTTGGTTCATCAAACCATCCCAAAACCATTCCTGTCCAAAATCAAATTTGAGCAACTTTAGATTGTTAAGTGTCTCCCATTGGCCAGAAACTTTGTGGGCATGATCTAATGGCCAAATAGTGATGATACACTAAGTGGTGCATCAAGGGTAAAATCCTAACATCATTGGATCTACAGAAATTTGATTCTGCTAAATTCTAGGGTTTACCAAATTTTCATTGTCAACTTTTTCGTCTTGATCTCAAACTTGGTGAATCCTCTCATTTCTACCTAGGCTTTCACCCTGGTAAGTATCTCAGTAAGGTGGTAAAGTTTCCTTGCACAAATCACCATCAAACACCTTCTGGTGATTTGGTAAAACCATCTTTTCCCCACCTTATCCTTTTACCCTTGGCCCCAGATTTTCACCACAGCCCCTCTGAGTTACTAGCTACCTCCAGTAACTCTTGCTGGCCAAAGATCCATGGGTAAAAGGGGTAAAACCCCTATTTCTACCCTGGCAGCATCTTTTTCTATCCTCCCCTACCCATTTCTTTTCTCCCCTAGCTCTCCTTAGCCTCTAAGGCATCCAAGAGCATCTCCAGGCCCCCAGGAGCTAGTGGACAAGGTGGGCACCCCAGAGCCCGCAGGCAGTAGCAATGCCGGCCAAATGCACGCTCTGGAGCGCGATACAATGCACTCCCGCACTATAGCCGCTGGCCAACAGGCAACCCCGACCACCTCGGGCTACCCTAGCATGTCCCCTCTGCCCCCTCGACATTCGTAGTATGTCACCTAGTTGCCCCCCCTCTCTCCCCTCTCTGTCTCGCTCGCGCATGGCACCGCCCGAACCGGCCAGTGGCCGCGTTTGCACGCGTGCACCTCCGGGCCCCCCTCCTGGCTGCCTTCCCTCCTCCCGCGCGCGGACCGCATCCAGGTAGCCCCCAGCCACGGCCTCGCTCGCCCCCATGGCCCATGGCGATGCCCTGGTCCTCGCCGGCGCACCATGTCCACGGTGGACTGGCGGGCCCCTATAAATAGGGCCTCTCCGAGCCCCTACGCATCTCTCCTCACGCCCTCCTTCCCTCTGCTTCCTCGTCGTGCCCAGAGCGCTCTCCCCTGTGGTCGGGAGCCCTCTCCCGACCCAAACCCTCGTCGCCGCCATCAGGCTTTCCCCTCGCTGGCGTTCTCCTCTCCCCACGACGACCCCTTGACCACCCACCGACGAGCAATGCCCCCAGGAGCACGCCGGTGCCCTCCATTCCGGCCGCCGCGGCCCGTAGCTCTCCGGTAAGCCCCTCCTCTGCCCCTGTCACGAGGAGAGGGATGACAGCTGGGGCCCACCTGTCATCCCCTCGCCCTCTCCTCTCTCTGGCAGGCCGGGCCTGTGGGCAGGTTTAAAACAAACCTACCGCGCGCGGCTCCTCGCCTAGGCCGGCATCCCTCTTGGGCTGATTTTGGCCGGGCATTCTCTCCCGAGAGGGCACAGTAGCCCGTTCTTTTTCTTTTTTTTCCTGTATACTTTCAAAAATCCCACAGAATAAAATATTTATCCAATGCCAATAATTCTTCCACCAAAATTCTTAGAATAATCCCTAGAATTTAAAACTACCATTTGTAAAAATGTTTGAAAATATTTTTTAGTATTGTTTTATTTTAAAACCTATATTTAGGCACCTTTTTGCCTCTGTTATTTAATTTCTAAAATGTTTTTCACAACAAAACTCTAGGAGAATATTTTTAGTATGGCATTTAGTATTTATCAGAGTAGGTTAACATTTTTGGTAGTGGATTGAGTGCTCTGTTTTGTGTGATTGCTTATTTTTATCGCTTTTATTTCGTGATGATAGATTGCGCGGTTGACGAAGAAGTTGGACCTGAAGACTTCGAAGACCCAGGAGACTTGGTTGATCTAGGCAAGCAGCCCTTTGACAGTAGCCCGTTCTTTTTCTTTTTTTTCCTGTATACTTTCAAAAATCCCACAGAATAAAATATTTATCCAATGCCAATAATTCTTCCACCAAAATTCTTAGAATAATCCCTATAATTTAAAACTACCATTTGTAAAAATGTTTGAAAATATTTTTTAGTATTGTTTTATTTTAAAACCTATATTTAGGCACCTTTTTGCCTCTCTTATTTAATTTCTAAAATGTTTTTCACAACAAAACTCTAGGCGAATATTTTTAGTATGGCATTTAGTATTTATCAGAGTAGGTTAACATTTTTGGTAGTGGATTGAGTGCTCTGTTTTGTGTGATTGCTTATTTTTATCGCTTTTATTTCGTGATGATAGATTGCGCGGTTGACGAAGAAGTTGGACCTGAAGACTTCGAAGACCCAGGAGACTTGGTTGATCTAGGCAAGCAGCCCTTTGACCATGATGAGAAACCATTTTTATTGCATGTCATATAGCACTTTACTTTCATCATATTTGATCATGTGTTGTGGTGTTCCCCTTTCGGTGGGATGCCTCCGATACATTTCCTTTTACACTTGCATCGTGCATGACCCTACCACCTTATGAGGGTTATGATGGTGGGAGTAGTTAGGTTGCTAATAGATGCTACGCAAATGGGATGGGACTTATGCATAGTGATGGCAAGAAAGGAAATGATTTCAAAGCTTTTTTTTCTTTTTTTCGAAAACTCCGTCGGGTGCCACTAATGCCCGAGGGAGATAATGATGAGATGGGTGACAAATTGAGAAAGAAGTGGTGTGTCGGGACAAGAGAGTGATGTGGTTTTCGAAAACGGATTGGTGTAAGTTGCGATCGTTACTCTAACCTTACATGCGCAACCACGATACCCCTTATGGGATGGGGATTTGTTGATTAGCTTGGTGGGTACTAGCAAGGAGCCCGCATTACTAGTGGCGGAAGTGGCGCTGCCACTCTCGACATGGGGTCGTACCGGTATGTACGATCATGCGCTGTCTTCACAGGCACCGGGCACACCGTGTGTCCCCTCATGGATGGTATGATTAGAGCAAGGCTCCTGTGATGTACATCGTGAGGGCTGGGTACCAATCGAGTGGACTCTTTGTTTAGTATCTCTACGAGAAAGGCATTGTTTGGGTGCTTACCTCGGGTATGTTATATACCGCGAGTCGTGGATGACACGAAAGTTCCCCGAGTCTTGTGGGTAAAGTGTGCAACCACTACAGATTATAAAACTATTCAAATAGCCTTGTCCACGGTAAAGGATAGTTGGATGACCGCTCTTGTGCTACATCCAAATGTTTTTACAACGGGTGTGCGGGTGTGTTAGAGACACAGATGGTACTTGAACTATGTCCAATGACTTAGCATGGGAAGTGACCTAAGTCCGATGACTTAGCATGATGAATGAACACAAGGTGTTGAACCTCTACTTATGTTGATATCTGTAACTTATTCATATGGACATCTGCTAATTGTTGATGCATGCTCACTAGTTACTTGATCATGACATCTGCATTCAAATTAGCTTTCCGCAAAATCACCTACTTAGTGCTATATCATGCATCATTGCTACCTTGTTCCACAACTTGGGTTGCTTGCGAGTACATTCAAAGTACTCATTGGCTTGCCACTAGTTATTTAATTGGCCAGGCATGGAAGAGAAGGAGTATGTTGAAGAGTTCGTTGGAGACGAACATGCGATCTAGGACGCTTCCCAGTGAGAATGCCTGTAGGTTAAGGAAGATGGCATGGGTTCACGCTTTCAACCAAGATTTCCGCTGCTTGTTCTAGTTTATGTGTTTGGCCCTTCAGGCCCTATCTATGTAAGACTAGACCTTCATGGTCAATATTTGTGTAAGACGTTAAGTGTGGATGTAAGACTCTTGTTATTCAGCTTCTGTGTGTTCAGTGAGCATTGATCTCTGGGATCACTGTACACGTGCATTCGGTGATCTCGACTTATGAGTCGTGGTCCCCACACGGTCATAGAAAACTTGAAGTAAACTCAAATAAAATACACCAACCGTGTGCGTAACCGTGACTGTCTCTACTCGTGAGTTCTGAACTGAGAGAAAACATGGTGAGGTTATGTTTGACTCGTAAGTAGGTTTTCAGGATCACTTAGTGAACATCACTGTTTGAAGTTCATTTATGCGCAGACCACCCTTCTTATTCTTGTACTCGTAAGTTAGCCACTCAAATAAATTCTTAGTGCTTGCTGCAGCCTCACCACATAACCGTGCCTCACCCATTAAGATTGGCTAATCTTGATACCATTCGAAATGAGATTGATAAGTCCCTATAGTTCATATATTTACAACAATAGTTGCAGGTATAGGTAATGCGATGATTTGGCATGAGAGTGATGCTAGTTTGATTTGGAGTTCTTCTTCTTCATCGATCATATGATTGGTTCCTGGCCGGCAGCCTGGGACAACAAGGATGGTAGTCACTATAATCGTTTGATTTCGGTTGCACCCTGCTCTTCTGTGCGGTGATTGAATCTATTGTTGAATTGAGATGATCATGATTCCATTTGTGGCAAGTGTAAGACAATTCCATATACTCATCTCCTATCTAAATGTACTTGTAATGATATCTATTCTTGCGAAGCGACGAGATGCGCTTCAATCCCTATCGAGGCCCTCGAGCCAAAATAAGGATAGGACCGCATCTTGGGCATTAGACGTTGGTATCAGAGCAATACCTGCCTAGGAGCCCATTTTTTTATTGAACCTGGCCGAGTCGAGTCTAGTGAAAAACTGTTTTGAGTCTAGTTATATATATGAGAGTAGGATTCCTTTTACTCCTCTGCTATGCTCTAGTGAGTAATCCTGACATAGGAATTTTAATTCTACCCCACTTCTCACTCAAAGTTTTTTTAGGATCACGCGGGTATTTTGGAACCTCTCTGATATCATTGTAACCATAATTCTGCTCTTGGTGCCTCCTATTTCCAGGGAGTAGAGCTCCAGGGGATTCTTGACACACCATTGTCATTCATTTTCCTTAGTATCTCAGGACGAAGATGTTCGAAATTGCTTCAATACTCTTTGTGGCGAGAGGAGTTTGGCATCACCCTGTACTGGGGAGAGCGTCCAGATGTACTGCCACATTTAGTATTGTTCTGATTATGAGGGTCTAAGGTAGATGAGTTTCTGAGGTTTCCCTGGTTATGTGTTGAAGGATGTGATACACTAGACGGGTAGTATTATTGCTAGGAGTTGGGTGATTTATTCAGTAATTACTCTGTGTATCCGTTGGACCAGATTGTGTAACCAGAAAGATTTTGGGAGTTCTCAGGTGGGAATTCAAGTAGTTACCTAGGATTATCCTTCTAGCAAATGAAAATGGGTTATGTATTTGTTTCCGGCTTAATTATCAAACCCCTTACTTTGTTTTGTTGGAGTATGGTAATTCAGGTTGCTTCAATGTCAAGTGGTAATTTCATATCTTTTCTAAGCAGTGTTCTCATATTTCTAAGGGAGTGCTAATTCTTTTGATCAATAAAATCATCATGCCAATGTCTTTTCATCCGGAGTGCTTCTCTTCAAGATAATTAAAGCATTCCGATATTTGCAACATTGGTCCTCATATTTCTTTCACGAGTTCATTTCATCCGCCCTAAGTGTTCTTTGTTTTCCCCACCATCCCGCCCTTTTCTTCAACAATTAAATTATCATTCAAGTGCCTTTCTGTTAATTGATGCTTCCCCTATTTTTCCTTCCATATTTTATCTAGTGATTCATGGTGAGGATGCTTCAAGTGCTAATTTCATCATTCTTCGTTTGTTTTCTTCTCCAGAGGATTCGATTAAACCCCTACATGTTCAGCATATGTTTCTTGATCGTCAAATGTTTTCCCGTGTTGGAATTCTTATTCAAGACTCCCTTTGTTTATTCACCCTTCTCTACTCTACCTGGTGTGCTATATATATCTTTTAAGATTCATGTTTTCATTCAAATACTTTGAAATAATTTTGAGGTTCTCACCTCATTAAGTTATTAATTTGTACCAGTGCAATCTCTTTTCTAAGCAATTGTTTCAACGGTGGTTTCTTTTGAGTGGGCCCATAACCCACGGGTTTTTCCGGGATCTTACCTAGCTCTTCTAATCTTTTCCGGAGAACTCTAATTCTTTTCAAGAGTGACATAAGTATGGATTCCATTAGTCATATTCCTTCCCCAATATCGATTTGAATTATTTTCATCGTTGGCTCAACTGTTCTTTATTCATTGTTTTGTAGATCTTAGCAATTTGTGGTGTTGTTTGTTATCAAAGTTCTTAGCGTTGAATATCGAAGGCGAGTTTCTACAAAATATTTATTCGTTCCCATGAAGATTCAAGGTTTCACCTTCATGATATCCTCTTAAATTGTTTTCAATCATGAAAATTTCCTTCCATATCTATCTAGAGCATTTCAGAGTCATTGCCATTTCTCATTCCTCTAAAGGGCATCATTTCAGATTTCTTCGTCCTCAGCTTTCAGCTTTCGTTCTCAAATTCTTATCAATTGTTGTCTCTTCATTCATTTCTCAATTATTTAGGTACCTTGTTAGGTCTTCTGCTAAAAACATCATGATCTCTTTGTTCTCATGTATTCCATTCATTTATAGTATTCCCATTCATTCCAAATTCTTACCGATGTTCTCATTCAAGACTGCTTTAGGTGTGCAATACCTCTCTTCAATCATTCTCAAGAAGAATAAGTAGTATGCCAAATATGTTGCTTTTCATCAATTTAACTTGATGAAGGATAAGCATAACATAATTCATATTCTTGTTCGTGAAAGTGATTTCAATCCTTCTTCCGGAGTTTATCACGATATCAAATTCTCAGTTCCAAGTGTTTCATGTTTTCTTTACTGGAGTTTCAATCTATCTCAATTATTGCGTTAGGAAGCTCCATTTACATCTTCATGGTGGTTTGTTAAGGATTTTATTCTCTGTCGAAGTATTCTTCAAGGTTCTTGTGGAGTAACTCAAGTATTCTTTGTCTTACAATTCAAAGTGGAATTCTTTCTTCATGGCTTCAATATTTTAAATTCTGTGGTTATTCATGGTGTTTTGTTAAGGATTTTGTTCTCTATCAAAGTATTCTTCAAGATTCCTGGGGAGTACCTCAAGTATTCTTTGTCTTACAATTCAAAGTGGAATTCTTTCTTCATGGCTTCAATATTTTTGATTCTGTGGTTATTCATGGTGGTTTGTTAAGGATTTTGTTCTCTGTCGAAGTATTCTTCAAGATTCTTGTGGAGTACCTCAAGTATTCTTTGTCTTACATTTCAAAGTGGAATTCTTTCTTCATTATCCTTTGAGATGGTGTTATAGCATTCTTGATTCATGAGGACATTTGTCAGGCATGAGATATTTAAACCCATTTGTCTCCTTGAAGCTATCTTGGATTGGATTTCACCTAAAGCTTTTGCTAAGGATTGTTGCTATTATGGTGATTATCATTGATCCAATTGCTCAATTTATCCTCTTGGTGTAAGAAGTTTTGCATGTCTTGTCGCTCCCAAGCACTCTTTGTTTTTGTTAGTGGCCGGTTGTCACCTCACAAATTTGAGATGTTTCCCCATAAGCCCACAACAAGCATATTCTTTTCGTTTTTCATTTTCCAACAACTCCATTCGATCCTTCTTTTTAAGGATGCTTTTAAAATTCAGTTATGGTAGAATATGTCATTTCCTTTTCCGTTCTTTCCTTTCCAACAATCTAGCTTCTATTTTTTGTTCTGGAGGCATCGTTATGTTGCTCTCTTCAAACCGTCATCTCGTTAATCAAGATCATGTTCTTTCCTTCCTTATCCATTTAACTGGAGTGTTGTGCCCTTTTTCCATGTTCTTTCCATCTTGTTAACTTTTGTCACTCTTTCATACCGAAGTGTTGCCCAAGTTTCTTTTGAATTCTTGCTTGTTCCTCGTGTCGTTATTCATGTCTTTGCAACATCCAAGGTTCATTGGTCTCACTTGTTTGTCAAAGAAGCACCTGAGTTCTACCTCTTTCTTCCCCTTTCCTCTTCCTCTTCTCATTCTAAGATATCGGGTCGAGATCTCCTCTTAGTGGAGGAGAGTTGTAACATCATGAAACTGACACTTCAGACTTCTTCCAATTATTTCGAGTATCGTTGTGTGATTTATTTGTGTGTCACATTCATCATCGCATCATTCGCATCATTCACACTACATTGCCACTCAGTGGCCATCATTTTTCATACTTGCATCCATTCGTAGCTACCGGTTCTTCCCATTCTCATCAACGACCGTTTCAAGGCTAACCACACACCCATGCGCACGTGGCATTCTTATAATATTGTTTTTAAAAGTGTGTGTAAAACTTTCTCGGAATGGTTGAAAGTTGGTGTGCGGTCTTAATTTATTGTAGGTAGACCGCTTGCCAAATTTTTTCGCATTCAGAGATCGTTTGATACTCCAAAGAATAAACCTATACCAGCACTATAGGTAGTTTATTCATAAGACATTTTTGGTGTTTTAAACTCGGTCATGGGCTGCTCAATCCCCTCTCTTCTCTCAGACCCGATGCAGATCAAAAGGTCCGAAAATAGCATCCAAATCCCTCCAAATCAGCACATGCATATAAATAGCCATCCTAACCCCTGCCTATTGTGGAAGCCCTAGATCCTACCTTGATTTCCATGCGCCCCCAACCCTAAGCCGCCACCTGCCTCTACCCTGTCTCCTACCTCCCACACAAGGCCCACGATGCCATCTGGAGCCCACCCTCAGACTGAACCGCGCCGCCCATGCCAGAGTTCCCCGTGCTCAACTAACGTGCCCACACCTCCTCCCGTGCGCCTCCATGGCGCCCGTGCCGAGCTCCTCCAGCATGACCCCGCCTCATCGGAGACCCTGGCAACCTTGTTCAGGCGGGACCTCACCCCTGCCTCCTCCTCTCGTAGCTCTCTCTCCCCCTTGTCTCATTTCTCTCCCTCTCTCTCATGCTAAGGAGATTTTTTCTAACCACAAAGGGTACTTACCAAGGAGGTGAAAGCTTATTTATGCATGTCTGATCCTGAATCAAATGGAGCACGAATTCGCCCTCCTAGATTCTATGAATGTGGAATCTTCGACTATGATAACGATGAAGGTCTTCTTGATAAATCACAGAGCAAGCTGCCGCGAGATCGAGTTCCTCTTCCAAGGCATCAATGGAATTATGTCTAGCCGTCTCATTGTCCTTCTCAATATAAGCCACCACTCGGGCGAGTCATGACGGATGTCACTTCGGAGCCTCTGCACCGTAAACCATAAAGAACGACATGTAGCCTATGATCTCTTGGGGGTAGTCCTTATGCTCCAGAGAACCCAGGAAGCTCTTCAACCCAACTACCCGGACTACATTACAAAGGAACCATGAGTCTGGGTTTAATCCGCCTTAATATCTCCTGTTTAGCACACTCTGCCTCGCCATTGGACTGCGGATGAGCTACAACTGAAACATCAAGCTGGATATGCTCTTTTTGAAAGAACATCTTCATAGCACCTTTAGAAAGATTTGCTCCATTATCAGTGATGATACTATAAGTATAACCAAAATGAAATATCATCTTTTTCACAAACTGGAGTGTAGATGCTGCCACACAATTGTTGACTGGCTCTGCTTCAACCCACTTGCTGAATTTATCAACCGTCGCCACATGTGAGTTTTTTATCCTTAGACCGCTTGAATGGTCCAACCATATCAAGCTCCCAGAACACAAATAGCCAAGTTATTGGACCATCCGCAATTCTTGAGCCGGCACGTGAGGTTGTCGTGCAACTTTCTGACAGCCGTCACACTTACGAACGATGTCTTCTGCGTCAGCATGAGCAGACAACCAGAAAAAGCCGTGCCTGAAAGCCTTGGCCACCAAAGATCTTGAGCCGGCGTGATGACCAGAATCTCCTGCATGAATTTCTTGCAAGATCTCCCTACCCTCATCAGGGGAAACACTACATTGAAACACGTCAGCGATGCTGTATCGATGTAACTCGCCATTCATAATAGTCATCGACTTAGATCACCAGATGATCTGTCATTCCAAGAGTTCTTCCTCTGGAAGCTCACTCCAGTTTAAGTAAGCCAGATAAGGTACCATCCTATCTAGAGTTGCACGTAGAGTCGCCACCAACTAGCCTTCTAGGTCTGGGATAGCCAGATCTTCCTCTGAAGGATCCTTGACAGAAGGATTATTCAACACATCTTGGAATACATTGGGGGGGAACCAGCTTATGATGGGAACCTAGCCGAGATAACGCATCAACCGCTTCATTAAGCCACTGGTCTATGTGATCCAATCGATATCCGTTAAAGTGACCAGAAATATTAGTCATTGCCTGACGATAAGCCTCCTTGAGCGGGTCTTTACAATCCCACGTCTCTGAACCTTGCTGTGCAACAAGATCTGAGTCTCCCAAGCACCTGACTTACCTTAAGTTCATTTCCTTAGCAATACAGAGCCCGTGTAATAGAGCCTCATACTTAGCTTTATTGTTAGTATAGGGAAACAAAAGTCATAGGACATAACAAAAATTGTCACCTCATGGGGAAGATAAGATAACTCTAGCCCCAAGCTTTCCAACTGGCTGGAACCGCCAAAGTGTATCGTCCAATATATATTATATGGTTTTCCTCTGGGGTTTTCAACTCTGTAAATCATTAATGAAATACACCAAGGCTTGAGACTTGGTAGCATTCATGGATACATATTTCAAATGATGAAGCTCAAGTTCAATTGCCCACTTAGCAACCTGGTCCGTTGCTTCTCTGTTTTGGATGACATCGCCCAGAGGAGACCAGCTAACCACAGTGATTGAATGCCCAAGCAAATATTGCTTCAACTTGCGACTAGCCATGAACACTCCAAGCACCAATTTCTACCAATGTGGATACCTCTGTTTCAACTCTGGTAACACCTCACTAACATAATAAACCAGCCACTGGACAAGATACTCCTTCCCTTCCTCCTTGCTTACCATGACAATTGCCACGCTAATGGCCCGATTATTAGCCGCCATGTACAGGAGCATAGGCTCTTTGTCGATTGGAGCCGCCAACACGGGCGGCTCAGCCAACTGTCTCTTAAGTGCATCGAAGGCCTCATTAGCAGCATAGCTCTAGACAAAATTATTAGTCTTTTTCATCATCTGGTATAGCATAATTGCCTTTTCACCTAGGTGGCTTATGAACTGGCTCAAGGCCACAATGCGACCCGCCAGGCACTTCACATCATTGATACAGGCCGGCTTAGACAATGAAGTGTTAGCCTCAATTTTCTTCGGGATAGCTTTGATGCCCCTCTCCGAAACCAGAAAACCTAGAAGTTTTCCTGTTGGTACCCCAAAAACATACTTTGCCGGGTTAAGCATCATCTCGTATACCCGGAGATTGTCAAAGGTTTCCTTCAAATCCTCAAGCAAGGTTTCCTTCTTCCTTGACTTGATCACAATGTCATCAACATAAGCATGAACATTACGCCCAATCTGTCCATGGACGCAATTCTGAACACAACGCTGGTATGTCACCTGAGCACTTTTAAGCCCAAAAGGCATACAAACATAACAGAAAGCTCCAAAGGGTGTAATAAAAGTTATTTTCTCCTAGTCTTCTACTGTCATCTTTATCTGGCGATATCCAGAGTAAGCATCCAGGAAGAACATGATGAGGATATGTACCTAGGGTAGGGTCTTAGGCCTGACCTACATACCCTACCTAAGGACACTACATTGGAGGACTTAAAGATTACAAGGAAGACTTCAACTGAAATCACCATGGTGCATGAGTCACTCGACAAGAAAACCCACTCAGAGATTTCTCCTTCTTTTCGACAATCACCTTACACTCGGAAGGACCAGCAGCCAGTCGACCGAAGAAGACCAGAAGCCACTCCAGGTAGACCAACAGACAGGCGTTTGACTGGTCGCCATTAGTAGCATTTATTACATATGTTATCAGTAGCGTATGCCTTTATTACCACGATCGAACCCTTTGTTGTCGGGTATTGATGAGGAGCACCGCCCTCTATACAAGCCACCCCTACCCTCTGGCACAAGGGTTCGCACCCCCTGTAACTCATAGATTACACACAACAGAAGCTCCCGATCATTGAGATGTAGGGTTGTTACCTCCAAGAGAGGGGCTTGACCTCATACATCCATGTGTACAATCTCATCGTAGCTAGGACTCTGACCTCTCCTTACGTACCTCTCCCTTCTACTGTCAGGCTCATTCGCACGATAGTTGGCGCCCACTACGGGGTAGGAGTCTAAGCGGCTTCTGGCGAGTTTGCAATTTTCTTCTTCGTCATGTCTTCTGGTGGAGGTTCATTCCTGGGCCGCGAGATCCATCTTGGCGTTGTCACCTTCGTCGCCGATGACTCGACATGGCTTCAGGAAGTGCCTCTGGACGTTGAGGCGCTCCAGATCCGCGGGGCGGCGCACTTCCATGCAAGCTCTTGCGATGTTCTTCTTCAGCAGCCATCAACTCCGTACCTGTCAGCTCTCCCTGTTGTTCGTTGCCACAAGTGATCTGGTCGCTCGCAGCTCCAGCGTTGGGTGAGGCATGCGGCAGATCGGCAAGCGTCATCTCCGCAGATTACGTCTATCGAGCTCGCTGAATCACTTCACGGCATGTTCGACTCGGCGTCGAATCAGTCTGACGTTCCTTTCGAGTGCGAGAGCTACGATCCAACGGCTAAGGTTATTATGGCGGGTTCACATCAAAGCCCGCCTGGATTCGGCCACGACAGGCGTGAGGCTTGAGGACCGTCGAATGAGCAGTAGCACCGAGATGAGGAGATGCTCCATACGACCATTGTTGGTGTGACTACCGAGTCCCAGGCCATGGAGGCCACACGCCATCGGCTCAAAGAGATACAGAAGGAACTCGACGAGCTTACCCTCCAGCGTCCACCAGTTTCCGGTCGATGTCAGTGGTAGTTGTTTCTGAGTGGATCTCACAACAACGTCCAGGTATTCCGTACTCGAGTTCTGAATGTTGTAGCCACTGCTAGGATTGCAGATTCCATTCAACCATCACATTCAGAGGTTGGCAGAGGTTTGCAGCAGATCCGATGTTGCTTGATGCAGTGCAATAGTAGAATTTGGCTGTTTCTCAGTCGCGCAATAGGTGACACAACAATTCACCCAAGGCAGATACTGTTCAGTCGACACACAACCTGGGGTCACCTCTGCGTCACAGGGGCGGAGGTTACTGTGAAGATCAATACTGATATCAGGGGCGAGATCCGTTTGCTCCTCGTTATCACTGTGATGACCACCATCGAGTGCCTACTCCTCCGTGGAGTGGCTCATATGTGCCCCGGCACTATGAAGAGAGGCGCCCGTTCGGTGATGAGCAGAATCCTGGATTCAACGCAAGGGATATCCTCGCATAGAAGCGGATTGAAAGGGGTAGGGCTCATAGGGATGGTTATGATAGAGACTATGCGAGTAGAAGTGGTGTCGTTGTCTCTGGCCCCGAGTGTTTCAGCAAAGCCATTCAATCGGCTGAGATTCCCCCTAACTATAGGTTGGCGGCTGGAAGAAGCAAGTTCATTGGAGAGTCAAAGCCTGAAACGTGGCTAGACGATTACCGAGTGGTAGTGTAGATTGGTGGAGGAAATGACAACATAGCCATGAAGCATTGGTCTTTGATGTTGGATGGTTCGGCCCGAGTGTGCTTGAATCGTTTGGCTCCTTCTAGCATCTACTGCTGGGAGGATCTAGCTAGAGTATCCATCTGAACTTTCAAAGGCACATGCAAGCGTCCCGTTGGTTTGATTGATCTACATCATTGTGTTCAAAAACCCAATGAAACTTTGAGGGATTACATTCAACATTGGACCACCCTCCATCACACGGTGGAAAATGTTTCTGAGCATCAAGCCGTATGCGCCATCCAGGTCGGTGTTAATTACAGAGAGCTCTATCTGAAGTTTGGTCGAACAGGAGATATATCCCTAAACAAGATGATGGAGATTGCCACTCGGTACACCAATGGCAAAGAGGAGGACCGCGTTTGCAGCGGCAAAGGAAAGGCCCTCGATAATGATGCTGGAGGCGGCTATTCCAGTCGAAAGTAGAAGCGCAAAGCTAATGGTGCTGCTCAGGCAGAGGCAGACACTCTAGCGGCGCAAGGAAAGAATAAGGGGAATCCAAAGGGCAGTTTACCCCCAAGAAATTGAAGAATCGGTGATGAACGGACGTCATGGATTTGCCGTGTGCAATCCACAAAAAGAAAGATGAAGATGGCAATTTGATATTTCCGAAACACACCACTCAACAGTGTAGATTACTGATCCAACAGTTCAAGGAAGGACAATCGAGTGAGAAGTCTCCAAAAAAGGAAGATGATGAAGATAAATAGGATTTTTCTAAGGTCAATGCTACTTTCATGATTTTTGCTGATGTAGAAAGCAAAAGTCGACTAAAAGTTATCAACAGGGAGGTCAACATGGCTGTTCCTGCCACCCCCACGTATCTCAAGTGGTCTCAGACACCTATCACATTTGACCAGTCAGACCACCCTTCTCATGTTGCTACCCCCGATCGGCAAGCTCTGGTGGTGGATCCTGTTGTGGGAAGCACTCGACTCCGCAAAATTCTCATGGACGAAGGGAGTGGTTTGAACATCTTGTATGAGGATACCCTCAAGGGGATGGGCATTCCAATGTCCCGACTCAGTGAGAGCAACACATAGTTCCACGGAATCATCCCTGGGAAAAGGCGAAGTCACTCTGTCTGATTGCATTGGATGTGGTGTTTGGCACCAACAAGAATTTTCACAAGGAAAGTTGACGTTTGAAGTTGTAGACTTCAAGAGCGCATATCACACCATCCTTGGTCGACCGGCTTATGCCTGTTTCATGGCCCGTCCATATTACTTGTACCTCAAGCTGAAGATGGCCGGGCCCAAGGGTGTGATCACAGTCATAGGGAATCAACAGAGAGATGAGGAGTGCCTTTAGAAAGGTTCCAAGATTGCCGACCATCAAATGGGTGTGGTCGAGTTGGAAGAATACAAGAGGAATGGTGATCCTACCAACCTGCTGCATTCCAAGAAGCCCACCTCTGAGTCTTCTTTTCAGTCGGCAAGCAAAGTGAAGCAAGTAAACATTCACCCTAAAAATCCTAATGCTGCCCCGACCAACATCTTGACGACACGCAACAGCAAATAGGAAGCCCTACCCATCCAGTTCCTCCACGAGAGCTGGGACATCTTCGCATGGAAGCCTGCTGACATGTCGGCTGTACCTAGGGAATTGGTTGAGCACCGACTGAGAGTTGACCCGAGGGCCAAGCCTGTAAAAGAGCACTTGTGTCGGTCGGCAGCATATAAGCGGAAGGCAATCGACAAGGAGGTGGCTCGACTCTTGGCAGCTAAGTTCATACACGAGATTTACCACTCCGACTGGCTCTCTAACGTTGTCATGGTCCCTAGTAAGGACAAGTCACTCCGCATGTGTTGAGTTTAAACATATCAACTAGGTCTGCTCGAAAGATCATTCCCCCCCCCCGCATCGATCATATTGTAGACACAACTGCGGGGTGCGATCGTTTATCTTTTCTCGATGCATACTCTGGTTACCATCAGATCCGTCTGTTTGGTCCACATAAAATAAACACATTCTTCATCACCCCTTTTGGGTGTTTTTGTTATATCACCATACCATTTGGTCTGAAAAATGCTAACACTACTTTCATGCGTATGATTCAGAAATGCCTGCTTGAGCAAATCCCTCAGAATGTCAAGGTCTATATGGATGATATTGTAGTCAAGTCTCGCAAAGGTTCTGACCTGCTGACTGACTTGGCGGAAACATTCGCCAACCTAAGGAAATATGATATATGGTTAAAACCTTCCAAGTGCACTTTTGGAGTTCCAAGTGGCAAATTTCTCGGTTTCCTCATTTCCGAACGAGGATCAACTTCAATCCCGAGAAGATCGGCGCCATCGTCTGAATGAAAAGCCTAAGCATGTGCATGATGTCCAGAAACTCACAGGTTGCATGTCGGCGTTGAGTAGATTTATTTCCCATCTCAGAGAGAAGGCATTGCTTCTATACCGACTGATGAAGTCTAATACGTTCGAGTGGACTCCTGAAGCAGAAGCAGCGTCGAGCTCAAAGGCCTGCTTTCCACCCATCCAGTGCTTTCTGCTCTGCACAGCAAAGGACCCCTGCTTCTATACATTGCAGACACAAATCAAGTCGTCAGTATGGTTCTCACTATGGAGCGGGAAGAAGAGGGCAAGGCTTATGAAGTCCAACGTCCAGTTTACTATATCTCTGAAGTGTTGACTCATTCAAAGCGAAGGTACCCTCATTACCAGAAGCTCGTCTATGGTATATATCTATCAGCAAAGAAGGTGGCACACTACTTCCAAGATCACTCAATCTCAGTCGTTAATGATGTTCCATTGTCTTAGATCCTCAACAATCGAGATGTGACTGGTCGAGTGGCCAAATGGAATATTGTGCTCCTCTACTTGGATATCAAGTTTGAAGCAAAAAAAGGCAATCAAATCTCAAGCGCTTGCTGACTTCATGGCCTAGTGGATAGAACAGCAGTAGCCAACTCAAATCCACTCGGCACACTTCACCATGTTCATTGATGGCTCTAAGATGTTGAATGGGTCTGGTGTTGGTGTAGTATTGGTATCTCCAAAGGGTGAGAAGCTCTGTTATGTCCTCTAGATTCACTTTGATTCCTCCCATAATGAAGCGGAATATGAGGCACTCGTCTATGGGTTACGTATGGCCATCTCACTCGGCGTCCGGCGCCTGATGGTATACAGTGACTCAGATCTGGAGGTTAACCAGGTGATGAAGGAGTGGGACATCAGGAACCCTACCATGACTGGATATTTCCATGCAGTGAGAAAGCTTGAGAAAAAAATTGAAGGTTTGGAACTCCACCATATTCCCCGAGTGAAAAATCAAGCAACTTATGATTTAGCAAAGATCGGATCCACTCAGAAGCTTGTACCTAGAAATGTGTTTCTGGAACACCTACATTCTCCTTCGGTGCAAGAAGATCCCTTCATTGAAGAGCCCCCGCAAGCAATAAGCGCCTCTAATTCAACTGAGGTTGATGTCCCGGCAGTCATAGATCTGGTCATGGAGATTCTGGTGACCACGCTCGACTGGACGGTGCCATATATTGCAAATATACTGAGGCAAGAACTCCTAGAAGATGAGGTTGAATCTCAATAGATTGTCCCCAGATCCAAGGCTTTAATTGTGATGGATGGACAGCTTTACACACAAAGCATAACTGTCGTAACTCAGCGGTGTATGTCTCCTGAGGAAGGTCGACTGATTCTGGAGGAAATTCACTCGGGGACCTATGGTCATCATGCGTCCTCTCGGACGATTGTTTCCAAAGCATACCGAGTTGGTTTCTTCTGGCCATGCACCAACAAAATGTCTAACGGGATTGTTGATCGCTGTAAGGATGCTAGTTTTATTCAAACATGTCACACAAGAACGCATCTGCCTTGAAGACAATTCCACTCGTCTGGCCTTTCATTGTTTGGAGTTTGGATATGGTCTGCCCTTTCCGAACAGGCCAGAGTGGATTCACACATCTTCTTGTAGCAGTCGACAAGTTCACCAAGTCGATTGAGGTTAAGCCCATAAAGAAGTTGAATTCGCGCACTACTATCAAGTTCATGAAAGAGATAACATTCCAATATGGAGTTCCCCACAGTATCATTACAGACAATGGTTCAAACTTTGACTCGGGAAATTTCATACACTTTTTCCCTACCCAAGGCACTCAGGTGAAGTACGCATTCATTGCGCACCCCCAGACTAATGGTCAAGCTGAGCAAGCGAATGGCATCATCCTTCAAGGGCTGATGTGATAGCCCAAGGGTTGTCCCTACATGTTATGGCATGTAACCTACTTCAAACAAACCATACCTATACTCTTTTATTCCCATTGCATTAACCAACAGAATTAATCTACTTTATTAATTTGTTAAAAATGTTCATGAGGTAACCAACATTATTTGGAGCTCATGTGTGTTGTGCTTTGGTGTTTTAAGCTTTGTGATTTGGGGGGTTTTAAATAATTGAGGGGCTGTTGTTTATAAGTTTAAAAAACACTTGTTTTATAAAAATCCATTTGTTAATTTTATTAAATAGCTCACATTTTTAATTTCTTGCAAAAGTATTTTGTTCCGACAAAACCCCTGTTATTTTCCTCTAGGGGTTTTCATTTGTGTGCTTGTTTTATTTTTTAAGGGAAAACCCTGCTGGCTTTTTCCTGTGTGAGAAAGGGAGGTAGTTGGGCCTTCCTTTCCTGGCGGCCCAGCTAGTGCGTCGAAGCCAGCCTACCCGCGCGAAAACGGCCACCTTCTTTGTCTCCGCTCTTTCCGTCTGATTCAGAGTGAGAGAGAGTAGTGCGCATCGCCGCTGTGTCCTTCCTCTGTCGCATCATCGTCAACCCCGAGCTATTTAGCCCCTCAGCGTCCGTGCCGACTGCCTAGGGTTCCCTCTTCCTCCTCGCGCTGCCGCTCCCCTTCTCTTCCTTTTCCCCTTCTCTTCCCCCTCTGTCAGGTAAGCCTTAGAGAGAATTCAAAGAGGGCAGTGAGGTTGCCGGTCGTCGTTGCCATCCTCCTCGCGTCTCTGGTGGGTCTCCTCCACGCCTGACATGTAGTGGCAGCCGTGGATCGTCCCTGTGTCCCATTCCCGGTGCTAGGGTGCCATGGGAAGCTCCAAGGTGTCGGCTTCTTCTTCCTCGTCGCTGCGCTCCTGAAGGTCGCCGCCGGTCTTCTTCCCCTTTGTTGCCGCAGTGTATTCGCCTCTTCCTCCTCTTCGTCGCGTCTGAGTTGCTGCCGTCTCCCCTCGGTGAGCCGCCGTGATCCACCCTCATGTTGCCGTTTTGCGTTGTTGTGACATCGTCATCGTTGACAGAGAGCTCTGCTCGAGCTCGAGGGGCTTTGTTGCCGGTACCCCCCTTTGTGTTTGAGTGCGGGAATGGAGCTCCTGTAATCCCCACGTGCCCCACGTCCCTTCTGTCGCTCCACTAGCCCCCTCAGTCACCGGATTTGGTCACCGTCTTGGTCCTCTATCGCCACTGTCAGGTGTGCGCTTCGTTAGTTTCCTCAGTGTTACTGGATCCATGTTAGTACTAGGCATGCTCCTCCTCCTTCTGTGCAAACGTCGCATCGTGGCGCAGTGGTGTTCGATTCAGGGAAACGACCGAGAGGTCTAGGGTTTGAATCCCGCTCCCCCCTTGTTGTTTTTTCCTTTTTTTGATTGGCTGGCGTGGTGTTGTGTTGGGGATCTGGTGTGGTGCCAGATCCCGTGTGCGGTGTGTGGTGTTTGGATGGATCTGCTATGTGTGTGTGTGTGATCTCGTGCGGCTACAGCCAGATCCAGGTTAGGCTATGTGGAATGTGTATGTGTCCTTGTGTGTGTGTGTGTGTTTGTGTGTGGATATGGTGTGGCACCAGATCCATAGTGTAGTGTGTGTGTTGTGTTGTGTGTGTAGTGTGTGTGTTAGTGTGTGTATGACAAGTGGTCCCATGCCCCACTTGTCATACACTATATTTTATTGGTGTTTTGTTGTTTTCATTGTTTCAATAGGTATTTCCATTTATGGAATTATTTCTAAATCTGGATATGATCATTTATGCTCATGTGCAGTTTAGGTAAATTTTCACATATAGGAATTGAGGGCATTTTGCTATGTAGTATTTTGTCATGATGCTCCATGAGTATATAGGGGAACGATACATGAATTTGGGGTAGAATCACCCAAGGAATCCATTGGTGTGACTTGTTTGAGAATTTAAGCAAGTTTAACAAAATGTCATTTTGTCTCAAGGTGCCATTTTGTCATTTTTGTTGTATTTAATCCATGCTAGAATGGCATGGTATTTATCTTTGTCATATTAAACTTGCATATAAGTGGGAACCATGGTCTAAAGTAGCTAATAAAATGTTGCTGTTTTCAAACTTGCTAAATATTTCTAAGTCTGAGAATCTGCTAATATTTTTATGCCATGAAGAGTCGATGCTATCTTGTGATATGTTGTGAATTAGCTCAAGCTCAGTGCTAGTGATTAGAAGTAGATGTTGTCTTCTATCATCCTGTAAATTTTCATGCCATGAGGTGGTCTCTATCACCATTAGTTTCTGCTGTCAATTTGCTATCAGCTTAAATCAGATTCCAGAAAACTGTTATTTTCACTAAGTCCCAGAATTGTGCTTCATCATGCCAACTTGTGGGCTTCATTCTTATTTATGTGTGCCTCCATTCCAGATTGTGTAGTTGGATAAGTTGATAAGTATGTTATGTAGTTTCTGTCAATACCTTGTTTGTGGTTGTAGGATTCCTGTATCTCAAGTTGTTGGCTGTGTAAGTTGCTATGTTGTTGTTTTGTGGCAGATTGTTTGTTTTAGTGTTTTGTGAATTGTGGGAGCTATACGCCATGGAATTTCTAGATCTTTGGCTCTATTGTGGTTGGTTTTTCGTTGACTAAACAGTGGATACCTTGGAATGCCAAGAAATAGCCCATGGTCTCCTTGTCTTGAGGTTTGCCCTTGTATCTTGTCGTGAGCATAGCGTGAGAACCGTAACTCTGTTTCCTATGTTCTACATATGCATTTGTATCATTTTTGCATGATGCATCCATATTTGCCATGTTCACGCATGTCTAAATAACTTAATATAAGGTTATTTCCAGATTCATTAATAACCAATCCTTTGTAGGTGAAACATGACTAGTTAGGATTGCCATGCTAAAACTCTTCACATAAGCATGCATCATTCTTGCTTGTGCATTGCACCTTGGTTGCTTGTTTATTCTTGTTGTTTCTTTTGGGTAGACGCGGACGTTGAACCTGAGTACGAAGATCCAGCAGAGTAGAACTACGAGGATCCCGCTACTTGTCCCTCTGAGGAACCAACACGCAAGATGATCGTACTCGGATCCCGATACTACTTTTGCTTGCTAGTTGTCTCGCTCTTATCGTTACAATTGCACTACCTACCACTTGAATTTCAAGCCTCCTACATTGCCATGATAGCCTCTAACCCCTCCACATCCTAGCAACCGTTGTTTGGCTAAGTTACCGTTGCTCAGCCCTTCTTACGACGTTCTTAGTTGCAGGTGCAGGTTGTATCCATGTGATAACATGGATTTGGCATATCACAATATTATAATCTGATATTTAATTTAACGCACATATATATCTTGGTATTGGTGGAAGTCTTGGCCTTTTGCTAGGTGTTTTGTTCCGCTGTTACCGTCATAGTTTCTTGTTACTGGTGTTATGTTTCCATACTTTGCGCTCCTAACATGCTCGGGGTTGTTGTGGGGACCCCCTTGTTTATTTGGTTGTGATTAAAACTTGTTTGGCAAGACCCAACTTTGGTACTACATTTTCTTAACAACTTAATAAAATTTGCATAGGGCTTTGAGACCCCATGGATAATTAATCAACCCCCGGGCCAGTGCTCCTCATGAGTGTTGGTCCAAACTATAGCACTGTGCAGGACCAAAGCGGGGCAACTCGGGAGATTTCTATCAGGACACCGTACACTAGCTTATCTGGTCGTGTCCTAAGAACGAGATACGTGGCTCTAATCAGGTTCGTCGACACGTCAGGTGGTCTTGCTGGATTTGTTTTACCTTTATCGAGTGTCTTGCGTGAGGGGCTCTGACTTTCTTCGGGCTATCTCGAGGTGTTGGAATTCCTTTGGAGCTTCCTAGTATGATCACGAGATCCGTGGTTGAGGCTATTCCCGTGGAGTGTGGTTAATTTATGATGGACTAGTGGAGCACCCCTGTAGGGTTAAAACTTTCGGAAAGTCGTGCCCGCAGTTATGTGGCAACTTGGATATTTGTTTAGCACCCGGTTATAGTTAACTTGAAGTAAACTCTAATAAAATGCACCAACTGTGTGAGTAAGCATGATCGTCTCGGCTCGTGAACATGATCCGAGAGTGAACACGGTGGGGTTATGATTGACGTAAGTAGGTGTTCAGGATCTCATAGAGGTCATTCTAGTTTCGATCGTTTACCGTAGGCCACATATTTACTTTCATGTTTCGTAAGTTTAGCCACCATAAATTCTTAGTGCTACTACAAACTAAACACATACCCCTTCCCAACCTATGAGCTTGAATAGTCTCGGTACCCGGGGGCGAGATTGTTGAGTCCTCGTGGCTCACAGATTACTACAACAATCCAGGTGCATGTATAGATGAGACTGTTCCAGATGATATGACGCAGGTCCAGTGGGAGTATGACGAGGAGCGTGCCAGGATGTACGTGACTTATCCAGACAAGTAGAGCACCATGGTCATGATCTTCGGGGCTAGCAAGCCAGTGTCATTGCATCTTTTTTTTATTGTTTGTTTTCGTCCATAGCCGGACCCTGTCTTGGATTGATGCTTGAACTCTTAATGTGGAATTGTAATTTAGCATGTGGTGAGTGTAAGCTAACTCATATACTCATCTCTTCCTAAATGTATGATGTAATGGTGTTGTACTTGCGAATGACGAGATGCGCCTCTATCCCTGCCGAGGCCCCCGTGCCTTAATATGGATAGGCGTGCATCTTGGGCGCTGGGCCTTCCTTCCCTGGTGGCCCAGCTAGTGCGCCGAAGCCGGCCCACCCATGCGAAAACGGCCACCTGCTCCATCTCCCCTCTTTTCGTCAGGTTCAGAGTGAGAGAGAGCAGTGTGCGTCGCTGCCGTGTCCTTCCTCCATTGCGTTGCCATCAACTCCGAGATATTTAGCCCCCTCAGCCTCCATGCCGAACCCCTAGGGTTCCCACTTCCTCCTCGCACCGCCGCCGCTCCCCTTCTCTTCCCCCTTTGTCAGGTAAGCCTCAGAGAGAATTCAGAGAGGGCAGTGAGGTCACTAGTCATCGTCGTTGTCCTCCTCGCGTCTCCGGTGGGTCTCCTCCACGCCCGACATGTCATGGCGGCCGCGGATCGTCCCCGCGTCCCGTTCCCGGCACTAGGGTGTCGCTGGAAGCTCCAAGGCGTCGACTTCTTCCTCCTCGTCGCCACGCTCCCGAAGGTCGCTGCCGGTATTCTTCCCCTTCATCGCGGCCGGGTCTTTGCCTCTTCCTCCTCTTCGTCACGTCCGAGTCGCCATCGTCTCCCCTTGGAGAGCCTCCGCGATCCCCCTCCTATTTTCATCTTGCGTCGTCGTGCCGTCGCCATCGTTGACAGAGAGCTCTGCTCGAGCTCGAGGGGCTCTGTTACCGGTACCCCCCCCCCCTCTGCTTTTGAGTGCGGGAATGGAGTTCATGTACTCCCCGCGTGCCCCACGTCCCTTCTGTCGCTCCGCTAGCCCACTCAGTCACCGGATTTGGTCGTTGTTGTGGTCCTCTATTGCCACTATCAGGTGTGCGCTTCGTCAATTTCGTTAGTGTTAGTGGATCCATGTTACTACTAGGCACGCTCCTCCTCCTTCTGTGTAGACGTTGTGCCGTGGCATAGTGGTGTTCGATTTGGGGAAACGACTGAGAGGTCTGGGGTTCGAATACCGCTCTGCCCTTGTTGTTTTTTCCTTTTTTCGATTGGCCGGTGTGGTGTTCTGTGTTGGGGATCTGGTGTGGTGCTAGATCCCGTGTGAGGTGTGTGGTGTTTGGATGGATCTGCTGTGTGTGTGTGATATGTTGTGATATCTTGTGATATCTTGTGTTTGGATGGATCTGCCATGAAGAGTGGATGCTATCTTGTGATATGTTGTGAATTAGCTCAAGCTCAGTGCTAGTGATTTGAAGTAGATGTTGTCTTCTATCATCCTGATAATTTTCATGCCATGAGGTGGTCTCTATCACCATTAGTTTCTGCTGTCAATTTGCTATCAGCTTAACTCAGATTCTAGAAAACTATTATTTTCACTAAGTCCCAGAATTCTGTTTCATCATGCCAACTTGTGGGCTTCATGCTTATTGATGTGTGCCTTCATTCTAGTGCGCGTTGCCACCGTGTCCTTCCTCCGTCGCATTGCCATCAACTCCGAGCTATTTAGCCCCCTCGGTGTCCGTGCCGAACCCCTAGGATTCCCTCTTCGTCCTCGCGCCGCTGCCGCTCCCCTTCTCCTCCTTTTCCCCTTCTCTTCCCCCTCGGTCAGGTAAACCTCAGAGAGAATTCAGAGAGGGCAGTGAGGTCGCCAGTCGTCGTCGCTGTCCTCCTCGTGTATTCGGTGGGTCTCCTCCATGCCCGACATGTCATGGCGGCCGCAGATCGTCCCTGCGTCCCATTCCCGGCACTAGGGTGTCGTGGGAAGCTCCAAGGCGTCGGCTTCTTCCTCCTCATCGCCACGCTCCCGAAGGTCACCGCAGGTAATCTTCCCCTTCATCGCTGCCGCGTCTTTGCCTCTTCCTCCTCTTCGTCGTGCCCGAGTCGCCACCATCTCCCCTTGGAGAGCCACCGCGATCCCCCCTCCTGTTTCCATCTTGCGTCGCCGTGCCATCGCCATCGTTGACAGAGAGCTCTGCTCGAGATCGAGGGGCTCTGTTGCCGGTACCCCCCCCCTCCGTGTTTGAGTGCGGGAATGGAGTTCACATACTCCTCGCGTGCCCCGCGTCCCTTTTGTCGCTCCGCTAGGCCACTCAGTCGTCGGATTTGGTTGTTGTCGTGGTCGTCTGGCGTCGCCGTCAGGTGTGCGCTCCGTCAGTTTCGTTAGTGTTAGTGGATCCATGTTAGTACTAGGTGCGCTCCTCCTCTTTCTGTGCAGACGTTGCGCCGTGGTGCATTGGTGTTCGATTTGCGGAAACGACCGAGAGGTCTAGGCTTCGAATACCGCTCCGCCCTTGTTGTTTTTTCCTTTTTTCGATTGGCCAGCGTGGTGTTCTTTGTTGGGGATCTGGTGTGGTGCTAGATCCTGTGTGCGGTGTGTGGTGTTTGGATGGATCTGTTGTGTGTGTGTGATATGTTGTGATATCTTGTGATATGTTGTGTTTGGATGGATCTGCCATGAAGAGTGGATCCTATCTTGTGATATGTTGTGAATTAGCTCAAGCTCAGTGCTAGTGATTTGAAGTAGATGTTGTCTTCTATCATCCTGATAATTTTCATGACATGAGGTGGTCTCTATCACAATTAGTTTCTACTATCAATTTGCTATCAGCTTTACTCAGATTCCAGAAATTTGTTATTTTCACTAAGTCCCAGAATTCTGTTTCATCATGCCAACTTGTGGGCTTCATGCTTATTGATGTGTGCCTTCATTCCAGATTGTGTAGTTGGATAAGTTGTTGGCTGTGAAAGTTGCTATGTTGTTGTTTTGTGGCAGATTGTTCGTTTTAGTGCTTTGTGAATTGTTGGAGCTCTACCCCATGGAATTGCTTGATCTTTGTCTCTATTGTGGTTGGTTTTTCATTGCCTAACCAGTGGATACCTTGGAATGCAAAGCAATAGCCCATGGTCTCCTTGTCTTGTGGTTTGCCATCGTATCTTGTCGTGAGCATAGCATGAGAACTGTAACAACGTTTCCTACGTTCTACACATGCATTTGTATCGTTTTTGCATGATGCATCCATAGTTGCCATGTTCATGCATGTCTAAATAACTTAACATAAGGTTCTGTCCAGATTCATTAATAACCAAACCTTTGCATTTGAAACATGACTAGTTAGGATTGCCAGGCTAAAACTCTTCACATAAGCATGGATCATTCTTGCTTGTGCATTGCACCATGGTTGATTGTTTATTCTTGATGTTTCTTTTCGGTAGATGTGAACGTTGAACCTGAGTACAAAGATCCAAGAGAGTACAACTACGAGGATCCCGCTACTTGTCCCTCTGAAGAACCAACAGGCAAGATGATCGTACCAGGATCCCGATACTATTTTCGCTTGCTAGTTGTCTCGCTCTTATTGGTACAATTGCGCTACCTACCACTTTACAAGCCTCCTACATTGCCATGATAGCATCTAACCCCTCCACATCCTAGCAACCGTTGTTTGGCTAAGTTACCGCTGCTCAGCCCTTCTTATAGCGTTCTTAGTTGCAGGTGCAGGTTGCATCCATGTGATAACATGGATTTGGTATATCACAATATTATAATTTGTTATTTAATTTAATGCACATATATATCTTCGTAATGGTGGAAGGCTTGGCCTTTTTCTAGGTGTTTTGTTCCGCTGTTACCGCCATAGTTTCCTGGTACCGGTGTTATGTTTCCATACTTTAGGATCCAAACATGCTCGGGGTTGTTATGGGGACCCCCTTGTTTATTCGGTTGAGATTAAAACTTGTCATGCAAGACCCAACTTTGGTACTACATTTGCTTAACAACATAATAAAATTTGCATTGGGCTTTGCAACCCCGTGGATAATTAATCATCCCTCGGGCCAGTGCTCCTCATGAGTGTTGGTCCAAACTAGAGCACTATGCGGGGCCAACCCGGGGCAACTCGGGAGATTTCTATCAGTCCACCGTACACTAGCTTATCCGGTCGTGTCCTGAGAACAAGATATGCGGCTCTTATCGGGTTCGTCGACATGTCAGGTGGTCTTGCTGGATTTGTTTTACCTTTATCGAGTGTCTTGCGTGAAAGGCTCTGACTTTCTTCGATCTATCTCGAGGTGTTGGAATTCCTTTGGAGTTGCCTAGGATGATCACGAGATCCGTGGTCGAGGCTATTCCCGCGGAGTGTGGTTATTTTATGATGGACTAGTTGGAGCACCCCTGCAGGGTTAAAACTTTCGGGAAGCCGTGCCTACGGTTATGTGGCAACTTGGATATTTGTTTAACACCCGGTTATAGTTAACTTGAAGTAAACTCTAATAAAATGCACCAACTGTGTGAGTAACCGTGATCGTCTCTGCTCGTGAACATGATGCGAGAGAGAACACGATGGGGTTATGATTGACGTAAGTAGGTGTTCAGGATCTCATACAGGGCATTCTAGTTTTGATCGTTTATTGTAGGCCAAATATTTACTTTCATGTCGTAAGTTTAGCCACCATAAATGCTTAGTGCTGCTGCAAAGTAAACACGTACCCCTTCCCAACCTATGAGGTTGAATAGTATCGGTACCTGGGGGTGAGATTGTTGAGTTCTCGTGGCTCTCAGATTACTACAACAATCCAGGTGCAGGTATGGATGAGACCGTTCCAGATGATATGACGCGGCTCCAGTGGGAGTATGACGAGGAGTGTGCCAGGATGTACGTGACTTATCCAGACGAGTAGAGAACCGTGGTCGTGATCTTCGGGGCTAGCAAGCTAGTGTCATTGCATCTTTTTTTATCGTTTGTTTTCATCCGTAGCCGGACCCTGTCTTGGATTGATGCTTGAACTCTTGATGTGGAATTGTAGTTTAGCATGTGGCGAGTGTAAGCCAACTCACATACTCATCTCTTCCTAAATGTATGATGTAATGATGTTGTACTTGCGAACGACGAGATGCGCCTCTATCCCTATCGAGGCCCCCCATGCCTTAATATGGATAGGCACACATCTTGGGCATGACAGCTGAAGCCTCAACTCATGCAAGATCTTGAACATGCAGCTGGAGCTTGGGATACTGAATTTCCATTTGTTCTATGGGGCTTGAGGACGACTCCTAATCGGTTGACGGAGTCCACTCCGTTCTTCGTGGTGTATGGAGCCGAAGCCGTTTTGCCGAGTGATCTCCTTCACAATTCTCCCCGTGTAGATCTTTATTCACAGGCGGAGGTTGAACAAGCACGACAGGATGGTGTAGATCTCCTAGAAGAAGAACGTGAAATGGCTCTAATTTCATCGATGGTGTACCAGCAAGATCTATGTCGCTTCCATGTGAGGCATGTTAGGAGTCGGTCGTTCCATGAAGGTGATCTTGTCCTCCGAGTGGATCAGCAGCGGACTCACAAGCTCGCCCCTTCGTGGGAAGGTCCTTTCATCATCACCAAAGTACTGAACAAGGGAGTCTACCACCTTTACAACCTAAAGAATAATATCGACGAACCACATGCCTAGAACACAGATTCACTTCAACATTTTTATACCTGACGACTGAGTTGCTTGATGTAATAAGAGTACTCTAGAGAATGTCGTTTATCAAAGTTATGACTCCTGGAGTCTTTTGTCGATTCCGATTCCACCATCTCATATTAAAAAACACTCTGAGTGACGAGTGACCCTCATACTCAGGGGTTTAGCTACGAACCAGTTTTCGCCTAAGTTTAAAAATCCGCCGAGTGAACAACATCTTATTCACTCGGAAGCTTAGCTGTGAATCAGTCTTTGCCTAAGTTGAAAATTCCTCTGAGTGACGAGCAACCCTCTCACTCGGGGACATAGCCGCGAACCAATGTTCGCCTAAGTTAAAAACTCTGCCTGGTCGATAGCATCCTATTCACTCGAAAACTTAGCTACGAATCAGCCTTCGTCTAAGTTGAAAACTCCTCCGAGTGGTGAGCGGTCCTCGCACTCGGTGGCTTAGTTGCGAACCAGTTTTCGCCTAAGTTGAAAACCCTACCAAGTGGATAGCATCCTATTCACTTGGAAACTTAGCTGCAAATTAGTCTTCGTCTAAGTTGAAAACTCCTCCACGTGGTGAGCGATCCGCTCACTTGGTGTCTTAGCCTCGAGCAAGTTTTTGCCTAAGTTAAAAACGTTGCCGTTTGAATAGCATCCCATTCACTCGGAAGCTTAGCTACAAACCAGTCTTCGTCTAAGTTGAAAACTCCTCCAAGTTCAGAGCGACCCTCTCACTCGAGGACATAGAGGCAAACCAGTTTTCTCCTAAGTTAAACATTCTGCTGAGTGCATACATTCCTATTCACACGGATACTTAACTGTGAACCAGTTTTTGCCTAAGTCAAAATTATTCCGAGTAATGAGCATCCAACTCACTCGGAAATCAAACAAACTTAGCCAAGCAAAGGATTGGAATGCAAAATGCAGAAAAATCCAAAACCCCTAGCACGGATAAAAGTTTCGCACGCAAATAGAAGAACTCAGGCTTAATGCCTGAAGGAAGTTTTAAACGGTTACACCATCACTCGGCATACCAAGGCAAATAAAGTTTCAAACTACAAGCAAAGTTTTTCTCAAGCACCAGTGGGGCTCGCGGGCTCGAAGAAGGTGTCCAGATCAATCCCATCAGCGATTCGAGTGGCTGCTTCAATGAAGGTCTCCATGAAGTCCTCGAATTGACGTTTCTTCATGTTGGCCACCTGAAGAGCCTTCAGCTTGTCCTCCTTGGCCTCCTTGCAATGGACTTGGATGAGTGAAAGTGTCATGTCGGCTCCACAACGAGCAGTAGATTTTTTCCATGGCTGCACTCGACCAGGAATCTCGTTCAGGCGGGTCATGATCGACTCGAGGTCAGTCTGGAGGGTGTGTTCTAGCAACAATTCTTTGTCGATCTTCTCCAGCGCAGCCCTCAGTCGAGCGATATACTCTTGAACGCTTCTAAGACGAACATCAAGCCGAAACACGTTCCTGGCCACAGCGTCCCCGGCGAGTGACTTGGTGGGGTCCAGATTTGGCTCGATTTGCTCAGTCTCCTTGTCCAAGTCTTGACAGAATTCTACACGAAGGGGGAATGAAAATATGGTCCCGCTATTATCCTATAGGAATTAAGGAAATTCACTCGATGGAAGAAAGTTGCCTTCAAGCATGCCGAACATCTTCTTCGCAAAGTCTCCCAAATATTTCTCCAGGCCATTACTTCTCTTGGTCAGCTATTGAGGCCTTTTGATCCAACCGGTGCGTTCTTGCTTGAGTTTGGTGTTTTCTTCTTCCAACTTCCTGGCTACGACAAGCTTCTTATCGGCAGCCTCGGTTTTCTCCCTCACCACCTTCTGAGCATCAGCGAGTGCCTTGTCTTTATCTTCAAGCGCCTTCTTCATGGTATCTAAAGAAATAACATTGTTGAGTCGCACTTGGAGTCGGCGGTTCTCATCACACACGTTTGTTCGAGTGAGCACACTTGGTTCAAAGGATAGAATATGAGAGTGATAGTGTAGTTGGTCAACAAGGATTACCTCCTAGGTTCTTCAGTTTGGTCTGTGCATGGTCTAGGTCGTTCTTGGCCACCTCCAGATCTAGTTGAAGCTGGTTTTTCTGCTTCTCCAGGTCGATGTACTGAGTCCTAGGTTCACAAGATTTCTGAAATCAACAAAGAAGTAGTTCAGTCGACATTAATATTTCTCCACTCCTGAGTGGAAAGGAGCAAGTTCAGTAGACTGGATAGCGGCCCGCCGCCCCACCCCACACCCCTGCAAAGTGCCATACCATGGTTGATGGAAATGATGTCCATGAAACCTCCAGGATCAGTCTTGTCAGTTCGGACCTCTCCATCTCTAAGACAAGCATTCAGATGTGGAGACACTAAGAAAAAGAACTCACTCAACGAACCACGTGACAAGGATACTCAAAGTACGAAAAAGGACCCCGAGTCCAAGTTCTTAAGACTATCGCCCATCATAAACGATTGATAGTAGTCTGGGGACTACACCCAGTGGGTGCACTTAGCGTGCCCCCACTAGATAAGACACCACTTGACTAGATCTGACTTGTTTGAGTAAAAAAGGAGCAAAGATGCAAACATTGTCTCTATCAGACCCCCGCCGATGCAAGCACCCAACGACAGTCTAGGGGACTACACTCAGCATGCCCCCACTAGACCTACTATCACTCGACCTGTCGAGTAACAAGCGACTATCAAAACAAATCTAAGACCCCTGCTGATGTCACCACCATTCGACAGTGTTCTCGGGGACTACACCTAGTGGGTGCATTGAGCGTGCCCCCACTGGACCAGAGACCACTCAACAAAGACCTGATCTACTCGAGGGTAAAACAAGCAAGTATGCGTCAAAAGAAAACACCCAGTGGGTGTAGAGTCAAGATGGACGAGAATTCAATCGGAAATGAACTTACAATCGCACTTACTCGAACATCGGCGCGAAGTGCTGAGCTGGCATCATATACCAACTTGCCAGCCTCATATGCCTCCTTCGTACGCAACATCGTTTGCTCATCTTGGATTATGGCCTATTTGCCAGCTCCAGTCTAGTCCTCTGGGACGCGGTACAAAGGGAATGCGGACAACGGATGAGTCGGTGTTGTATCTGAGGTAACAAGGGTTGCCTGAGGTTGCCTAATTGGTGTTGGGATAACAAGAGTTGAAGTTGCTAGTGGAGCACCCGATAGCGGAACCGCAAGTTCAGTCGACCCACGAGGTGCCTACCCTGATGATGTCCTTCGAGGGCACATGCGTGGGGTTCCCACGGTCACACCTTCACCCTCTGTACCCCGCTGTGGCTCCTCATCGTCTTCCACGTGGATGATGTCCACAGCTACCAATCTACAATGTTAACTTATTGAATCGATAAATCATCTTCAAAAAACAGAGCAGAGTGGAGATTTGTGATACCTCGTTGAGAAGTGGCAGCGTCAGTAGTGTCCACTTCCATGTGTTCTTCTTCATCTCGAGGAGGTGATGTCATCGAGGTAGCAGCTCTGGCAAACAAATTCCACTCAATCGACAAAAACATGAAGTTCCACAATAGCAAAGGAAAAGGAAAATGAACACTCACATTGAGGCGACGGTCACGGCGATCTTCATGCAGGGCAAAGCCTTCCAAGGTTTTGGTGCGTTAGACCTGGTCTGCTTTGCAGCCTTCTCAGTCGACCCAGATGTTGTGGCTCGGTCACACTTCAGATTCCTGGTACTCGACGCCAAGATTTTGCTTCGGGCAGTTGTTGGGTCCTTGCGCTGCTTGGAATGATGCTCGGTGCGCGGAGGATACTACGCTTCTTACTCTCTCTCTTCTTAGTCATCGTTGGTGCCCTCACTGTTATCAGCGTAATCAATGTCTACGCTGCTGTCTGCACTCTCTTCTCCGTCATCAAGTTGCTCTCCGTTCGGTACGGGAGAATACATGTTCATAAATTTCTGCTAGATACAAATAGTAAAGTTAGTCGGCTGAAGACCTTAGGCACTCGACGAAACATGAAAGCATTCGACAAAGATATAACTCCACAAGTTCGGCGGCGCGTTCGCGACAGAGAAGCGCAAGATTTGCTTGGCTCCTAGAGGGTTGTCACAGGCTCCGGTGATGCTTCGAAGCCACTGTTCAATAGTCTCTTTAGATACTTCCTCTAGGTGTGTCTGAGTGGTGTCTCGAGCGCCCGAATAGTGCCACATAGTGTGGTCCCTCGCTTGAAGTGGTTGAATTCATCCACTGAGAAATGCTTCCAGAAGATCCATACCAGTCACTCCACCACGGATCAAATCTACTACTGAGTTCACTAAAATTCCTACCAGAACCTTCTCTCGCTCTATCACAGATAATGATCTAGGAGTAGTGGGTCGCTCTAATGTGAAGGGGGAGGCCAGTCGACATGTTGGGAGATGCAACATCGTTGTAGTAAAACCAAGTCGACTCCTAGCCCCAGAAAAATTTAGGAAAGGTCATCGATGGAAATACACTCCTGCTCCTCTTTTGGAGTCCTAGGCCGCCGCATAGCTAGATGACATGGGTCTTAGTATATTTGGTGTTGGCCTTTTTGATCTATTGAGACCGAATGGTGAAGATGTGTTTGAACAAGCCCCAGTGAGGGGGACAGACCAAGAAGCACTCACACAATGTTATGAACGCGGCTAGATACGCAATGGCATTCGGAGGGAAATGGTGAAGTTGCACTCCGAAGAAGTTCAAGAACCCACGGATACATGGATGGGGAGGCAGAGAAAAACCTCGCTCGACGTGGCTGAGGAGGAGGACTCGCTCACCTGCGCGCAGCTCCGGCTCTGTCTCCTTCTCCGGTAGCCTCCACGACCCATCGGCTATCAGCTCATCAGCGACGAGGTTCCGGACATCCTCCACTGTGACGGTCGACAAAAGGAAATCCCCTTGGATCCATCTCGGTGGTGCCATGGACCGGGCACCCGACGGCTTCTTCCCCTTGCCTCCCTTCTTGGCATGCTTGAGCTTCTCGGTATTCCCCTTCATCTTCGCGATGGTGGTTGTCGAGGCGGGGCCGAGCGACATGCGTGGAGAAGAGGAGGCAAAGGAAGAGAGGGAATAAGGGTGGAACACTGTGCCAACCCTTGCGCCATCGCGTCTTATAGCTGCCTGAGTGGGTCGCTGACCTATGGGCCCGCCAGATCTCTGTGTATCCCGGTTGTAGAGGAAGTGTGGTATGTGTCATAAAAGACATCACAAAAATCGAGGCATCATGCCCCCACTTTCCCTAGTTGTTGTGTCATCGTCGCCCAGCGCGCGCGTCCCAAATTTTCGAACCCCGTAAAATCTGGACCTGACGAAGCGACCCGTCACATCAAAAGATCCCGCTGATCACTTGGACTTGAGTCCGTGCTCAAGTTCACTCGGACGCATATCAAGGAAGAATTGATCAGGGCAAATGACAAAGATTCCAATCGACGCAGATTTCTGCGGAGCCTAAAGTGCATTCAGAATTTTTGTGCCTTATCAGAGCCTACATCGATCCTTTTTCACTCAAACCCCAATCAGTTCGGGGGCTAATGATGAGGATATGTACCTAGGGTAGGGTCTTAGGCCTGACCTACATACTCTACCTAAGGACACTACATTGGAGGACATAAAGATTACAAGGAAGACTCCGAGTGAAATCACCATGGAGCATGAGTCACTCGACAAGAAAACCCACTCGAAGATTTCTCCTTCCATTCGACCATCGCCTTACACTCGGAAGGACCAGCAGCCAGTCGACCGTAGAAGACCAGAAGCCACTCTAGGGAGGCCAACAGACAGGCGTTCAACTGGTCACCATTAGTAGCATTTATTACATACCTTATCAATAACGTTTTCCTTTATTACCACGATCGAACCCGCCCGGTATTGATGAGGGGAAGCACACTCTATATAAGCCACCCCTCCCCTCTGGCACAAGGGTTCGCACCCCCTGTAACTCATACATTCCACACGACAAAATCTCCCGAGCACTGAGACGTAGGGTTGTTACCTCCACGAGAGGGGCCTGAACTCATACATCCATGTGTACAATCTCGCCGTAGCTAGGACACTGCCCTCTCCTTAGGTACCCCTACCTTCTACTGTCAGGCTTGTTCCCATAATAGCACAAACTCTCACAACCCGCCATTGCATCAATGATCTGGTCAATACGGGGGAGTACAAAGGGATCGGCTGGGAAAGCTTTATTGAGATCCGTGTAGTCCACACACATATGCCATGTGCCATTTTTCTTTAGCACGGGCATCGGGTTAGCCATCCACTGAGGATGAAAACATTCTATTATGAACCCAGTAGCTAGGAGCTGGGCCACTTCTTCTCCAGTGGCCATATGCCTCTCCTTGTCAAAACAACGGCGGAATTGCTTAATTTTCTTCACTTTAGGATCCACATTAAGGTGGTTCTCAGTGAATTCTCTCAGTACATCTGGCATGTCAGAAGGTTTCCATGTAAAGTTGTCCCGGTTCTCACGGATGAATTTGATGAGCGCGCTTTCCTATTTGTGATCCATCCCTATCCCAATAGTGAACTGTTGAGACGAGTCGCCGGGGGTGAAGTCCACTAACTTTGTATCTTTAGCCGACTGGAATTTGAGCGAAGGGTCCTTCTCCATAGTGGGCTTCTTGAGAGGGGTCATATCAGCAGGGTCAACATTGGCCTTATAAAGTTTGAACTCCTCAGCTTCTTGAGATATCTGGGAACCGTCGACTCAACCATGTTGATGGATCTTTGTTTGAGTTCACTTTCCCGCCTGTAGGTACTCATGGTGAACACATGGTATTGACCACTATTCAATTTCTCGATATTGCTCCGAAACCCAGCTTGATTATTATTTTACTGATTGCCTTGGCTAGAGCGCTTCCCATTGCCATTATTCCCAGGGTGCTGATCCTGAGCCACCCTGCCCATTAAAACCTGATCTTGAGAAACCGCCAAATGAACAGCCATGTGACCCATGGATGCCCGCCACCATTGCCTCCTTGATGATTCTAGAAAGCCTGGATACGAACTCCTACATGATATAACAATTTTCCCATGAGTGGGTAGCCGACTTATCCTAGGTACCATGATTGGCACAAGGCACCTTCACTGCTTCCTTGTAGTTACGTTGCTTATTCCCATTGTAATCTCCACGAGAGCAATTGTCTCGATGCTGGATTTTGAAACTAGTATTGGTGTTGATAACAAAGTCTGACCCGCCATCTGGGAACTTGCGTTTCCACCATTGCCCAGGTTATTATTATTATGTACCGGGGTGTTTTGCTGCTGACCCTTACCACCTCCATTTTTGTTTCCTTTTCCAGACTTTTCATCATCTGAATTAGGATCCTTCATTCCATTAGAGTCAGCATACCTAGTAAGTGCATCCATCAGATTGCCCATATCCCGACACTTATGCTTAAGGCACCCTAACTTTTGCTTTAGAGAATGGAAGTGACATTACTTTTCTAGAATTAGAACAGCTTGAGGCACCGCAATGTTATCCGAGGAGAGGATAATGGTAGCACACAATGATGGATTGACTCATCCTCACGCTGCACACAATGCTCCAAATCGACAATTGTCATAGGCTTCTTACAAGTCCCTTGAAAATTCTTGAAGAAGCGCTCCTTCAACTCTACCCAGGTGTTGATGGAATTGGGAGGCAAGTTTTTCAACCATGTACGAGTTAGTCCCTCCAACATCATGGTGAAATAATTTGCACAAACTGCATCGCTGACATCCAACATGTCCATGGCCATTTCATAAATTTCAATCCAAGCCACTAGCTCAAGATCCGCCATATTATTTGGTACCTTACGAGTTCCGCTAAAATCCTTAGGCATGTGTTCGTTGCATCAAGTCAGCACCAGACACAGAACTTCGATCGTTCTGGTGTTTGACCCGATGGCCACCGAAGGTGAAGGAACTATCGGGGTGGCTGATCAGCCCCTAGGTGTGCTGCCTTTGCTTCTTGATGGGCCTTTGCCTCATCCAAAATTGCTAGAGCATCCATTGGTGTAACACGAGGTGGGTCATTTTGGAGCGGGTTACGATGTCGCTCACTGCTAGAGACTGCTGGCGACTCTACGTGTTAGCTGTAGCTACGACTTGTTAGAGCAGTTGAATGAACACATTGTCGACTAAATGAATAATTAGCTTGGTGGGAAATCGCTGTTTGTAACAGTTCGATGGGGTTCTGGGCTTCAACCGCAATCGGCGACTCGCCTTTAATAGGGAGTGCGGTAACCCGGGTTACCGCTACCACCATGTTATCCACCGGGTTGGAGAAGTGTCTTGGTGGTCTCAAGAACTATTGTGGCGTCATTTGGATGAGGGGCAAGTTTAGGCCTGGCACTTCCCTTTGGGCCGGCTTTGGCTGATGAGGATGAGCCACCACCCTACCCCCAGACGAGTACTTGGGCCTGCTCCTGGAGAATTGAAAAAATGCTTGGGTTCATAGACTAAGGGTAAAAGACTCTGGTGCCTTCTCCTAATAACTACGTTGGATGCATTTTGATTGAGGATAAGCCACAATGCATCTGTCTTCAGACGCTCCACTTCTTCATTAACCTAAGCCTGCAGTGCAGCTGTCTAGGTGTTCTCAGCGTTAATGACTTCCTGGACCTTGGTCATATGTTCCCGTATCTTTGCAATCTCCACATTGCATTGTGATTGATTTTCCAAAGACACCTCAGTCCCTAGTAATGTTGCCAGGGAGGTCATCAGCTCAAACAGAACTTGAGATGGTGGCCTGACCAAACCAGACACCCTAGAAGCCACATTGACGGGTTAACTGTTGTTGTTGCTCCGGCCACCATAGTTTGGAGAGCCGGTGCCATTACGGCCATGAATATTGCGGCTCGACGCGGCGTCTCGTAGGGGTCTGGAATACTGTCGCCATCGGAACAGCCCCCAAGCCCTTGTCTTCAAGTTGATCAACAGAATCTGTCTCTCTGGTCGAGAACTCAATGCCTGAATAGGTGTGAGTCTCTCCCCAGACACGGAGTTTTCCTCTAATTTTGTTCCATGCACAAAACCAACAAAGACATGCTTCCAGCCAGCTTGACTCCGGGCTGGTTGCGCGCGTCGAGCTAACTCGACGAGGTCGGTGCCGATGTTCTACTCAGGTTGTGACTCGTCGATCTTGCCGATGAAGACATGAAGCTTGCCAAAGGGGGCCTCGGGACCCCAGCTGGCGTCATTGATGTAGAGCTTGCCATGATGACTCTTCGTCATCCTGCCAACGGCATATCCCTTGATCCCTGGAAAGTGCCCTTCAGGAACTCAAAACCACTATGGGTTGCCCCCAAAGTGGGCGCCAACTATCATGGTTTTCTCACGGCAAATGTCCTAGTGTGAGGACTTCTTCATGAGATTGTCGCAACTAGGAGGTTTGCTTATCGGGGTTGATCGGTATCGAGAGATATGGTTTACCCAAGTTTGGCCCCTCACGACTGAGGTAATAGCCTACTCCTGCTTTCTGCTTATTGCTTTGTGTCGGTGCACTAGAGTTTTGGGCTTCCTAGTGCCCCTTTACTCGTGCACGGGCAGTGGTAGCTACCCTGGCGACGAGGCCTAGCAGGGACTTGTTAGGTACCAGCCCAGAAGAATTGAGACTCCCGGCAAGACCTTGCCAGGATGACCATCGGACCCTCAGGCAAAGACAGAGCCCCGACAAGACCCGGCAAGGCGAAGCCCTCGCAAGGCCCCGCTAGTGCACAGGCCAGGTGTCGATCCGCCTGGACGCGTGTCGTGGCATCGGCGTTGGAGGGGACTAAGCGATGCCGATGGGACGGGCTCCCGTTCCATCCCACAGACGCATAGAGATGCCTGGCGGTGCATGAAATGCTCCTATCCTACTCCATTAGTGTTAGGTATGATAGCACTGTAGCTCTATACACCCCGTGTACGAACTATACGCCACTATTGGGATCCCCTTCAGTATAAAAGGAGGCCCAGGGTGATACGTAGAGGACTTTTGGACTTTTTTGGACTTTTGGGACTTTCTAGCACACACGCATGGCAGCTTCTCATAGCACTCCTGTATCTAGAACCCTAAGAACACTCTGAATACAACCAAGCAGGAGTAGGGTTTTACGCATCCTTGCGGCCTAAACCTGGCTAAAATCCCCGCGTGCTGTTCATCAGACCTGCTCTTTGCGCGAGCCTTCTCCCCCGCCAAACCAAAAGGGGTCCCTCCAATCCCATAGGTTCTCCTTCCCCAAGACACTTTGGTGATCAATACATGGGTGCGAATTCGCTTTGTAGAGACCCGACCTGGAAAGGTCAAGCCTCTGTGTGTTTTGTGCCATCCCTGGATCAGTATGCTGGCACACACCGTACATCAATGTATATATCAAAGTGCAATCACATGTAATAACGTAAAACTGATATATACCTAAAAATCTCAGCGGAAACAGTCAACGGGAGTGGAGTCCCAATAAACACCAACGGCAGGTTGAGTGTAGACCGTAACCCTAAATCGTACTCTTACTCGTCGAAGAAGAGTATCTGCAACATGAGACGTTGTAGCCATGTAGGTCAGTACATTGAATGTACCGGCAAGATGACCATGGCAGAACAGAAGATAAAAACTATTCTATATGCAGTAAGGCTTTGTGGCTCTGTGTCTCAGTTTTTGCATAAAAGCTGATTTTATTTTATTTTCCTACAACAAAGAAATATCAAAAGTTTTCCACTATAGAGTTACCTAACATGACATGGTTCCGCCAACCGATGTCATATTACCCACAAATATCATAAGTTACCCACAATTAATTATCAGTCCAGTGTTAAGAGTTCAGAGATAGATCCAAGTCCATAGGCTCAAATTGTCCATAACGGGGGACACGGCTAATCGATTAGGTTTAACTCTGCAGAGTGTTGTGTACTTTACCCACAAGATTCGTTCCCTCCTGGTAAGTCCTCGCACTGTCGGTTGTTTGAGAATAGGACGAACGAAACGTGGTCTTTCAGAGTATTTCCCTGACTACTGTCAGTGCCCATCCAATCCTATCATCGACTACATCTCGTAGCACTGCCCAGCCAGAGTCACAACAAAGGTCAACCAAGCCAGAGCCCATAATGACTTGTGGTTACATAGGTAAACTTCCGGGCATGAAGTATTCATCTGTCTCTTTGAGTCTAGGTGAAGCTTTCCGCAAGATGTCATGGCGCTTCTCCATGCATCCCGGCCATCCACTGGTTACTCCAGGGATGCCCAATCAACCATCCTTCACCCAGTAGTGTGTATTGAAAACTTGTTTCTCGAGTCTCGAATGTCTTGAGGTCTTGAAGATGCAGGACTTGAAGATGCCTTCATGAAGTTGTCATCTTGACGTAGAGTCCTCCTTCTCACACTACTCACGAACACTCATACCAGACCCCGTCTACTTTAGCATAGCATTAAAATAACTAACATTCTCGGGGCTTTAGTAACAAGTGGTGCGTTCCTACCTCATGTACTCTACTTGACTACAAGAATTTTCAATAACACTACTGGAGGGATTTGTTGAAAGATATCACTACATGCAATAAAACATAGGTATGAAATAGATGGTCAAAGTAAACTTGCCTGTACTGTTGATGAAGAATAATATCGCTCTCAGAAATTACTTGATAGACTATTCGTCACTCTTCGATGAAAATCTATATAATCAAACATTGCATATATATAAGCAATCATACTAGCAATCAATTCTAACAATCAAAAAAAAGAAATCACAAAACCAAAAGCAACAACGTTGTGATGAAGGAAATACTTAAGACAAAACTCAAAACAACAAAGTTTCATCAACACAACTAAGGTTGGTTTTCACTACAAATAATCCTATTTTCAAAAGTAAAAACACAAAAACAAAGTAAAATATAACAAAAGTATTTTAGTAAATATTTTTACTAACAAAAAGAATTACTTTTGAAGAACAACTAGAAATTTTGAAAACAACACACTAAACACCATAAGTTTTATAACTAATAAACTTAACAATAAATAAAAACAATAAAATTTTAAAATAACAGAAAAAAAATATAAGAAAACTAAGTTAACAGAAAGTAAAACTTATAAAACAATTTATAAAATATTTTCAAATAAGAAGTCAAACTAGCAATGAAATCAATTTGCAAGTTATTATGAAACTAGAATTGATTTTCATGCAATCAATTAATAAAATAACATTTGCTGGAAGGGCTACTGTTATCTAACAGAAAACTTTGTAAAATCTATCAACTAATATAAAAAAATAAAGTAAAACAATTTAAAACAAAAGAAATATAAATAATCCTAAAAAGATCTAAACAGAATCTATTTTGCATGAAAATACTATTTTAAAATATTCTCAAAATTCTCAAATAAAGCAGGATGATAAACCTATCAAATAAAAAACAGTGGCTAAAAGAATCACTCAAAAATAAGTTTTTAAACTCAAGTTATTCAGAAAATAAGATTTAAATCAAATATGTTTGAATTCAATTTTAAATTATTCAAATATGATCAAACTTTATATCTACAGAAACTAGATAAAATTTGTGACAAGATTCAAAAAGAATCAAACTAAAACAATTAAAAACATAAAAGATATAAAGAAAACAAAATCAGAAACTATTCTGTTTTTAAAACAAAAACAGAAAAATAGAAAAAATCTAACTATCGGATAGGGGTACACGTGGCGCTCTCTGATTGGCTGGAGGGTCTGCGTGTTCTAGCAATTCAAGTGAATGGCCGACTCCTAACAGAAAACGGTTCGGCTGAAATAATAAAAGTAAAAACCAAACGGTTTATTATACTAAACCGAAGGGGTATGCTAGATGTAATCGGGGCCGTTCAACGAGATCGGACGGAGGGGAGAGCTCCGGTGACTTACAAAGGAGGAGGGGAGCTCCGGCGATGCTCCGACGACGTCCGACGTGGCAAGGTTGATGGGGACGTCGCGCCGGTGGTCCTCCGGCAATGGCGACGACACCAGGCGATGCGGACGAGTGCGACGAGGATCCTGATGGTTGTGGAGGAGCTCGGGGATGACGGTGGCGACGACGGCGAGCTTCGAGGCGGCGATGGCGCTTGGGTGTCGATGTGGACGGTGTTCTGATGGGTGTGGGGCTCGAGCGAGTGGATGGAGAGGTGTGGGTGAGCGAGGCAGAGCGGATGGTTGCCTCGGGCGGCGAGGGGAGTGGCTAGTTCAAGAAGGGGGTCGGCAATGGCGCGGCGGCCGTGGGTAACTCCGGCAAGCGATCTGGTGAGGCAGAGGGCACGCGGGAGAGGGCTTCGGGGTGGAAACGGGTCGAGGAGGGGTTGGCGGGGGTTTGGGGAAAAATTGAACGAGGCCGAGCTCCTCTATTTATAGGAGAGGTCAGGAGCTCGGGGAAGGAAAGGGGAGAGAGATCCGGGCGGATTGATCACGCTGGCGAGAAAGGAAAGGAGGGAGGAGGAAATAAGGAAGGTGACCGTGGCAGCGTGTCGGTCGGGCGGTGGGGTCCGCGTGCCAGCGAGAGAAAGAGGAAGGGCGACGCGTCGGTGGCCGATATGAAGAAGATTCGGATCCGGTCTGGATCCGGATCGGGCCCGTTTAAGGTAAGTGGGCCACGGGAGTTTCCTAATATATACTATTTCTTTCCTTTTATAAAATAAGAGAGAAAGTAAAACTCCTTTATGGCCATAAATACATTTCCAAAAATGAAGATTTGTATACCAAAATGACCAGGGGAATTAATGCAATTTAATGAACATTTTTCCACGGCCAAAATAAATACTTTAAAAAGATTATTTTCAGAAAATGCCTAAATTGATTTTAAATTCTTTTGTAATAAATTTTTAAATAACTCCCTGGGTTTTATGGTTCAAATGCTTCACAAAAATAACCCTGGTGTGGAGTGTCATGTTACTCCTCTCAAAAATTTGTCAAGGGTATTTGAATTCTTTCAAATTTAAAATGGTGCCAAATATGAAATGAGTTCCATATCAAAAAAATTCAAATGCTTTCAAATTCACTCTTCAAATCTTTTTATATTGAAGAAGTCATGTCATCTTCTCTCACTGATTTGAAATGTAGGAATTTGAATTCCAAAAGCATATGGGAAAGTCATGTCATTCCCTCTCATTCAAAAAATTTCAAAAAGTTTCAAATTTTTCACTCAATTTCAATCACTCAATCAAACAAACAATCATTCTAATATTTATTATAACATTCAAAAATTTGGGATGTTACACGCTTCAACTAGCTACTGATCGATTGTAACATAAGTCTATTAGACTCACGGGCTCGCCTTTATATACAAGTCGAGACCCTGGGCTTACTAGGGTAAAAGTCATGCTACGATTCATGACCAAGTATGTCTCTAACTCGCCTTGCCACTCATGCAAAGAAACTACTAGAGACTTCCACCTCTTGGGCATTGAGTCACCATGTTCGTGTACTGGGCCGCCAACCGGCTTGCTTGGTAAGCCGCCTTGCTAGCCTTGTCCTCAACGTCATGGCCCACCTTGAGTATGATTTGCAAGCTGCCAATATGCTGAACTCGCCCAGTAGGGTGAGTTATACCATGGGGTTATATCCCCGACAGGAACGGACGTTACTTCATATTTGCTACGCTTTATTAGACTAGGTTTGGTTGTGAGATTCAGGAGGGTTGTGAAGTTAAGTAATTCATGACCTGCATGATGATTAAGACTTCAAGATTTCAAGGACTCAGTATACCTATGGGTGGGTTTGTTTGCATCTGGTAACCTAATATCTATCATGGTTATGCCTAGGAATCCTGGTATCTACCTGTGATCCTCCCAACGGAATGCCACCTGGGCACAAAGAGTTGGATGGATACTTCAAGGCCGGAAATCTTACTTGTGCAACCGCAAGTCATCACTAGTAGATAAATGGTAGCCACAAATATTGTTGGTGGCGCGCCATGTTCCCCTAACGCTAGCACTAATATTTTCAAATAGCGACGGTGCTAGAAAAAATGGCACCGCATTGTTGTGCAGTTAGTGCTGGCTTGGACATAAAGTGGAAAGCCACCAGAATGTGGGCCCTGCTGAGTTGACCAGTCAGAATACATCGCTCGCATCATATGTCCTAAGACACCATAGATATATTATGTAGTTCTGGTGTTCTCTGCTCATGAACGCCAGCATTAAGTTTTGCCTATATAAGCTAGGGTTGGAAGCCCCTTTGTTTCTCAAAATACATTCACTTCCAATTCTTCCCCCTAATAGCTAGTTAGCTCCTCTTAGTAATGGACCCATATCGGCGAAGCGCGTGGATAGTTTGGGACTCCGCCACTCTGGCTGAGCTCCCATATGGTCTTGTTGGCTATACCATGAACTCTCCACAACCAATCTAGTCCGGCGAATCATCCCGCCACAGCAGCGGGACTTTTGTTCAATCGGGCAGCTACACCACCAACGTCGAAGATACCAGCCATGTGATACTTTGCGGCTATTGTCGCCCTCTAGACAAGAATATGTCACACATGAAATGGAATCCAGAGCGAGAGTTCTACATCTGCATCAACCGTGTAAAGGTATGTATGTACATATTGATTGGCTTTCAGCTAATTTGCACAATTCAACTCCTCTATGGTCGCTCACATCAATGTGTGTGTGTGTGTCTATATTCTGATCCACAAAAAAGAGGGGGAAATATTGCTTCACATGGATATGGGTTGATCTCATCCTGAAGTACATAAGCGAGTTGCTCGACTACTCCATTGGACCTTTCAGACGACATATAGACGAGATGCAACTCCACAATGATGTGATGCGAGGCCAAATAAAAAAATCAAGATGCTTCAATATGCTCTTTTAGCGGGTTGCCTTCTTGGCCTATTTCTCCCAACTGGATCAATGGCACCATTTCTTCTGGTGGCCGTCATCACACTGATGATGTTCTTAGTCTAGATCTAGTAGAAGTAAACTAGCATTGTTACTTTTTATTATCCTTCTGTAATGTAGGTAAGAAGGCCATATTAATTAATGAAATTTATGCTGTTCATCTACATGAATTATATTTTGAACTAATATTTAATTATGTATATACTTATATATTCACAAAAGATGAAAATAAAATAATAATAAATTGAAATGGCGTTGGCCACGTGGGCCGACACTATCACACACACCACACTTCCTGTCAAATACAATCACTCTACCATACACACCCAGATCTAATCCCCACACAAACGCCCCCAAATCAATCCCAACCCGCCTCGGCCGCCACTAACGACCAAGCCCCCTAGCTGTTGGCGCCATCTCCGACTCCACATCCCTGTTGTCTCCCTATCCATCTCCACCACCATCGATGCCGTCTCCGCACCGCCACCGCCATCGCTGTCTCCGCACGTCCACCGTGGTTGCCGTCTCTGTGCCTCCACCCCCGTCGCCGAATCCGCACCTCCATCGTCATCACCATCTTCTTCACCATTGTCCCATCGACTTCCTCACGGGTGAGTAATTATAGTTCCAGATTTTAGTGTAGTTGTGTAGTGCAGATTTATGCTGGAGTTGTGTAGTTCTAGATTTTAGTGTAGTTGTGTAGTGCAGATTTGTGCTGGAGTTGTGTAGTTTCAGATTTTAGTGTAGTTGGGTAGTGCAGATTTGTGCTGGAGTTGTGTAGTTTCAGATTTTAGTGTAGTTGTGTAATTTCAGGTTTTTAGTTTAGTTTGTGTAGTTTCAGATTTTTGTGTAGTTGTGTAGTTTGAGATTTTTAGTGTAGTTTGTGTAGTTTCAGATTTTTAGTGTAGTTGTGCAGTTTCATATTTTTAGTGTAGTTTCAGATTTTCAGTGTAGTTGTGTAGTTTCAGATTTTTAGTGTAGTTCTGTAGTTTCAGTTTTTTAGTGTAGTTGTGTAGTTTTAGCTTTTTAGTGTAGTTTATGTAGTTTCAAATTTTTAGTGTAGTTGTGTAGTTCTGATTTTTAGTGTAGTTTGTGTAGTTTCAGATTTTTGTGTAGTTGTGTATTTTCAGATTTTTAGTGTAGTTTTGTAGTTTCAAATTTTAGTCTCGTTTTGTAGTTTAATTACATTGTCTATAGATTGTATATATATGTGTGTGAGTTGTAGGTATAGTCATATGGCTCTGAAGTTTCATGGTGTGCGACAGTACGGTACTAAGTACTATGCAACCATCATGAAGGACAATGTCATCCACCAGCTTGGCCACTGGGACACCCAGAGTTAGCGGCGCGTGCCTACGATGCAAAGGCGGTTGAGTATCAAATGGAAAAGGCGATTCTAAACTTCCCTGATTGTCATGAGTACGCGAAGTTACTCGCGTCGAAGAATATAAGGATATCCACTAGGGCTGAGGAGAAGGAGAACCTTCAGGCCGAGCAACAATTGTTAGACCCATTACTGATGGAGTTGGTGAGAGATGACAAACACTTAGAGACCAACAAGATGATGCTCCTTTAGTATGCAGCGAAGAAGAGCGTAGAGGGGGGTCCCATAGATTGGGATGAGCTCGAGGAGGAGGGGGAGCATGAGGAGGAGGAGGTTCAGTCGCTACTGAATTGTTGTAGGTCCACCAGGGAAAACCACAAGGCCGACCCCTGAGGTCGGTAGCTTGCTAGAGATGGACATAGAATTAGGTATTTCATATATGAATGAGTTTTTAACTTTAAGCATGTTATTATATGACTGAACCATGCATTGTTTATAGAATTGCTTAATTATAGTGCACATACATTATATTTTGATGTGTTAGTCATTTAGTTTAATGATCTATGCTTAGTTTGATCAACGATATTGACAACAATATATGGATGACCCGTGTAAGACTTGTGGTGCTTTGAGATGTCAGAAGGATAGGAAGTTCTTCATCAATCTTCTGAAGGACTTCATTGCTAAGACGGTATATATATATATATGATTTAGTTCAACATGTTCTTATTGAGTTTCATATAATACGCTTGTGACCGAAATTATCTAACTAGTTATTTTTTTCAAATTTCGCTCGGGTCATCCCTTGCAGGGAAAGGCGTGACTTCTTAGAGAAGTTTCGAGTTCCGCTTGATGCAACCATCACGTTCTAATGCACCCTAATGAAAATGGTCATGGTTGAACGCTTCAATTGCCTTGTCACCAACGAGTTAGACCGAACCTTTTTCGGTTGCCTTGGTTGGACAACTCTTGCAACTACCTACGAGATAGAATCTGGAGAGAGAGCCACGTTCTACCTTGACTATGATTGTGACGATATCATGGTCTACTACAGGCCTGCTGGCAGCGATGATGATGGTCCACTTACTCCAGACTATGATCCTCACTCCGCCCGGCGTAATGTCGAGTTAGGTAGCTAGTAGGCATGCATGGCATATCTTATGGTGTCTTACCACCTCCTGTTAATTTATCCAAATGTGTGTGTACTTGTTTTATATGCCTCTTTTTGATACTTTTCTGAATAATGTCAATAAATAATAACACTTGAACATAAATTCTGGCATTTGCAATGTACTATTTAATTACTGTCTAAACCTTTAATTATGTTGTAATTTTTGTTGTATCGTGTTGTTGTACATATTTGGTTTAAATCTGAAAATTGCATTGTTGGCCTAGCACTAACATCCAATGCCACTACTAACATATATTACTGTTGGCGTTGGACACGTTGCACACCATAAACGCATGAAATAGTTATAGCATAGAACCCAACGTCAGTAGTATTTTTAACTGTCGCGGCTTATTGGTGGCGTCAGGCATCCACGCCAGCATGGCCAACTTCGCCACACCAGAGCTAGGCTTTTCTGCACTAGTGCATTATGGGCTCTGGCTTGGTTGATCTTAGTCGTTACTCTGGTTTGTCAGATTTCTACGAGATGTAGAATCATGGTAGGATTGGATGGGCATTGACTTTCTATCGGATGATTGCTTTGGAAGACCATGTTTCGATTGTCCTGTTCTCAAACACCATGAAGTGAGAGGACATAACAGGAAGGATCAAACCTTGCGAGTAAAGTGTACAAGACTTTGCAGAGTAACAATCTAATATATCAGCCGTGTCCCCAGTCACAGACATCGTGAGCACCGGAGATGATACTATCAACAAGTCTCAATAAAAATAGTTATAATGAGTGGGTATATTAATAATATTGGGACATCAGAATTGGTTGGTGGAACAACCTCATTTAACAACAAATTTGTAGTAATATTTGTACTTGCCTCCTTTGTTGTAGGAAAAAAATCTGTTTTTTCCAAAACTTATAAACTTACAGCCCCACCAGCCATATTTGCATATAGTATAGACAATTATTTTATTGGTTCTCTCTTGTGACTTGCCTACAAATGCAAAATGCTGACCTACATGCCTGCAACATCTCATGTTGCAGAGTATTACTCCGACCAGGAGTGAGGACAAGTTCTATGCTCGGTGATATGTCCTTGGAGTCCTATGGACTCGCTATCGTCTACGTCTTTCGCGGTAGTTTATCTCATGAGTTGGCCTTCAGCCAAATTTATTTTGTAGTAAAGACTCTATATGATATTTTGATGTAATAAAGCAGGTGTGATTGAACCTTGATATATGCATTAATATACTGTGTGTGCTACCATGATCTTGGGATGGTAAATTCACACACAGACTTGACCATTTTGAGTCGGGTCGCTATAGATATGGTATCAGAGCACACGTTGACCGTAGGACATAACCACTGGGATTGGAAAAGCCTTAGGAAGAAATATTTTTTACTTATGTTTTAAAATTCCTATATTCTCATATGTTCATTTCTGACTCTTCTCCGACTCACAATATTTGATGCCCACCTTCATCCCAATCTTTATCATGGAGTTTTGCCAGCCTCACGATGCGATGCCCTTCGGCCAGGAGCTTGTGTAGATCATCAAGGAGTTGCCAGTTGCTCTGCCTACTATCACTGGGACTCCTATTAGGGATCTTCTTATAGACGCACGTTATAGGATTGAGGTGGACATACCCGGGAGGACCTTCGACATCACATGGAGCCCATCGACTTCAAGTTTGCTTCTCCGACTTGGATTCTTAGGAAGAACATGGCGGTTCATTAGGCACTCGGACACATCAGGGAAGAGTACAAAGGCGATTCCATCAGATCAAACCTCACCATGATCTCTTGAAGGGGCGCATATTGAGAGATCATATGCACCATAAATGACGACTTCATCCTTTAATTCAGCTAAGACTTGCATGTTCACATCAAGACTCTGGAGACTCTGCTGCGTCGAAGCATGAAGACGGTCGGACAACTGATGTTCCGTGAACTTGAACTAGAGGATGTAGCGCGTGAATCCCACTACGAGCATGAAGATCAAGTCATGGACCTTATGGAGAGGATCAAGAACTTGAAGATTTATGTTGCAACTCTGGAGGAGAAACTGGATCAGGGAGAAAACCTTCACCCAGAGGACGACAAGGGCACCTTCGTGAGCAATGATGACGACTATGAGGAGAGCACTACTGGAGGACGCACCACCAATGATTTCTAAGCAGGACACTTAGTCATAACCACCATTTTATCCTTATTTTTCTTTTTGATAAATTAGGCCGATGTTTTGATTTGTCATAAGATTTGTATATCGAGTTTGAACCATGTTTGAGTTGAGTAAATGAATGTTTGGTGTGTTAATGATTGCTGCATGCATATGGGTAGTGTTATTTCCTCTTTAGATCTTTTTCTATTCTAATTCTCATCACTCTAAAACATCATATGCCTCTGATACGTGACCTTGGAACGAACATACCACCAGAGCTCACTCAGCTGATTCAGCAGCAGAATGCACTAATGAAGTTGTTGATCCGGAACCAAGCCAACAGCAACCCTCCACCGTAGGCCGACAAGAAAAACAACATGTTTATTGAGGTTGAATCCACCAACTTTTTCTAGAAGAACTGAGCCCATTATGGTAGATGATTGGCTCCGTAAGATGGAAGAGAGCTGATTACCGCTGCATCCACATAAGAGGAAAAGGTGCGATTTTGCCGCACACAAACTGAGGGACCATCAACTTCTTGGTGGGAGAACTACACCACCACTTATTCCATTGCCGTCTTAACTCAGGATCGGTTCAAGCAAGCCTTCCGCACTTCACATGTCTCAGCTGGAGCCATGATCTTGAAGAAGCGTGAGTTTCGCAACTGACTCCAGGGCAACCATTTTGTGGATCGGCACATGGATGAATTCAGCATGTTGGCCAGATATGGTCCTGAAGATGTGGTTGATGATGCATACAAGCATGAAAAATTCATGGAGGGACTCAATGATGAACTGAGCATTCAGTTGACTGTGGCTACCTTCAAGAACTACCAGGAGCTGGTAGACAAGGCACATATTCTGGATTGAAAGCAGCAGCAGATAGAGAACCGCGAGTGGAAGTATGGTCAGGTAGAGTACAGCTCAGGAGCTCATTAGAAGACCCATTACATCCTTATCCGGGGAATATCAGATTAGGAGGACTTAATCACCACAACCATGGAGGCCATATTTATGGAGGAAATGGTAACAATTGTCCCAACACCAACACCAACAACCATAAGAATGGCAATGGAGGAAATGGTACTCAGCACCACCCCGCTCCCGTAATGAGGGACCTAAGCACCGTCACCTATTTCAAGTGCAAGCAGACTAGACACTATGCCAACAAATGTCATGATGCTAATCAGAGCAATGACAATGGAAATGGAAGCGTTAATGGTAATGGAAACTCTGGAGTCAGGAAGCCCAACCCTTTGCCCCACACTCAGGTGAATCGCATTGATGTGGAGGAGATTTATGATCAGCCAGAGACTATGGTTGGTAAGTTTTTGTTAAATTCACATCCAGTACTGGTATTTTTTATTATTATGGTGCAAAGCATTCATTCATATCAAGGGTAGACGTGGAAAAGTATGTTTTGCCCACTAGAACCCTTAGTAGACCCCTTCACGTAAGTTCCCCAGAAGCCGAGATGACGACAGGACTAGGATGTCACACGATGAACCTCAACATTGGAAACCATGAATTCCCCATCGATGTCATCGTGTTAGAGTCACATGGATTGGATGTAATCCTATGCATGGATTTCCTGACCAAGCACGATGGAAACATCAACTGTCGTTGTAAGTCGGGGTTTTTTCACCACGCCCGAGCAGAAGAGGATTAAGTATGTATCCAGGCACACGTCAAAGAATACTCAGGTAAATTCCTTTAGAGGAGTCGTTCAGGAGGAAGTGTCGGTTGTACAAGACTTCCCTGATGTATTTCCTGGGGAATTACCAAGCATGCCACTGGATAGAGAAAATGAGTTCCTGGTTGAGTTATTGCTAGGGACAGCCCCGATATCCAGGAGACCTTATCGGATGCCCACAAATGGTTTGGAGGAAATGAAGAGGTGGATCAAGGAGTTATTGGACAAAGGATATATTCTCCCAAGTTCATCCGCTTGGTAGAGAAGAAGGATAAAACCTTGAGGATGGTAGTTGATTGTCATGCGCTGAACGAGATGACCATCAACAACTAGTACCCTCTGCTGATGATAAATGATCTGTTCGATCAGCTAATTGGAGCCAGAGTATTCTCCAAGATCGATCTTAGATTAGGGTATCATTAGTTGAAAATTCATGAGCAGGATATACCCAAAATAGATTTCAACACAAGGTATGGTCTATATGAGTATACGGTCATGTTATTTGGCTTGACTAATGCTCTTGCATATTTTATGACTATCATGGAAGAGGTGTCCATGGAATATCAAGAAAAGTTTGTCATGATGTTCTGATACTTATCAATGTTTTTATAATATTTATTGTTCCATGCTATAATATTCTCATTTTAGGATACTTTTTAGGCATTTATTTGCAAATTCATATTATTTTTTAGCACTAACCTATTAACCCAATGCCTAGTGCCAGTTGTTGTTTTCTACTTGTTTTTGGATTTGTAGGTTTACAGTACCAAACAAAGTCAAATTGCCACGAAACTTTTCAATGATTTTTCTTGACAAAAAGAAGACCTATAAGCTTCAGGAGGAGACCAGAGGCCGCACGAGGGAGGTAGCACACATCAAGGCGGGCCCAAGGGGGTGGTCGCGCCCAATTGTGTGCTGGCTCCCCCTAGCATCTCCCGATTCCCCTCTCTCGCCTGTAAATTATAATATACTAGTTGACCCGTTGTGCAAAATGGCACAGAGACCCGCTAAAGCCATGTTGTCGATTAAAATAATTTCATTTATTTGATATTGGCAATAGGAAACCTACTTGTTAAATCAATCCATGTGCCTATTTAAAAAATTCCATGTATTAGTTGGTTTAGTTGTGGCCAAACACGCATAAAAATTCCATGTATTATAAGGTTGCATTAATATTTGTATTTTTAGTCTTCACGTTTCAGCAAGTACATAAGGCATGAATGTAACCCATCCATTTACGCCCAATTTGGTGTGTTACAAAAAAAGTTTGTCTTTGTTGGTAAAGTTGGGTTTTAGCAATCATTTATTAAGAGCATCATTATGTATCACATACATAGCATGGGTAGGTTTTAGGTAGTATAGGTGATTCCCTAAACTTCAGTACACAAAAACATAAGCCCAACAAAATATTTCAAGATTGTCTTAGCAAAAATGGTCATCAATTAACAACTTTTGAGTTGGTTTACAAAAAATAATTTGGGGAGTTATAGTTTTACAACAGAGATTAAAGAACCGAAAGATGTTGTGTTGTTTGACAGGGCGATGGAAGCCAACACAATTGTCAAAGTTTCATTGCTAAGTTCAATCCGCAGAATGTGCGTACAATGTACAAAGGGATGCATAGAGCACAAGGGTCGTCGGCCTTATGCTTTTCCTAGCTGGAAAGTGCAACTATGAAGAATCTTCTAAGAAAAACAATAGAGAATAAGTTTCTAAAGGAAAACAACAGAGAATAAATGCTTCACAATTTGGCAATACTCGGTAAGCTTTTAATAATTAAAATTTAGGACAATGTAAAGGTGCATTGTATGATGGGAAAGAAAACTAAAGTCACCCGATGCACGTTCCATTTGTTTTCTGTGCACATTCCATTTGTTTTATTTCTCAACACCAGATCATTAACCATTCTTCCAGTTATTTCTCATAAACTAAGTGCAAAATATGTGACACCACAACTCTAAATTTCGTTGGGGGAACACAATTACATGAAAGGGTGCAGAGTCACGCCCAATGCTATCACTGCTACTGAATGTTATACCAAGAGGAGAGCACGAAGGACTATTAGTTGGGCAAAGTCAGAGCTATTAGACCGTCATTATTTTGCTGGATCACAACTTTTACCAGATGACGGTAAGGAGAGGCTAATATGCAAAGGATCGTGTAAGACAATGAATCGGATTAGAATCAAAAAATTGTCCTCTCCATGCAACAATGCCACATCACCATGTCATAAGTTACTTTTTTCCATTAATCTCTTCATGCAAAACATACCACCTCATACATGATTTTTTTTCAAAGGAATTCATGTAAGACAATTTTGTATTTGCTTTTTTGCATTAATTTTAATTGCCACACCTCTCCTTCCTCCCTCGCTCAACACCTCTGCACCCCTCTCTCCTTTCTGCTCGTCTGGATGGCCGTCGGGGCCACATCCCTTCTCCCGCTTCCTCCTTCCCACTGGCCCCCTGGCCCTCGCCTATCAAGTAATATACACATAAATTTCATGTTTGGAGGTTTACTACGAATCACTTGATGAAGGAAGCAATTAATTTAGCATGCAAGTTTTGTACATGACACATATACATAGAGAAAAGGAACAATTCCGTTCATAAGACAAAATGGCACTCTGTATTTCTAGCCATCAATTCAAACCTACATATGTAGCAAAGCCCCAATACTACAATCACCAAGATGAGAAATGTTGGTCTGCTCAGAGCACTGAGGTCGACTCATGAACCACCAACAAAAGTGAAACATGCAAACAACTATGACCAGATGGAAACGAAAATGGCTGGAGAAGATTTGGAGGAGGGGAGGAACATGTACTTGCATCAGTGTGAAGAGAAAACAAATAGAGAAGCTGGAAGAAGGCACATCAAAGACGTAGAAGATTAGGAGGCTGAGCCAGAATAGTAGGACAACAATTTAACCTGAACCACAATATACTTGAGCAATGTCAATTAATTTCGTTCAAAAGTTGTATGTTCACAGAGGTTAGGATGATAGGTGCCAAATAAATATTTAGCATACATTATACATTGGCTAGAGATAATAATACACTATGTTTTAACATTTTAATCAATCAATAATAGATGTGTACGCACGTATCTAAACCTTATTAAGTCTTTGTACATCATTTCCACAATTTTAAGGAGACTGTCGACACCATCACTACAGGAAACAGGTACTTTGCCGTTCGCCATCCCGGATGGCAAAGGCATGAAACACGGACGACAAAGGCTTTGCCGTCCGCCAGCGGACGGCAAAGAGCCTGGACGGCACACGTGGGCACTTAGCTCCGTTAGGGGGCTTAACAGCGTTCTTTGCCGTCCGCTGGCTGAAGGCAAAGACCTTAGGTTCTTTGCCGTCTGCCAGCGGATGGCAAAGCACCTTTTTTTTATAGCTGGGGCTGGCCTAGGTGGGTTCTTTGCCGTCCGCTGGCAGACGGCAAAGAATCTTAATTCTTTGTCGTCCGCCAGCGGACGGCAAAGAACCCACCTAGGCCAGCCCTAGTTTGCACAGGTAGCTACCACGTGGCCACTTTGCCGCCCGCCAGCAGACGGCAAAGTGGCTAAAGAGCCCCTGTTTTTTTTGTTTTTTCTTAAAATCATTCAATTTGACAGAATATTCATATATATCCAACATATACATATCCAGAACATACATATCATTCAACAAGTTCCAATAAGCATACCAAATAAGTTGAAACAATCATATATATACCAATAATTAAGTTCCAACATACAAGTCCAACATATATACAAGTTTCCAACAACACACAATATGGTTTCCAACAACATATCCATACATATGTATCCAAAACAAGTTTTCCATAAACATAAAGGTGGCAGATGTAGAAGAGTACAGTCCATCAATGCACTCTTCCTCATCTATAGCAAATCTGCAAAGTAGGAAAGATATAGTTAGAAGAAGAAGAAGACTAGCTAGAAGAAGAAGAAAATGAAGAGAAAAAAAGAAGAAGAAGAAGAATTTATCTTCTATTTCTTTTTCTCCACTCCTCTCCTCTCCTCTTCTCCAAGGTGGTAATGCCATTTTGTAGCTAACTCATCATATCAAGTAATTTTGGAGGAAAAAATGCTAAGTATAGGTCATTTTATAGCTATCCTAGGTAGAATATATCATTTTGGAGGTAAGTAAGGTTATTATGTATTTTTGAGGAAAATAAGCTAAGTATAGGTCATTTTGGAGGTAAACCACGGTTATTATGCCATTTTTTACCTAAGTGGGCATATTATGTCATAAATGAACGAGCTAAGCTAATTATAGATCAATACTGAGCTATCCTAGGTAGTTATGCAATTTTGTACCTAAGTGAGCTAATTATGTCATAAATGAACTAGCTATAGATCATTATTGAGCTATACTAGCTACTAATGCCATTTTCTAGCTAACTAAGCATATCAAGTCATTTTGGAGGAAAAAAATGCTAAGTATAGGTCATTTTATAGCTATCCTAGGTGAATATACCATTTTCTAGCTAAATAAGCATATCAAGTCATTTTTGATGAAAATAAGCTAAGTATAGGTCATTTTATAGCTATACTAGGTGAATATACCATTTTCTAGCTAACTAAGCATATCAAGTCATTTTTGATGAAAATAAGCTAAGTATAGGTCATTTTATAGCTATCCTAGGTAGAATATATCATTTTGGAGGTAAGTAAGGTTATTATGTATTTTTGAGGAAAATAAGCTAAGTATAGGTCATTTTGGAGGTAAACCAAGGTTATTATGCCATTTTTAACTAAGTGAGCATATTATGTCATAAATGAACTAACTAAGCTAATTATAGATCATTATTGAGCTATCCTAGGTAGTTATGCCATTTTGTACCTATGTGAGCTAATTATGTCATAAATGAACTAGCTATAGATCATTATTGAGCTATACTAGCTACTAATGCCATTTTCTAGCTAACTAAGCATATCAAGTCATTTTGGAGGAAAAAAATGCTACGTATAGGTCATTTTATAGCTATCCTAGGTAGAATATACCATTTTCTAGCTAACTAAGCATATCAAGTCATTTTTGATGAAAATAAGCTTAGTATAGGTCATTTTGGAGCTAAGTAGTTCATTTCTTCAGCTAATTATGCATTTGTTAATGAAAACACTTGGGAAAACTTACCGTCAACATGGAGGTGAAGGACCGGTAGGGTTTGGGCCAGGGTGAGATGTAGAAGGACCGGTCGGGGTTGCGGCAGACGCAGAAGGATCGGTCGATGCTTGTCGGGAGGCACGCTGCACCAAAGATCATTTGCAATGTCTCCTTAGCATGATGCAAATCAAATGTGAATACTAGTCACTAATGACCATTTAAATGAAACTCACCGTGGGTGCTATAGCAATATGGGGCATCGACGAAGGGGTCTAACCATTGTTCTGGCACACGGTCTGCACATTTTGTTTTCACGGGTCATTCATATTAGTTAGTAATGAAACGAACATTACGTGCATGATTGGGCTAATATGCAGGAGAAACTTACCATGAGGAGCTCGTATAGGGACCGGTGAGACGCGTCGTTCCGGTTCCTCTCCTCCTCCAACAACCTATTCGTCCTCTCCTCCATCTCCATCTCCCTCTGCGCCGCCTGCCTATTTGCCTCCGCCAGAAGCTCCTGGGCCCTAGCCTCATTGGCGAGCTCCATTGGCCATGGACGAGGCCTTATCTCAGGATCAGAGCTCGTCTGGCCCTTCTTGATCTCTGGGAGAGTTCTAGGACAACGTATTAGTCCATCCCCAATGGCTATCGAGCCATGGGGCCTCCCACCATCAGATATCATCACGAGCTCTGGATCAAAAGGACTCTGGCTCGGGTTGAAGTCCTCCCCTTTCCTCACCTTCCCCTCATCTCTGTACCTCACGAGCTTGTTGTGGGAGGAGATGTTGTTGAAGCTCTCTGGATGATCGAGGTCATCCTCAGAGAATGCCTTGGCCTTCTTGTACGAGGCAGTATGGGCCATGGCATAGAGGTCGAACAGAGGTGGCACCTCCTTCTTGTTTTCTCGTGCCTAAAAGAGGTGAACAAAATATTAGTTAAGGGCTCAAGCTAGCATGAAGAATGAAATTGCATGAATCATGAAGCAAACCACATACCCAGTTATCCCCGTACTCAAACAGGTTGGAGCTCCCTTGATGGTGTGTCACACCTCTCATTTGGAAACGCTTCTCCTTGGCCTTGTTGTGTTCAGCTAGCCATTCAGGAGAGCACCACTCATCCATCAATGCCTCCCAACAGTCCATCCAATCCGCACACCATCTCGGGGGCACCTAAGTTAGACAAGAGAAATTTCAGCGCTACGCCTACGAATCAAATCAAAGAAACTAAGTACAAGGCCTTAAGAATAGATAATTACCTTGATAAACTTCTCCTTACTCAGATAATTTTTGTGGCACTTCTTCTTGGCCCTCTTAATGTTAGTCGAGGCGTAGTAGTCTCGAATAGCCTGCACCCGAGCCTCGTGCCGTAAGTTCTGAAGTAGGCGCTTGCACTCGGCTTCGAGAACACCAGCCGCTCTCGCCTTGTCTTCCTCAAGACACCTATAGAAGGTCTGCAATCAAACAAGACAACACATTAGACACTGATTAGTACAATCACTAGGTGTTGTTGATTTTTAATTCTGTAAAGGAGAAATTACCCAAAAGCGAAGGATCACAATGTCAGCCACCGTCTCGCACAAGACACCGTTGACCATCTCCTCCGGCGGGGCCGGGGCAGCCTTGTACAGCTCCCAGGTCAGTGCTACCTGTGGAGACTCACCCTCACCGGGCAACTGGATCTTCCTCGGGAAGTGGTGCCGGAGAAGCACACCAGGGACCTGGTTGGGCCTGCGGATACCACCACGCTCGTATTTACAACCCCTGCAGTAGGACAAGGGCAACACATTAGATATTAATTTGAAGAAACATGAAGGCAAAAGGTTAAAAAAGAGTAAATGCACTTACTTCTCCGCATTAGGCGCAATCAACCACCTCTGCTCGCGGGTCGTCGGCACGGGAGGCAGCTTTGTACAACCACGCTGGTAGACCTTCTTGCCCTCCTCAACCAGCTCGCTCTCGCTATAGGTGTCCTCAGACAAGTAATTGTCCTCGCCACCATCAACATGGCCACTAGCCTCCGTAGTCACGTGGGACGAAGACTCTGGGACCCGAGTCTCCTGGGACGAAGGCTCGGTGACCCGAGGCTCGTCGACCTAAGGCTCGTGGACCGGAGTTCGAGACAGGTCCAAGTCAGACGGGTCCACCCAAGACGGAGCACTCCTGTGGTCGGGAGAATCAGTTGGAGATGGCGGCGAGGAAGGCGCAGCAGCCTTCCTACCTCTAGCACCTCTCTTCGTCTTCCCCCGACCTCTCCCGATCGAAGAAGAAGCGCCCGACGGTGTCTGCATGCTGTGTACCAGCGCTCTCCAGAGTTGCTGGGGTGGAATAATAGCACCCCTCCCAGCAGGCACCGAGGAAGGAAGCTCAAAGCGCTCTTGACCCCCGCCCACCATTTGTCAACACCTACAACGACAAAGAGTCAACGAAATTAGTTCAACATAAAAATTTGAATACGTAATAACATGAACTAATTAATAATATATATATGTACATAATAATAATTGAATACCTCACATTACTAATATTAATCTTCATCATCTATATATGCTCCCAGATCAATAAATGCATAATCATCATCACTATCAGTAATGACGTGCTCATCAGCATCATCAATAAATGCATCAACATGTGGAACGCCTCTATGTAATCGGTCAAGCATTGTCAGGTCATCCGCAGCAGTAACCTCTTCTTCTTCCATCTCTTCTTGTTCCTGCTCAGGGGTGAAGTCGGGTTCACTGTCGCCATCGACCTCAATGTTCTGGGGTGAAGTAGAGCGGTTCTGGAAGCGTTTTTTGGAAACACGTGTTTCTTGGAAGAATTCTCCTTCATATGTGTCTGGGTTAATGTGAGGTTCATAATCATCTTCATTGTGGGGAGGTGATCTAAAATGTGGCGGCACATCATAAACGACATCCCAACCTTTCAAATTTGGATCCGTTTGGCAGGCCCATGGTAGATAGAAAACTTGGGTCGCCTATTGAGCCGTAATATAGACATCGGGAACATCCAAATGGGTGCTTTCTTTGATTTCAACTAGCCCTATATGTTCATGATTCCTTCTAGTCTCCTTCGGCTGGAACCAATAACATTTGAAGACTATGACGTTTGGTGGGTTTTCACCAAAGAATGGAAGTTCATAAATTGCTTCAACTCTTCCATAATACTCGACCCCTCCTTCGTCGACAGCGGAGACACAACAATTTGTAGTCTTTAGGTCGGCCATAGATAGCTCTTTGCCAAAAGTACGAAAGCGATACCCATTGATGTTGTATTTGTCAAATGAACGGACCTTAAAGTCAAAACCATTAGCGACTTGTCTCAACTCGGAGTCCATAGACTCTGCATTAGCCTACAAGTTAAATACCAAAGGATTGTTGCATTAGCCGCAAACTAGGCGAAGAAATGAAATCGTCTAATTAATGGAAATTACCGTTTGCTTGAACCAAGAGATGAAACCGGGATAAGCGCCTCCATGCTTTGCCAGAAGCTCATATTCTTCGATGGAATCCTTTTGGATCACTGCTCCAGCCGAGAATTTGGCGTCGTATCGACTGTATCACATATATATCTAGGAATAAGAGCATTTCAAAAGAATTAGAAGTTGCGAAACAATGTACCGAGAACTTACTCGATGTACGGCCGTACTTCTGTTAGGTTGTTGAGGATATACAACGAAATTGTCTGCCATTCTTTGACATCCAACCCTATTGATTTCGAAGCACCGGCTGGTGCGAGCTTCCCTTTGAATAGGCTGAGGTTGGATCGACCGTTTTGACGGTCGCCATCATTGTACCAAGGCTTCGGATTATGCAAGTGATGATTCTGGGCTGTGTAGTGTGCTGTCACAAAGTTTGCCGCCTCCTCAGTAATGAATGCCTCGGCCATCGATGCTTCAACTCTATGTTTGTTTTTACATTTTGCTCGAAGCGTCTTCTGCATCCTCTCAGTTGAGAAGCACCAACGATTTTGCATGGGCCCCCCAATCTTGCCTCGGTCGGGAGATGCAAAATCAAATACTGCATTGGATTTAACAAGCCTGGTGGAAATATCTTTTCTAACTTGCAGATCAACTCCGACGCCAACTCTTCCAGTTCATCTAGCACATCAGGCGATAGTTCTTTCGCACAAAGAGCATGGAAGAAATAGCTCAGCTCTGCCAGTACTAGCCATTCATCCTCAGGGATAAAGCCACGCAACATCACCGCCATTACCCACTCAAGCCATATGTGCCAATCATGACTCTTGAGACCAAATATTTTCATTTTTTCAAGACTCGCTCCCCACTTTAGATTCGCTGCATACCCATCGGGGAACATCAACTGCATTTACACCCACAAGATCATTTCCCTCATAGCTAGGCTTCCAAGATTAAACCATGCCTTTGGCTTCCTCCAGTTCTTCTTTCCTTTCGGTTGTCGAATGTTTTGTAACGGTCTATCACATAGAACCTCTTGGTCGACTCTAGCCTTAGGATTATCCTTCGACTTCCCCTCTATGCCGAACAATGTACCAAAAAGGGCCTCCGCGACATTCTTTTCGGTGTGCATCACGTCGATGTTGTGTGGGCAAACGAGGTCTTTGAAGTAAGGCAGATCCCACAAACATATCTTGTGAGTCCAGGCGTGTTTCGTATTATAACCTTTGAAATACCCTGGACGATTTGGATCCGGCTCGAGAGCGTTTATCTGATCCAGGATCTGTTGGCCTGTCAACGCAGATGGTGCAATGTTTTTGACAACTCTACCTTTGATGAAATTCTTCTTGTCTTTTCTGAACTTATGGTCAGGATCCAGGAACTGTCTATGCATGTCGAAGCAAGAAAACTTGCGACCTGCCTCCAGCCAACGGAACTGAAGAGCTGCCTTGCATGTGGGGCACGGAAACCTTCCATGCACACACCAGCCAACGAATAGCGCATACGCCGACAAGTCATGCATCGAGTACATGTACCACACATGCATTTTGAAGTTCTTTTTTGTAGCGGCATCGTATGTCTTGATCCCATTATCCCAGGCTTCTTGCAATTCATCCTTAAGCGGTTGCACGTACACATTCATATTCTTCCCCCGTTATTTGGGCCCTGGAATTATCAAGGTCAGGAAAATGTTCTTTCTTTACATAATCTCTCCGGGGGGAGATTGAGTGGAATGACAAATACAAGCCAACAACTGTATTGTGCTGCCGTCATACCATACATATTGAACCCATCCGTGCTGATGGCAACTCGAGGATGCCTTGGTTCTGCCGCTTTATCCTTATGTAATGCATCAAAGTGCTTCCACGCAAAAGCATCCGAAGTGTGTCCCAACATCGGATTCCCATCTACATCGAGTTCTGTTCTTTTGCCCAATTTATGCCACGTCATCTGTATAGCTGTCTCTTCGACCATGAAAAGCCATTGAAGTCTTGGTATGATTGGCAGATACCGAAGAACATTAATGGGGATTTTGGTCTGACTCTTCTCCCCCATACCGTTTTCTAACAGAACATACCTGGAAGCATTGCAAATGGGGCAATAGTTCAAGCCCGCATACTGAAGCCTAAATAAGGAACATCCATTCTCACAGGCATCTATCTTCTCATAGGGCATCTTAAGCGCACGTAGGATTTTGTTCGACTAGTACAGGTTTGGTGGCAATACATGGCCTTTGGGTAGGAAGCGTCCAAATATTGTCATAATCGCGTCGTAACATTCTCTGCCCAGGTTGAACTAAGCCTTTAGAGCCATTACTTGCGCGATGGCATCCAGCTGACAAAGCTCAGTGTGCTCGTCGAGAGGACGTTTTGAAGACTCCAACATTCCATAAAAGCCTTTGCAGATTCCTCCATCTCACTGTCCGAATCCCGAGCATCATCAAGTCTTGCACCATGTGTTCTATCTCGGTACCATGCTCGTCGGTGCAACTGCAAAGCACCTCGGCTCTGGCACGTTGGGCAGACTCACCACGAAATGTACAGACCGTATAATTAGGCGTAAAAGTCCACTTCTGTAGGTGTTTGATCATTTCAAACTCTAACTTCTTCTTATAGTTGTTGCAATTGACACAAGGGCACCACGTTGTTTTCTGTCCATTTGCAAATGCGACTCTCACAAACTCCTTGGTTTTTGTTAATCATTCACGGGTCATGTCTTTCTGACTAGTGTGACCGGTGTACATCCACCCACGATCACTCATCCTGCCTAGCTACTGGACACACACACAATATATACATAATTCAGCAAACCATATTCATTAGTTAATAGGGTTTGTCAGTTTCATTACGTCGACGCAACCTAGACGCTAGTAGGTAAAGATAGGTCCTAATCCCACAATAGTATGTGTAGATTGGGTTTGTTTTCCCATGCTTTGCTTCGGATCTGATGCAAAATTTTGGCAGCACCTCCCCGTTGTTCTCCTGATACACGTCTTGGCAATAAGCAGAGAGGATGTGTACCCGGAGAACAAGGAGGCACTGACGAAATTCTGCATCGGATCCGGAGCATGGCATATGGGAGAACGAACCCAATCTACACATACTCGGGCTGTCCATGGATAACGTTGGACAATTCGAAAGAATCACGGTTATATATATGCAAATGTATGCATATTTATAGATGTAACCCTTTTGAACGGGAGACGCATAGTGTTCACGCATACTGATGATTCAATCTACCTACAGCTAGCAAGTTTCATCGGCACAAAGACCGGAACAGAGCAAATGAAGGGGGAGGAGGAGATGTCATTTGTGTTCAGCCACAAACGTAGGGGCGGAGCTTGTCGAACGCATGGGGAGGTCGTCGAACACCAAACCCTCGCAGCAATGAAACAACTGCACATTTAAATCCACCCGATAAACACAAATATATATATATGATGTTTTTCATAACAAAATCGGAAATTATATGACCTAACTCATAATTCACACATATATGACCCCATCGGCCTCTGGAAGGCCGAAGAGCACCCTTTCGGTCAACAGGAGGCCGAAGAGGTGTTGGGGGTCGGGGGTGTCGTGTCGGGGTGTCGGGGTGTCATGTCGGTGTACATCGGTATAATGCGTGTGTGACTTTCGGTTTGTCGAGGCTTTCCTTAAGTAACTCTCATATCTCATGGTGTGTGGTGTGCTCTCTCTCACACTGATATGGTGGTGTATATATGTTGGTGGGCACTCTCCCATAGTAATAGTTCGACCGCCGGTGATGGACGCCTCACCTCTTCTCTTCTTGCGCAATATATCGACGAGTATATCACAAAGAAGAGAAGAATGATGAGGCATCCCCCACGACAACAGTCGGGATTCCTCCATCAAGAACACACATGAAAGTTATTTAAGGAAAGCCTCGACGTACCAAAAGTTACACACGCATTATACCGATGTACATCGGCCCACAGTCACTCATCTTGCCTAGCTACTGGACACACACAAAAGACTGATGATTGAAGACACCTATAGCTGGCAAGTTTCATCGGCATGAAGACCGAAACAGAGGAAATGATGTTTTGTATAACAAAATCAAAAAATATATGACATAACTCATAATTCACAAATATATGACCCGTGTTGTGTCAGGGTTGGGGTGTCTGGGGTGTCGTGTCAGGGTTGGGGTGTCGGGGTGTCGGGGTCAGGGTGCTGTGTCAGGGTCTCGGGGTGTCGGGGTCTGTGTGCCGTGTCGGGGTGTCGTGTCGGGGTGTCAGGGGTGTCGGGGTGTTGTGTTAGGGTCTCGGGGTGTCGGGGTCTATGTGCCATGTCGGGGTGTCGTGTCGGGGTGTCGTGTCGGGGTGTCAGGGGTGTCGGGGTGTCAGGGTGTCGGGGTGTCGGGGGTGTCGTGTCTAGGTGTCGTGGTGTCTGCTTTGTCATGTCAGGGTCGGGGTGTCAGGGTCGGGGTGTCGGGATGTCGGGGGTGTCGTGTTTGGGTCGGGGTCGGGGGTTGGGGGTCTTCTTCTTCTTCTTCTAGCCTCGACCCCTCGACCCTCGACCGTCGACCCCTCGATCCTCGACCCCTCGATGACCCTCGACCCCTCGACGACCCTCGACCCCTCGATCCTCGACCCCTCGACGACCCTCGACCCCTCGATCCTCCTCCTCCTCCTCTTCTTCTTTTTCTTCTTCTTTTCTTATCCTCCCCCTTTTCTTCTTCTCCTCCTCCTCCTCCTCGTCTTCTTCTTCTTCTTCTTCTTATCCTCCTTCTTTTCTTCTCCTCCCCCTTTTCTTCTTCTCCTCCTCCTCCTCTTCTTCATCTTATTCTTTTTATTCTTCTTCTCTTCTCCTAATAATTTTTTTTCAAGAACTAACCTAACTAACATAGAAACAAACCTACCTAACCTAGAACTAACCTAGAACTAACCTAACTAACAGTAGTAACTAACCTAACTAACAGCAAAAAAAGAAATAAATAGGGCCCGGGAGAGCTCACCGGAGTGGGGCGGCGGGGCACCGGGGCGGCGGGGCGGCTGGGCGGCGGGGGCAGCGGGCTGCTGGGCCACGGGGCGGCTGGTGGTCGGGAGGGCGTCGGTGGCGGCGCACGGCGGGAGGTGGGCCGGGGCCGCGTGGGGTAGGGGTGGTCGACGGGGCAGGCTCCGGGGGGCTGGGGGACGGTGCAGGGCGGCCCGCGATGGGGCGGGCGCCGGGGGGCGGCGGAGGGGCGGCGGAGGGGGAGGGGCGGGGGAGCAGAGGGTAGCGGCGGCAGCGGGAGAGAGAGAAGAGAGAGAGGAGGGAGGTTAACGACCCGGTATAGGAGTTATTCTCTTTGCCGTTTGCCAGCGGACGACAAAGTTTTTTTGCCGTCCGCTAGAAGACGGCAAAGAGGTGGGGTGGGCCCTTGCAGTTAGCCCGCCCACGCCGTGACGTTTGTGGACCCTCCTCACTTCTTTGTCGTCCTCTAGCGGACGGCGAAGAATTCTTTGCCGTCCGCCAGAAGACGGCAAAGAAGTGAGGAGGTTAACCTAGCCAGTGTCGTGCCCCATGGGGCCCACTCTGTTCTTTGCCGTCCGCTGAGTCTGTTTGCCGTCTATCTTTCCAAAGCAGACGGCACAAAACCAGCTAATGGCAAAGACCCTCTTTGCCGTCCGCCAGCGGACGGCAAAGAGGGTCTTTGCCATCAGCTGGTTTTGTGTCGTCTGCTTTGGAAAGATAGACGACAAACAGACTCTTTGTCGTCTGCTAGCAGACGGCAAAGCGTTGGCAGACGGCAAAATGTCTGATTCCAGTAGTGCATAGGTCAGCTCATCATTATTCGGGTTAGCATCATGCAGCCCATCATAATTGTGATCCAAATATATACACATGCTTCAATCTGTTTTTGGAAATTAGAATTTCTATTTCATGTGATCCACATTATAAAATAAATGCGGACCTTAACCGAGTCATACAATCTCAAGACGCAGGATCCAACTAATGCACTCGTCTTCCCTGCAAATATATACATGGTTCGTCCTTATTTTTTAGAACATTGTGTAACAACACCAAAATGATCACACAAATAGAGAGCTGAATGTAGCGAATGCACAATAAAGATAGAAAATCAACCAGATGGTAATTATTACAGTGCTGAGTGGACATAGTTTATCAAAATACCAACCTAAACTTCTCCCTGAATGCCCCTACAACCAGATTGTTTAAACCTTTTGGTTTATTCCCGTCCAGTTGAGGCCTCTCATTCAACATGTCAGTTGCGGTTTCCTGAAGCATAGGAACAACATAAATTAAAACAATCTTGCCAAACATACACTAAATATATACTCATGGGCATGTTCCTAAGCATGTATCTAATAAAAATAGTGCACAATCACCTAACAATTCCTTGAGTTTCAGTCAATAATCTCAAACTTCACATGTACCTTATGACAAGCCATATAAGATTTTAGAAATAAAAGGCCAATACCTGCAGCAAGCATGTTCATCTGCATCATCTTGTGGTCCTTCCTTATTATTGAACTAATACCCATACGGATATGTTCATTGCAGCACTTGTGTGCATTGTATTATCTATCGTTGTGAAGGATGATAGGATGACATCCCGGCCTCCGCCCACATAGTATACTTGATGGTTGTATACCTAACTTAAAATATGTATACTTAACTTAAAAGTAACTAACCTGAAATTTCAGAACAAATAAAGGAATGTAATTTTATATAACATAGAGACATGTAATGGAACCTACATCTGAATAGTGATACAAAAAAATCTTCATGGTTGTATCTTGTTTATGTTCAACAGCGATAGGCAATGGTGTCGCATGATCCATAGAAAATGGATTGATATAAGCAACTTGAGAGCAAGAGTTATACTATTTTACAATGCCCCGAATAAGAAGTTTAAAACATAATGTGAGTTATGAAATTCCTATATGCTTCACTTCATTTCTTAAACTTTTACCAATGAAGTTATGATGTGAATTAATTTGTGACATTGCTTTATGCCAAAGAAAATATATGATTCATTTTTACACTTCATTTTTTATGTCCCCGTGGAGAGTAAAACCTATTATGCCAAAAATTATCTGGATTGGCACCATGATTAAGAACATACCTGACAATATTCAGGTACCCACTTTTATCAACAATGAATGCCAAAACCAAAGGTGTTCTACCTGCCAAGAATGCATGAAAAGGAAGCTTATGCAGTTACATCATAAGTTCAGCAAAAACAATGAAGTTTTCTGAGCATACATTCAGACTTTCTATGTAATAATGGAACGCTAAATTTGCAGAGAGCCAGAGAAACACCTGCTTGGTCAACCGCATCTACGTCCACCTGGACATTCTATACAGGTACTCACACACTACTGTTGGGTTTGCATAGTATAGTACTGCACCTATAGCAAAAACCAAGAACCTCCTGGATAAACAACAGAAACAACCAAGAAGCATTTAGAAAAATTGAAGATATTAGCTGTGCATGCAGAAACAACAGAAACAACATATAACTGTGCATACAGAAAATTGAACTCCCATGAATGCAAAATTGACCGTAAGCCTGCAAATATCTTAAGCCCGGAGAGCCCTTCAAACTGAATGAAAACCAGTAAGCCAACAAATCAATCAACATCACAAGAGGCAATCTGTTAGCAGAACCACTAATCAAATTAAGAGGAACTTGGTTAAAATCTGAACAAGTGCATAATAAAAGTCAGCATCCCATCACCTGCAATATAGAACATACTACCACCAACCAATATATCGCTAAAAAAACAAAGCGCATCGACCATCCACTTGATTTATTCTGTAGCAAAAGAAAAGAAAACACACATAGAGCACCAATTAGAAGGGCTCCCTACTATGTAAGTAATTTCACTCATACAGTAGATAGATATCAAACTGATGGCGTGCATTAGGTACAAGGCATCCTTTTGTTACTTAGAAAATGAAATGGCGATGGTTGAATATCTACTAACCTTGGAGCCTCCCCAAAATCTGCTTGTGGTTGCCTGTCCCTTTTGCCTCACACATCAGAGGCATGGCAAAGGAGGTGGGGATAGAGGCAGTGGCGGCGCACCGCTCATGGTGCGGCAATGGCAAGTCGGGCCGCCTCCCTGGCTGGCATCCACTTCCCCCCTCCTCCGGAAGATGAGGCTCCTCCTCCCATGGCTTCTTGAAAGCAAATTTGCTCCCTTGGTGGTTTTGGTAATTAATAAGAACATATCCGTCATTGAACTAATGTTTCCACTAAGTGTGTTTCACGAAAAGTTCAATGATGGGTTGGGATAAGGATCGTGATATACCCCAAGATGCAAGGAAATAGATAGGCAAAGCCTCAAGCAAAGGTCTCTAGATTTTATATTTTGTGAGAGATCACCTTGAGTCCATAGGAAAGCCAATACTATTAAAAGGGGGTAAGGTTTTGTTGGTGAACAAACTGCTCATACGTGCACAAGTGATAGTCACTACATACGCCACAAGCTCTTCCAGAAAAGTCTGTCCAAAGCCAAATATTGAAAATCGATGCAACCAACACTTTCCACTCGGTGCCACGGATTCCAGAACCTAGACAGACTCAGCCAAACCCTATCCACTTTAGTGCAACTGATTCTGCTTTGGTGCCACCGAGTTTAGGTTGCCAACTTTCTGTTACACAAATTCACAATATCGGTCCCACCGAGATTGTTGGATCGCCGTCACCGAGATTGGGCAATCTGACCGTTGGTCACCTTATCGGTGCAACCGAATTTCCCATATTGGTCTCATGAGATGCAAAATTTAGCACCTTTTGGTCACTTCGGTACCACCAAGATTAACACATCGGTGTCACCGAGTTGGTCATTTTGTGTGTAACGGTAGGATTTTTGGAGATGCCTATATATACCCCTCCACCACCACTCACTCGCAAGAGAAGCACTTAGAAACGTTCCCCACTCATACCTACTAATTTTTTGAGAGAGAGCCACCTACTCATGTGTTGAGATCATGACATTCCATTCCTACCATATGAATCTTGATCTCTAGCCTCACCAAGTTGCTTTCCACCCAATCAACCTCTTCCACCAGGCCAAATCTGTGAGAGAGTGATTGTGTGTTGAGGAACCTATCATCTTGAAGCATAAGAGCAAGGAGTTCACCGACATTATTGAGCCTTTTAACTTTTGGAGGATGGTGCTTCCTATATTGGTTAGGTATCTCTTGGGAGCCTCCTACTTCGTGTTGTGGAGTGAACCAAGAAGTTTGTAAGGGCAAGGAGATCGCCTACTTCATGAAGATCTACCCCGACTTAGGCTAGTCCTCCATGGACGTAGGTCATCATGGTATAGTCAAGGTTGCTTCTTCGTGGAACCCTCCATGGGTAGAGCCCTCTGTGGACTCTCGCGACTGGTACCCTCTGTGGGTTGAAGACTCCATAAACATGGATGTATGATAGCGCCACCTATCAGAACCACGGGAAAAATCATCATGTCACCAATTGCATTTGATCTTCCTACCCTTCCTTTACTTACATGCTTGTCTTTATTTTCAGTTGCTATACTCTTAGACATGCATGTGTAGGGTGTACTTGACATACCATGATAGCTAAAATCTTCCAAGAATTAAAATTGGGTAAAAGTAGATTTTCATTTGGTCAAGTAGTCTAATCACCCCCCTCTAGCACTACTTTTGATCCTACAAGTGGTATCAGAGCCTTGGTGTCCATTGCAATGGTCTCACAACCTAGGAGAGTATGGCGTCTAGTGAGGGAAATTATCATCGTAGAGGTGTGTACTTTGATGGCACAAATTTAGCTAGTTGGAAGCACAAAATGAAAATGCATTTGCTTGGTCATAACCCCGTCGTTTGGGCTGTTGTTCGTGTTGGTATGAAAGGTGAATTATTTGCGGAAGGAAGGGAACCAGACCACAAAGCGATAGCGGATGAATTGAAGATATTACAACTCAATGCTCAAGCATTTGACATTCTCTTCAACTGCCTATGCCCCGAAGAATTCAATAGAATCAGCCGTCTTGAGAATGCAAAAGAGATTTGGGATACCTTGATTGATGTGCATGAAGGTACAGAATCTCTAAGAGAATCCAAGTTGGATGTTCTTCAAAGTCAACTTGACAAGTTCAAGATGAAGGATGTTGAAGGAGTCAGTTAGATGTACTCTAGGCTAGCTCTCATCACCAATGAGATTGCTGGCTTGGTAAGCAAAGAAATGACTAACAAATTCATTATCAAGAAAATACTTTGAGCTTTGGATGATCAATATGACACCATTTGCACATTGATCCAAATTATGCCCAACTACAAAGATCTCAAGCCAACGGAAGTGATTGGAAGAATTGTTGCTCATGAGATGACACTCAAGGACAAGGAAGACCTTCATCACAAGTCTAGTGATGCTTACAAAGCCACAAGTGATGCTCCCGCTACCTCAGGCGACAAACTTGTCACAAATTAAGAGATAAGCCTCATGGTCAAGAAATCCAACAAGTTCTACAAGAATAGAAGCAAAGATCGAAGCTCCAACTCAATATATGAAGAGAAGCGTTCATCAAGTCGTGACCGAAACTGCTACAATTGTGAGATACCCGGACACTACCACAATGAGTGCACGACTCCTTACAAAAGGAAAGAAGAGTCACCAAGAAGATGAAGCTCAAGAGACGAGTCACCTCGAAGAGAGAGAAGGAGTAGAGATGATCGTTGTGAATGAAGACCCTCAAGGAGAAGTAGGGACTTGGAGAAGAAGGACAAGTACACCAAGAGATACTCAAGAAGGATCCGAATCCGACAACCACTCCGAGAGAAGCTATTAGTACAACTCCGACTATAGTCAAGATGAACGTGTTGCCGGACTTGCACTAGTGACAGCCGACTCCTACGACATATTTGATTCACCAAATGAAGGATGTGGATGATGCTTCATGGCTAAAGGACCCAAGGTATCACACCCCGAGTATCTTTATTTCAATAGTGATGAAGATGACTAGTTAATTGAAGATGACTTGATATTTGACAAATCTAGTAATAATAGTCAAAATGAACTTGCTAGTACTCACTCTAGTGTAGGTAAGTCGTGCGGTGATGATAAGTTGGAAATAGAACGACTAACTCAAGAACTAAAAACTCTTAAGTTAGCTTAGGAGTCAACTCTAGAAGATCATAGAGAGCTTGTAAGGGTACATGAGAAGCTACACTTCGAGAAGCTCAATTTAGGGCAAGGGCATGAGTTCCTTAAAGCCATCAATGACGATCTTCAAAAAGAAGACTTCCTCTTATCTAGACAAGCGACTTCTCCTATCTACATTCATGCCACACATTAAGTCTAAGCAAGCTAGTCACAAAGGAAAGAAAGGTTCTTCAACTAGTAGAAATAAAAAATGATAAATCCAATGATATTTCTTCTAGTAGCTCTCTTGATCCCACTAACTCTTCTCTTAGACAAGTTACACTTGAGCAAGCAAATGAAATCTTCAAAGGGATTATAGAGAACGGTATCTACAAGAGTCTTGAAGGGTGGAAATAATTTGTGGAGATTGTACGCAAGAACGAAGGATACTCGAAGAATCGTGGTGTTGGCTACTTCAACGCTAATGGAGTTGAATGGGAAGAAGGTCAATACCCCAATCCCAAGTTTGTTCCTCAAACGGAGAAGTATGAAAATACTCTCCCCAAGGGAACAAAAGCTCAATATGACCTTCCACCACAAAAACCCAAGGTCAAGGACAAGAACATGCTGCAAGAGGACATTGACTCATATGAAGATGAATCCCAACCTTTGGTGAAGCAGGTTCCCAAGGCTACTACAAGCTAAACTTCTACAAGTAATACTTCAACATTGAGGATCCCCATCAACTTGATGTGGGTACCCAAGAAGAAGAACTAGAGAAGTTATTGTGGGGTGACTCCGCCAATGAAATTCACTCATATTCATTATTGGCAAGAACTAGTTGAGGAGTCACACATTCCCTCAAGGTAAGCAAGGGACAAGGTAATCAAGAAATCAATGGACATCGTCACATATGCTTTGCACTCCATGTCCATATATATCCTTGTATATATCTCTTGTGTGTTGGGACTAACCCATGTAGGTGAGAAGAGTAATGAAATAATGAGGATGCTCCCAACTCTTGGTGATCTTCATCAACTTTGAGCATCCACCACTACTTCACTTACAAGAAGTCTTCTTTGACAAAACCCAAGGTTAGTTTATCTCTCCTACGGGGGGATGTCACAACAAGGGGGAGCTTTACTCTAAGACTTGAGTCAAAGCATCACATAGAATGTGACAACATTAAATGCTTTACGTAAAAGTGGTAACCCTACTTGTGTTTAAACGATGAGTATGACCTATGATCACGTATTCTTACTTGTCTCCTAATTCAATATACTCATATATAGATGACTCCGTCATCGCCAAAGTGCTTATTAGATGCTATTATGTCTGTGCATGTTTGCCTTGATTTCATTTGACATCTTATTGTCTGAGCATGTTGGTCTGCATTTATTTACTCATTTGAGGATATCCAATTGTTGCTATTTGGGTTTTGATTTTCACTTGCCAATTGGATATACAAGAATGCCTAGGACCACTCTTCTAGATATCTATGCTTTCTCACCTCATATTCTATTCATGCTGCATCACAAAATTTGAACAAGTACTTCTCAATCTCCCTGTGTGAGGAGCACTCGGAGTCAAGGACTGACCATTAAAACCTCCCAATTGCATCTCGGTGGAACCAACTCCAAATTCTCGGTATCACTGAATGCCTAGGGTTGATCTGGTTTTCAATCTCGGTACTATCAATTTCATATTCTCGGTTACACCAAGTTTCCCTGTCAGCTGACAGCTGTGAAACTCGGTGACACCGAAAATATCAAATCGGTGTCACCGACAGTGATGGGTATAAAATCTGTGGACCCCGAGGTTTTGAAATCCATTCTCCAAACATCGCGCCTCCATAACCCTAGTTGTTGTTCCGAAGGTCCTGGTCATCGCCTTGCTTCCCCGAGCGCCTCCGCCGTTGGGAATCACCGTCGTCGACGTATTCTTCTCCAACGTCACCACCATAGCGGATCCATCGCCAAATTAGGATATGGATTTGGACCCCTCTCGCGCTCCACTATCTGATTCATGCACATTAGGGTTTATTCCTAGTCTATCCACTGTTTGACATTGTTCCATCCAATAGAAAATTCCATTAGATAGTGAAGGACAAATTTTTCTAGGGTTTTGTCGTTCGTCTCCTGTATCTTGGTAGAACAGATGTGAAATAATCGGTGTCACCGATTTTATTTTCTGCCACACTGAGAACACCTCGGTTGAACCGAGTGCTCATTTTCTGTGCAACCGAAAATGGTTCCAAGTTCCTGGAAAGAAGGTTGTTTGTCTCGGTGTGACTGAAAATTTGCTCGGTAGTACCGAAATACATTTGACATAATGCACAACTTTGGAAATTCTTAGTTCGAACTTTCAAAAATATCTGCATTTTGTGATGACTTATCCTATTCCACTGTTCTATACTCTATTCACAGGGTCGGACATGGCAGATGCTGAAGATAGCCAGAATCTATAGGAGCAAAATGTTGATATGAGTTCAGGCACTAGTCCTGAGTCCAGCTCATCCTCAGATCCAAGAACTCCAAGTTCTCATGGGTTGCCTAAGGGTGAAACAAGGACCAGGAAGAGAGTCAATTCTGATGAGCAAGATTCTGTTTTTTTCCAGAAGATGTTCTTGCTAAGAAGCAAGATAAGGCTGCAGGGAAATCTGCCAATGAGGCCACCTCATCTAGGAGGGTGGTTAGCAAAGTTTGTGCACCTGCGGAGACCTTCAAAGCACATGAGAGTGCTAGGGCAACTATGTCTATTGAGATTCCAAGGAAATCGTTGCCTAAGAAGGCAGGAGAGAAGAAGACAGCTAGGAAGAGGATCATCCGTGTGATGGGCAGACCTACCTCAATGAGGATCCAATGGAGGCTGCTGGTGCTGCTGCTGAAGAGGAGGAAGAGGAGGAACCTGCTGCTCAGGCCCCTCCTAAGAAGAAGGCTAAGAAACTTTTGGCTGATACTATGCCTAAGTATGGTCCCTCCAAGAGCACCAAGGCTACTCCCAAGAAAGCTGCTGCATAGAAGTCCAAGAGAACTACCAGAGATATTCCTACTTCAGAGTAGAACAAGAGATCAACTTTCAGAGAAGCAGGTGATGATGATGCTATGACAGTTCTGATGAAGCTCAGCCCTCACCTTCTTGTACATGATGCCATCCATCCTAGAGCTAAGGATATGAAGAAGATTAAGGATTCAGGGTTGAGGGCATGGAGAGCTATTGATCCACATGCCCAGAGGAGGAAGACTACTATGGACTACATGTTCTATACCAAATAGCAGCAAGACTTCTATGAGACGATATTGCTTGACAAGAGCCCTGCAGTCAGTGAGATGAGATATGTGGACTGGAAATATATCAAGGATAATCAGGACTAATTTCCATGTGTCCAAGACAACTTCCACTGCATTGGGCTAGATAAATTTGTTGGCGAGGAGTTCATTGCTTGGAATGATGAGATGATCATGCAATTCTACTCCACTGCTCATTTTTATGGAGATGGCATGATTGTTTGGATGATTGAAGGAGCAAGACATGAATCTATTGTTGATGAGTGGGCTACCGTCTTAGGAGTCCCAGAGGTACAGGATGGAGATTTGGATGTCTGCTTAGAATCCAAGGAGAGCTACAATGCTATGAAGGATATGTATAAACCTATCCCTGCTGCTAATGTGCAATATCACAAGTTGGGATCTATTTACTTCCTCCAGCCAGGCGTCGGTACCATGAACACCATCCTGAGGCATACCTTGATGCCTAAGTCTGGAGATGAGAAGATGACTATGGATACTCCATCAACATGCTCATCCATCTTGATCGTCACACCAGGATTCGAGTGATGAATTTGATAGTAGAGACTGTGAAGAGGGTTGTTGCTGATCAGAAGCGCTCATGCTGCTATGCACCCTATATTCAGATGCTTATCAATTCTAAGCTTGAGAAGCACATCTTTGCTCTAGATAGACCCCACTTGCCACTTTAGCCAGATCTCGAGGACAATGTTGTGGTGATGGACACAAATCATGCCACATCAGCTGCAGCTCAGGCATAGACAGAGGCACAAGTAGAGGAAGCTCGAGCCACTAGTGCTCAAGTCCCCAGATCTAGGAACAAGTAGATGAATCTCTTGATCACCACTATCATGGACATGAAGAAGGATATCAAAACCATCATGGACACTCGGGAGAGCCTTGTGAACATCATTGAGGATAGAGTGAAAACTCTTAATGACAAGGTCGATGGGCTGACTAAGACAGTCAATGAGATTAAGAAGGAGGTAGATGAAGTCCCTATCTGTCTCACCTCTTCAGAGTCCAAGTCTGATGATGATGAGGATAGTAAACCTGTTAGGACGACTTTCTAGTTCATGACTAAGGCCAGGACACCTACATTGCTAGCTCTAGAGACGAGGCCATCATCTTTTGCTCTAGCCACAGTGACATCAGCTCCATCAGCTCTAGTGACTTCGCCGTCGATTCCTCTTGACTCCGACATCAACTACCAGAGGAGATCAGCCGCAAAAGGACGATTAGCTATATCTCTTCGAGCTTTCTGGTAACTTATTGCCAAAGGGGGAGAAGTTGTATATAGATCTTTAGGCTTCGAGTGATAGAGCGTCTATTTTTTATTTGCTGTTTTACAAAAAATTAGATCTTTTTGTTTGGATGTGAGATACTTGTGTTGTGTGTTTGATCATACCCTTTAATGTGTGTTGCTATGATTTCCTATCTTTTGATGATTATGTGATGATCATTCACTTTGCTTGATGTGTTGTGCTATGTTGTTAACTCTTATTACTCTCGCACACCACCAATATGTATGTGACATGGAAGAAGTACCTCATGTACCTAATCAATTGTGCATTTGTATTCAGACGCAAATTTAAAATAATGCACAAATTAGGGGGTCTCTTGCTTATCACATACTTCTCAAGGTGACGATTATATTCATTGATTATATCATATGTCGAAACTTTGATCTATATGTTGTCATCAATTACGAAAAAGGGGAAGATTGAAAGCACATTTGCTCCCTTGGTTGTTTGGGTAATTAATAACAACATATATGTCACTGAACTAATGTTTCCACTAAGTGTGTTTCGGGAAAAGTTGAATGATGGGTTGGCATAAGGATTGTGATATACCCCAAGATGCAAGGAAGTAAATTGGCAAAGCCTCAAACAAAGGACTCTACATTTTATCTTTTGTGCGAAATCACCTAGAGTCCATAGGAAAGCCAATACTATTAAAATGGGGTAAGGTTTTTTTGGTGAACAAAATGCCCATACATGCACAATTGATAGTCACCATATACACCCACAAGCTCTTCCACAAAAGTCTGTCCAAAGCCAAATATTCAAAATCAGTGCAACCAACACTTTCCACTCGGTGCCACGGATTCCAGAACCTAGATAGACTCAGCCAAACCCTAGCCACTTTGCTGCAACCGATTCTGCTTCAGTGCCATCGAGTTTAGGTTGCCAACTTTCTGTTACGCAAATTCACAATATCGGTTCCACCGAGATTGTTGGATTGGTGTCACCGAGATTGGGCAATCTGACCTATGGGCACCTTATCGGTGCAACCGAGTTTCCCATATCAGTCTCACCGAGATTCAAAAGTTTCCACCTTTTGGTCACTTCTTTACCAACGAGATTAACACATCGGTGCCACCGAGTTGGTCATTTTGTGTGTAACGGTTGGACTTTTGGAGATGCCTATATATACCCCTCCACCACCACTCACTCGCAAGAGAAGCACTCAGAATAGTCCCCCACTCATACCTACTGATTTTCTAAGAGAGAGACACCTACTCATGTGTTGAGATCATGCCATTCCATTCCTACCATATGAATCTTCATCTCTAGCCTCCCCAAGTTGCTTTCCCAAAGTAGCTTTCCACCAATCCCATCTCTTCCACCATGCCAAATCTATGAGAGAGTGATTGTGTGTTGAGGAGTCTATCATCTCGAAGCTCAAGAGCAAGGAGTTTATCGACATTATTGAGACTTTTACCTTTTGGAGGGTGGTGCCTCCTAGATTGGTTAGGTGTTGCTTGGGAGCCTCCTACTTCGTGTTGTGGAGTGAACCAAGAAGTTTGCAAGGGCAAGGAGATTGCCTACTTCGTGAAGATCTACCCCGAGTTAGGCTAGTCCTCCGTGGACGTAGGCCATCATGGTATAATCAAGGTTGCTTCTTTGTGGAACCCTCCGTTGATAGAGCCCTCCATGGACTCTCGGGACCGTTACCCTCCATGGGTTGAAGACTCCATGAATGTGGATGTACGATAGCGCCACCTATCAAAACCACGGGAAAAATCATCGTGTCACCAATTGTGTTTGATCTTCCTACCCTTCCTTTACTTACATGATTGTCTTTATTTTCCGTTGCTATACTCTTAGACATGCATGTGTAGGGTGTACTTGACATACTATGAAAGCTAAAATCGGCCAAGAACTAAAATTGGGAAAAAGTAGATTTTTATTTGGTCAAGTAGTCTAATCACCCCCCCTCTAGCACTACGTTTGATCCTAAACATCCTCGCGATGAGGGATATCCTCCTCCCTTGGCATCCTTGTGACAAGGGCTCTCCATGCTTCGTCGCAACCTAGGGCAGATTGGAACCTTGGCAGACAGTGGATCTCGTCAGAGGGGGCAGCGGAGCTACTGGGCTAGGAGGAGGGAGCAGGGAGCAGGGGAGGGAGGAGGTAAGGGCAGAACCCAATGACCATCTGGGAGGCACAACCAGACGCATGCCTCCCGTGCTCCTTCACCCTACCACTAGGCTCGCCTAAGCAGCGCCCGATACGGAACCAGGCGTTGCCGATGGTGGTCGCGGTCGAGGGAGGAATGGAGGAAGACCATGGTGAGCACATCAACTATGGTGGAGAAGGAGCAGGCAGCGGCGAGGATCCTAGGGTGGAGGTCATGGTGACGAGCGAGGAGGAAGGAGCAGGTGCAGTGGCAGACGAGAGAGAAGGAGGAGGGGAGGGTGGTGGCGAACGTAGATTTGGGAATGGGGGCTAGGGTTGGTGCGGTCCTGCCCAATCGCCGTCCCTCTAGAACAACCAATTGCACCCGTCTGTGATCACACCCAACCAATAGATAACAGCCCCACCAACAAAGCAGCCCACCATTCATGCACATGTTAAAGAAATAATGAGGTGAAACGCGCAGTCAATATCCAACGGTTGAGGGGAGAAGAGGTGGGATTTTTCCAGCCATCTGACAGACATGAACGACCCAAACGGGGAGAACCGTGGAGACGAGTTGGCTAGCCTCATTATATGTTAAAATTGGGAAACCGCTAGGGAGACTCCCGAAACACATTTTGTGGCGTCGCACATCTCTGTTCCGCCATGTGCCCATCTGGAGCTCTATTTCAGTGCCCTATCAGAGGGGGGTCGATTACGGAGGGCCTCTACATCAACCGTGCTGCTCCCATGGTGATGTGTGAGTAGTCTACCACATACCTACAATTTCGTAGTTAGTACCTAGATGGCTATCTCTCTCTCTTGAATAGAAAGTTAACCGCATCTTCGCGGTGATATATTCGATGTAATCACTTTGTGCAGTGCGTTTGCTGGGATCCTATGAATTTTGGATTTGTGTTCAGATTGTTTATGAAATTATATTGAGTTTACATACGTGATGCCTATATTTAAAGATCATTTCCATGAATAAATATTGCATAACTATGCGCTTTTCTATCAATTGCCAAACAACAATTTGTTTACCCACCATAAGCCGACTACATGAGAGATGCCACTAGCAAAAACTATGGCCCCCGGGTCTATCCACTTACATATTTACAAAAGCTTTCATTACATTTCTGTCATTATTTAATTTTAATTATTTTGCAATTTATATTTATAAACTATCACATACACATTTCATTTGCTTGCAAGTAACGATTCCAAGGGGATTGACAAACCTTTTGCCCGCGTTGGGCGCCAGTGTTTGCTTCTTTGTGTGCAGTCGCTCGAGATGGGTGTCGTGTGTTGCTCCTATTGGTTCATAACCTTGGTTCTCACTTAGGGAAATACTTATCTATATTGTGTTGCATCACCCGCTCCTCTTCATGGAAAACACAACGCAAATCACAAGTATCATGTTCATCCATGATATAATGATATTCTCCAAGAGCGGGGAAGAACACAAGGAACACTTGGCTTTAGTTCTGGAGAAGCTTTGAGAACATCAGGTATATGCCAACTTCAGGAAATGTCGATTTTGGTTTAAGGAAGTCGGATTTCTCGGACACATTATTTTTGGACAAGGAATAGTAGTGGATCCTTCCAAGGTTGCAGCGGTCAAAGAATGGAAGGCACCCACCTCAGTTAGGGAGATCCGTAGCTTTCTCAGACTTATCAGATATTATCGAAAGTTCATTGATAACTTCTCAAAGATTGCCAAGCCCATGATAGATTTATTGAATATCGAGACCAAGTACATTTGGACTAAGGAATGTGAAGCCAATTTTCAAGAGTTGAAGGAACGTTCGGTTATAGCCCCAGTGCTGATTTTGCTAAACATTTGGAAGTACTTTCGGGTATATTGTGACGCTTCATGTCAAGGACTTGGAGCAGTGCTCATGGAAACGAAAAATTTGTAACCTATACATCGATACAACTAGGACCTCATGAGTTGAACTATGCCACACTTGATTTGGAGTTAGCAACATAGTGCACACACTCAAGACCTGGAGACATTTCCTCATCGGAAATAGTTGGGGTATTTACATGGATCATAATCCTAAAGTATATATTCACGCAGAAGGAATTGAACCTTATACATAGAAGATGTATAGAGTTGATCAAAGAGTATGACATGAGATTTCATTATCACCCAGCAAAGGCAAATCTTGTAGTAGATGCTTTGAGACATAAGAGCTATGTGAACACCCTTATAGCAAGAGGGAGTTATCTGACAATATCAGGGATCTCAGATTGGAGATAGTTCTAAGTGGATATGTTGCCACACTGGAGATTCAGTCCACTTTGATCGAAAGAATCCTTGAGGACCCAAAGTCTGACAAGGAAATTTTTGAGATAAAGGAAAGGATAAATAATGGAAAGCCCAAAGATTTTTGTGAGGATGAACACGGGAGTATATGGATTTAGGATCAACGTGGCCAATGATCCAGAGCCCAAGAAGATAATACTTTAGGAGGCCCATGGTTCACAATACTCGATACACCCAAGCAACACAAAGATGTATCTGGACTTGAACGAATGTTTCTAGTGGACATGGATGAAGAAGGATATAGCCGAGCATGTAGGAGTATGCGATGTTTGTCAGCGAGTAAAGGCGGAACATCAAAAGCCAACTGGGTTACTTCAACCTTTGCCAATACCCGAGTGAAAATGGGAAAAACTAGGGATGGATTTTATCACATGATTACCAAGAACTCGTTCAGGTTATGGTTCCATCTAGGTAGTGGTTGATGGCTTGACCTAGGTAACTCACTTCATTCCCGTGAAGACACCTATACCTGTGCTAAGTTTTCCAAGAAATATATGGCCAGGATCGTATGTCTGCATGGAGTTCTGAGGAGTATCATATCAGATAGAGGAACTAAATTTACCTCAAAGTTTTGGCATCAGTTACGTGAAACTTTGGGTATGAGGCTGGAGTTTAGTACATCTTTTCATCCATAGACAGATGGACAAACCGAGAGAGTCAACCAAATTCCGGAGGACATGTTGAGAGATTGTGCGCTAGACTATGGAGCTAGCTAGGATGATAATTTTCCCTCCCTAGAGTTCCCATACAACAATAGCTATCAGACCAGTCTAAAGATGACCCCTTTCGAATCTCTATACGGAAGGAGATGCAGAACACCATTGATGTGGGATGGAGTTGGAGAGGAAAATTTTTGGTCCCGATCTTATCAGAGATTCTGAAGAGAGAACGTCAAGCTGATTGTCGACAGACTCAAGATAGCCCAGTTCAGACAAAAGAGTTATGATGATAGTAAACGCAAGGAAGTAACATACAAAGTGGGAGACTGATAATATCTCCGTGTGTCTCCACTTCGAGGAATCAAGATATTTGGTGTTAAAGAAAAGTTATCACCCAGATTCATAGGCCCCTACAAAATTCTTGAACACAGAGGGGAAGTTACGTACTAGTTAGAATCGTAGGAAGGATTTTTAGGAGTTCACGATGTCTTTCATGTTTCCCATCTAAATAAATGCCATGCTAAGATGGTTGATATTCGTTTGAGAGACATAGTGCCAATAGAGGCCATACAACTTGAAATTTATCTGACTTATGAGGAGAAGCCCAAAAGAATCGTCGAGACTGCCAATAGAGTTACCCTCACCAAGATCATCAAGTTTTGTAAGGTTCTATGGAGTCATCACACAAAGGAAGAAGACACCTGGGAACAATAAGAAGACCTTTGTCGAGACCACTCGCACCTATTTTCTAGCCAACCCGAATCTCAAGGGAGAGATTCATCTTAAGGTGGGCAGGTTTGTAACATCCCAAATTTTCAATTTGGAATATTTTACAATTATAGATAACCATCTATGCATTTTTATTGAAATGGAATGTGCCATTTGAATTTTCAATTTCAATTAGACTTCATTTCAATTTGGCATTCGAATTATATTCACAAATCCCTCACAAAATACTTTGATCAAAAAGTATGAGAGGGTAACATGATACCCCAAAACAGAAGAAAATAGTGCCAAATTATTTGAAAGTCAACTTGGTCTTAGTTGGAATTTTCAAAAAAAGTTGTTTATAAAGTTTTTATTTTGCCTCTAGAAAAATATTCATGTTCTAGGATTTATATTTTTGATCATTTTGGTATATGATACCCTATTTCTATTCGTGCCTTCAATATTTATTTTTGTCCGATTTGCTCTGTTCAAAAAAACGCAAAGCCACTCGTTGGCCAGGCAGGCCGTCCTAGCAAGCCTAGCCAGGCATGGCGAGGAGCACATAGGCTCGCGCCCAAGCACTATGCCAACGCTAGGGCTAGCTATCGCATGGGAGCCCTCCCAATGCTGCCGCCAGCTCCCTCCATCTCTCGATCACTGTCTCTCCCAAAACTCTCTCTCTCTCTATCTCTCTCTCCCTCTTGGTCATTACACCCTGATGTTGCGACCCACCCAACCCGTTTCCTCCTTCCCAAAAGGAAACAAACATGGTGATTTCCCCATGCCAACCGTGTCCGATTTCTTCAAGATCCGATCCCCGAGCCTGACCCTTGCCCCAAGAAATTTTCCTATAAATACCCGTGGCCAACATCGCACGATCCGCCCAAAACACCCACGCCAAAACCACATCTACCGCACGCGTTCGTCATTTGGATATCGCTGGAGTTGAGACCGTTCACCGATTGTTTCCGACGCCGTAAGTCCGCCACAACCTCTCTACTCCTGGAAGTAGGATCTTTTCTTCGCCATGGATCTCGTGGACATGACCTCCCCCATCGTACTTGCCTACACACTAGATGATGACCTCTCTCATCCTGCCAGAGCACGGAGTTCATGCCGAATCCGCCCTCCACTCCGACGTCTCCTCGCCTCACCATCAACAAAAATCGAAGCCCCTCGTGGAGCCTAATCCACTGGGCATCACCACCTCCACCACCGGTTGCCAGAGATGCCGCCCCGTCAGCCTCTTCTTCTCTGCCCATGGCCACCACCTCTCTATGACGACAACTCCTCTGTATGCTCGCACATTTTTTATCGACCGAAGCGTTAGGTTTTCTTGTTAGATCCCTCAGTTGATCAGTTTTTGATAGTTTCCTTTCGGTTTAGATCGAACCAGCTCGCTCTTTTTTTATTGGTTGTAACTTCCAAAGACATTAAGCTTTGGACGTTCACTTCTATGACCCACAGCAAACACCTCAGAGCCACCTGTAGCGCGCCACGTGTCATTGGGCCACACTTTAACGTTTTGAGAAAATTCTACTTTTAAGGTTTAGATGCGATTTTGTTTTTTATATTTAGTTTTACAACTCCAAATTTAGTGATTATTTTTCTCTAGATGCACAAAGATCCCATCTATCCCATGGAACCAACAAAAAATATATTTTTGAACTTCTAAATATTGAATTCAAACATATTTGATTGAAACACTAATTTCGACATAGCTTTTATTTAAAAAGTGATTTCTAAGTAATTCTTTTTGCTACTGATTTCTCTATGTTATATCTATCGAGAGGACTAACAAAAATATATATTTTTATAAGTTTTCGATTTGATCAGATTTAAGATCTATCTTACATATGCCATAACTTTTGTTTTATAAAACCTTTTAAATTGTTTCCTTTTGCATAGAAATTTGTAGGAAGTTTTCTTTTCGTTTATTCTAATAAAACTTTAGTTTTCGTTCTGTTAAAGTTTATTACTTGCAGAAAACTATTTATAGTTTGTTTTTCCTATAGTAGAACTTTTCCATTGAGTTTTGTTGATTTCTTTGGTTTTGCTTTTATGTTTTTTCTTTGATTTTTTTATTAATTGTTTTACTATTAGTATTACTTGTTGTTCTTTATGGTTTGTATGATATTTTTGTTATTGTTTGAATTGTTTGTCTCTTTAGATCACCCAGAGTGTGAAGCTTGCTACTTAGAGTCGCTTGAGTTCCAAGATCGTCATCAGGGGAAGTCATTTGAGCATGTATTTTATGTACCTATGTTTTTAAAGCATTAGTAAGTCTTTCCACCATGAATAGTAGGATATTGATCTTTTGTCTAGTACCATGAGGTGGGAGAAACCAACACCTTATTACCATTGCCCGAGAAGGGATGTTACTTCATATTTGCTATGATTTAGTAGACGAGATTTGGTTGTGAGATTCGGGAGGATTATGTGAGGTTAAGTAATTCAAGACCTGCATGATGGTCAAGACTTCAAGAGTTGAAGGTTTGCATCTGGCAGCTCGATATCTATCATGATTATACCCAGTAAGCCTAGTATCAACCTGTGAGCCTCCCGATGAAATGCCACCCATGCACAAGGAGATGGATGGATACTTCAAGGCTGGAAAGCTTACATGTGCAACATCAAATCATTAAGGGCTCTGGCTTGGTTGACCTTAGTCATGACTCTGGTTGGTCCGATATCTACGAGATGTAGAAGAACGGTAGGATTGCATGGGCACTAACTTTTTGTCGGTGATTGCTCTTGAAGACAATGTTCCTATCGTCTCGTTCTCAAACACCAACCAGTACAAGGACATAACGTGTACAAGGCTCTATGGAGTAAAAAACCTAATCGATTACTTGTGTCCTCTATTACGGACATCACGAGCACCATAGGTCAAATTATGAAGCAGTCCCAACACAATTAATTATAATGAGTGGGTTTATTCATTTTTTGGGACATGAGAATTGGTTGGTGGAACCAACTCATTTAACAACCAACTTTCTAGTAGTATTTGCATTTGCCTCCTTTTGTAGGAAAAAAATCTGATTTTTGCAAAACTTATAAACTTAGAGCCCCACCATCCATATTTGCATATACTATAGATACTTATTTTATTGGTTCTCTCTTGTGACTTGCCAATGTATTCCAAACGCTGACATACGGCTACAACGACTCATGTTGCTGAGCATTACTCTGACCAAGAGTGAGGACACATTCTATGCTTGGTGATACGCCCTTGGAGTCGGATGGACCTGCTATGGTCCATGCCTTTCGTAGTAGTTTATCTCATGAGTTGGCCTTCAGCCAAATTAATTTTGTAATAAAGACTCTATATGAGATTTTGATGTAATAAAGCAGGTCTGATTTAACTTTGATATATACATTGATGCGTTGTGTGTGTCAGAATGATCTTGGGATAGTACACACACAGCGACTTGACTATTCTGGGTCAGGTCACTACAAGATCACTTTGGAACAGAAACTTGTGGCAGCGGAGTGGAAGTTCTAGGTTTATTTCTAAGGTTTTCTCTCTTTATAAGAATTTTCATAGGGTGAATCATGCGAAACGGGGTTACGAGGGGCCCACAAGGTATCCCGACGCAGCCACGGCCTAGGCACGCTGGGTTGCCTTGTCACCTCCTTGTGGGTCTTCTGATCCTCCCAGTAAGCTTCGGGGTCACTTATGGTCCAAAAATCATCAAAATATTTTGTCACGTGTGGACTTTGTTATGTAGGGATTTTTTTGAAAAGCCAAAAAAGCAGGGCACAACAACTGCCACTAGGAACTAGGTTAATAGGTTAGTTCCATAAAAATCATATAAAAGTGCGCCAAGGCCATGTCAATTTTTTGTAAACATGGCATTAATACTTTGTAAATTATCGATACGTTGGATACATATCAACATCCCCAAGCTTAATTACTTCTCGCCCTCGAGTAGGTAAATGATAAAAGAAATTATTTATGTAGTTTGAATGCTAGCATAGTGTATAAGTTTGATCAATGATAATTCCAATCACTTTTACTATCATCATAAACAACATCTCTTCCTCATAAAAACCATCATGATAAAGTAGGAATTAATTCACATCTTATGGTTCAAACAATACATTATATTTAAACTTAACAACCTATGTTCTTAGTCATCAAACAATTATAGTTCAACAAATTTTGTAAGTAAGAGATTCACATACTCAATTATCACATAGTCTACTACGATTGATAATATACAAAGCATATTTTTAGAAAAAACAGTATTTATCAACATAGAGAAAGACAGAGGATTAATGTTTCACCTCCCAACACATTTATCATAAAGATAATTGGCAACAATATTAACTCATGATAAAAATATATTTGACTGGATCTATTTGTTTGTATCATTCTCCAACACATCATGATTCCCAACTAGAGACTGAGGTTGCAATAAGAAGGTGACTAAACATACAAAGTAAATAACCTAAAAGTAAATAACATAAAAGTAAATAGAATGACCCTTCGTAGAGGGAAGGAGGGAGTTGCTTATGTGCCAGAGCTCAGTGATTAAAACAAAGATGGTTATATTTTGGGTGGTGTGCCTTTCTTGTCAGCGACACAACAAATAATTTCAATATCTTCCATGCTAATTACATTATTGGCGGTTCCCAAACATAATTGATTCTTTTACTCCCTGTCTACCATTCAAACAGATTCCATGGCTAGCCACATGCACGGGTGCGCTCCAAACAATCAATTTTCTAGGGGAGTTCTTGTTTATTTATTTGTGTACTATGCAGGACTAGGTATCCTTTTTACAAGCCTCTCTTATGCAATGACAAGTGAATAAACACTCATCGCGAGTTAAAATCACTTCACATGGAAGATACTAACTGCCCTATCAATCCATGATCAGTATGAGCACAAAAAAAGGATATTTATTTGACGGTTTTAGAGGTGGCACATGCAACTTTACTTGAAATGGCAATGAAATATCATATATAGGTAGGTATGGTGTACTCTCATGGAAGAAAATTGGATCAAGGATCTTGGATGCACAAGTAGTATCTCTACTTAGTACGAAGTTTTGGCTAGTAAAAGGTTCTATACAAGCACCACATGTTGGAGGATCCATAATATCCTAACTTTTGTGCAAATATACACAAACATAACTAATTACGTTGTCTTCTATGTCCAACTTGAAAAAAATTGATCATGGTTGAAATTAATTAATGGGTATTCATAAACATAAAAGATGTCAAAGATAATATATTCATTGTGAAATTTGTCTTGCTTATACTAATCATTCTTAAATTTCTTGTATGACCAATACTATGATTGTCAAACCTTAATAGAATTTACTTTCTCAACCAAATGTGAAACTACTACTAAGAAGAAAGCAAATGGTTGATTTGGGATTTAGTATATTTCATTCATTCACATTTTACTCTTTGGATATAAGTGAAGCACAAGAGTAAACATCAAACTAATCTTAAAAGAAATAAGTGAAGATCAATGAGTAGTCAAACAAACAAGTAGTTATGTGAGGACTCTCTCTCTCTCAACATATACTTTCAGAGATGAGATTTATTCAAAACATCAAACTAACAAGTCAGGCTCTCACATACACCCCCACTCAAAGGAACCGACATCCTTGTCGGCCCATTAGGAACATTCCCTCTTGGCACACGTATGCGCATCCAGTCCGGCACATATGCCATGATGTGTGCCACGATGGGCCACACGTGCCATGTGCCACATGTCCATGCACCTGAACCACGCATGCCCGTGTAACCGCAAGGGTAGGCTCTAATACCAATTGTAACACTCCATTACGCCTAGCGGGATCTAGACTGGCCTCACAGACAAACACTAGTCTTTGCTGCGCACTTTGTCCTCACTCATGCACACCCCTGACCAACTTCTCGGTCGGTCACCCATACTAGAATTGCTCCAAGCCTAGCACGCTTAAGTTTGGAGTTCTTTTCAAGTGGGCTCCCAGAAAAGAAGGAATTCCTTGTTGATATGAGTAGTCTATCATTCCTATTAAGTCAGGCTCTCACAGCAAAATAGAATCTCTGAAAAAGTGAACAGTCTATAAAGATCAGAACTAAAACCATATTCCCTATCTCTGGAAATTCTGAAAAATAGGAAAAAGTAGAGAATTTACATTACAATAATGATTAAAGAATTCATAATATTCTGTTGATCCAGTAAAACCAGAGAAATTATATACTGGATGCAAAAGTTTCTATTTTTGAACAGAAAAAGGGAGCTCCGTCAGCCTTGCCAGGATCGGTCTTAGGTCCGCGCTGCCAACCTTCTTGTGCTCCCAGGAAGAGGCCTTCTATGGTGGCGTAGTCGGAACCGCCAGGAAGGGGCTGGCTTGCTAGACGTCCCGATGAAGACCCAGCACGCCTGGAAGTTCTCCACCTTCTTCCGAATCTTCATGTAAACAAAGATCTTGCGCATCTCGTTGTCTATGTGGATGGAAGTGCCCCTGAAGTGGTGGCTTTCCGAGGAAACCCGCAGGATGTAGAAAGTTCGAAAGAGTGCCACGGATGGCATCACTCCCAGGAAGGCCTCATGTTGGCACGCACAGAGGGGAGGACAAGGACTGAGTTGGGTTGCAAGTGGCGGAGCCAGATCTCATACTACTCCAATATGGTGAGGAGGAAGTCACACAAAGGGGGAACTAGCCCAGTGTAGAGCGAGTGGAGGAAGACGGGAACTGCCATGCTCGTGAGCGCTTCACGGGGGTGCGTACCAGACCAGATCTGGGTGGCACTCCCACTTATTGTGCTTATAGGCCAATAGGGGTGGCACCTTGGCTAGCCCCTCTCGATGGAGATCGTGGACACGACCAAGGCCGGTCCAAGCTCCTCCGCCTAGGCGCCCTTGCTGGAAGAAGTCTCTGTAGTCACGGTTTTCCTGCTGGTGACCATGGCAGTGGGGATGTAGGGAGCGGTTGGAAGGTGTAGAAGGCAACACATGCATAAGACGGAGGGCGAGGGGAATTTTGAGAGGATGAGCAGTGATGTAGCCGTCCCCCCCCCCCCCCCGCATGCACAAGATTTATCTTTTGGACGACCGTTCTGAGGCGTTGTCGAGTTTCTATCGAAGAAAGTAGGATGAAATCATGCATCAACCTTTGTGCCTAGATCACCCCAATGTCACAAGGGGAATCCGCAAGTTGATGACCAAAACATATATCAAGTGACTCAATAGAATACCCCATTGTCACCACGGGTATCTACATACAAGACATATATCAAGTGTTCTACAATCCAAAGTATTCAACCCAACATAACGAAACATCAAACTTAAAGACTCAATTCATCACATCAAGATAGAGAGGGAAGAACAACATATGATCCAGGTATATTAACAAAGCTCGTGATACATCAAGATCGTGCTAACTCAAGAACACGAGAGAGAGAGAGAGAGAGAGAGAGAGAGAGAAATAAAACACATAGCTACTTGTACATACGATCAGCCTCGAGGGCGAGCTACTCCCTCCTCGTCATGGAGACTGACAGGATGATGAAGATGGGATCCGGTGATGACTTCCACCTCTGGCAGGGTGCTGAAAATGTGCTCCGAATGAGATCGCTTCGGAATAGAGGCTTGTTGCAGCGGCTTGTAAGTTTTCTGTTTTGTTCTGGAGTTTTGCCAATATATAAGAATTATTTTCGTATGTTTCACTCCAGGGGGGTGCTCGAGGGGCCCATGAGCTAGGTGCGCATGCTAGGGGGTCAGGCTCATGGAGACCTCGTCCACTTCCTGGCCCAACTTTGGTTCTGCTTGGGTCTCTTTTGGTCCATAAAAATCACCGTAAATTTTCAGCTCGTTCCGGGAACTTTTATTTCTGCACAAAAATTACACCATGGTAATTCTACTGAAAACAATGTCAGTCCAGGTTATTTTCATTCAAATCATATATAAGTGCATCAAAACCATATAAATTATTGTAATCATTGCATGAATAATTCATAATTTATTGATACATTGGAGACATATCAGAGATCACGGGGGATGCCTTTTTGAAAACATAGGCGCTCTTACGTGTACCCGCATCTTTGTGACACATGATAAGTGTGTGATTGCACCTCTGATCTTTGTTTACGATGTAGCAAACATAGAGTACAAGTTCATGTGGATGGCATCAGCCTAGAGATCTAGAGATGGTGTGTGCGGGGAGTCCATAAAGAGTCGCGAGCATAGGCTTGTGCGTGGGAAAGATATATATATATAATATACATAGAGAGAGAGAGGGAGAGATGATATGTGTCAATGTAATGCTTGAGAAACAGAGACGTGTTAATAGTTTGCGAGGATGCTATTCTCGATGAACGAGCCAATAACAGTAATAACCTTTATCGATGGTGCCAATTATTGGAAGAAAATATGAGTAAAAAATGAATGCCATGTCATTTTACAAAACTGATAGACCACGCTCCTCCTCTACACATGAAACTGCCACACGAGCGTTTGCAACTGCCATGTTCTCCTCCTTGGTAAGATCTATACTATTATTAACAAGGCCAGGCATTTCATGCGTAGTAGCAGGGGGAGCTTCACCTGTTGGTTTTCTACTCCTCATATGTGCTCACACTTTTCGGGCCTCTAGGATTGGGGGTACCCAGGCCCGTTTGCCTACAGCCCAAGACGCGGGGTTGCCTTAAGCTTTGACTGGCCCAGCGACGAGCTTCACGAGCAAGGCCGACCCTTGCGAGGGTCTATGCATGTGCCCTCACATGGGTGACGCGTGCTACGCCAGGCGTCGCCAAGAGGAGTGCCGACATGCACGGATGGGGAGGCTTTCCTCTTTCATGATTGAGGAGCAGGGCCAGCTCGACGGGCCCCGAAGCGATCCCCAAAGGTTTCTTGTTTAGTGCAAGAGTACCAAGGCTGGGGGCTCGACAGGATAGAGGTCACCCCCGAGCCCACCCGTGTGTCATGCTACTTCTTGAGCTTGCGTTGGTTTTCCCTTGAAGAGGTAAGGGTGATGCAGCAAAGTAGATAAGTATTTCCCTCAGTTGTTGAGAACCAAGGTATCAATCCAGTAGGAGGAACAAGCAAGTCACCAATTTATGTACCTACACAAACAACCAAACACTTGCCACCAACGCTATAAAGGGGTTGTCAATTCCTTCACGATTACTTGCAAGGATTAGATCTGAAAGTATAATATGGAAAATAGACCCGGGAGCCATAGGTTTCACTAGAGGCTTCTCTCTTGAAGGAAAATAATATGGTGGGTGAACAAATTACTGTCGAGCAATTGATAGAAAATCGCATAGTTATGACGATATCTAATGCAATGATAATGCATATAGGCATCACGTCTATGTCACGTAGACCGAAACGATTCTGCATCTCCTACTATTACGCCACACATCGACAGACTCTTGCCTACATCTAGAGTATTGGGTTGATGGAGAACAGAGTAACAAATTAAGTAAGATGACATGATGTAGAGGGATAAACTCAAGCAATATGATGGAAAACCCATCTTTTTATCCTTGATGGTGTTGGAAATATGCCCTAGAGGCAATAAATAAAGTGTTTATTATTATATTTCCTTGTTCATGATAATCGTTTATTATCCATGCTATAATTGTATTGATTGGAAACACATTACATGTGTGGGTAAATAGACAACACTTTGTCCTTAGTATGCCTCTAGTGAACTAGATCGTTGGTCAAAGATGGTCAAGGTTTCCTAGCCATTGACATTTGATGTCATTTGATAATGGGATCACATCATTGGGAGAATGATGTGATGGACAAGACCCAAACTACAAACATAGCATATGATCGTGTCAGTTTATTGCTACTGTTTTCTGCATGAAAAGTATATGTTTCTATGACCATGAGATCATGCAACTCACGGACACAAGAAGAGTGCCTTGTGTGTATCAAACGTCGCAACGTAACTGGGTGACTATAAAGGTTCTCTACAGGTATCTCCAAGGGTGTCTGTTGGGTTGGCATGGATCAAGACTGGGATTTGTTACTCCGTGTGACGGAGAGGTATCTCAAGGCCCACTCGGTAATACAACATCACAATAAGCCTTGCAAGCAATGTGACTAAGTGTTAGTCACGGGATCTTGTATTATGGAACGAGTAAAGAGGCTTTCCGGTAATGAGGTTGAACTAGGTATGGAGATACCGACGGTCGAATCTCGGGTAAGTAACATACCGAAGAACAAAGGGAACATCCTATGGGATTAACTGAATCCTTGACATAGAGGTTCAATAGATAAAGATCTTCGTAGAATATGTAGGAACCAATATGGGCATCCAAGTCCTACTATTGGTTATTGACCGTAGAATTGTCTCGGTCATGTCTACATAGTTCTCGAACCCGCAGGGTCTGCACACTTAAGGTTTGGTGATGTTTCGGTAGTATAGAGTTATGCATGGTGGTGACCGAAGGTTGTTCGGAGTCCCGAATGATATCCCGGACATCACGAGGATCTCCTAAATGGTCCGGAGTTAAATATTGATATATAGGAAGTCCTATTTTGGTCACCGGAAAAGTTTCGGGCTCATCAGTAGTGTACCGGGAGTGCCGGTAGTGTACCGGGAGACCATCGGGAGGGGTATTTCAACCCAAGAGGCTACATGGGCTGTGGGAGAGTGAATACCAGCCCTTAGTGGGCTGGTGGAAGTCCCACACAAGGCCCATGCGGCTGGCAAGAAAAGCCCAAAGAGAAAAAGGTGGAAAAGGGCAAAAATGCCAAAATAAGGAGGAGTCCTAGTCCTACTAGGATTGGAGGAGGAGTCCTCCTATCCTCTTGGTTCGGCCGAAGCCTAGATGGCTTGGCCCTTCGGCCAAGCCTCCTCCTCTCTTCCTCTTATATATACTAGAGGTTTAAGGGTTTTTGCACTAGTTTTTCAGCCACGTGCTAGTTGTTCCTCTAGTGCATAGTTTCTCCTCTAGATCGGTTTTCTGAAGTGCTTAGGCGAAGCCCTGTCGGAATTGCTCCACCATCATTGCCGCAGCACCGTCACGCTACTGGAGAACTCGTCTACCTCTCCGCTCCCTCTTGCTGGATCAACAAGGCGGAGATTGTCATCAAGTTGTACGTGTGCTGAACGCGGAGGTGCCGTCCGTTCGGTGCTTGATCGGGACGGGTCGTGATTGGATCGCAGGACACTCGGCGATTTGGATCGCGAATACGTTCGACTACACCAACCACGTTTCTTAACGCTTCTCGCTTAGCGATCTACAAGGGTATGTAGATCTACTCTCCCTCTCGTAGATGCTCATCACCATGGATAGGTCTTGCGTGAGCGTAGAATTTTTTTTGTTTCCCATGCGACGTTCCCCAACAGTGGCATCGTGAGCTAGGTCTATGTGTAGATGAGATCTCAAGTAGAACACAAAGAGTTTGTGGGAGTTGATGCTTAGATTTCTTCCTCCCTTGGTCGTGTTTTGGTTCAGCGGTATTGTGGGATGAAGCAGCCCGGACCAACATTACTCATACGCTTACGACAGGCCGGTTCCCTCAACTGCAACTTGTTGCAAAAGATGGCTGGCGGGTGGCAGTTTCTCCTACTTTAGTTGGATTAGATTCGACAAAGTCGGTCCTTGAGAAGGTTGAAAATCAACTTATGTATCACCATTTTTGTTTATGCGTAGGTGAGAATTGTTCTTGCTAGATACTCGTAGCAGCCACGTAAAACATGCAACAGCAATTAGAGGACGTCTAACTTGTTTTTGCAGGGTATGTTGTGATGTGATATGGCCAATTACATGATGTGATATATGTGATGTATGAGATGATCATGTGTTGTATAGAATATCACGACTTGCATGTCGATGAGTACGGCAACCGACAGGAGCCATAGGGTTGTCTTTAATTATTGTATGACCTACATGTCAATCATTAAGCGCTATGTAATGCTTTACTTTGTCGCTAAACGATAGCAATAGTAGTACTAGCATGATGAGTGCGACAACCCCAATGGCGACACGTTGATGGAGATCAAGATGATGGAGATCATGGTGTCCTACTGGTGACAATGGAGATCATGCCGGTGCTTTCAAGATGGAGATCAAAAGCACAAGTTCATGGCCATATCATGTCACTTATGATTTGCATGTGATGTTAATACTTTTATGCACCTTGTTATTCTTAGGACGACGGTAGCATTATAAGGTGATCCCTCACTTAATTTTCAAGATGAATTGTGTTCTCCCTGAGTGTGCACCGTAGTGAAAGTTCGTCGTGTCGAGACACCACGTGATGATCGAGTGTGATAGACTCTACGTTCACATACAATGGGTGCAAGCCAGTGTTGCCCATGCAGAACACTTGGGTTAAACTTGACAAGCCTAGCATGTACAGACATGGCCTCATAACACAAGAGACCGAAAGGTCGAACAAGAGTCATATAGTAGATATGATCAACATGATGATGTTCACCATTGAAACCACCTCAACTTACATGATGATCGGACTTGAGTTGGTGAATTTGGATCATGTGACACTCAGATGACCTGAGGGATGTCAATTTGAGTGGGAGCTTTAGTAATTTGATTAACTAAACTCATTATCCTGAACAATAGTCTAAGTAACCTTTGCATATTTATGTTGTAGATCAATAGCTCGCGCAGTAGCACCCCTGAATTTTAATGCGTTCCTAGAGAAAGCTAAGTTGAAAGATGATGGAAGTAACTTTGTTGACTGGGCCTGTAATCTGAGGATTATCCTCATGGCTTCCCAGAAATCATATGTCCTTGATGCACCGCTTGGTGACCAACCAGAAGACATGTCATCCGAAGACATGTCATCCGAAGACGTTAAAAACACTTGGGAGGCACGTTCTGGAGATTACTCAATAGTTCAGTGTGCAATATTGTTTGGCTTAGAACCGGGACTTCAAAAATATTTTGAACATCATGGTGTTGGGGAACGTTGCATGGGAAACAAAAAAAATTCCTACGCACACGCAGATCTATCCATGGTGATGAGCATCTATGAGAGGGAGAGTGGATCTACATACCCTTGTAGATCGCTAAGCGGGAAGCGTTAAGAAACGCGGTTGGTGTAGTCGAACGTCTTCGCGATCCAAATCGCCGTGCGTCCCATGATTCAATCACGATCCGTCCCACGATCCAATCACGATCTGTCCCGCGATCCGATCACGATCCGTCCCACGAACTTGATCACGGTCCGTCCCACGAACTTGATCACGATCCTTCCGATCTAGCGCCGAACGGACGGCACCTCAACGTTCAGCACACGTACAACTTGATGACGATCTCCACCATCTTGATCCAGCAAGAAGGAGTGGAGAGGAAGAAGATTTCCCCAGCAGCGTGACGGCGCTCCAGTGATGGTGGTGGAGCAATTCCGGCAGGGCTTCGCCTAAGCACTACAGGAATCCGATCTAGAGGAGAAACTATGCACTGGAGGAACGAGTAGCACATGGCTGAAAATCTAGTGCAAAAACCATAAAACCTCTAGTATATATAAGAGGAGAGGAGGAGAGGCCTTGGCACAAGGGACAAGTCCTCCTTGCTTCGGCCGAAGGAGAGAGGGAGAGGTGGAGTCCACCTCCAATCCTAGTAGGACTAGAATTCATCCTATTTTGCCTTTTTCACTTTTTCTCTTAGGCCTTTTTCCTCCAGCCGCATGGGCCTCTTGTGGATGTTCCACCAGCCCACTAAGTTCTGGTTTACACCCTCCTACAGCCCATGTAGCCTCTTAGGTCGAAATACCCCTCCCGGTGGCCTCCCGGTACACTACCGGCACTCTCGGTAAACTACCGATGAGCCCGAAACTTTTTCGGCGACCAAAACAGGACTTCCTATATATGAATCTTTACATCCAGACCATTCCAGAGCTCCTCGTGACGTCCGGGATCTCATCTGGGAATCCGAACAAACTTCGTTCACCACCATACATAACTCTATACTACCGAAACGTCACCAAACCTTAAGTGTGCAGACCCTGCGGGTTCGACAACTATGTAGACATGATCGAGACACCTCTACGGTCAATAACCAATGGCGGGACCTAGATGTCCACATTGGTTCCTACATATTCTACGAAGATCTTTATTGGTCGAACCTCTATGTCAAGGATTCAGTTAATCCCGTACGATGTTCCCTTTGTTCTTCGGTATGTTACTTGCCCGAGATTTGATCGTCGGTATCTTCATACCTAGTTCAACCTCGTTAGTGGCAAGTCTCTTTACTCGTTCTATAATACAAGATCTCGTAACTAACACTTAGTCACATTGCTTGCAAGGCTTATTGTGATGTTGTATTACCGAGTGGGCCCTGAGATACCTCTTCGTCACAGGGAGTAATAAATCCCAGTCTTGATCCATGCCAACTAAAGAGACACCCTCGGAGATACCTGTAGAGCACCTTTATAGTCACCCAGTTACGTTGCGACGTTTGATACACACAAGGCACTCCTCCGATGTCCGTGAGTTGCATGATCTCATGGTCATAGGAACATATACTTGACAAGTAGAAAACAGTAGCAATAAACTGACACGATCATATGCTATGTTTGTAGTTTGGGTCTTGTCCATCACATCATTCTCCTAATGATGTGATCCTGTTATCAAATGACATCTCATGTCCATGGCTAGGAAACCTTAACCATCTTTCGATCCACGAGCTAGTTCACTAGAGCCATACTAGGGACATTGTGTTTGTCTACGTATCCACAAATGTATCCATGTTTCCAATTAATACAATTCTAGCATGGATAATAAAAAATTATCATGAACAAGTAAATATAATAATAAACACTTTATTTATTGCCTCTAGGGCATATTTCCAACAATCTCCCACTTGCACTAGAGTCAATAATCTAGCTCACGTCACTATGTGATTTACATTGTATTGAATCGAACACCCATGCAGTTCTGGTGTTGATCATGTTTAGCTCTTGGAAGAGGTTTAGTCAACGGGTCTGCAACATTCAGATCCGTGTGCACTTTGCAAATATTTATGTCCTTCTCGTCGATGTAATATCGGATGGAGTTGAAGCGTCGCTTTATATGTCTGGGCCTCTTGTGAAACCTTGGTTCATTGGCTAGAGCAATGGCACCAGTGTTGTCACAGAACAGGCCCATTGGATTCAGTGCACTGGACACTACTCCAAGATCCGTCATGAACTGCTTCATCCAGACACCTTCCTTTTCCGCCTCCAAGGCTGCAATGTATTCTGCTTCGCACATAGAATCAGCTACCATGCTTTGCTTGGAACCACACCAGCTTATCGCTCCCCCGTTAAGAATAAATACGTATCCGGTTTGCGACTTAGAGTCGTCGGGCTCAGTGTCAAAGCTTGCATCGACGTAACCCTTTACGACGAGCTCTTCATCACCTCCATAAACGATAAACATTTCCTTAGTCCTTTTCAGGCACTTAAGGATATTCTTGACTGCTTGCCAGTGTTCCATTCCAGGATCACTTTGAAACCTTCTGTCCATACTTATGGCAAGGCTGACATCGGGTCTTGTGCACAGCATTGCATACATGATAGAGCCTATGGCTGAAGCATAGGGGATAACACTCATCTTTTCTCTATCTTCTGTAGTTACTAGGCATTGTGTCTTACTCAACTTCACACCTTGTAACACAGGCAAGAACCCCTTCTTGGACTGTTCCATTTTGAACTTCTTCAAAACTTTATCAAGGTATGTGCTCTATGAAAGTGCTATTAAGCGTCTCGATCTATCTCTATAGATCTTAATGCCTAATATGAAAGCAGCTTCTCCTAGGTCCTTCATTGAAAAACTCTTGTTCAAATATTCCTTCACGCTTTCCAGCATTTCTATATTGTTTCCAATCAGCAATATGTCATCCACATATGATACTAGAAGCGCTATAGAGCTCCCACTCACTTTCTTCTAAATACAAGCTTCTCCGTAAACTTGTATAAACTCAAACGCTTTGATCACCTCATCAAAGCGCTTATTCCAACTCCGAGATGCTTGCACCAGTCCATAAATGGGTCACTGGAGTTTGCAAACTCTGTCAGCATTCTCTGGATCAACATAACCTTCAGGTTGTATCATATACAACTCTTCCTCAAGGAAACCATTGAGGAACGCTGTTTTGACATCCATCTGCCAAATTTCATAGTCGAAATAAGCAGCTATTGCTAACATGATTCTGACAGACTTAAGCATCACTACGGGTGAGAAAGTCTCATCGTAGTCAACTCCTTGAACTTGTGAAAAACCCTTTGCCACAAGTCGAGCTTTATAGACGGTGACATTACCGTTCGCGTCTGTCTTCTTCTTACAGATCCATTTGTTCTGAATGGCCTTTTGCCCTTCAGGTAATACTTCCAAAGTCCATACTTTGTTTTCATACATGGATCCCATCTCGGATTTCATGGCCTCTAACCATTTCTAGGAATCCGGGCCCATCACTGCTCCTCCAAAGCTCGTACATTCATTGTGGTCCAACAACATGACCTCCAAGACAGGGTTGTCGTACCACTCAGGGGTAGTATGCGGCCTTGTCGACCTATGAGGTTCAATAGCAGCTTGATCTGAAGCATCATGATCATCATCATTAACTTCCTCTTCTACCATCGTAGGTTCCACAGAAACATCTGTCTGCGCTGCACTACTCTCTGGTTGAAGTAAAGGTTCAATAACCTCATCAAGCTCTATTTTCCTCCCACTCAATTCTTTTGAGAGAAATTATTTCTCAAGAAATGTTCCGTTCTTAGCGACAAACACTTTGCCTTCGGATCTAAGATAGAAGGTATACCCGACTTTCTCTTTCGAGTATCCTATGAAGATGCATTTCTCCGCTTTGGGTTCCAGCTTTTCAGGCTGAAGCTTTTTGACATAAGCATCACATCCCCAAACTTTAAGAAATGACAACTTTGGCCTCTTGCCAAACCACGGTTCATATGGCGTCATATCAACGGATTTTTATGGTGCCCTATTTAAAGTGAATGCAGCTGTCTCTAATGCATAACCCCAAAACGATAGTGGCAAATCAGCAAGAGACATCATAGAACGCACCATATCTAATAAGGTTCGATTACGACGTTCGGACACACCATTACGCTGTGGTGTTTCGAGCGGTGTCAAATGTGAAACAATTCCAGACTATCTTAAGTGACTGCCAAACTCATAACTCAGATATTCACCTCCTCGATCAGATCGTAGGAACTTAATCTTCTTGTTACGATGATTCTCAACTTCACTCTAAAATTGCTTGAACTTTTCAAACGTTTCAGACTTGTGTTACATTAAGTAAATATACCCATATCAACTTAAGCCATCAGTGAAGGTGAGAAAATAACGATATCCACCACGCGCTGTAACATTCATTGGACCGCACACATCAGTATGTATGATTTTCCATAAGTCACTCGCCCGTTCCATCGTTCCAGAGAACGACGTTTTAGTCATCTTGCCCTTGAGGCATGGTTCACATGTGTCAAGTGATTCAAAATCAAGTGACTCCAAAAGTCCATCAGCATGGAGCTTCCTCGTGCGTTTTACACCAATATGACCTAAACGGCAGTGCCACAAGAAAGTGGTACTATCATTATCAGCTCTACATCTTTTGGCATCAATGTTATGAACATGTGTGTCATCACTATCAAGATTCAATATGAATAAACCCCTAACATTGGGTGCATGACAATAAAAGATATTACTCATATAAATAGAACAACCTTTATTCTCTGATTTAAATGAGTAACTGTCTCGCAATAAACAAGATCCAGATATAATGTTCATGCTTAACGCAGGCACTAAATAACAATTATTCAGGTTTATCACTAATCCCGATGGTAATCGAAGAGAGAGCGTGCCGACGGTGATCACATCAACCTTGGAACCATTTCCCACGCGCATCGTCACTACGTCCTTTGCCAGCCTTCATTTATTCCGTAGTTCCTGCTTTGAGTTGCGAATGTGAGCAACCAAACCGGTATCAAATACCCAGGCACTACTACGAGAGCTAGTAAGGTACACATCAATAACATGTATATCATATATACCTTGTTTGTCGTTGGCCGCCTTCTTGTCAGCCAGGTACTTGGGGTAATTCTGCTTCCAGTGACCAGTTCCCTTGTAATGAAAGCACTCAGTTTCTGGCTTGGGTCCATGCTTGGGCTTCTTTATAGGAGTAGCAACTGCTTTGCCATCCTTCTTGGTTTTACCCTTCTTGCCCTTGCCCTTGACCTTGCCCTTTTTCTTGAAACTAGTGGTTTTATTGACCATCAACACTTGATGTTCTTTCTGGATTTCAGACTCTACGACTTTTTGCATCGCGAACAGCTCAGCGACTAACTTGTTCATCCCGTGCATGTTATAGTTCATCACAAAGCTCTTGTAACTAGGTGGTAGTGATTGAAGAACTCTGTCAGTGATCGCCTCTGGAAGAAGGGCAATTCCCAAATCCGCTAGACGAGTTGAATACCCAGACATTCTGAGTATATGTTCACTGATAGACCCGTTCTCCTCCATCTTGCAAGCATAGAACTTATCGGAGGTTTCATACCTCTCGATCCGGGCGTTCTTCTGAAAGATAAACTTCAACTCCTGGAACATCTCATATGCTCCATGATGTTCAAAACGTCTTTGAAGTCCCGATTCTAAGCCATACAATATTGCACACTAAACTATTGAGTAATCTCCAGTACGTGCCTCCCAAACATTCTTAACATCTTCGGAGGTCAAGTCTTCTGGTTGGTCACCAAGCGGTGCATCAAGGACATATGATTTCTGGGAAGCCATGAGGATAATCCTTAGATTACGGGCCCAATCAACAAAGTTACTTCCATCACCTTTCAACTTAGCTTTCTCTAGGAACGCATTAAAATTCAGGGGTGCTACTGCGTGAGCCATTGATCTACAACATAAATATGCAAAGTTTACTTAGACTATTGTTCAAGATAATGAGTTTAGTTAATCAAATTACTAAAGCTCCCACTCAAATTGACATCCCTCAGGTCATCTGAGTGTCACATGATCCAAATCCACCAACTCAAGTCCGATCATCACGTGAGTTGAGGTGGCTTCAATGGTGAACATCATTATGTTGATCATATCTACTATATGACTCATGCTCGACCTTTCGGTCTCTTGTGTTCCGAGGCCATGTCTGTACATGCTAGGCTCGTCAAGTTTAACCCGAGTGTTCTGCGTGTGCAACACTGTCTTGCACCCGTTGTATGTGAACGTAGAGTCTATCACACCCGATCATCACGTGGTGTCTCGACATGACGAACTTTCGCAATGGTGCACACTCGGGGAGAACACAATTCATCTTGAAATTTAAGTGAGGGATCACCTTATAATGCTACCGTCGTACTAAGAAAAACAAGGTGCATTAAAGGATTAACATCACATGCAATTCATAAGTGACATGATATGGCCATGAACTTGTGCTTTAGATCTCCATCTTGAAAGCACCGACATGATCTCCATCGTCACCGGCAAGACACCATGATCGCCATCATCTTGATCTCCATCAACGTGTCGCCATCGGGGTTGTCGCGCCCAACATGCTTCTACTACTATTGCTACCGTTTAGCAATAAAGTAAAACATTACATAGCGCTTAATGATTGACATGCAGGTCATACAATAATTAAAGACAACCCTATGGCTCCTGCCAGTTGTCGTACTCATCGACATGCAAGTCGTTATAATCTATCCATCACATGGTCATCTCATACATCACATATATCACACCATGTAATTGGCCATATCACATCACAACATACCCTGCAAAAACAAGTTAGACGTCCTCTAATTGTTGTTGCATGTTTTACGTGGCTGCTACGGGTTTCTAGCAAGAATGATTCTCACCTACGCATAAACCACAACGGTGATACATAATTTGCTTTTCAACCTTCTCAAGGAGCGCCTTTGTCGAATCCGATCCAACTAAAGTGAGAGAAACTGCCACCCGTAATCCATCTTGGCAAGAAGTTGCGTCGAGGGAACCGGTCTCTCGTAAGCGTACGAGTAATGTTGGTCCGGGCCGCTTCATCTCACAATACCGCTGAACCAAAATACGACCAAGGGAGGAAGCAATCTAAGCATCAACGCCCACAAACCTTTTGTGTTCTACTCGAGATCTCATCAACACATAGACCTAGGTCATGATGCCACTGTTGGGGAACATTGCATGGGAAACAAAAAAATTCCTACGCACACGCAGATCTATCCATGGTGATCAGCATCTACGAGAGAGAGAGTGGATCTACATACCCTTGTAGATCGCTAAGCGGGAAGTGTTAAGAAACGCGGTTGGTGTAGTCGAACGTCTTTATGATCCAAATCGCAGTGCGTCCCGTGATCCAATCATGATCCGTCCTGCGATCCAGTCATGATCTGTCCCACGATCCGATCACAATCCATCCCACGAACTTGATCACGGTCCGTCCCACGAACTTGATCACGATCCTTCCGATCTAGCGCCGAATGGACGGCACCTCCGCGTTCAGCACACGTATAGCTTGATGACGATCTCCACCGTCTTGATCCAGCAAGAAGGAGTGGAGAGGAAGAAGAGTTCTCCGGCAGTGTGACGGCGCTCCGGCGATGGTGATGGAGCAATTCCGGCAGGGCTTCGCCTAAGCACTGTAGAAATCCGATCTCGAGGAGAAACTATGCACTGGAGGAACGGGTAGCACGTGGCTGAAAATCTAGTGCAAAAACCCTAAAACCTCCAGTATATATAAGAGGAGAGGAGGAGAGGCCTTGGCACAAGGGCCAAGGCCTCCTTGCTTCGGCCAAAGGACAGAGGGAGAGGTGGAGTCCACCTCCAATCCTAGTAGGACTAGGATTCACCCTATTTTGCCTTTTTTTCACTTTTTCTCTTAGGCCTTTTTCCTCCAGCCAGATGGGCCTCTTGTGGATGTTCCACCAGCCCACGAAGTGCTGGTTTACATCCTCCTACAGCCCATGTAGCCTCTTGGGTCGAAATACCCCTCCCGGTGGCCTCCCGGTACACTACTGATGAGCCCGAAACTATTCCGGCGACCAAAAAAGGACTTCCTATACATGAATCTTTACCTCCGGACAATTCCGGAGCTCCTCGTGACGTCCGGGATCTGATATGGGTCTCCGAACAAACTTTGGTCACCACCATACACAACTCTATACTACCGAAATGTCACCAAACCTTAAATGTGCAGACCCTGCGGGTTCAAGAACTATGTAGACATGACCAAGACACCTCTACGGTCAATAACCAATGGAGGAACCTGGATGTCCACATTGGTTCCTACATATTCTGTGAAGATCTTTATCGGTCGAAACTCTATGTCAAGGATTCAGTTAATCCCGTATGATGTTCCCTTTGTTCTTCGGTATGTTACATGCCCGAGATTTGATCGTCGGTATCTTCATACCTAGTTCAACCTCGTTACTGGCAAGTCTCTTTACTCGTTCCGTAATACAAGCTTTCGTAACTAACACTTAGTCAGATTGCTTGCAAGGCTTATTGAGATGTTGTATTACCGAGTGGGCCCTGAGATACCTCTTCGTCACACGGAGTAACAAATCCCAGTCTTGATCCATGCCAACTCAATAGACACCCTCGGAGATACCTGTAGAGCACCTTTATAGTCACCCAGTTACGTTGCGACGTTTGATACACACAAGGCACTCCTCCGATGTCCATGAGTTGCATGATCTCATGGTCATAGGAACATATACTTGACAAGCAGAAAAGAGTAGCAATAAACTGACACGATCATATGCTATGTTTGTAGTTTGGGTCTTGTCCATCACATCATTCTCTTAATGATGTGATCCCGTTATCAAATGACATGTCATGTCCATGGCTAGGAAACCTTAACCATCTTTCGATCAACGAGCTAGTTCACTAGAGGCATACTAGGGACATTGTGCTTGTCTATGTATCCACACATGTATCCATGTTTCCAATTAATACAATTCTAGCATGGATAATAGACAATTATCATGAACAAGGAAATATAATAATAAACACTTTATTTATTGCCTCTAGGGCATATCTCCAACACATGGAGCATATGAGATGTTCTAGGAGTTGAAGTTTATCTTTCAGAAGAATGCCCGAATCGAGAGGTATGAGACCTCCAATAAGTTCTATGCTTGCAAGATGGTGGAGAACGGGTCTATCAGTGAACATATACTCATAATGTATAGGTATTCGACTCGTCTAGCGGAGTTGGGAATTGCCCTTCCACCAGAGGCGATCCTTGACAGAGTTCTTGAATCACTGTCACCTAGTTACAACAGCTTTGTGATGAACTATAACATGCACGGGATGAACAAGTCAGTCGCCGAGCTATTTGCGATGCTAAAAGTCACTGAGTCTGAAATCCAGAAAGAACATCAACTGTTGATGGTCAATAAAACCACTAGCTTCAAGAAGAATGGCAAGGGCAAGGGCAAGAAGGGTAAAACCAAGAAGGATGGCAAAGCAGTTGCTACTCGTGTAAAGAAGCCCAAGCATGGACCCAAGCCAGAAACTGAGTGCTTTCATTGCAAGGGAACTGGTCACTGGAAGCAGAACTGCCCCAAGTACCTGGCTGACAAGAAGGCGTCCAACGACAAACAAGGTATATATGATATACATGTTATTGATGTGTACCTTACTAGCTCTCGTTGTAGTGCCTGGGTATTTGATACCGGTTCGGTTGCTCATATTTGCAACTCAAAACAGGAACTACGGAATAGACGAAGGCTGGAAAAGGATGAAGTGATGATGCGCATGGGAAATGGTTCCAAGGTTGATGTGATCGTCGTCGGCACGCTCTCTCTTCGATTACCATCAGGATTAGTGATGAACCTGAACAATTGTTATTTAGTGCCTGCGTTAAGCATAAACATTGTATCTAGATCTTGTTTATTGCGAGACGGTTACTCATTGAAATACAAGAATAAAGGTTGTTCTATTTATATGAGTAATATCTTTTATGGTCATGCACCCAATGTGAGGGGTTTATTCATATTGAATCTTGATAGTGATGATACACATGTTCATAACATTGATGCCAAAAGATGTAGAGTTGATAATTATAGTACCACTTTCTTGTGGCACTGCCGTTTAGGTGATATTGGTGTAAAACGCATGAGGAAGCTCCATGCTGATGGACTTTTGGAGTCACTTGGTTTTGAATCACTTGACACATGTGAACCATGCCTCATGGGCAAGATGACTAAAACGCCGTTCTCTGGAACAATGGAACGGGCAAATGAATTATTCAAAATCATATATACTAATGTGTGCGGTCCAATGAATGTTACAGCACGTGGTGGATATCGTTATTTTCTCACCTTCATTGATGACTTAATGAAACACAAGTCTGAAACGTTTGAAAAGTTATTAGATATGGTGCATTCTATGATGTCTCTTGCTGATTTGCCACTATCGTTTTGGGGTTATGCATTACAGACAGCTACATTCACTTTAAATAGGGCGCCATCGAAATATGTTGAGACAACTCCAGATGAACTATGGTTTGGCAAGAGGCCAAAGTTGTCATTTCTTAAAGTTTGGGGATGTGATGCTTATGTCAAAAAGCTTCAGCCTGAAAAGCTGGAACCCAAAGCGAAGAAATGCGTCTTCATAGGATACCCGAAAGAGACAGCCAGGTATACCTTCTATCTCAGACCCAAAGGCAAAGTGTTTGTCGCTAAGAACGGAACATTTCTTGAGAAAGAGTTTCTCTCGAAAGAATTGAGTGGGCGAAAAATAGAGCTTGATGAGGTTATTGAACCTTTACTTCAACCAAAGAGTAGCGCAGTGCAGAAAGATGTTTTTGTGGAGCATACGACAGTTGAAGAGGAAGTTAATGATGATGATCATGAAGCTTCGGATCAAGTTACTATTGAACCGCGTAGGTCGACAAGGGCGTGTACTGCTCCTGAGTGGTACGACAACCCTGTCTTGGAGGTCATGTTGTTGGACAACAATGAACCTATGAGCTATGGAGGAGCAGTGATGGGCCCGGATTTCGAGAAATGGTTAGAGGCCATGAAATCCGAGATGGGATCCATGTATGAAAACAAAGTATGGACTTTGGAAGTATTACCTGAAGGGCGAAATGCCATTTAGAACAAATGGATCTTTAAGAAGGAGACGGACGTGGACGGTAATGTCACCGTCTATAAAGCTCGACTTGTGGGAAAGGGTTTTTCATAAGTTCAAGGAGTTGACTACAATGAGACATTCTCACCTGTATCGATGCTTAAGTCTGTCAGAATCATGTTGGCAATAGCTGCTTATTTCGACTATGAAATTTGGCAGATGGATGTCAAAACAGCGTTCCTCAATGGTTTCCTTGAGGAAGAGTTGTATATGATGCAACCAAAAGGTTTCGTCTATCTAGAGAATGCTGACAATGTTTGCAAACTCTAGCGATCCATTTATGGGCTAGTGCAAGCATCCCGGAGTTGGAATAAGCGCTTTGCTGAGGTGACCAAAGCGTTTGGATTTATACAAGTTTATGGAGAAGCTTGTATTTACAAGAAAGTGAGTGGGAGCTCTATAGCGTTTCTAATATTATATTTGGATGGCATATTGCTGATTGGAAACAATATACAAATGCTGGAAAGCGTGAAGGAATATTTGAACAAGAGTTTTTCTATGAAGGACCTAGGAGAAGCTGCTTTCATATTAGGCATTAAGATCTATAGAGATAGATCGAGACGCTTAATAGCACTTTCGCAAAGCACATACCTTGATAAAGTTTTGAAGAAGTTCAAAATGGATCAGTCCAAGAAGGGGTTCTTGCCTGTGTTACAAGGTGTGAAGTTGAGTAAGACTCAATGTCTAGTGACTGCAGAAGATAGAGCAAAGATGAGTGTCATCCCCTATGCTTCAGTCATAGGCTCTATCAGGTATGCAATGCTGTGCACAAGACCCGTTGTCAGACATGCCATAAGTATGGCCGGAAGGTTTCAAAGTGATCCTGGAATGGAGCACTAGGCGGCGGTCAAGAATATCCTTAAGTACCTGAAAAGGACTACGGAAATGTTTCTCGTTTATGGAGGTGATGAAGAGCTCGTCGTAAAGGGTTACGTCGATGCAAGCTTTGAGACAGATCCGGATGACTCTAAGTCACAAACCGGATATGTATTTATTCTCAACGGGGGAGCGGTAAGCTGGTGCAGTTCCAAGCAAAGCATGGTAGCCGATTCTACGTGCGAAGCGGAGTACATCGGAGCGTCGGAGGCAGCGAAGGAAGGTGTCTGGATGAAGCAGTTCATGACAGATCTTGGAGTAGTGCCCGGTGCACAGAATCCAATGAACCGGTTCTGTGATAACACTAGTGCCATTGCTCTGGCCAAGGAACCAAGGTTTCACAAGAAGACCAGACACATAAAGCGACGCTTCAACTCCATCTGCGATTACATCGAGGAAAAGGACATAAATATTTGTAAAGTGCACATGGATCTGAATGTCACAGACCCATTGACTAAACCTCTTCCAAGGGATAAACATGATCAACACCAAAACTGCATGGGTGTTCGATTCATTACAATGTAAATCACATAGTGATGTGAACTAGATTATTGACTCTAGTGCAAGTGGGAGACTGTTGGAAATATGCCCAACAAGCAATAAATAAAGTGTTTATTATTATATTTCCTTGTTCATGATAATCGTTTATTATCCATGTTATAATTGTATTGATTGGAAACACATTACATGTGTGGATAAATAGACAACACTTTGTCCCTAGTATGCCTCTAGTGAACTAGCTCGTTGGTCAAAGATGGTCAAGGTTTCCTAGCCATTTACATGTGATGTCATTTGATAACGGGATCACATCAGTAGGAGAATGATGTGATGGACAAGACCCAAACTACAAACGTAGCATATGATCGTGTCAGTTTATTGCTACTGTTTCTGCATGTCAAGTATATGTTTCTATGACCATGCGGTCATGCAACTCACGGACACCAGAAGAGTGCCTTGTGTGTATCAAATGTCGCAACGTAACTGGGTGACTATAAAGGTGCTCTACAGGTATCTCCGAGGGTGTTTATTTTGTTGGCATGGATCAAGACTGGGATTTGTTACTCCGTGTGAAGGAGAGGTATCTCAAGGCCCACTCGATAATACAACATCACAATAAGCCTTGCAAGCAATGTGACTAAGTGTAAGTCACGGGATCTTGTATTACGGAACGAGTAAAGAGACTTTCTGGTAACGAGGTTGAACTAGGTATGGAGATACCGAGGATCGAATCTCGGGCAAGTAACATACCGAAGAACAAAGGGAACATCATACGTGATTAACTGAATCCTTGACATAGAGGTTTGACTGATAAAGATCTTCGTAGAATATGTAGGAACCAATATGGGCATCTAGGTCCCGCAATTTTTTATTGATCGTAGAGGTGTCTCGGTCATGTCTACATAGTTCTCGAACCCGCAGGTTCTGCACACTTAAGGTTTGGTGACGTTTCGGTAGTATAGACTTATGCATGGTGGTGACCGAAGGTTGTTCGGAGTCCCGGATGAGATCCCGGACATCACGAGGATCTCCGAAATGGTCCGTAGGTAAATATTGATATATAGGAAGTCCTATTTTGGTCACTGGAAAAGTTTCGGGCTCATCGGTAGTGTATCGGGAGTGCCGGTAGTGTACCGGGAGACCATCGGGAGGGGTATTTCGACCCAAGAGGCTACATGGGCTGTGGGAGAGTGAATACCAGCCCTTAGTGGGCTGGTGGAAGTCCCACACAAGGCCCATGTGGCTGGGAAGAAAATCCCAAAGAGAAAAAGGGCAAAAAGGCCAAAAAGGCCAAAATAAGGAGTCCTAGTCCTACTAGGATTGGAGGAGGAATCCTCCTCTCCTCTTGGTTCGGCCGAAGCCTATATGGCTTGGCCCTTGGGCCAAGCCTCCTCATCTCTTCCTTCTATATATACTAGAGGTTTTAGGGTTTTTGCACTAGTTTTTCAGCCACGTGCTACCCGTTCCTCTAGTGCATAGTTTCTCCTCTAGATCGGTTTTCTGCAGTGCTTGCGCGAAGCGCTGTCGGAATTGCTCCACAACCATTGCTGCGGTGCCGTCATGCTGCCGGAGAACTCGTCTACCTCTCCGCTCCCTCTTGCTGGATCAAGAAGGCAGAGATCATCATCAAGCTGTCCGTGTGCTGAACACGGAGGTGCCATCCGTTCGGTGCTTGATCGGTACGGGTCGTGATTGGATCGTGGGACACTCGGCGATTTGGATCGCAAAGACATTCGACTACACCAACCACATTTCTTAACGCTTCTCGCTTAGCGATCTTCAGGGGTATGTAGATCTACTCTCCCTCTCGTAGATGCTCATCACCATGGTTAGGTCTTGCGTGAGCGTAGGAAAAGTTTGGTTTCCCATGTGACGTTCCCCAACAGATGGCAACAATACAATACGTGCCTCGCTACCCCTACTATGTCACTGGGTGAGGACACCGCAAGATTGAACCCAAAACTAAGCACTTCTCCCATTGCAATAATTACCAATCTAGTTGGTCAAACCAAACCAATAACTCGAAGAGACTTGCAAAGATATGAAATCATGCATATAAGAATTCAGAGAAGAACCAAATAATATTCATAGATAAGCTGATCATAAACCCACAATTCATCAGATCTCGACAAACACACCGCAAAAGAGTATTACATCGGATAGATCCCCATGAAGATAATGGAGAACATGGTATTGAAGAACAAATAAAGAGAAGAAGCCATCTAGCTACAAGCTATGGACTCGTAGGTCTGTGGTGGACTACTCATGCATCATCAGAGTGGCAATGGAGTTGATGTAGATGCTCTCCGTGATCGAATCCCCCCCGGCCGATTACTAGAAAAGGATCCAAGATTGGATATCTCGGGAACAGAGGCTTCCAACGGAGGAAAAGTATTATCGTGGCTCTCTTTGGTATTGGGGGAATATTTGGGAATTTATAGGACGAATATTTGGGTTGGAGGACCTGCAAGCGGGGCACAAGCCAGGGGGTGCGCCCCCCATGGCCGTGCCAGGGTGGCTAGTGACCTCTTGGCACGTCTCCTGCCCTCCTCTCCAAGTCTGTTACATGTCTTTTGGTCCAAGAAAAATCATAGCGAAGATTTTATTCCATTTGGACTTGGTTTAATATTCCTTATCTACAATACTAAAAAAAGGAAAAAACAGAAGCTAGCATTGGGCTCTAGGTTAATAGATTAGTCCCAAAAATAATATAAAATGGCATATTAAGGAAGATAAACATCCAAAACAAATAATAGAATAGAATGGAACAATAAAAAATTATAGATACATTGGGGACGTATCGCATCACGACAGGGAACTTTGGAAGGCGAAGACTACTTTTGTCACGATGAGCTACAGTCTTGTCCCCCTTCAAACTGGTCGTTGTGACAACCATTCCCGCCTTATTTTTTTGGGGAAGAGGACCAGGGCCAATATAAGAGGGGGGAACCGTCCACCGTAGAAGGGGATCGACCCCGATAGGCAAGAACACACCATGTACTCATCCTCACTTCCAAGAAATCCATACAAGTAGGAGTAGGGTCATACATCGCGAGGTGGCCTGAACCTGGGTAAACTACGGTTTCTTGGTTCATCTTCCTTAGCTCGAGCCATGTGTGAGTCTCTGTTAGGTTGTGAGGTAGAGCAGAGCAGGAGAGCGAGCGCACCCAAGAGTTCAGACCTTTCTGGGTCTCGGAGCCACGATTCCAACATTTGGCACGCCAGGTAGGGGTGTGCCGTCGTCCCCTAGCTCTATCTTAGCTCCGCCCGCACGGACCCAATGGTTGAAGCCCGCAGTGCACGCGTCGAGCGCCCGGTGCTGGATAGCTGCCACCGCCCTAGCAATGTCGCAACTGCTGCTGTCACCGAAGAAGCCGCCCGTGAACAACAGGACTCCTCGTGGCCCCTGGTGCAGCAAGACAGCCGTCTCGTCGTGGCCTCTTCAGCCTGCGTCCACCTAAGGGACTTGAACACGCAAGGCTCACTGATCATGGCAAGTGAACTACTCTGTCACCACCCAATGAATGGGGGCCATGATGCCTAGGTGGACCACATCGCCGAGCTCGTCGCTATTGCTAGGAGAGCCCTAGCAACCTACCTCCCACTTCGGCCCCGGGCACCAGGAATAGGGAGGTGTGTCCAGTGGGCCCGCCCTGCCACTGCATAGCGACCTAGATGGATCTCGGCCTGACGGGCCTGAGCAGGGCCTTCCTCATTCCCTCCTCCTTCTCCTATGGGTCCCGGTAGCCGACTTTGGGCCGCCACCCAGCCCCCACGGCGATGCACCCGAAGGGGCCGGCGGGATGTTCTGGGCCCACCACAACATGCACACCCACAACACGCAGGACTGCTCGGAGTTTGGGCGCTCGCACGGCAAGCGCGCCGGCCAGTGCCCGAGCCGGTCGCGAAGGTGGTCGTAGCGATAGTAGGAGTGATAAATGTGGTAACAACCCCCACCATGGCTGGTGTGAGCAACCTCGCAATGAAAACAGGAGCGGTCAGTCCAAAAGGACACTCGGCATGGTCACCCTCTTGGGACAACCCCCCAGGACAACGCTGCCCTACTGCCACGACTACGGATGCCTAGGGGGGCAGCAAGAGCTCGTGTGATGAAGGTCTTGGGTGTGATCAGGAGTCTGGCACGGTAGCCTGCATCGTTGGTGGGGCCCGAGCCCCTTCGTTGAACCGCTAGTTCAGGCAAATCTCCCACGTGGTGAGCGGCGCTCTCCAGGAGTCGAAAGCCGCACGACACTTCAGATGGTCTCAGCACGCCATCACCTTCGACTCCAGAGATAGCCTCAAATCCATGTCTACTATGGGCACGATTCCCTTGCTGTGTACTCCCATCATCAGCAACGTCCCTGTTAGCAAGACAGTCCCTGATGGGGGTGTCGGCTTTAACAAGCTCTCCGCGGAGACCTTCAAGACACTCCAGGTGCTCTATAGCCAGCTGGCGCCCACTAAAGCATTTTATGGCGCGACCGGCAGCTCCACTTTCCCCCAAGGGTAGGTCCGCCTCCCCATCACCTTCAGCACACGCGACAATTAGTGCACTGAGCTCATCGATTTCGATGTGGCGCACATCGGCCTTCTGTACAACGCGATCCTAGGATACCCAGCCCTGGCCAAGTTCATGGTGGTGATTCATCTTGGCTACAACTTCCTCAAGATGTCAGCTACAGTGGTGTTATCATCATTGCCTATGACGAGAGGGACGCAGTCCGTTCCCTCGAGCCTACCTACCAAGCTGCCGCGGCTGAGCATTCCGATGAGAAAGGGGATGAGGTGCCCCATGAAGCCGCATGATAACCCACAAGTATAGGGGATTGCACCAGTTTTTGAGGCTAGAGTATTCGACCCAAATTTATTTATTCGACACAAGGGGAGCCAAAGAATATTCTCGAGTATTCGCAGCTGAGTTGTCAATTCAACCACACCTGTAAGACTTAATATCTACAGCAAAGTATTCAGTAGCAAAGTAGTATGGAAGTAATGGTAACTGTAGCAAAAGTAACAGTAATAGTTTTGTAGTGATTGTAACAGTAGCAATGGAGAAGTAACTTAGCAAGGATCAATATGTAGAAAGCTCGTAGGCAACGGATCAGTGATGGATAATTATGTCAGTTGGCATTCATCATACAACAATTAAAACAAAGGGTGACATAGAACTAGCTCCAATTCATCAATGTAATGTAGGCAGGTATTCCATATATAGTCATACATGCTTATGGAAAAGAACTTGCATGACATCTTTTGTCCTACCCTCCTGTGGCAAAGGGGTCCTAATGAAACTAAAGGATATTAAGGCCTCCTTTTCATAGAGATCCAGACCAAAGCATTAGCACTTAGTGAATACATGCACTCCTCAAACTACGGTAATCACCAAAAAGAATACCAGTTATTATCACCCTGGGGGTTGCGGATCATAACTCGTAATAGGTATCTATAACTTGCAAGATAGGATCAAGAACACATATATATTCATGAAAACATAATAGGTTCAGCTCTGAAATCATGGCACTCAGGCTCTAGTGACAAGCATTAAGCATAGCAAAGTCATGGCAACATCAATCTCAGAACATAGTGGATACTAGGGATCAAACCCTAACAAAACTAACTCCATTACAATGATAAATCTCATCCAACCCATCATCGTCCAGCAAGCCTACGATGGGATTACTCATGAACGGCAAATAGCATCATGGAATTGGTGATGAAGGATGGTTGGTGATGACGATGGCGTCAATTTCCCCTCTCCGGAGCCCAAAACGGCCTCCAGATCTGGTCTCCCGAGGAAGAACAGGAGGTGGCGCCGGCTCCATATCATGAAACGCAATGAAATATTCTCTCTGATTTTTTTCCTCCGCGAATAAGGTTATATGGAGCTAGAGATGAGGTCATAGGAGCCACGAGGGCCCCACAAGCCTTCTAGGCACGGCTAGGGGTGGCCGTGCCTAGTAGGCTTGTGGCCTGCAGGTGGCCCCCCTTTGGTTGATTCTTCCTCCAGTATTTTTGTTAAATACAAAAATATTCTCCGTAAATTTTCAGGACGATCCGAGAACTTTTATTTCTGCACAAAAATATCACCAAAGCAATTCTGCTGAAAACATCGTCAGTCCAGGTTAGTTCCATTCAAATCATGCAAATTAGAGTCCAAAATAAGAGCAAAAGAGTTTGGAAAACATCTCCCTAGCCCTTTCTGAGACCGCAAAACATAAATGCAGAGCACCTCTAAAGAACAAGGATTGACTAGACATTGTAATTAACGGTGAAAGAGATCCAGTCATGCTCATACTCAATATCAATTAACAACAAAGCATACAAATGACGGTGGTGCTCTCTAACTGGTGCCTTTTATAAGAAGATGATGACTCAACAATAAAGTAAATGGAAAGACCCTTTGCAGAGGGAAGCAATGATTTGCAGAGGTGCCAGAGCTCGAGTTTTTAAAATAGAGGTAAGTAATGATTTTTGAGCGGTATGCTTTCATTGCTCACATAATGACCAAGAGGTTTTCATCATCTTCCATGCTAGATAGATTATAGGCTATTTCCAAACAGAATGATAAAGGTTTTACTCCCCCTCCACCAATCAGTCTCACTACACGGCGAGCCGAATCCACGGGTACCGTCCATACAAACATAGTTCTAAGGGAGTTTTGTTGTTTTGCTTTTATTTCGAGCATGGAACTAGGTATCCCGATTACCAGCCACTTTCTTTGTGAATGATAGTGAATCAACACATATCGTGAGAATAACCCACCTAGCATGGGAGATACTGATAGCCCCAGATGCCACATGAGCGTTTAGGGCATACAAAACAGAATGTTTATTTGAAGGTTTAGAGTTTGGCACATGCAAATTTACTTGGAAGGACAGGTAAATACCGCATATAGGTTGGTATGGTGGACTCATATAAAACAACTTCGGGGTTGACGGATTGGATGCACAAGCAGTATTCCCGCTTAATACAAGTGAAGGCTAGCAAAAGACTAGGGAGCGACCAACTAGAGAGCGACACAGTCATCCACATGCTTTGAGATTAACCAACATTGAATGCAAGCATGAGTAGGATATAAATCACTATGAACATAAATATCGTAGAGGCTATGTTGATTTTGTTTCAACTACACGCATGAACATGTGTCAAGTTGAGCCACTTGAATCGTTCATAAGAGGATACCATCCCATCATACTACATCACAACCATTTTAATATGCATGTTGCCACCCAAAACAAAGCATTATCCACTCTTAGATAATTAAGCATGGCATGAGTAACTATAATCTCTAATTGTCATTGCAAATATGTTTCACCCATGATGAACTGAATTTGGAATGATGAGCTAATCATATTTACAAAAGCAAGATAGGTCGAGTTCATACCAGCCTTTCTCCATCTCAATATTTTCATCAAATATCATCATTATTTCCTTTCACTTGCACGACCGAATGGTGTGGATAATAATAAGAGTGCACGTGCATTGGACTAAGCTAGAATCTGCAAACATAACTCAAAGGAGGAGACAAGGTAACATGGACTCTCTAATAGGTAAACAATAATGCATATGAAAGCCACTCGACATTTTCATTGTGGCTTTCTCCTTACGACCCAAAGAAGGAAAAACCAAAACAAGAATGAGAAAAGTATTTACACGGGAAAGCTCCCAACAAGTAAAAGAAGAACGAAAAATATTTTTGGGTTTTCTTTTTAATGCTACAACTAAGCAACTAGAAAATAAAGCTAGAACTATTTTTTTGTATTTTTCTCAAAGTTAATTAAACATACAATAAGAAAGCATATCAAGAAAATAAACTACCATGGATGGTACAATGAAAGAGTATGAACACCGACTACTAAGATGAGTGTGTGGACATGAATGTAAAGTCGGTGAGAAATACGTACTCCCCCAAGCTTAGGCTTTTGGCCTAAGTTTGTCTATGGCCATGGCTGGAATGAACTCTCTCCCGGATACTCAGGAGCATCATCAGAGTTCCATTGGTTGGAGAACTCCCGCAACTCCCACTGAAAAACTGGCTCTGGGTATGGATCAAGGTCTGGTGCGGTTCTAGAGCTGGGGATTGCATCAGACCCCAATATCTGTAAATGTCTCTGGGCATAATGGTGTACCTGCCTGAGCGAATGTCGAACAAAGAAGAGGCAGGCAGAGTAATAATTTCACAAGTACCCTGGCTAAAAACTAAGTTATAAAGCAGCCTCCTGTCATCATTTTTCTTAATAACATCGTGGGCTACCATACAGTCATAATCTGAAAACTTCGCGGGTAGCAGCCTCTCATCTTTCTCGCTAAGCCTAATGGGTTTCTCAAAATGTTTGGCTAAGCGAGATGCATAGATACCTCCGAATACGGGCCCCTTCGAACGGTTGGTGTTCAATCGTTGGGCCACCATTGCGCCCATACTAAAGTTTCTATAAGCAAATAAAGCATGGCACAAAATGGCGAGATTAGGGGCGGTAAGACTCCCACTCTCCCAGCGACCAAGTACACATCTTCCCGCAAATAATGAATAATAGCATAGCACAGGAAAATGTAAATTAGCTGCTCTTGCCTTTGACACACCTCTCCCTTCCCCTATAGTGACTGTGGTAATAAAATTGTCCATGTCTCTAGGATGTGGTCCCCTGATGCTGCCCTCATAGGGTATTTTGCAAACTTTGGAAAAATAATAAAGGTTCATTTCCTTAGGCACATCATGTAAGTGAAATTCTACTGTAGGAGGGTCTTCCCTAGAATGAAAGTGAAAATGTTGCACAAAGGTATTCGTGAGCAAGAGGTACTTGTCACACTTACCGTTGAGCAAGTCGGTGATGCCTGCATTCTAGGCCAAACAATGGAAATCTTCATAAATTATGGCCACCCTCAAGAATGTGTCACACGGCCATTCACATGGTCAAACTTCTATGATGCGAGGAAGATTATACTTGGGTTTCTCCCTCATTTCATTTTCATCTTCCTTAGAACTCCAGCTTGAAGAGCCTCTTAATAATCTCCTCAACATTTATTTCTCTGAAAAATTCTGAAATTTTTAGTGACTCAAAATAAAGGTGAACAGAACTCGACGAAACTCATAGAAACTACTCCCTCAAGTGCCTAGAGGCTATATCATGCATCAAAACTACTTGGGACCATACAAATTTGACATGCAAGCTCAAGAACAAGGTCACCACAGCAGCAAAATTTTGCAATATATAAAGCACTAGAACAAAAAGTAATTGGACAATTGGAGGAGTCACATACCGAAGAACAATCTCCCAAAACAGTTTCATGAATGAAGCTTTTAACAAGGAGATCGAAAATGGCAGCAAAATGAGCTAGAACACGGGTATCAGTAATGATGGGATTTTTTCTAGAGGAAGATGAATTGGATGGGTGCTGGAATAAGTGAAGGGGGCCACGTGGGACCCACAAGCCTGCTAGGCGTCGTCAGGGGGTGGCCGCACCTTGTGGTTATGTGGCCCACTAGTGCAGCCCCCTGTAGCTCAGTGCCAAAAAAATTAAATATTCTAGAAAAAATCATACTCCATTTTCAAGGCATTTGAAGAACTTTTATATTCAGGTCACTTTTTTATTGCACGGGAAACTTAGAAAATAGAAAAATAATAGCATCCTTACTTAATTTAATCTAACAAACAAAAAATAAAAGTTGGGTACACGGAGTTGTGCTTTCTAAATTCATCCATCTCATGCTCATCAAAAGGAATCCATAAATAAGGTTGATCACGTCTTATTAACAAACTTCTTTCGAATAACATGAGACCGAAGAATTTTTGAATAACACTAAGTTACCTCAATGGGGATATGCATGTCCCCAACAATAAGTATATATATTTCTTCTTGATAGTAGGAAGAGGGAATTCAAAGTCTCCAATAACAATTGTTGGAATTTTTTCAATGGATTTGATACTATGAACTTGAGGTTGTTTCTTCGGAAAGTGTACCGTATGCTCATTACCATTAATATGAAAGGTGACATTGGCCTTGTTGCAATCAATAACAGCCCTGTAGTATTCAAAAAGGGTCTACCAAGGATGATTGGCATATTGTCGTCCAGGGAATATCAAGAATAACAAAGTCCATTAAGATAGTAGCATTTGCAACTACGACAGGTACATACTCACAAATACCGATAGGTACAGCAGTTGATTTATCAGTCATTTGCAAAGATATTTTAGTAGGTGTCAAATTATTTAGATCAAGTCTATGATATAAAGAGAAAGTCATAACACTAACACCAGCTCCCAAATCACATAAAGCAGTTTTAACATAACTCCCCTTAATAGAGCATGATATAGTTGGTATTCCTGGATCTCCTAATTTCTTTGGTACTCCACCCGTAAAAGTATAATTAGCAAGCATGGTGGAAATCTCATCTTCGGGTATCTTTCCTTTATTAGTCACATTATCTTGCATATACTTAGCATAAGGAGACATTTTTAGAATATCAGTCAAGCGCATACACAAAAAGACATGTATAAGCATTTCAACAAAGCGCTCAAAATCCTCATCATCCTTTCTCTTGGATGGTTTAGGAGGAAAGGGCATGGGTTTCCGAACCCATGGTTCTCTTTCTTTACCATGTTTCCTAGCAATAAAGTCCCTTTTGTCATATCTTTTATTCTTAGGATGTGGGTTATCAAGATCAACAGCAGGTTCAATCTCCACATCATTATCATTACTAGGTTGAGTATCAACATGAACATCATCATTAATATTATCACTAGGCTCACGTTCATCACCAGATTGTGTCTCAACATCATAAACAGAAATATCATTTGGGTTTTCAGGTGTATCTATAACAGGTTCACTAGCAGCATGCAAAGCTCTATCATCATCCTTGTTCCTCTTATTACTGGAGAGACTAGGTACATTCATATTACTCCTTTGTTAATGTTGTTCAATTCTCTTAGGGTGGCCCTCGGGATACAAAAGTTCCTGAATCATTCTTCCACCTCCAGTCACAACTTTAAGAGAATGATCACTGTTCTTACTATTAATCTCATTAAGCAAGTCATTTTGAGATTTAAGTACTTGTTCTACTTGAGTAGTTACCATGGAAGCATGTTTACTAATCAGTTTAAGAACATTGATAGTTCTACCCATATAAGCACCTAAGCGATCAAGCATGAAAGCATTATGTTTCAATTGTCTACTAACATAAGCATTAAAAATTTCTTGCTTAACAACAAAATTATCAAATTCATCCAAGCATTGGCTAGCAGAATTATTATAAGGAATATAATTTTCATCAAATCTACAAAGAGAATTTACCTCTACTACCTGTGTCGGGTTATCAAGACCATGTATTTCTTCAATAGGTGGTAAATTCTTAACATCTTCTGCTTTAATACCATTCTCTTTCATAGATTTCTTTGCCTCTTGCATATCTTCAGGACTGATAAATAGAATTCCTATTTTCTTCGGAGTTGGCTTCAGAGGTGGTTCAAGAATAGTCCAATCATTATCATTGCTCAATATAGTATTCAATAGTATTTTAGCTTGTTCAACAGTGTATTCCCTGAAAACACAACTAGCACAATTATCTTGGTGGTCCCGAGAAGCATAGGTTAGTCTGTTATAAAAGATATCAAGTATTTGGTTTTTTCTTGAGAGGATGATCAGGCAAAGCATTAAGTAACTGGAGAAGCCTCCCCAAGCTTGTGGGAGACTTTCTTCTTCAATTTGCACAAAGTTAAATATTTCCTGCAAGGCAGTTTGTTTCTTATGGGCAGGAAAATATTTTTCAGAGAAGTGATAAATCATATCCTGGGGGCTACGCACACAACCAGGAGCAAGAGAATTAAACCATATCTTATCATCACCCTTTAGTGAGAAAGGAAACAACTTAAGGATATAGTAATGACGAATTTTTTCCTCATGAGTAAATAGGGTGGCTATATCATTCAGTTTAGTAAGATGCGCCACAATAGTTTCAGATTCATAACCATGGAAAGGATCAGATTCAACCAAAGTAATTAACTTAGGATCAATAGAGAATTCATAATCCTTATCAGTAACAAAGATAGGTGAAGTAGAAAACTTAGGATCATATTTCATTCTAGCATTCAAACATTTTTCTTTCCACTTGCATAGTAATTTCTTAAGATCATCTCTATCATTATGATCAACAAAGTCCCTAGATACCTCTCCTTCCATAACATAACCCTTAGGAATATCAGGCAATTCATATCTAGGAGAGCTAGGTCTAGTAGGTGTCTCAAAGTGTTCAGTTTCAATAATTTCATCAGTTTCAGAAGTATCATAATTTTTAGCGTTGACTCTAGCAATTTGTTCATCAAGAAATTCACCTAGTGGCACAATATTATCAAGAAAAGTATCATCATAAGCATCATGCATACCAGAACTAACATCATCAATTACTTGCGACATATCAGAATTACTAGCATGCAGGTGATGATGTCGCAAACTTACTCATAACAGAAGGTGAATCAAGTGCAGAGCTAGATGGTAGTTCCTTACCTCCCCTCGTAGTAGAGGGATAGATCTTGGTTTTTGTATCTTTTAGATTCTTCATGGTGATCAACAGATATAAATCCCAAGTGACTCAGAGAATAGAGCTACGCTCCCCGGCAATGGAGCCAGAAAAAGGTCTTGATAACCCACGAGTATAGGGGATCGTAATAGTTTTTGAGGGTAGAGTATTCAACCCAAATTTATTGATTCGACACAAGGGGAGCCAAAGAATATTCTCAAGTATTCATAGCTGAGTTGTCAATTCAACCACACCTGTAAGACTTAATATCTGCAACAAAGTATTCAGTAGCAAAGTAGTATGGAAGTAACAGTAGCAGTTTTGTAGTGATTGTAACCGTAGCAACGGAGAAGTAACTTAGCAAGGATCAATATGTAGAAAGCTTGTAGGCAATGAATCAATGATGGATAATTATGTCAGATGGCATTCATCATGCAAAAATTATAACATAGGGTGACAAAGAACTAGCTCCAATTCATCAATGTAACGTACGCATGTATTCCATATATAGTCATACGTGCTTATGGAAAAGAACTTGCATGAAATCTTTTGTCCTACCCTCCCTTGACAGCGGGGTCCTAATGGAAACTAAGGGCTATTAAGGCCTCCTTTTAATAGAGAACCGGACCAAAGCATTAGCACTTAGTGAATACATGAACTCCTCAAACTACGGTAATCACCGAAAAGAATCCTATTTATTGTCACCCTGGGGGATGTGGATCATAACTCGTAATAGGTGTCTACAACTTGCAAGATTGGATCAAGAACACATATATATTCATGAAAACATAATAGGTTCAGATATGAAATCATGGCACTTGGGCCCTAGTGACAAGCATTAAGCATAGCAAAGTCATAGCAACATCAATCTCAAAACATAGTGGATATTAGGGATCAAACCCTATCAAAACTAACTCGATTACATGATAAATTTCATCCAACCCATCACCGTCCAGAAAGCCTACGATGGGATTACTCACGAATGGCGGAGAGCATCATTTAATTGATGATGAAGGATGGTTGGTGGTGACGATGGCGTCGATTTCCCCTCTCGAAGCCCAAAACGGACTCCAGATCTGGTCTCCCGAGGAAGAACAGGAGGTGGCGGCGGCTCCGTATCGTGAAACGCGATGAACTCTTCTCTTTGATATTTTCCTCCATGAATAGGTTTATATGGAGCTGTAGATAAGGTCGGAGGTGTCACGAGGGCCCCACATGCCTCCTAGGCGCGGCCAGGGGGGTGCCCGTGCCTAGCCGGCTTGTGGCCTACAGGTGGCCCCCTCTGGTTGATTCCTGCGCTAGTATTTTTTATTAAATCCAAATATATTCTCCGTAAATTTTCAGGACGGTCCGAGAACATTTATTTCTGCACAAAAATAACACCAAAGCAATTCTACTGAAAACAACGTCAATCCGGGTTAGTTCCATTCAAATCGTGCAAATTAGAGTACAAAACAAGGGCAAAAGAGTTTGGAAAAGTGGATATTATGGAGACGTATCAATGCACCCCCAAGGAAGAAGGAAGTACTTCCACCCTGGGCCCCGCCAGGGCAAAGAAGGTACCGTCCGACGACAATGTCGCATGCCTTACGCCTGTTGGCGCCTGCCTTTCCTTGGCATAGGAAGGTGCGCTTAGCGCCCCCGTAAGACCGGGCTTGGGGGATTTCACCTAGAAAGCATCTGACCCGACCAATGTGATGAGGAATGTGCTTGGGACCAACTTGGAGGCGTGCCTTAGCATGCGTCCCCACAAGCAAGGAGTGCAGCACCAAGAGCCACGATAATAGGAGTTCATCGCCCAAGAAATCGGTAAGCTACGAGAGGCACATGCCATGCATGTAGAGCATCACTCGGAACGCCTCATCAGCCAGCCTATTGCCCCCAGGGAGAGTGGCAAGGTGTGCATGTGCGTTGACATCGCGGGCCTCAACAGGGCTGGCTTCTAGGGCCTCTTCTGGCCATCACGCGTTGGCCTAAGCAAGGGCATCGCCACCAACTATGTATGCATGCCCTTTGTCTTGGGAAATGACGGCGTCGCCTTCCAATGGTTGGCACAACTCGTGATGGCGCTTCACGAGGTGTCAGGACCGCACAAGCCCTCAAGGCCTCAGGAGCTAGCCGGCCCCTGAGGGGTGAACCTTCGCGCCATGCTTAATCAAGTGGCCTCACGCTTCTGCAGCAATGTAGTTGCCAGGAGACTTTTTGGTTTGTTAGAATCAAGCGCCCCCTTGTATTCTGCATTACCCTCGAGATGGTACTTCCTCACTATGTAATGAACTGATTGACCTTCATTGAGATTATATTGTTTGTTTAAGCCTTGAGTTTTGATGTCTCGTCGTCGCCTGGGATTGCCACACCCCCGTAACCGCCCCTTCGATCGTTCCGTGGCTAGGGTCTGGACACAGCTTCTGCACCATGACTTGTCCTTGCAGCGCCGAGAAATCTAAGTGACTGAGTTCTGGCTCATGGGCCGGCCCCTCATGCAAGTAACCTCACCAACGTCCTTGGTGTCTCACCCTCCCAGAGATCTGTCATCGGTGGATAGTTGGAATACAACTCGGATCACGCTACCGCTGAGTAGGCGCTTCATCGCCCCTGACGCCGTACTCTGCTGGCTGCACGGCACGCATCATGCCCATGTTATGGGTCGCGAGAACGTGAAACGGCGCCAAAAGCTAGGCACAAACCACCTAGAGACCAAAAGAGGAGTTCCTAAGCCCAGTGCTTGGAATGCCCAAGCCCTCTCTTATCGCCACCCATGCCACTCCCACATAAGAATGAGTTGGATCTGTACACGCCCCAGAGCCTCCCGGCGCACCAGAATTTGTCCTCGGGAGGACTCCCGCCCATGCCCAAGTGGAAGCCCCATGCTCCGCGTTGGCGGAATAGTCGAACCGCGACCATGCCCACACCCAAGTGGAAGCCCCATGTTGCGTGCTAGAGGAACGATCGAATTGCGATCATGCCCACGCCCTAGTGGAAGCCGCATGCTCCACACTAGTGGAGAAGCAAACGGTGAACGCCCCCGCGGGCCGCACCAACCTCAGAGTGAAATGTCCTCGGCTTGCCAGCCCCATGCCCTCTCCTGCGGCACGCTCTCATCAGCTTCCCCTTGGGCCTCACGCGCGTGGGGGCTGGGCACGGTGCCTGTGGTTGGGTCAGACCCAGCGGCGCTGGAAACCCAAAGGATCAGGTTCTTGCTCACGAGCCTGACCACGTGCATGTGAACCCACCAAGGCCCTTGGTGCATGTTCTCCTCGTGTGGCGCCCACGTGCAAGTTAGCAAGCACGTCCCATTCGAAACAAAGTGTTTTTGCGTAGGATTTATCCCCTAGGGCAGATCCCTCGAGGGGTCTCGTGAGGTGGGCCCAACAAGCAACAACCCGTTGTGCGAGCCGCTCACGTGTCGAAGGGGAGTCCCTAAGCATCGCGCCTTAGGAGCCTTTGCTATCCCCAGGGGCTCCTCACCTCTTGCCCTTGTCCAGGCATCGCGACCCGGCACACCAGCGATAGTGGGGGCATGCTCAGGGGCTGGGCCCTAGCGACATAGAACATCAAGGTGATCTAGGTGAGTGGGACAAGCCTAACGAAGAGTGCTAAGGAGGAATTTGTTTTCGGCAGAAAATATCATTTGACTTATATCGCAAAGGCCATAACCTCGTTTAGACACCCCTGCGGGGTCAGCACGGTTCACTGCAAGAAAGGAAAGACAACACAAAAGAAGAAGGACCGATCTGTAGTAGGGCCTCCTGTCGTGGGAACAAGTCTGATAGTACAAGATAGGGGTACGAAAGGAGAGGGCAGAGTCCTAGCTACGATGAGGATGTACACACGGATGTATGAGTTCAGGCCCCTCTCGTGGAGGTAACAGCCCTACGTCTCAGTGCTCAGGAGCTCTTGTTGTGTGGAATGTATATGTTACAGGGGTGCGAACCCTTGTGCCAAAGGGGAGGGGCGGCTTATATAGAGTACGCTGCCCCTCATGAATGTCAGGCAACCAAGGGTTTGATTGTGGGAAGAAAGACGTGCGTTACTGGTAATGTACACAATAAATGCTACTAATGACGACTGGTCGAACGCCTGCCTGTTGGCCTGCCTAGGGTGTCTTCTAGTCTTCTGGTGTCGACTGGTAGCAAGGTCTTCCGAGTGACAGGAGACTGTCGAGTGGAGGGACAAACTTACGAGTGACTTAACTGTCGAGTGTCTATCACATCATGATTTGACTTCAGTCGGAAACTCTCTTATCATTGTTAGGTCCTCCAATATATTGTCCTTAGGTAGGTATATAAGTCAGGCCTAGGACCCTACCCTAGGTACATATCCTCGTCATTAGCCCCCGAATAGATCAGGGTTCGAGTGAAAAAGGAGTCAATGCCAATTCTGATAAGGCACCGAGATTCCAGATGTACTTTGGAGCTTCAAGGAAATCTGCGTCGACTGAAATCTTTGTCGCTCGCCCTAATCGATTCTGCCTTGGTAAACGTTCGAGTGGATTTGGGCACAAAAGATGTGCCGAGTGAATCCTCAGGATCTTTTGATGCGACGGGTCGCTCTGCCAGGTCCGGATTTCATGGGATTCAAAAAATTTGGGAAGCGTGCACTGCACGAAGTTATCGCAACGAGTGGGTCAAGTGGGGGTGCAATGCCTTGATTTCTACGCCGCCCATTATGCCATGTACAGTGCGACTCTTGCGGCGGGGATATCCGGAGATTTAGAGGGCCCGCATGCCAGTGACTCACTCGGCTGATATAAGATCTCACTGCACTGTAGGCAGCACAGTATTCCTTCCCCAAATCCTCTCTTTCCCCCCGTCTCGTCTGCTCCATGCGCGCTGCTCAGCTCCGTCCCGATGACCGCCGCCGCCGTGATGACGAAGGGCAAGACTGAGAAGCTCAAGTGCGCTAAGAAGGGAGCCGTCAAGGGCAAGGCCAAGAAGCCATCCAGCGCCCGATTCACGGCGCCGTTGGGGTGTATCCATGGAGATTTCCTCCCATCGACGGTTACGGAGAGGGATGTTGAGAACCTCGTCACCGACGGGCTCGTAGCCAACGGCACGTGGAGGCTGCCGGAGGGGGAGGTCGAGTCGGAGCTGCACGAGGGGGAGCGGGTCCTTCTCCTCACCCACGTCTAGCAAGGTTTTCCTATGCCTCCTCATCCTTTCTTCCGGGGGTTTCTGAACTTCTTCGGAGTGCAACTCCACCATTTTCCTCTGAATGATATTTGTTATCTCGCTGCTTTCATCACTTTATGCTAGTGTTTCTTGGGTTGTCATCCCCATTGGGGTTTGTTCAAGCATATCTTTACTGTCCGATGCCTGTCGGTCAAAAAGGCCAACCCAGAGGATGATAGGACCCATGTCATGCGGTTATGTGGTGGCTTGGGGATCCAAAAGAGGGCTAGGAGTTCCTTTCCATCTATGACCTCTCCTGAGTCAGTTAGGGGTTGACAATCGACTTGGTTCTATTGTAAGGATGTTGCGTCTCCGAATATGTCGACTGGTCTTTCCCCCTTCACAACAGACCAACCCACCACCCCCAAATCACTATCAGTGCTAGAAGGGGAGAAGGTCCAAGTGGGAATCTTAGTGAATTCTGTAGTGGCTCTGGTTCGTGGCGGAGTGACTGGCATGGATCTATTGGAGACATTCCTTAGTCGACGGATCCAGCCCCTCCAAGCGAGAGACGACGCCATGTGGCACTACTCAGGTCTCGAGGACACCACTCGGACGCACCCAGTGGAAGTCTCAAAGGAAACTGTTGCACAATGGCTTAGGAGCATCATCGAAGCATGCGACAATCCTTTGGGAGCCAAGTGGATCACGACCTTCTCTACTAAGAACCCACCACCAAATCTGGTAAGTCATGCCTTTGTTGAATGCTTTGATGTTTTGTCGAGTGATAGGTAGTATCAGACGACTGACTTTACTATTTGAATCTCACAGGAGCTGACCAACATGCACTCACCCGTGTCGAATGGGAATCAGCCCAAAGACGGAGGGGAGAGCGAGGGCGAAAGCATTGACTTTGATTATGCTGATGATAGCGAGGATGATTACGAGGAGTCGGGCTAGAACAAAGAAGAAGTTGAGTCTCCTCCGTGCACCAAGCATCGCCCCAAGCAGTGTCAGGATCCCGCGGCTGCCCCAAGCAAGACCTTGGCATCGAGTAGCAGGAACCCGAACTGTGACAGAGCCTCGATAGTTGAGTCGAGTGAGCGGGCCGCAAAACAGCCCAAGCCTGACGCGCCGAAGCCCCGGAAGGCTTTGCTCCATATGAAGATTGTTGTACCAGTTGTCTCAACGTAAGTGTTCATTTTCTTGTCCTTCTATTGTTGTGGAACTTCATGTCTTTGTTGATCGAGTGGAATTTGTCTTCCAAAGCCGCTACTTAAGTGACATCGCCTCCAAGTAATGATGGAGAGCCCATGGATGTGGATACTGCTGACGCGGACACATCTCAACGCGGTATGACAAACTTTCACTTTGTTCTGGTGTTTTTTTGGAAATGACTCACAGATCGAACGATCCATATTGTCAATTGGAAATTGCAGAAATCATCCAACTGGAGGACGACGATGAGTCATGAAGGGTACATGCTCAGAGAATGCCATCGGGGTAGACACCTTGTAAGTCGACCGCCACAACGTCCCCAGGGCTCGGCAATTCGTCCCGAGTCAAACCTGCAGTTGCAACTCCACTGTCGAGTGCCCTACTAGCTATTTCGACCATTGTGGCTTCTATGCCAGTCGGACAGCCTCAAGCAACTTCGGCTGCATCAACCCCACCATCAACTCCCCCGATGATTGCCTTTCCTTTGGATCACGTCCCGGAGGACCAGACTGGAGCAGGCAAGGAGGCCATGATCCAAGCCGAGCAGATGATGTTGCGCATAAAGGAGGCGTCTGAAGCTAGCAAGTTGGCTTATGATGCCAGCTCAGCGCTTCGCACCAATGTCTGAGTAAGTGCAATTGTAAGTTCGTTTCCGATTGAATTTCAGTCGTTCTTGATTGCACACCCAGTGGGTGTTTTCCTTTTGAAGCAAACTTTTTTGTTTTTCTCTCGAGTAGATCAGGTGTTAGTCGAGTAGTAGTAGGTCCAGTGGGGGCACGCTGAGTGCACCCACTAGGTGTAGTCCCCGATACCGCCGTCGAGTTCTTGCATCAGCAGGGGTCTGATAGAGACAATGTCTACATGCTTGCACATTTTTTTGAGTCACTCGACAAGTCGAGTGATAGTAGGTCCTGTGGGGGCACGCTGAGTGCACCCACTGGGTGTAGTCTCCAAGACCGCCGTTGAGTTCTTGCACTAGCGGGGGTTTGATAGAAACAATCTCTACATGCTCAGGTCGAGTGATAGTAGGTCCAGTGGGGGCATGCTGATTGCACCCACTGGGTGTAGTCCCCGAGACCGCCGTCGAGTGCTTGCACCGGCGGGGGTCTGTTACGAACAATATTTTGCTTGGACACGTCGGACCTGGTCGAGTGGTTTCATATCCTGTGGGGGCATGCTGAGTGCATCCACTAGGTGTAGTCCCTGAGACTACTATTGATCGTGGGCAATGAGAAGTAGTCTTAAGAACATGGACTCAGGGTCTTTTTTCCTACGTAGAGTACGTTTGTCACTCGGTTCATTGAGTAAATTTTTTCTTTAGAATTTCCACCTCTGAATGCTTATCCTATGGACGGAGAGGTCCGGACCTACCCTGCAGGTTTCATGGATATCATTTCCATCAACTTTCATGGACATCATTTCCATCAACCATGATATGACACTTTTTCAGGGGTGTGGGTTTGGGGCGGCGGGCCGTCATCTAGTCAACAGTACTTGATCCTTTCCACTCTAGAGCGGAGATAATTTGATGTCAACTGAACTACTTCTTTGTTGATTTCAGAGAGCTTGTGATCTTGGCACGCGGTACAAAGACCTGGAGAAGGAGAAGAACCAGCTACAATTGGATCTAGAAGTCTCCAAGAACAACCTGGACCGGGCACAGACTGAAGTGAGGACTGTGGGAGGTAATTCTTATTGACCAACTACACTATCGCTTTTTCTTCCATCCTTTGAACCGAGTGCTCTCACTCGAACAGACGTGCGTGATGAGAATCATCAACTCCAAGCGCGACTCAACAATGCCATTTCTCTATATACCATGATGAAAGCGCTGGAGTACAAGTACAAGGCGCTTGCTGAGGCCCAAAAGGTGGCAAAGGAGAAAACTGAAGCTACTGAAAAGAAGCTCTCTGCTGCCAAGAAGCTAGAAGAAGAAAACTCCAAATTGAAGCAGGGATGGGCCGACTGGACCAAGAAGACCGAACAACTGACTAGAAGGTGTAATGGTCTGGAGAAGCATTTGGGAGATTTCACGAAGAAAATGTTCAACATGCTCGATGGTAACTTTCCTTGTCGAGTGAACTTCCTTAATTCCCATAAGCAGTAACGTGACCATCCTTCTATTCCTTCCTCTGTATAGAGTTCTGCCAGGACTTTGAAAAGGAGACCGAAGAGATTGAACCAAACCTGGATCCCACCAAGTCACCGTTGGAGACGTTGTGGCCATGAACATGTTCCACCTCAACATTCATCTCTAGAGTGTTCAAGCATACATCATTCGACTGAAGGCTGCAGTGGAGAAGATTGACAAGGAACTGTGGCCCGAAGACACCCTCCAGACTGAACTTGAATCAATGCTCACTCGTCGCAATGAAATTCCCGGTCGAGTGCAAGCATGGAAGAAGTCTGTTGCTTGTTGTGGAGCCAAGGTGGTGATTTCACTCATCAGAGTCCATTGCAAGGAGGCAAGGGAGAACAAGATGAAGGATCTCCAGGTGATCAACACGAAGAAACTTCAATTCGAGGATTTCATGGAGACTTTCATGAAGTGGCTACTCGGATCGCTGACGGGATTGACTTGGACACCTTTGCCGGGCCTGCAAGTCCCACAGTTGCTTAAAAAACTTTATCCACAGTTAAAACTTTATTCGCCTCGGAATGCCGAGTGGAGATGTAACCATCTTAAAACTTCATTCAGCCATTAGGCCCGAGCACTCTCGTTTGCGTGAACAACTTTTATCCGTGGTAGAAACTTTGGATTTCTTTGCACTTAGCTTTCAATCCTTTGTTTGACCAATTTTGCCTTGTTCCCGAATGGAGTGATTGGTCTGGCCAAGTCCCGGAGTGAGAAGAATATTCATCACTCGAGTGAAGATTTTTACTTAGGAGAAACCTGGTTCGCAGCTGAGCCGCCGAGTGTGAGGATCGCTCGTCACTCGGAGATGTTTTTGAACTTAGATGAAGACTGGTTCGTAGCTAAGCTTCCGTGTGGATGGTCTGTTATCCACTCGGAAGGTTTTTTAACTTGGGGAAAAGCTGGTTCGCAGCTAAGACCCCGAGTGTGAGGATCGCTCAACACTCGGAGAAGTTTCTGAACTTAGACGAAGGCTAGTTCGTAGCTAAGTTTCTGAGTGAATGGACTTCTATCCACTCGGAAGGTTTTTTAACTTAGGTGAAAGTTGGTTCGGAGCTAATCCCCCGAGTGAGAGGATCTCTCAACACTCAGAGAAGTTTTCGAACTTAGACGAAGATTGGTTCGTTGCTAATTTTCCGAGTTAATGGACTACTATCCACTCGGAAGGTTTTTTAACTTAGGCGAAAGCTAGTTCGCTGTTAAGCCCTTGAGTGAGAGGATCGCTCACCATTCGGAGAAGTTTTTGAACTTAGACGAAGACTAGTTCGTAGCTAAGTTTCCAAGTGAATGGACTGCTATCCACTTGGAAGGTTTTTTAACTTAGGCGAGTGCTGGTTCACAGCTAAGCCTCCGAGTGTGAAAATTGCTCAACACTCGAAAGCTGGTTCGCTGTTAAGCCCTTGAGTGAGAGGATCGCTCAACATTTGAAGAAGTTTTCGAACTTAGACGAAGACTGGTTTGTAGCTAAGTTTCCAAGTGAATGGACTGCTATCCACTCGGAAGGGTTTTTTAAGTTAGGTGAATGCTGGTTCACAGCTAAGCCTCCGAGTGTGAGAATTGCTCAACACTCAGATAAATTTTTAGAAGGTGGGATGGTGCAAACGGAATTGGCAAAAGACGTTGTAAGTCATAAGCTTCATAAATGATATTGTCTGGAACACTTTTATTACATCAAACAACTCAGTCTTCAAGTATAGAAACGTCAAAGTAGATTTGTGTTCCAATCCCGCGGCTCATCGATCTTCTTCTTGAGGTTGTAGAGATGGTAAGCTTCGTTCTTCAGTATCTTGGTGACGATAAAGGGACCTTCCCATGCTGACGCAAGCTTGTGAGGTCGCTGTTGATCCACTCGGAGCACCAAATCACCTTCATGAAATGACCGACTCTTGACATGTTTAGCATGAAAGCGACGCATGTCTTGCTGATACACAGTCGACCGAATCAGGGCCATCTCGCGCTCCTCTTCCAGAAGATCTACTCCATCCTATTTTGCTTGTTCCGCTTCAACCTCGGAGTAAAGATCCACATGATAGAAATTGCGAAGGAGATCACTCGGCAAAATGGCTTCAGCTCCATACACTAGGAAGAAAGGAGTGCGGCCAGTCTACCAATTAGGAGTCGTTCTGAAGCCCCACAGAATAGACGGAATTTTAGTAAACCAAGCTCCAGCTGCATGATCTAAGTCTCGCATGAGTCGAGGCTTCAGCCCTTGAAGGATAAGGTCATTGGCTCGCTCAGCTTGAACTTTAGTTTGAGGGTGTGCAATGGATGCGTAATCCACCCAAGTGCCTTGGGTGAAGCAGAAGTGTCTGAACTCTTACGAGTCGAAGTTTGAGCCATTATCTGTAATGATACTATTAGGAACTACATATCGGACGATTATCTCTCTCATGAATTTGATTGTAGTGCGCAAGTCCAACTTCTTTATAGGCTTGGCCTCAATCCACTTAGTGAACTTGTTGACTGCAAGAAGAAAATGAGTAAACCCACTCTGGTCTATCCAAAAGGGACCAACCATATCCAAACACCACAGAGCAAACGGCCATACGAGTGGAATAGTCTTCAAGGTGGACGCAGGCTTGTGTGATAAGTTTTAGTAGAACTGGCACCCTTCGCAGTGATCAACGGTGTCCTTGGACATCTCATTAGCATGCGGCTAGAAGCAACCCGTCGGTATGCTTTGGCAACAATCGTCCAAGAGGACGCACGATGACCACAGGTTCCCGAGTGAATCTCCTCCGGAATCATTCAACCTTCTTCAGGAGAGATGCACCACTGCGTCATGCCAGTTACACTTTCTCTGTAAAGTTGATCATCCATCACAGTGAAAGCCTTGGATCTGTGAACAATCTGTATAGCTTCAGTTTCGTCCTCTGGGAGCTCTTGACTTAGAATATACGCAATATATGGCACTTTCCAATCGGGCATTATGACCAGAATCTCCATGACAAGATCTATGACCGCCGGGGCATCAACTTCTGTCGTATTAGAGGCACTTATAGCTTGCGGGGGCTCTTCAGTGAAGGGATCTTCCTGCATCGAAGGAGAATGTAGGAGTTCCAGAAACACATTGCTGGGGATAGCCTTCCGAGTGGATCCAATCTTTGCTAGCTCATCTGCTGCCTGATTCTTCACTCGGGGAACATGGTGAAGTTCCAAACCTTCAAACTTCTTCTCAAGCTTTCTTACTGCATTGCAATACCCAGTCATGGCAGGGTTCCTGACATCCCATTATTTCAACACTTGATTGACCACCAAATCAGAGTCGTCGTAAACCATCAAGCGCTTGACGCCGAGTGAGATGGACATACGCAACCCATATAGGAGTGCTTCGTATTCTGCTTCGTTGTTGGAGGAATCAAAATGAATTTGTAGGACATAACTGAGTTTGTCGCCTTTTGGGGATACCAAAACTATGCTAGCACCAGACCCATTCAGCATTTTCGAGCCATCAAAGAACATGGTCCAGTGTGCCGAGTGGACTTGGATTGGCTACTGGTGTTCAACCCACTTGGCCAAGAAATTAGCAAGTGCGTGAGACTTACTCACCTTTTTAGCTTCAAACTTGATGTCAAAGTAGAAGAGCTTAATAGCCCATTTCGCCACTCGACCAGTCACATCTCGATTGTTGAGAATCTCAGATAATGGAGGATCGTTGGCGACTGAAATTGAGTGATCTTGAAGTAGTGTGCCACCTTCTTTGCTGACACATAAATACCATAGTCAATCTTCTCGTAATGCGGGTACCTTTGTTTCGAAGGGGTCAACACTACACAAATGTAGTAGACTGGACGGTGGACCTTGTATGCCTTGCCTTCCTCTTCCCTCTCGACAGTGAGAACTGTACTAACGACCTGATTAGTAGTCGTGATGTATAGGAGCAAGGGCTCTTTGCTGTGCGGAGCAGCAAGCGCTGGCTGGGTGGAAAGCAGGGCTTTTAGCTCGACAAACGCTGCTTCAGCTTCTGGAGTACACTCAAACGTATTGGACTTCTTCATCAATCAATAAAAAGGCAATGCCTTCTCACCAAGACGAGAAATGAATTGACTCGATGTCACCAAGCAACCTGTGAGCTTCTGAACATCGCGCACTCGCACCAGGATTTTCATTCGGGTAATGGCAGTGATCTTCTCAGGATTGACGTCGATTCCTTGTTCGAAAGCGAGGAAATCGAGTAACTTGCCACCAGGAACACTGAAAGTACACTTAGATTGATTTAACTTTGTATCATACCTCCTCAGATTGGCGAATGTCTCAGCCAAGTCAGATAGTAGATCGGAAACTTTGTGAGACTTGATGAAGATATCATCCATGTAAGCTTCAACATTCCGAGGAATCTGGTCGAGTAAGCATTTCTGAATCATGCGCATGAAAGTAGCGCCAGCATTCTTCAAACCAAAAGGCATGGTGATATAACAGAAACACCCGAATAGGGTGATGAAGGCTGTTTTTATTTCATCCGAACCAAATAGACTGATTTGATGGTAGCCGGAGTATGCATCTAGAAGCGATAAATGCTCACTCCCCGCAGTCAAGTCAACAAGTTGATCAATGCGAGGGAGTGGAAAATGATCTTTTGGGCAGACCCGATTGATATGTTTGAAGTCAATACACATGCGGAGTGACTTGTCCTTCTTGTGGACCATGACGACGTTCGAGAACCACTTAGAGTGGTAAATCTCATGTATGAACGTAGCTGCCAAGAGTCGAGCCACCTCTTTGCCGATTGCCTTCCACTTTTCTGCTGCCGACCGATGCAAGTGCTCCTTCACAGGCTTGGCCTTTGGATCAACTCTCAATCGGTGCTCAGCCAGTTTCCTGGCTACACCCGGCATGTCAGCAGGCTTCCATGCGAAGATGTTCCAGTTCTCATGGAGGAACTGGATGAGCTCGGCTTCCTATTTGTCATCGAGTGTTGTTGAGATGTTAGTCGGGGCAGCACTGGGGTCTGTCGGATGGATGTGCATTTTCTTAACTTCACCTGCCGACAAGAAAGCTGACTCAGAAGTAGGCTTCTTAGCGTGCAGCAAATCAACAAGGTTAATGCCCTTTTTGTACTCTTCCAACT